>JAULUF010000009.1:4462500-5062500 GCA_031834385.1 Semotilus atromaculatus
AGGAGTCCTTCGTCCGTGCTAGCTCACAACAGGGATCTCAGATTTACGCAGGGCACTGGAAGACAGCTTCGAAGGTGGCGTGATTAGACTGGTAACCCCAATCGTCGTCATCCGACGGAACTCGGAGTGACAACGATGGGGAACGTCTCGGTTACGTATGTAACCCTCGTTCCCCGAGTGGGGAACGGAGACGTTCCGTCTGTCTGCCACTTTCCGCTGTACCGCTGGGAAACGCCTGAGTTCAGTCTCGGCTCCTCAGCAGGAAAACATAAACTGCATATTGCCGGCGTCCTCCTTTTATACCCACGAGGTGGGGCGGAGATGCGCCATGCAAATTCCGCAGACCCATGGCATTTCCCTTGCCATTGGCTCGTTTTGTAATACTCGAAGTTGATAGGCTTCTAAGCGAAACCCCAATCGTTGTCATCCGACGGAACGTCTCCGTTCCCCACTCGGGGAACGAGGGTTACATACGTAACCGAGACGTTTCTCTGAATAAATATGAGATGGATGTGTGATGTGTGACACTTTAGAATACTGTTCCGTAATTAATGAATAACTACAAAGGAACAAATGAGTAACGGACGTTACATTGTTCTGTCGTTAATGAATAACTACGTTACTGTGTTCTAAAGTGTAACTTTGGAGTTATGAAACCCTGATCCATCTCTTTTGCAGTGATAATTCTGCATTACAGTGCAGTAAAATTCAGACAATGTATTCGCCTTATTTTCATACAAAGTACACGAGCAGCTACATTTTCGGCAGAATTATATTTGGGCATACTATTTCATAACTACAGGACGAACAGTGATGAATGCCAATGTCGGATACCTTTCGTATTAGACTCACTGCTCACACGTAGAATGATAATTGTCATTTCACCTACGTAGCTGCAAGGCAGTTTTCATGTATTTCCAAATGAAAAGCAAGAGCACCACAGCGATGCTGTATCATTTTGGCAAACGCTCCACCGGGTATGTGTGTTTGTGGGTGCTGGAGAATTCTTGCGTTCTATATTTTATAAAATTCCTATAAAGATTATTCTTTTTTTTTACAAGCATTTTGAATCGATTTAGACATCCAAGGTTTTTCTGAATATTTCCTTTTACTGCAATATTGTTTTATTGGACAGTTTTTATTATATAAGGTTATGAATATGTCTAAAAATAATTCATATGCAGTATTAGGGTCAGCTTCTTTAATTGCTTCATTCCAATTGAACTTAATTAATTCCTTTCTAAATGCAAATATAGTTTCTTCAGTTCTCAATCTCCTATATTTAATTTTGTTGCACTCTCTTTTTCCACTATAGTTACAGTCATAAGTCACAAAGATTGGCAGGTGGTCACTTATATCATTAATTAATATTCAGATAATATTAATCAATATTATCTATCTGTCAGGAGTCCATCACCATCCAGATCATCATCTCCACCCACTCGTTCCCTTTCACCCAACCAGACACTTCCCCGTTCATTATCACCTGATTACTGATCACCGTCACCTGTGTCCCATCACCCACATGGACTATAATACACTCACCTTCACTGCAGTCACTTGTCTGGTCTCGTCATTCCATGGCTCACAGACTACCCGATCACCTACCTGTCACTTACCTACTATCCATCTGTCTAAGATCTGCCCATCTGTACCGAACTACCGTCAAGTCACCTGCAAGAGAGAGAGAAAGAGAAAGAAGGACATTAACCACAGCTAAGCTTCCTTTATGTTTCTCTGTCATTGATTTCTCACCTATTATCTCCGACTACGATCCTTCTGCACAATAAAGCAGTAAACTTACCATCTTGTCTGATTCATCTGTGATCCTTGACACTATCAGAGTGGCACCATTACCTGTTTTTCTAGTTGGTTTAGTGATTGTTGGAAAAAGACTCAAACTATACAACGTTTCAATAAACTCTTCCGTCAATTTATGATTGTTGGGATTTAATAAATCAATATTAAAATCCCCACAGATATAGCTTGTTTTATGCTTTACTCTATTAAGTGAACTTAAAACAATCCTCACATTACAATAAATTCCACATTTACATTCAATATATCAGGGCTCAGTTTTTTTTCTATTGGCCCAGTCAGACCGGTTCAGAATTTTTACTTGCCCTACCTAAATGCACAAAAAGTTAATGTTTTCATGTTGTTTTTGACCCATGTAACCTTGTAAATGGTGCTTTGAGATTTTTAGATAGATCTAACAGGTAGGATATATATACAGAAATTGAATAAAGTTATCAAACATGTCAGAGTATTCACTAATTAAATTAAATATAGATTAATCCTTAAAGCTACAAATATTATTCAGTCAAGAGCAGTGAGTGATTTTCTCTTTCTTTGAGTAACATTAATGACAGACATCACAGCATCAGGTTTGTCAGGCTGCTGTCACTTGATGCACATGACGGGGATTTGACACACATTCTATTTTCTCACAACTCTTTACGCACGTTTAAGACATAATTTAATTGTCCTTGTGAGGATATTCGACAAAACCGGTATTTTGGCATAATTTTGTGCGTTTTTGTGTCGCAGTCGTGTGTGTAAGAGACAGGAGATTCACAGATGCGCCAGTAGCAATGCACTGCCTTCTCTTTTGTGTCATATCACACGTGAATGGTTTACAGGCACTTCCTTGAATAAGAGGATGACCATATAGTGTAACCCTAGCCAAACAATGAGGGAAAAGAATTAATACTGCATTAATAGCGTTAAATATTTTTAGCATGTTAAACTGAAAAGATTAATCGGGTGCATTAACGTGTTAATTTTGACAGCACTAATATATATATATATATATATATACACACACACCTGACCAAAATCTGAAGACCGGGGGAAACATTACAAGTATTCGCATTTCACGTTGGTAGATCGTGACCGGGTTGTAAGTACTGCTTCAAAATGCCAAAAGAAGAAACTGGAGCAAAAGACAAAAAAAAATAAAATAGAGAGTAGGCAATTAATTCCAAACTGCATTTAAACTAAAACCAACGCATTCTCATCCTAGGGCGTCATACAGGTGATGCTTTTGACATTTCGTCTAAATCCGACGCACATGGCACCCTTTAGTGTCAATATAACACGCACTGTTATGGGTAGGTTTAGGTCTGGGGTAGGGTTAGGGTGTCGGATTTAGCCGAAATGTCAAAAGCGTCACCTGTATGATGCCTTGGGATGGCAACCGCTGCGTCTCATATTGACGCTAAAGGGTGCCATGTGCGTCGGATTTAGACGAAATGTCAAAAGCATCACCTGTATGACGCCTTGGGATGAGAACGGGCTGACTAAAACAGGCTGTTCATCAGCTGATCAAAAGTTTAAGACCATGTCATTAAAAAGGTAGCCTGGGTTTACCCATGCTGTCTTGCGCGCAACACGCTTTTATTCACGCAAGGTAGCCTGGATTCCATGGACCAGATTTTCGCCTCAGCTAGGGAACCAATCACAGAACGGTGAGGGAGCAGCAAGACGATGACGACGTCTATGCAACACACCGAAGCAGTTTGTTTATATCTATAGATCCAACACGGCAGCAGACATGAAGTTACCTTTTGATGCAGCTTTAGATATTGTTCTAAGTAGTTTAGAACGCAATTTCAATTTTAGCAAAAAGTATTTCTCTCTTTGAGCGTGGCAGGATTGTTGAGCTGCACTAGCAAGGCCTTTTGCAACATGTCATTGCTGCCAAGGTTGGATGCAGTAAGACAGCCATTTTACATTTCTTCAAAGATCCTGAGAGGTATGGGACAAGAAATTCAAGTGGTAGACCCAAAGAAATTACCCCTGCACTCAACTGGAAGATCCGACGAGTTGTCTGTGAAGACACAGGCCGATCTTCGACCCAGATTAAGGCCCTTACTGATGCAGACTGTAGCCCAATAACCATAAAATGTAATCTGCGAGAGAAGGGCTTAAAAGAACAACAAAAAAAACATCTTCAAAGGCCACGTCTCCTCGCACGCCACAAACTTGCCCGTTTGGAATTTGCATGGAAGCACCAATCAGGGAACATTGAAAGGTGGAAGAAAGTTTTATTCTCTGATGAGAAAAAAATGTTACCTGGACTGTCCTGATGGCTTCCAAACTAACTGGCATAACAAGGAGATCCCATCTGAGATCTTTTCTACATGGCAGAGTGGAGGAGGCTCCATCATGATCTGGGGTGCTTTTTCCTTCAATGGGAAAATGGAGCTCCAGGTTGTGCATCAAATGGCGGCTGGCTATCTGGACATGTTGCAGCGGGCTTCTTGACTGAGGGCCATCGTCTGTGGAGTAATGACTGGGTTTTTCAACAGGACAGCTCTGCAGTCCACAACGCCCGCCTGACGAAGGACTTCTTCCAGGAGAATAATGTCGCTCTTTTGGACCATTCTGCGTTTGTCCCCCTGATCTAAATCCCATTGAGAACGTTTGGGGATGCATGGCAAGGGAAGTTTACAAAAACGGACGTCAGTTCCAGACCGTGGATGCCCTTCGTGAAGCCACCACATGGAGCCTCCTGGAAACAGTTGCATCAAGCATACAGAGACGGGTGTTTGAAGTGATCAACAAGAATGGTGGGGCTACTCACTACATCTACTACTCTTGTAAAAGAGTTATTTTTTCAGGATCGCAATTGCAGCAGTGTTTATTAAACAAACTAGATAATAACTGACAGGATACAAAGAGAACACGAACAGAACAACCAGGCATGTAGCGACAACGACAGACAAGGAACAGACTGAAACACCGGGCTTATATACACAGAACAGACATAGCTGGGGTAAATGAACTGATGAAGACTGATTAACAAGACAACAGGTGAAATGGATTAAATCAAAGAAACACAGGTACAAACTGGGTGACACAGGCCTTGTCCACACGGACACGGGTATTTTTATAACCGTGACATTTCTTACGCGGTTCGGCCGTTCGTCCACACGGAAACGCAGTATCAGGTCACTGAAACCGTACATATGTGAAAACCCCTGCCAGGGTGAGTATTTTCTGAAACGTCGGTTGCAGTGTTGTCATGTAGACAGTAAAACCAGAGTTTTTGCGCCGCTGACGGCTTCTGATTGGCCAACGTGGCTTTAAGGTTTGGGTTATATCGCCGCCTGCTGGTGATGCATGCTCTTGACAGCGCTTGATAGCGTGTTTTTGCGTTTTCATGTGGACAGAGTTTTTTTTTTAAAACGCAGGAAGGAAAAACTCCGGTTATAAAAATACCCGTGTCCGTGTGGACAAGGCCACAGGCAAACAAAACAAACACTAAACATGACAACTGCATCATAAGAACATTTATAGTTACATTTATATTATTGGGGGTGCACATAAATCATTAATCCAAACAGTTGGAATAAAAAAAAAAACTTTTTTAATATTACTAGCAAACATTAGCCATTAAAGACATAATTGATAACTAATTGGTACTGCGAAGTAGACTGTCTCTGGAACTATTTTATATTTGATAATTTATAAATCAGTGTATTATGAATTATAAGCATAACAATTGAAAAATGCAAATTAATGACAAGTAATTCTAAAAAAATATATAAATGTAACTATAACTGTTATTTTAATGCAGTAGGTCTTAACAAGTCTTTATAAATATATTTATAGAATAATAGTACTTATAAATAAGTATAAATGGGGCAATAATTCATTGCATGGCCTTCATAATATAAAGTGTTACCAAAACTTGTTATGCATTTTGACTTCATTTACACGACAACGGCGTTTTAAGGGCCTGGAACCACAAGGGTTTCAAAGTGCTACCGTTATTGTCTCCGTGTAAACTCCGTGAAAACAGTGACGTCACGCGAGTGCATATTAGTTGTGCCTGTTTTTCTTTACAAAAGTGACCTCGCCAACTACTGCCATTTTCGTGGATTTGTTTGAGTGGGGACTATTTTTACAATGTTCACGTCTGTATGTGAAGAACACAAAGGAAAAACTTTTCCGTTTTTAATACATGATGTTTTAAAGTTTGGGAAGAGCACGTTCAGATACTTAACCTGATTAACAGAGGAGCACATTCAGTTAATCAACTCAATTAAAGTGATAGGTACAGCAGACTTACCTCTCTTCATTGACAGTTTATCAACCACCCCATCTCCTCACTTCTAGTTCTAACTATTCTTATCACAACCCAGATACCTTGCACCTTTACTCTATATTAACTTCTTGTTTATTTAACTGTTCGAAGTAAAATATCACAACAAATTGCAGTCATGATATGTGTCTGAATAATGTGCTGTTATGTTTAGCTGATATTTGGATAAACAGGGCTCTTACTCTTGCTCTAGAATCACTAGGTTATATCAAAGCCTTGTCTGCTTAGTTAGAAATGCTTGCAGAGCGGAACTCAATGAATCTCTATGCATATCATGAGAGTTGGAACTATGAAGATCAAACTAATGAATTGGTTGCTACTGGGAAGAATTTTTCATCATGCAGTGCTTTAGTTATTCATGCTGATACAACTTACTTTTATCTAGTTACCGTTTCTGTAATTTATTTGCATTTTACTGTGGAAGTTATACTCATTTCTCTATTTGCCCTCATTTTTGTGACAAACGTGAAGCTAAGTGACATATAAAGTAATGTAAATAATGAATTCATAAATAGATGTCCAGGGATCATAATAGTTGTGTCTCTTGCAGTAGAAAGACAATGAGGGGAGGGGGGCATATAGGCTGAATTAGGTGGTTTGAAATGTGAGAACACGACCACACAGACCCCCCTTGACATTGAGCATCTCAGTCTATGTCTCACTGTAATGGCAGATAAATCACTTTTTCACATGCTCACCCACTCACCCACTCACCCACACTTTTGGATCCCATTTTAAATCACAATTTTCCTTCAACTTTAATAAAGTGAGGCTATGGACCGCAGTCTGAAGTTGAGATGACTTAGACTGAAATATTTTACACCACCGCAGAGCATGAAAGCAAGTCTAAATATACAATTTAACAATGGAGAGAGAGAGGGAGAGAGAGACTGGAGGAGATAAAAAAAATATTAGACTTGGTGAGGCATAGAGATCAAATCTCAATCGTTTGATGGAAAGTGACTCCATCAAAAACAAACTAAACTCAAATAACAACAGACCAATATTTCCTTTGCCTAACAAATCTATATTTAAGGTTTCTCAGTAAAGTTTAGAAAGCATGCATACATATGTTCTAAAACTTAAAGTAACTTCATGTCAACCTGACAAGCAGGCTATTTACATTAGACAATGACAACATGATAGTTCATGGGATACTTGTGATTAAATTCAGTGACCGCCACACTAATTTTGCATGGGGCGGGAAACAGGGAAGAAGATGAGCAGCATTTTTCATGAATCAGTGTGGAGAGGTGAAGGACAGAACAGATGGCAGATGGATGGAGTTGTAGCCAAAGTCAAAGGTGCAAGACTTCTTTCTCAGGGGTATTCTGCTGTGATCTTGCTCACTGCAACATGCTAGCGAATACAGAGACAAGAAGCTGGCTTGACATTAGTTTAAATTATTTATATATTCCCGAATCATGCTGAGCCATCATTTACCACTGCACAGCGTGTAAACGTGGACCACACCATTCCTACAATGGCCTCATTAGCCACAACAGAGGGTATTCAAGAGGCACTTTAACGCAATGAGGTCTCGAGAAAGCTATCCATTAGCATTGCCATTCATCTCAATGGAAGTTTCTTGGATGTCGCAAGGATGCGCACATTTGAAGTCCTTTTATTTTTTACTCGCTGCAGTATGTGGTTGCTCAGTTCTGCTGCCATGTTGTTTTGAGTAAATCAGCAGTATCATTGAGATGAATAGGAATGTAATGGATAGTTTTCTCCAGAGCTGTGTTCTGATTGAAAGGTGCCCTATGCAATGATCAGTACTCCATACTCCCTGAGAATGGAGTATCTGTTAAAGTTGACCCTGCAATATCACCAAACATGAAGCTGTGGCTTATATTACTTCCAGGTTCATTCATCGCCGCAGTTATGCAGTAGGTCATGCATTCCATGCATCCAGAAAAAATGCATACTATAGTACATTGTTAGTATTCTATTCAGAACATATATGGTGAATCTCAGAATATATTGCTTTAGCATTCAAAATAGGATTTTCAAAAAATCTGCTGTTGTGCAGTTTTGCATTATAGAAGGCTAGCCATAGCATCCGTAATATCTGAAGAGGATTGAATTGAGTGGAGCTGCAGTCGTGCTGTATTATCAGTTATAGTTGACTTGAAATATGTTCTCTTTATCAGTCACTGACATCTCCTACAGTTCATGTCATTAAAATGGGACAATGCTGCAATCTGACATCCCCATTAAAAAGTCAAGAAAACAGCTACATCTGCCTCACCCCCTAAAAGCAGACTCGTATTGATGAGTGTGCAAAACAAATTGATGTAATTAATGCTCAGGTTGCATGAAGAGGACATGGACATGTGTACAAACCATTCATCACTCGCTGAGCTTATTTGCTTTCAGCCCATTGAAACAACACTTTGGCCTCGATGAGCTGAATCTTAATGGCAACCGATTGGCCATTCTTGTTGTGTGTGCACAAAGTCTTGTGGGTGGACGGGTTGGCAGTGTTGGCAATGTGAGAGCACATGTATTCCCTCTATCTTTTCCTCTGTCTTCTACCTTTTGACTGTTTAACCTTTAACGCTGCTCATGTAATTCAGAACATTTAAAGACCAAATGTACAAAACCGGGTAAAGACAGGATAAATGTTAAAAGAAGAACATAAAGATATACTCCGATGTGTTTCTCACACTTTAAATAGTTAACCCTGGGTCATTCTAAACCCCAGATAAATAGAGTCCTGGGTTATCTTTCCACCGTTTTGACACTGCTCATAATAAAGTGTGTGTGTCCCTGGCTGTTACAGTGTAAATGTATAGTTACACTATAATTATACATTTAAGTACTGAGTAAAATGAATTAACTACATGTACTTACTTTAGGATTGGGTTTAGGGTAAGTCATGTAATTTTGCCTTATTTATTGTTCTGTCATGACAACTCTCAGAGTGATTGGCATGGTAATGGGTATGACAATGTTGAATGTTTGGTCTTGGCGGCATAGATCTGCTACGCTGCTGCTGCTTTTATTGCTGCTGCTGCTGTAGGTTATTGCTGCTGCTGCGGCAGTGCAAGTCGGGGACTTGCTACTGCCAATACATACACGACACGCTGCTGTGAGCAAGTAAGACATGCTGCTGCTGTACAATATAGCGTATATGAATTACCCCCCAATAGAGCAGGTGACATGGTATTTGACAATACAATACAAGCCGAGTGTACAGTATGTCAGAAAACCCCCCACCCTCAGCAGATCTGCAGCCAAAACGTATGTACTGCTGCTTCTCTGAAGAGCCATAGGACCATGTGTATGGTATCTATGTGTGCCTGGCCCTTTAGTTTTGAGTATGATAATTGGAGCATATGCTTGGTCTAGGCGGATTAGCTCTAGCTACGCAGTATTCCCCCAAGCAGATCTAGCCATTAGACATGTGGGCTGCCATGAGGTGCATATAAGGCGCGTGAAGCATCTCACAGTGTAGCCCTATGTGTACAAGTGTCCCCCCTTTTTTTTTTACTTCAAGTGGTGTCCCTAGTGACTTACCAATGTGGTGTTCTACGTATGTGCCTACATACTAGTGTATGCGTGCCACTAAACTAAATAGTGTGGGCCGTAAGATTTGGCTCTAGTGGCCAATTAGACTATGTATGCCTGGGCCTGCTTTGCCGAATGGCTTAACTCTATTGGCCTGTGACTATGTGTGCCTGGGCCTCCTTTGCCGAATGGCTTAACTCTAGTGGCCTATGAGTATATGTGCCTGAGCAGAAAGCTCAAACATATCCAATTAGGACGCGCATTATGTGTGGCTTTAACAAATGGTAACACATTGCAGGCTAATAGAGATGAGAATAAAAAAATAAAAAAAACACAACTACCTGAGGAAATAGTATGATGATTTTGCATTGTTAAATCATCATTGTCAATAATACTCATATTTGTAAATGTGGAGTCATTTGAACAACAGATGAATACTGGAGTATGACTAACGAGTATTCAGCTGACCAAGCCCAAACACGCACAAGTAAATGAAAACATCAGCCTTGAAAAGTGTTGGAAGTGATTTAGATGAAGATTTAGTGATGGTGCTTAATCCAGATGCGGTATAGCAGTGTCCACCAATAGAATCGAAATGTTCCACGAACATTAGATTTACGAGTCATTATTTTACAATATCTGGGAAAGAACTAAAATATTTGAGCTGATATTCTATTATATCTATTGTCTTAGTTACATTGGTAATGCGTTACTACTTGGCATTTCATATCTGTCCCATGCAATGGTTATGTCAAAAACACAATTTGAGAGTGAATCCCACATATGTTACTCCTGAACTTCGCAGCCTGCACCCGACTGTCTGTCCTCACCACAGCATGAACACTTATTCAATGAATGACATATAGTTGCTAGAGCTTGTCTCAAGCTGCCGCTACATCAATGAGCTGTGCAACTGCAATGAGTCTTCTATTAACACTCCTGTTTTTAAGCAATACTTCTCATTCTAAGTAGTGAGTATTTGTAACTGATAATAAACACCTCTGATGGCCACCACACATGATCAACGACATGTCCGTGATCAAAACGTGATCAAAATTCCCGAAAATAATTTTTACGATAACTTGCATAACAACTGTGGCGATTATACAGAGCGACAGTTTAACAATAATATTAACCATGAGTACGGCATCTCTATCATTCATTTTAACAGCAGAAGTTTATATTCGAATTTCCAGAGTATAAGGGAATATTTAGGACAGTTCAAGAAACCCTTTAATATTATAGCCATTTCTGAAACGTGGATTAAAGCTACACTGTGTGATTTTTACCCCCATCTAGCGGTGAAAAGGTATATGACCATCCAGTGAATATTAGTTTCTGTTCCTCTCAATTACGATTTCGTTTTAACTCCTACGGTGGCCAATGTAGTCCAAGATTAACATGGCTTCCAGTTCGACCTCCTCGACACAGTGCCATTGAGTGATAGGCCCTGTCCCAAATGGAACCCTAAGCACTCGCGGTCTTCCTCTGAGTCCGCACTTTCGCGACGTAACGCTGCTTTGAATGTCGGGAAGAAGTCTGCTGTGGAGTCCGCATCAGCGTGGGCTTGGCAAAAGTGCGCATCAAGGGCGCAAATCGACCGCAGAGGGGGCGCTCGCGAGCACCCTTCTGAGATCTAAAAATGACAAATGGGACACACTGCGGTCTCACGGACTTAACGGACACGCGCACGCGGCAGCCATTGTAAGTCCACAAGACCGAAAGTGCACATGAAGTGTGCGATTTGGGACTGGGCCTTAAAACGCGAAAGGCGAAGCTTGATGTCCCTCTTTGGCTAATGTACTTTCAAGATGGAGGGGCAACATGGCGGCCGACATTAGAACCCCTCACCCGTATGTATTTTCAATGGCATATTATACACTCACGAGAATACTTTATTACTTGAACAAAGTAAATATACATTAATGAGCACATATATTTTTGAAAGAACTAAGTGTGTTTAGCTAAGAATAAACTAAAAAAGTTACACAGTGTAGCTTTAATGCTGATAGGGGCATGGATTTTGAGTTGCAGGGATTGCAGGGGGTTGCAGGGGGGGGGGGGGGGCGCTTTTTGTTGACAAAGGTATAATTTACAAAGTTGTTGATAACATGTCAGTATTCATAGATGATATAATGGAGTGTATCACAATAGAATTATGTATGGAAAAAACGAAGAATGTCTTAGTTGTGTATATAGGAAACCAGGATCTAACATTATAGAAAAAAAAATTTGAAAAAAAAATGGAAAACATGTTTAAATTAAAAGTTGTGCCTTCTTTCATAAATATATGCCACTGAACAAATATTTAAAATAAAGGATACAGTCTCTATATTGTTTCTCCATTAATTTGGAATGTAATGTGAAATGATTACAATATAAAAATATATTAAACACTTTAATTTATAATATTTATATTCACAGTATACATAGTCGACTCACCTTCCTCGACAATTCTTTGCATCCCTCCACCACTCCAACTCCTCAATAGTGTCTGGTTCCTATCCCAGCCAGGGATACGGGGGCGTAGTCTGGGTTCAGGACAAATTCAAAGCTCAGAGCCCTCCCCTTACAGCATGCCAAATATGCATACTTACTTAATCTATCTGATTATTTTTAAGTGTGAACTTGTGAAATCTGATTATATGCAAGTGCAAACTGGTGAATGTGTGTGAAATATTATATTCCACAAAAGAAACAAAGTCATAATGGTTTGGAACAAATATAAATGCATAAATAACGTTACCTGAACCGTAGGCACAAAATCTTTATATCTATGTTTCCAGCTGTGTTTTTAATTCCTCTATAAAATTATAGAGAAAGAATAAGAGAGAATGGGGAAGAAAAAAAATATAATTTCTCTCAGTGATGTTTGAATGGGAAATGCAAGCGTACTAATTCATGCATGAAGTTACTGTTGATGCTGCAAAAACAGGGAGAAAAGAGAGAGAAAAGAGAAAGAGAGAGAGAGAGGGAAAAGAGAGAACCCTAAGCCTTTCTTGCAGACGTTTGAATGCACCATGGTATTATTCATTAAGACAACTGAAACACAGGAGGAGTCTGCAAGTGTATCTCCACTCAGAGCTTGCCATATGTCTAGTGTCAATATGACTTCACGGTCGCCCGAGTGGAAAATAGCTAGAAGGCTGCCGAATGCACTTTGAGAAGACTGGAGTGTTTAGATAAATAATCTTTCACAGGAATGTGGGACAAAAAGAGAAGAAGGGAAGAAGTAGTAAAGGAAGTAAGTGTGCGGTGTGAATATGCATAGCTTTCTTTTAATTAAAGAAGAGCAATATGTTTGCTTGGTCAACATGTCAGGCCTGGTTTACTGTTAATCATCATATGGATAAACCGAAATTAACAAATAGCCAACAATGTAAATCGTTGCACAAATTTACTAGCAAGTCACGTCTGTTTCCCGAAACAAAAGTAACTTTGTGGCACATGCATCATTCAAAATACTTTAGCATTCTTATTTTGCTCAAGAGTATAACTCCACTTGTCATACTAACAAGACACTATGCTCCTATCCAGAGCAGCCCAACCATACAACTTTGAGAAGCTATTTCAAAATGTTTGTTGGATTCAGGAAGCACTAAGTCATTGAACTATATTAGTAATGACATAACTCATAATTGGCTAATGTTGATTTTGGGAAATCTAGAGCCCAGGATTAATGATTGAAGATCAGGACATGGAAAACATACACGGTTCCTGACCAGGTTTTAGTCTGTGACCTAATCTCCCGGTTTCACAGACAAGTCTTAAATTAAGACTAGTCCTGGACTAAAATGCATGTTTGAGCTGTTTTGACTGAATGCAAATTGCACTGACATATCTCAAAATATGACAGTGCCCCATTGTTTTGTTTCAAGATGCACACCAACTAATGTTATGTTTTCCTCTAAGGCACTTTTATAAAAGCTACTTAAATGCCCTAATTGAACTAATATGGCTAAATGGCTAAATCCAATTCCTGTTTGTGAAACCAGGCCTATTATTATTATTAACTTATTATTTATACTTTTTTTAAAGAAATGTCACAATTGTACAGAATATGCTAAAGTTCAACACAGCTACAGTGAAGCTCTAGAATAAGCAATGAGATGCATTTCACATTTCAAACATGAAAATGTGGAAGTTTCATTGGCCACATACAAACTGTAAAGTTTCAGGAGTGACAACCACATTTAAATGTTCAATTTGAGCAGATGTTTTATACCATCATCACTGTCCTCGTCAGAGCTCATTTCCCAGTACATTCAGCATCTGGCTCATATTCACAATCTCAAACATATTCTCAAAACGTCCCGGGTTACGTATGTAACCCTAGTTCCCCGAAGGGACGGACGCTGCGTGTAATCGCAGTGGGAACGCCCCCCAGCGTAGCGCGTCTGAATAATGAATGAAATCAGTCAATGGAGAGAATGAGCGTACGGCGAGTGACGTCATCGACCAGGAAGCTATAAATATCCCCTGAATACACAAGCCGCCAGCTTCTAATGTCACTGAAGCAAGCGACCCAAGGGGATGCCGAGAGTATGGCAGGACACGCAGCGTCCGTCCCTTCGTGGGAACTAGGGTTACATACGTAACCCGGGACGTTCCCCTTCAGGGACTACCGCTGCGTGTAATCGCAGTGGGAACGCAATACCCACATCCCCATACGACCAAATCCCCGTCGTGTGTCATTAGGAGGCACAAACCGACGAGAGAACCTGAGCCCCGGGAGTGGAGCTAAGGTCAAGGGAATAAAACCTGACGAAAGTGTGCGGTGAGGACCAGCCTGCCGCATCACAAACGTCCTGAAGAGAAGCTCCTGAAAGAAGAGCTGTAGAGGCAGCCATACTCCTAGTGGAATGAGCCCTTACAGCCAAAGGTGAAGGCTGATGGGCCGAACCATAAGCGAGCGAGATGGCCTCGACCACCCACTTGCTCATCCTTTGTTTAGATGCAGGACACCCTTTCCTAGGTGACCCAAAGCAAACGAACAGTTGTTCCGATTTCCTCCACAGGGCAGCTCTGTGGACATAAGCATCTAAAGCCCTAACTGGGCACAGCAAATTAAGTTTCTCCTGGTCTGACGTCAAAAAGGGCGAAGGACAGAAAGCCTGCAGAACTATAGGTCTAACAACAGTAGTTGGTACCTTAGGAACGTAACCTGGTCTCGGACAGAGAAAGGCCTTAACCATACCAGGCGCAAATTCCAGGCACGAGGGAGCCACCGAAAGTGCTTGAATATCTCCTATTCTTTTTAGAGATGAGATAGCGAGAAGAAGGATAGTCTTTAGAGTAAGAAACTTTACCGAAACTTCCTCAATGGGCTCGAAAGGAGCTAGGGAGAGACCTTCTAAGACGATGGCCAGGTCCCAAGCTGGTACCCTCGTTCGAACTGCAGGCCTCAGCCTCAAGGTGCCACGAAGGAAGCGAGATATAAGTGGGTGTCTCCCGAGAGAACCTCCACTTGAAGGAGCGTGGTAAGCAGCTAAGGCCGCCACATAGACCTTCAGTGTAGAGTGGGATAACCCTGTGGAGAGACGGTCCTGCAGGAAATCCAGCACTGTACCAACTGGGCAGTTAACTGGGTCCTGCTGGCGCTCTCCACACCAAGAGGTGAAAAGTTTCCACCTCGCGGCATATAACTTCCTCGTGGAAGGAGCTCTGGACTGGAGGATGGTCTCAACGACCTCAGTCGAGAGACCAGAATCTATGAGCTGGGCCCCCTCAGAGGCCAAGCCCACAGCCTCCATAGTTCTGGGCGGGGGTGAAGGATCGACCCATTCGCCTGAGAGAGTAGATCTCTCCTGATCGGTATCTCCAGGGGAGAGCCGTCGAGGAGAGACACTAGGTCCGCAAACCATACTCGGGCCGGCCAGAACGGGGCTATTAGCAGGAGACTGAGCCCGTCCCGGCGAACCCTCTCCAGAACTCCCGGGAGCAGAGCAATCGGGGGAAAAGCGTACAGGTGTGACCTCGGCCACGGATGTACCATCGCGTCCAACCCCAGTGGGGCTGGCTGGCTGAGAGAGAACCACAGTGGACAGTGTGATGTCTCTCGGGACGCAAAAAGGTCTACCTCGGCACGACCGAAATGTTCCCATAGGAGCTCCACCACCTCGGGGTGAAGACTCCACTCCCCGGGCCTCGGCCCCTGCCTCGACAGGATGTCTGCTCCCTGATTCAAATACCCCGGGAGATAAATAGCTCTGAGAGAGAGAATTTTCCCCTGGGAGGATAGAAGGATCTGACGTGCCAGTTTGTAAAGCGGGCGAGAACGCAGACCCCCCTGATGGTTGATATAAGAGACCACCGATGTGTTGTCTGTCCGGACAAGAACATGGTGGCCCCTTAGGTCTGGGAGGAAATGTTTCAGGGCCTGAAACACTGCCAGCATCTCTAGACAATTTATGTGCCATAGGCGGTGATGGTTCCCCCACAGACCCTGAGCTGGGCGACCACTCATGATCGCCCCCCAACCCGTGAGAGAGGCATCTGTTGTTAGCATAACACGACGACAAAGAGCCCCCAACACCGGACCTTGGGACAGAAACCAAGGATCTTTCCACATGATCAGGGCGCGATGACACCGTCGCGAACTCACGATCCTGCGAAACGGATTTCCCCTCGGGGAGAACCCCTTGGTTCTGAGCCACCACTGTAACGGTCTCATGTGCAAGAGGCCAAAAGGTATCACGTTGGACGCAGCTGCCATGAGACCTAACAGCCTCTGGAACTGTTTTACAGTGAGTGACTGGCCTAGCTTGACCTGTTCTACTGCGGCGAGAATCGAAGCAATACGAGCAGGTGACAATTGCGCCTGCATCGTCGTCGAATCCCACACTACACCGAGAAAAGTGGTTCTCTGTAATGGAGAAAGAACACTCTTCTTGGCGTTGAGCCTCAACCCCAAACTCTTGATGTGAGCAAGAACGACATCTCGATGCCGAACCGCCTGTTGTTCCGATTGAGCTAGAATTAACCAATCGTCTATATAGTTCAGGATACGGATGCCCTGCAGCCTCAGCGGGGCTATGGCTGCATCCATACACTTCGTGAACGTGCGGGGTGATAGTGCTAGGCCGAACGGAAGAACCCGATATTGGTATGCTTCGTCCCCGAAAGCGAACCTCAGGAACTTCCTGTGTTGAGGGAGGATAGATACATGGAAGTAAGCGTCCTTTAGATCTATTGTGACAAACCAGTCCTCGGATCTGATTTGTGACACAATCTGTTTGAGAGTGAGCATCTTGAACTTGAGCTTCCCTACAGTGCGATTTAAAAGACGCAGATCTAAAATGGGACGCAACCCTCCATCTTTTTTCGGAACGATGAAGTACCGGCTGTAGTATCCTAACTCCCTGCTGGGTGGAGGAACTCGTTCTATAGCTCCCTTTAGTAGCAGAGTTTTTACCTCCTGTTCTAATACCAGAGCCTGCTCGGGGCCCACCAGTGTAGGCAGAACCCCTCGGAAACGAGGTGGACGCGTTCTGAACTGAATAGCGTACCCGTTCTTTATAGTATTCAGGACCCACTGAGAAACATTGGGAAGCATTTCCCATTCCGCCAGGAACTCTACTAAGGGAACCAGCCTCTCGAGGCTGGCCTCTGGATGAACATCCCGAGTGACAGACACAGCGCCCTGTAACATACTGGCAGGAAACAACTGGTCTGAGCACTCCACAACCCTCCTCGGAGGGGGCGAGCGTCCCTCGGGAAAGCACTCGCCGAGTCTCTCTACGCCCTGTATAGGCAGGGTTAGTAGAACAGACCCCTGAGGGCATCGAGAAAAACAGGGCACCATGTTTTTGTGTGGTGAACTCAAGTCTTTCCCGATGGGGACCACCCTCAGAGTCCTGACGTTCAGCACGTCAGGATTTTTTCGACGCGGCCTTTCTGGCCACAATGACTGTCCTCAGATCAGTCCTGCCCCGAGAAGGCCGCGCCGGAGAGCGCCCCGCCTCGTCCCTCCAATTTCTCTGCGGGGGGGCACGAGACGCGACACTCTGCTTCTGCTGCGCTCTGCTAGAGAATGAACTCGGCGGCTGGGACTGCCCTTTTCGTTCAGCAGCCCCAGCGACACGTACTTTTAGGGGAATAAATTTATGAAAAGCAGCCGCCTGTTTTTTCTCTTCCTGGAACCTCTCGGTGACAGAAAGAAGAGCGTCACCGAAGAGACCCGCAGGCGAAACTGGAGCATTTAAAAGAAGAGATTTATCTTTTTCCTTCATGGAAGTTTGACTCAGCCATAAATGCCTTTCTGTGGCCACCATGGCTGCCATAGACCGACCAATAGATTTAGCTGTCTCCCTGGTGGCCCGGTCTGCCTCAGCTCATTGATCATATCAGCAGAAATTTCCCCCCCTTCACAAGCATCTTTAAGCAGGTCGGCTTGATAAGCCTGCAAAATGGCCATAGTATGCATACATGCAGCCGCCTGACCAGCCGCCGAGTAAGCCTTCCCTACGAGCGCAGATGTATTTTTTAAAGGTCTGGATGGAAGAGTCGGTGCTTTAAGTGAGGACGACGAAGCAGGAGAGAGATAGCTAGCGAGCGTCTCTTCCGCCTTCGGCATCGTCACATACCCCTCAGATTTAGCACTAACAATGTTACCATAGGCATTAGACTGGTTAGTGTAAATTCTGCTAGAAACAGGTCTAACCCAGGTTTTTGAAACCTCAGCATGGAGATCAGGGAAAAACGGTAGGCACCGACGAGCGGGCTGAGGTCGAGCAGACAGAAATCTATCGTCTAGTTTGCTTTTACTTCTAGACTCCTGCCTATCAGCTGGCCACTCAATGCTGAGCTTTTCAACAGCCCGAGATAAAACATCCATCAGCCCTTCCTCATTAGCAGTATAATGTGACAAACTTGTATCTTCTGATGCAACACTATCGATATCCAGCTCCTCGGAACTGGATAATCTCAATTCAACATCATCATGTGCCTCCACCCGGGCAGAAGTAACCGCCGCAGCGCGTGCTTCCAGAGCCGGGCGAGAGGCACTGGATCCCGCCGGAGATGGCTGAGATAGGGCGGGGCCCGTCTCAACGTCGCCGGTGAGATCCATCTGCGAACCCCAAGACAAGCGCCGCCGCCCTGCCTCAACAGAAGCCGGACCCGAGCCTTGGGGAGCTTGCAGCATACCGCTCTCCTCGAAGAGCGATCGCCGCGAGCGCAGAGTTCTAATAGGAAAACGCTCGCAATGCACACAATCGACCCCCTCGAGAGCCGACTGGGCATGCTGCATTCCTAAACAAGCAACACATAACTCGTGTGAATCCCCACCCGTGATGTATCTAGTACAGGGGGGAGCACACTTTCTATACTGCTCGCTCATATTGTTTTTTTTATATATAAATATATATATATAGTGATAAACTCCTGACTAAAACAGACAAACACAATTGAAAGATTCCAGACACACACAGAGCGCTGCTGAAGTGACAGAAGCTGGCGGCTTGTGTATTCAGGGGATATTTATAGCTTCCTGGTCGATGACGTCACTCGCCGTACGCTCATTCTCTCCATTGACTGATTTCATTCATTATTCAGACGCGCTACGCTGGGGGGCGTTCCCACTGCGATTACACGCAGCGGTAGTCCCTGAAGGGGAACTACCATTTTCAACATATTCAAAATCATATTCAAGATATTTTGATCGCTGACAGCTCCTTCACCAGATCCACCATCAAGTGACAGTGACACTAATATTTGATTGAGTTCAGTACTTGCTCTGCTGTAAATCACTGAGCCATTTTAAGTTTTGCTGATGATGCTGTACTTCCTATTCTTTTGTTTTCTGCCTGCGGTAACTATGAGCGAAACGTCACTTCATCATTGTTTATCAGACATTGTCACCTTGTGGAATAAAAGTAAATTGCACTTATTCAGTCATCAAAGATTAAATTATTGTTGTGCAAAAAAAATATAAAAAAATAAAATACTTACACTGTTACACACTTCGGGCGACCCTAGACAATTTTTACAAAAAATTGAATGAGAAAACATGCATTCTTTTATTTGATTTTTCTTGTTGTTGTTTATAAAGAATTGATTGAGGAATAATAAGGTTGATTTTCACTTTATTTTGATGGTCCCTTTAACACATTCTGTTGACTATAAGTAGCGTTGCACCTACATTTCACACATTACATTACACTCTACTACATTAGAGTGTTAGTAGAGCATTAGTAGACTGGTAGGGTTAGGATTAGAATAAGCTGACATGTAGTTGAAAAGTTACTTATATTCAGTTGAATGTCTGTTGGAGGACCACGACAATAAAGAGTTAGCAGATATAAAGCAGTGAGTCTACTAATACTCTAATGAGAGTTAGTTGACATGTCGTTGCAAAGTTACTTATAGTCAACAGAATATTCAAAAGGGACCATCAAAATAAATATCAAACTTTAAAAAATGAATAAGGTGGATGGTAGTGAATGGCGTCCTGGGTCACTAAAGAGCCGAGGTATGCGAAGAGTTAAAATACGTATTTTAACGTAAATCAGATATCTATATTCCCTAGCCTGGGAAAACCCTGACGAACTTCCGGCAAATTTGAGATTTGCTCTCCAAGTCCGTCTGGCCAAGAGCCCATTCAAGCCCATTTCCAATTTTTCCAAATCGAGGCACCAATCACAAACATTGAGGCGGACTTTACACAATGACGATCGATCTGATTGATTTTAGGTCTATCCAATTGCGCCCAGAGCCATTTGAGCGACGTTCGTTGGTGACGCCCCTTTGGAAATGGGCTGTGAATGAACCTTCCCCAGATCCACTCAGTTACAACTGAGAAGGGTCTGGTGTCAACCAGGCTATATGTGGCCATTAATATGTTACAAACTAGGTATTCAGAGATGTGTTATAGTTGTAAATGAAGCTCATTACAAATCAAGCTAATTTTAATCATAAATGTAATTAGCATTTCACACTGTTGTTGTCTGTTAGTTGTTGATTTAATGTCAAAGTGTATTGACAGTTAATATTGATTCAACATAGATTCAGCCAGCTTTGAACCAAGTAAAGATCATTATATTGTTTGTCCGAGTCTTATATAATGAAATCAAAGCTCTGACTACCTTTTGTTTACCATATGGTGAGGTCATAATCTGAGAATATCTATATCGATGTAAGCTCAAGGTGGGGTTTGCATTTCCTCTGAGCTTCCTCTTGGCCCTTTAATGAATCCTCAGGGATGCTGTTGTTGACTGGGCTTGCGTTGTTGCATGGACTCCTGGTGTACTAGTGTGTTTGTGTGTGAGAGCGAGCGACTGTTTCATTAACACAGTGCATTTAATAGTTCCCAGAGGAAACCCATAGAGTTATGTTTACCAAATGTGTCTTTGCGCCTTGTAAAATGGATGCATGTGTTGAGAAATTGAAATGTGCTATTGGATTGACATTTCCAAACATATTTTTGTATGATAATGTCCCCATATTTTCATAGGTAATGTCATAGATGACATTATTAAGGAACACAAATGGGGTAGTGAAACTTGATGCAATTCCCTGGTATTTATGTTTGAGTCAACAGAGATTATTGCATATTTCCACATGGTGATTTTGTAAGACATGTAAAACAGATGAATGAATCCATGACAGATGATTTTACATGTTAATTAGTTTCAGGTAGGATTTTGTTGCTGTGTGGATTTGAGCCACATACAATTACATTCTGCAACAGAGCAATAAGGCAGAACATTTGGGAAAATCGTCAAGATTGGGCCTGAACTATTGTTGTGAACTAGTACATGCATATATTTTGTTGTCTACGCATGCATGAATGTAACCTACTTGCTGACGTTTGGCATGAAGCCAGGCCTAAATTCCAAAAAAGTAACACTTCAAATGCTGAATTTACCCAATCATCCTACCGAAAACTCCATTCGAAGTTTCAGCCACTGTCTTTTGCCTCTGTCAAATAGTCAAGCTAACCCAGAGGCAGGGACACCATCTCGTCCAATGGGCCCCATTGATTTAACATCAGCTGTTGTGAGATATAATGCTGCACAAGCAATATTCCTGCATTGCTGTTGAGTTAAATATTCAACAACTTCCTTCCATCAGAACCATTGACCAAACATTTTAATCAAACCATAAAGTTGAAATGTGTAATTTTGTCTGTTAAAAAAAACTTTCCCTTATACTTATACCAGTGTAATAAGCAGAGACTTGGTGTAAATACTGTAGCCACATACTCAGAGCAGCTAAATTTGGTTGTCAATTAATCATTAAGTGCTTAATCCTGTTCTGTAGTAATTTACAGGAGTGACAACCGTATTGTGCATCCAAATTAACTACTGAAAAATTCAAGTGTGTTCAGAACCGAACTGAAAAACTAGTTGTTAATGACTTAATTAAATGCACATCGGAGATTTTGGGTGCAAGAAAATTACAGGGTAACAGATACAAACCATGATTAATTTGTGTTGCCAGATCTTAAAAAAAAAAAAAAAACAGTGAACAATAACAAAAAATGAAGTAAATCCAAATGTTACGTATTGAAAATATTACCAAACTTTGTGACCCACACATGCCCACTTTAATAACTCCATGAACATGTTGTCCACAAACCAAACAACAAACCCAAAATAGCTTTTATCAAGTGGACATGGCATCACCGAAAGAGCAGTGCGAATCAACCTTCCAATACAAAACATGAAGCTCTGCTATTGTTGGTTTAATTAAAATTGCCAAATCTAATGCTTCGTTTGTCGCTGTATTATTACTTTAGTCAAAGATAGCGTAAACTGAAGATGTAAGATGCTAGGACATCACTATTAGCCCAACCCGATCACACTAAATACGTGTCTATAGCATGTAGTGTGTTTATCGTGTTATTTATACGCATAGGATACGCATGGGTTGTTAAGGGTAGGTTTAGGAGTGGTGTGGGGTGCGTGTGTATTATACGTTTGGGTAGAATTAGTGGTGTTGGGTGCGTGTGTATTACACGCAATGAAGTGCGTATCAAATGCACGCAAGAACTGGGTATCATATGCACGTAAAAAACTAATTTTCGCGTTTAAATAACACGATAAACACACTACGTGTTTTAGATACGTATTTACGTGAGAACAGGCTGATTAGCCACTGTGTCAATCATGCCAGTTTCATTTTTGATTAATTCATCAAAAAAAAAAAATGTATCCTGTCATAATTTACATATATTAATGCCATTTTAAAACTGTATAATACATAGCCCCCTTTCATGAGGGACTTTCTGGGTTGATATCCAAAGCAGGAAGAAGAAAAATAGTAAGTCATTTTTGTCAAAAATAGTGGATACCAAACACGCAAGGTGTCAGAACGTTGATGGTTAGCATCATGGTCAGTTGTGTGCTGTTATGGCCTATACACGGAACGAAAATTTAAGAGATTCCACTCTTGTTTTTTAAATGCAGTTGTCACTTCTGAAACTTTGCAGTGCGTACATGTTTTAAATCTGTCTCTGTTAAGCCAATGGGTCAAATATTAGACCAGTGATGGTCATTATCATCTATTCTTATTAATGTGTTCCCTTGTTTTAGGTAAATGGCGGCCACATTTTAACTACATGGCCACAATTGGCAAGTTAACGCATTGGTAAAAACCTGTCCCTGGTTGTCCCTTACTTTGTTTTTAAATTACATCTATCATTTGTGTCTTAGTTTTAGTATATTCTGCCAATCTTTTGATGTATATGCTGGCAATCTTTTGGTATATGTTTAGACTAATGTAAGGAAGTAATTAATTAAATAATTATTTGGTATATGTTTTGCGTTGGTAATGGAAATACGTATCCGAGTCTGCCTGTGACTGACAACTACAGTTATTTGAGTTAAGGGATGGATGAGGACCTGACCGTTGCTGATATCCATATTCTATGTGCACTTTGTTGATATCAGTATAGTAACTCTTAAGCTCCTTAAATATTGCTTCACAATCAAAGCTTCTGAATAAAAATTAGCGAATAGCAAAGTCAATAATTTGTTTTAATGGATTTTTGAAAATTACCTTTCATGTAGTGTGTAATATAGCTGTGAATGAACACATCCTGCAATCTGAAAGTGCACCGTATATAAAGTTATTGTCTTTCCAAAGTAAGAGTCGACTCTGAGTCAATGAAATGAATTGTTTTTCAAACGAGTCATAAGCCGTTTCGTTGTGTGGTCAAGACGAAACATTAGCCCACCCACTTATTGCGTCCGCACCGGAGGGAAACGTAAACCTCCAACCGGCAGCTGAGTCCTGTGGATACTGGAGAGCATCATGTCGAGGAGACGCTGTGCTCTACAATGTGACGGTAAAGAATTTTTTTTACACTGCCCAAGATCGAGTTTTACGAGATTTATTCGGTGAATAAATTAGTACAAGTAAAATAATCAGTTGATGGACATGCACTTGTTAATGCTGATGGTGAGGAATAGCAACATTTCATAATGTACCTCAAACTGAGTAGTGAATCACTGAAACGTCCTGCTCGAGTCGTCCTTGCGATGGAGGTTCGGGTTGAATGAATGGTTCTTCTTCTAGTGTTTCATCATCGGACTCGCGCTCGGAATGATATGGTAAAATCGACGTCATTGTTCGTTACTGTGTTTAGTTTACGGTGAAGGAAGCCTCAGGACACACAGAGCTGTCGTTGTTATGACAATGGGAATTACGCGGTAAACCAATCACAACAGACTGAGCTGTCTGGTCAATCAGAGCAGAGTAGCTCGCGGAAAGGAGGGATTTAGAGAGATTGATTCATTTGGCGAGTCGTTTGAGAATCATTGAAAATCTGGTGATGTGCAAATGTATATTATGAGAAAATGAAAAATGAGAGTTTTTTGACGTTTGATGCATGTAAACCTGTTGTAGGAGACTCCAAAACAACATTAGGAAACTTTAAAATATCATAATAGGGGCCCTTTAATTTACAAAGCATAAGTCCAATTAAACTCAATGGATAAACTAGCCTGGTCAGAATAAATTAAGAAAGAAATTGCAATAGGAAAATGAGCCCACAGAAATAGTCACAGCAAGCATGATGTTGTTGTTCTGTAGTAAACAACCCCACACCCTCAGGGCAAACACTGGATAACATCTGGCTACAATATTTGAATATGACCACCCTCAGCTCTCCTTAGCAACTAATTAGAGAATGAGGACACATAAGAGAAGAGAGAAGGAAGCACAGATCTCCAGAATTTGTGCTCCACATTGTTTTGTCTTGTAATGTAAGTGACCCACTTACCTCAGCTAAACTGCCCGAATAAACTTAAAAGAACTGGCTGAGGGTGAATGTACAAAAGGCTTCTAATGGCACTGCATATTTTAAATCGTGCTGTTAAGAGGAACAAAATGCATCCATTAATTGGAGAGGTCATTGAAAGGTTACATCAAAGGGTGATCTGTTCAAAGGAACCCTATTGTTCAATGTTGACAGAGTCTTACAGAGACAAACGTAAGATAAATGCATTGTGAATGTACTTAAAGGAATTATATATCAAACATGAAAATCCTGTCATCGTTAACCTACCCTAGTGCTGTTTCAAAACTATATGACGCCATTTCTTGAGGGTCAATCTGGGTTGATATATCCAACCTAGGAGAAAATGCTGTAATTGTATACAATCATGCACGAAACATACACATCTGTTTATGATCTTGAAAAACATGTTGATGCATGATCCTTTAAGTAAAGCTGCTACATCCCATTAATTAATTAGTTATTTCATATAGCTGTTCTACTGTTTTAGTCCACATGAAGTTAAACAGGGATTCCACTTCTGGGGGAGAAGGTGAAAGAGCTGCAATTATTCAGAAATCGACATGAAGAGCAAGAAACTCAAGAACTGCAACACTTTAATTACAGTATGTCTGCTGCTCTTAGTGTATTCATTTAGCTGTGTGAAGGCCAATAATGAAGGACTTGCAATCACTTCAAATATATATCATGTTACAGCTCGCAGATTTACTTTTTGTAGTGTTTTATTATTACAGGTAAATTTTTAGTTTGAATTAGTATTAAAACATGTTTTGATTTATTTGGACTTCATGTTTGCTTGTTATTATTATGTTGAATAATTTGTAATGGCTTCCTCTGCACCAGCTCGTATAGTTGCCCCATGAAACTTCTTCTGATAACCCAAAAATGCTGTCTGTTAATGTTTGCAGATAAATGTCACAATGTAGAAATAATCAAATATTTTTTTTTGCCTATATTAAGGAGATTACCCAGCAGTATTCAAGCCATTAGAGTCTATGTGGTGTGACGAGCTCTAAGAGGCTAATTTGGCTAATTGGGATGTCAGTGACACAGGCACTCCATCTGATGGCATGTCCTGCTGGTTAGTGGACACCGCAGGGAAAGGCTCACGGTGAGGGGTGATCACAGAACACCTGACTGTCTCAAAGAAAGTCTCAGCTAAATGAACTGCCATTGGGCTGATTCCAATTATTCAGTTGGAGGGTGGAGTGGATTGCATAGGAGAGGTAAAATTAGCAAATAGCCAATAAATTAAGAACAATAATAGGGTGTTCATCAAGGGGTGGCTTCACAGAACCCCAATTAAATTTGGTTTCTGACTAATGCACATGCTGTGTGCTAGGTTTATAAATTGTTAAAAAATGGAAACTTGGCAACTTCATTTGAGAAACAACAAAGAATGGAAGATGGAATGGAAGGAACTTGTTTTATAAGGATGAATAAGATTAAGTATTTGTGCGTTGGAATACTTGATTTTGATTGGTTAAGCATGACACGCTGTGGTCAAATATTTTATTATAATGATTTATAAACTGTATATTGGTTGTCCCTTTCAGTCTGTCTCCATGAATCTGTTTATTTTACCAGTATCTGTCAAGAATAATCTGGATAGATTTAGAAATGCTGGTATTTTCTTGTAGGCTATTGACACAAACGCTTAATACTCTAGATCATAAATGTACAGTCTTTATACTAGACATACCTGACAGTTTTGTGTCAGATTCAGTAGATATGACAAATGTAACTTTCTGTTTCATCAGTGGATGAGATAGGCAGGGTAGAGCTTTATACTAAAAGCAAAAGGAACAAAATAATGTTGTTGGTGTTTTACTGTTACTGATATTCATTTCAATTGGACACTGAAGTGAATTGTATGTGTAGGACTTTTTGCAAATGTTTTTTCTATTGAGACTGGGTTGGGTACTTACTACAGTAACAACTTTAAATTATGCATAATTACAAGTAGTAACTAACCCTAACTGTAACTGCATAAGTACATGTAGTTTTACTTTATGCTCATGTAGCTGTAGCCTATAGCATTCCTGTGACGTGGTGCGGTTGAAGCAGAGATGAGGCAGGATCCAAATGTAGCACACGCTTTATTTAACAGACTACAACCTACACTAACTAGACTGGATACAGGACTCGGGAACAGGATACAAGAACAGGAACAACCAACATCAACGTAGACAATCAAACAAA
Organism: Semotilus atromaculatus; assembly: GCA_031834385.1. Lineage (NCBI taxonomy): Eukaryota > Metazoa > Chordata > Actinopteri > Cypriniformes > Leuciscidae > Semotilus > Semotilus atromaculatus. Next base: position 4,489,569 of record JAULUF010000009.1, read on the forward strand.
AACTCACAAAGACAGGGCTTAAATACAATGGACAAACGAGCAAACGGTTTATTATTTTTTTCTTTGATTTGTTTATGCAATTTTTGGGAGATTTATTTATTTATTTATTTTATTTTCCTCTAAATTACTGGATTTCATCAATAATTGTATTTAATAATATGATTTAAGCACATTCTTCACATTCGTCAACTTAAATACAAAATAACTGCCCATTTATACTATTTAAAATATAAGTACAATGTAACTATGTCACCTTTATAAAAAGTGTTTGATTGGATATTGGGTCCCAGTCCCACTTTATATTAGGTGTCTAACTATTATGTGCTTACATAAAAAAATGAAGAGTAATGTGTTATTGTTTATTATTGTTTTGTTAACAATCTCTCTCTCTCTCTTCGGAGCCAAGCGAAAGGCTTCACCGTCTCAAAACTAAGCGCTGTATTGGTCTCTCTCCCTCGCACATATTAATCAAAATAAATCGACACGATGGTAAGGTCGGAAAACTAAAGTTTCATGTGGGGCATTCGGAGATTTTTTTTCTGACGTACATGAACGCTAAACAAGTGATATGTTGATGTGCATTTTAGCATTGCTAATATTCCTGTGTTTTCGTCTCGTTTGGGATCCGTTTGAAGCTGAAAGCATCACCTGCAAAGCTGGCACGTAACTTACGTGTCAGTTTCAAATAATGTACACATAATGAATGGCGACTGTAGAAAGTAAAAGCTGAATCCCGGACATTTTGGTGATCTCGAAATGTGGGACTGATTGTGCAAATCAGCAATGTAACGTTAGCATAGCCTAGCGTAGCAAACTAGCGATTTTTAAAAACATTAAAAACGTTTCAATAAACAACATAGTTGCAAATATATATATATGTACATAACTGTGTAGAGCACAAAACAAGACTGTCATAATTTTTTAATCAATCATTTAAGCCGAAAATACTTAAATGTATGGGACTCTCTGGATGATATGCCCGCCATTGTTGCCGGTTGCGCAGTGCATTCTGGGTACCCCTTGGTTTCAAGTAAGCTCGCGAAGATTCTTGGTTTTAAGGGGTATCTACCCCTTCCCCTTAGCCCTACCCCTAGATCAAAATGAGAATTGGGATAGCCCTTACTCTCACGTGAACGTGCATAAATAAGGGGAAGGGGTAAGGGGAAGGGGTAAGACAGAGAATTGGGATTCAGCCTATAAGTACCACAATTTAATTATACTCAAGAAAGTAGAAAAAAATCAAAAAATCTACTCAAGTACTGTAACGAAAGTATTTGTAATTAGTTACTTTCCACCACTGGTTAAGAGGTATGTGTAGGGTCAGCAGTGTAATTTCAGATGTAAATACATGCATCTATAATAAGTACATTGTATTAAATTATTAATGTAAATGTTGGTACATAGTAGTTGATCACATGTAATATGAAGTGTGTCCAGATATTTTAGAGCCATCTGCTATGGTGTCACAAATGAAACACATTTAATGGTTACATTTCTCTGTTCTTAAAATACATTTCAAAAGCCCACAGGCTTAGCCCACATTAAAACAAGTATTTTGGCATTTAAACATAAAAAAAATTCAAGCTCGGTGTCAATATGACATGAACACATATTAAATTTCATTAGTTTCCAACATAGCTTGTTCTAAAAAACAAATTAAAAAAAATACTATAAAAATCAGAAAAAGAAAAGTAAGGAGAGAGAGAAGGGAAAAAGAGGAGAGAACATAATTACAAAAGTCAGCCAAGCCTAACGAAACAGGGCTTTAAGCCAGTCCTAGCATTGCTACTGAGCGATTCCATTTGTCACTTTCATTATTCATACTCAGCTGTAAACAGGGCTGAATGAGTTTTTGCCATTCTGAAACGGCAGGTAATTTGGCCTGAGCCAGAAGAGCTGCACTAAATGAGGAGGCAAATGATAGGTGGATATGTGTTCACATGGTTAATTGAGACAGGGGGAGAGACCACAAAGATTCCTGGGTAAATTAGCATCCCAGAGTGGACCACTGTACAGCTGGAACATAAATGCATGAATGCAAATGTGGAATTCAAATCTTAAATGTAATCAACTCTAACAATAATAATAATAAATACTGTTTTTAATTAGTCTTCTTAAATGTAAAATGTAAATGCATTTTTGGACTTCACTTGTCATTTGTTCTTGGGACACCTGACACATTGACTTTGAATTGTAATTACATAAATCAATCGCATCAGACTCATGCAAGCAAATGTGTCATAAAGAGCCTGTAATTTGAATCATAATGATCACAAATGTGTTCATTTAGAGACGGTGCACCAGGGAGTACTGAAATAATACAATGGGTGATTGGTCAGGTCACACATCCACACACAGGGAGGGAGAACGAGATGAAGGTTAAAGCTATAAAGGAGAAGCAGATCTCACTGAAGCTTTGGGGCTCCGGAAGTGCCTGAATCACCTCTGTGATATCACTTTCCACACAGCAATCTGTCAGTGAAGATCAAACTCTTAATGAAAAGGAAAATGAAGAGGGGAGAGAAAGAGATCAAAACAATAGAACCTGGCTTTACGCGTCCCCTCAGGTTTCATTATTCTCTCATAATACTCGCCTATAGGAAGCAATTAACTTGAACGGATTCTGTGCATAAATATGCATTCTCAAAAAGTCTTTGCGTGGCAAAATCTGGTATTTCAAAAGGCGGTGGTTTAAACATGACAATAAGGTCTTCACTGTAAAGTTGTATGTGTCTTGATTACTGGTCTAGAGCTACTGCTAGGTGACACATTCTGGGGGCCATCATCTGCCCGTCAGTCAGAGTCGAAAGTGTCATTATTTAGCGATGCTGCTGTCACTGGGCGGTTTCTGTCACCCACGTCCAGATTGAGCCTAATTGCTTCCTGTCTGCTGGGCCTGCCGCAAAGGGCTTTTCCAAAAAAAAAAAAAAAAGAAAAACAAGTAAAAGTTGATGTGTGACAAGATTTGTTGTTGTGGACGTTAACCAGTACCTTGGAAATGACTGTAATCTAAGTTGCCACAGCGATGACCTGATTAAGCCCTGAACAATACCACAGCCATGACTTTCTCTCCCCGTGCAGCACTTCCTTTGGCCGGAGGACGGCTGATGATATATAATATCTCTTGGCAGCAGAGTTAATTATAACATAGCTTCATGCATTGCTCCAGAGGCTTGCTGTCGGAGAGGCCTTTCTACCGCAGGACCACTATAATCCTAGCTGTCAGATTTCTACCGTCATTTTAGTGTGCTGGCTTATTGTTAGGGTGGTACATGCCTTCTATCTTTCCTCACTCTATTATTCACAGTACTTTATATGTGTGATGAAGATTATGATGGGAAAATGTGCAATGTTGCACAGTTTAATTAGTTACTTACGAAAAACAATAACACTGACATATTTGTTGTTACTGTTTTCTATGTATCATCCCTTCTACACATAACGTCAACACAACGTCAAAACAATAATGTCAACAACAGACGCTTTCAGCAAATATAATGAAAACTATATTACATATAAACATTTGGCAGGTCTTTAGTAATATATATATATATATATATATATATATATATATATAAAATAAAATAAAAACAGATGTGAATAATATTGTGCTGCCGGGATTACATATTTTGTAGGCCAAGCTGGAAGTTAGCCTTCGATAAAAAGCCAATATAATTTTCCCATAACAGATAATCTGCTCTGTTACCAATCTTTGGTAACAGAGCTTTGTTAATCTTTAATCAAAATAACTTCCCCTCCCTCTTGCAACGACATATTCTTCTCTTCTTGACATTTACTTTTGTAAGGACAGGACAACTTGTCACTCACATGACACAACCACACAATAATGGACAAAAAAATCAAGCCCTGTCCTAAATTTTTTCTCGTTTGAGAAGCCGTTTCACAATAGGGGAGAAAAGAATTAGTTTAATGCCAACTTTAAATGATTTGTTCATAAAGATAACATAAAATAAAAAATAAAAAAAATGTCTCAGGTTACGTATGTAACCCTGGTGAAGCACATGTGAAATCAGTCCAATAGTGTGACGAGACGTCATAGGCTGATGACGTCACATACCGGGAAACAATAAAGCATGCCTAGAAACAGACCGTGCTAGCTTCTGATAGGCCGAAGCAAGTCGCTCACAGGCATGCAGGGTTTCCTCTTCAGGAAACCAGGTTTACATACGTAACCTGAGAAGTTCCCTTTCAAGGGAACTCGAGCTGTGTAGAGACGCTGTGGGAACACTATACCCACAACGTCAAAATAACCAATGCCTGTATGTGTGAAATATTTGCGCACACTAAGATACAAGCACCATAGACCCCTGGAGTGGAGCCAAAATCTAAAGTTATAAAATCTGACAAAAGTGTGTGGAGAGGACCAGCCTGCCGCATCACAAATGTCCTGAATGGAGACCCCCTAAAGTAGAGCTTTTGAAGCAGCAATACTCCTGGTAGAATGGGGCCGGACAGCCATAGGTGAAGGCTGAACAGCCGCCTCATAAGCAAATGAGATAGCCTCGACCACCCACTTACTCATCCTCTGCTTAAATGCAGGGTACCCTTTCCTAGGTGACCCGAAACAGACAAAGAGTTGATTCGACTTTCGCCACAGCGCAGCTCTGTGGACATAGGCATCCAAAGCCCTGGCAGGGCATAGCAGATTAAAATTGTCCTTATCTAATGATAAATGAGAGTATGAGATGAGCAAGAGTGAATGCTGTAATCTTTAGCACGTAGTACTTGTATGGGAGTTTACACAACTGCAGAATCTCGAGGTCATGGAAAGGAAGACGATGACAATTTAAGTTCTTGTATTTTTGCATTCTGTTGCCACAATTCGGAACAGCACAAATGCGAACCATTTCTTCTTCACTTGTGAGCAACTCTGATCTTCACTCTTCACACACTACGCTCCTCCCACCTGCACACTGCTATTTACCTTTTTCCTGCTACAACTGAGTTCCCACGGGACTTCAGTGCTAGACTACTGCTAGCTGTCTAAAAAACACTATTTAGGTGAATTTAAACAATGGCTAAGTTGCTAAACACATCTTGTTGTCATGTAAGGGCCCTGTTCATGTTGGACAGACATTGTAATTGCATTTTTTGTCTGTTAAGAGGCACAAAGACACTCTTTATGTATATGCCCCAATAACTGCCGTTTTAGCTGCGTGGGAGCTCTGGGCATTAGCTGTAGCAGCTCCGTGTTGCAAGCACCAATCTGGTTAGTGTTTTTTTATTTTTTATATAGACTGTACTCACAAAAGTATAACGATCAGGGCTTGACATTAACTTTTTTGCTCACTAGCCAATGTGGCTAGTGGTTTTCCAAAATTACTAGCCACACAGCATTTTTACTAGCCACATTTTTGTTGTTGGAAAATTACGTTATATATTATTAAAGTTGTCAATGGGGCTTAAAACGTGCTAAAATGTACTAATATTATCATTAGCTCTGATGTGTGTTTTTTTTTTGAAAACATGTCGTCTATTAAGATAAACACATAAAAGAGCTTCTTATTGTATATAATAAAAGTGCTGCATCGTTTTTTGTTTTTTTTACAGCAGTAAATACTGTAATACGGAGTAGAACAATTATCTGCATTAGAAACAACGAGCAAAAAATAATTATTTTTTTCTAAGAAATAAAATCCACAATTAAGGCAACATGATGTTTGTTTTGCATCTGCATTTCCTCAGAGCTCTGACTGGATTAATAATTATCATCATGAAGCTCTGGTAGCTCTGAGTAACTGGAGATATGCCCACCTGAAACAAGTATAGGCCTACAGTTCTTTTCCAGATTATTCCGACAAACATCTCCTGCTTTCTTTCATGGCAGGATTAATTTTATTAAAACATAGAATTAACTCTGGAAAGATAGTTGTGATATGACGTGGCATAAGGGCAGACCTGCTAGTAGTTACATGTCCCTTAATCATGAGGATTATTTTTTCTTTATCTCAGCTCTGCCTTTTCTCTTTCTCTCGTTCTCCTGCGCATTTTTTCTACGCACTGCTCGGCCACACACACTCACGCACTGACTGAACGCTGTGTTGATGTTTGTGTGCATGCGACCAGTCGCGTGTGATGACAGAGATCGTACCATCAGGTTAAAAGCAGGCGGGAGGCTGACGGTCTACAGGTCTGAGGGACTGTGGCTGCTCAGTGACAGATTCAACTTTATATTGTCGTTTGACAAAAGTCTGGATGTCATGTTTGGCGCGCGCACCCTCGTGCAGCGGCACTGCATGAGAGCGTGAGACGCGCCTGTGGTTTGGATTCTCCTGCTATTAAAAAAGATTGCTATATCATCGCTGCCGCTGGTTAAGTTGATAATTAAGAGCAGACTAAAACAGCCCTCAGTCCGACGGCCAGTTTAATCTCCATAGCGTCTTGTTTACAGTGTTGTACAATTTTTCAACACGCCAAAGTGGCTAGTGGGAGTGTCTGTGTTACCCGCCACGGGTGAAATCCACCCGCATTTGGCGGGTTGGCGGGTCTTAATGTCAAGCCCTGATAACGATCAAGATTAACTTAAAAATTGCCCGGAGTTCTCCTTTAAACACAATGACCTAACACATAAATTAGGTCAGCCGGTACCGGGAACACTTCCTATAACACCTGATTGTCACAGTGTCTGGGTTGTGTTTCCTGGGTAACCATTAGAGGTTCTCTTCCCACACGGTGTCCTACACTCTGTTACTACATTTCCCATGATCCTGTCTGTCACTGAGTGTTCATTGTGTTCAGCTGTTTCTCGTCACCTCGTTTAGCAATTGTGTGTATATACCCTGTCAGTTTCAGTGTTTGTCATAGAGTCCTTGTTTACATGTTGATGGCAACTGTGGGCATTGTATAAGGCCTACCCCTGAAACAGTAGAGCATGTATTGATTTATTGTTTAAAATATTATCAAGATAGGCAGAGGCTTATTGCTCAAGTAGAAGCCAATGAAATTATATTTGAATATAGTAATATTTTACAAAGAAATGCTGAGAAGATTTTTCATTTTTTGTTTTTGTTTTTAAAAAATACAGGGCTTTTGGAAAGAATTTAATTTTATAGAAAATATATATCTCCTGTTATACACTCCAGTCCAGCGGTGGCGGTAATGCAATAAATTGTTGTCAACCGCCATTTAAAAAATAGAAGAAGAAGAAGAAGAAGAAGAGTCCTTGTTTAATGTCCCCACACTTCCGGTCCTGTTGCGGCCTGTTTCTTGTTCATGTTTTGTCACTATGGATTGATTTACTGGATTTTGACAGTTTGCCTGGCTGGACTGTGAGTACGGATTTTCCAATAAAACTGCTCTTGGATCTTACCTTTTCCCATGTGTGTGTCGTGACACTGATGTACTCGCTACATCATCAGAAGAATGACATCTACGCTAATTTTAGTCGTTCTGTTTATTTCGAGGTTAACTGTAATCAGCCGGACCCGGGCCATATCCAGATCAGATGGTGGACTTGCGCTTGGACACGACCACAACGCATTCCTGAAGTGTCAGTAGAGATTTTGTCAACTAGACTCTCCCCTGTGAAGGCCTCATCGACACAACAGCCATTGCCACTGATCCTCAACAAACCTGTCTCTGGTCTTCAAACAGATGAACAGCAAAATATAATGTTTTGATCCAATCTGCCCTCTGACCATGCTGCCTGAATCATAATCATACACTGTTTGTTCGTTGGCCAGAGGAGAACTGGCCCCCTGATGGAGCCTGCATGGTTTCTCCCAAGGTTTTTTTCTCCATCCGGTCACCTGATGGAGTTTTGATTCCTTGCCACTGTCGCCTTTTTCGTCTTTCTTCGCCTTTTCGCCATTGACTTTTGGCTTGCTTAGTTGGGGACATTTAATTTTACATTTAACAATATTACAACATTATTTTCCTGTTATCTCTGTAAAGCTGCTTTGAAACAATCTGTATTGTAAAATGTTTTATATAAATAAAGGTGACTTGACATTGAGGCAGTAGAAGTGTACTTGTGATGCGTTTACCTGTTTAGCATGATGATATTTAATATCCCTGAGAACCTCAGTCTGTAGTCCCATTTAGCCACTTCTTAGTAGGGCTGGGCGATATGGAAAAATGTTTTATCACGATATGTTTTTCCATATTGATTGATCTCGATTCTTATCACGATATGTAGTTTTTGCAGATGTTGTAGTTGGCAGTGTAATGCTAGCAATGCTGACAGGCGACGTAGTGGTCTTGCTTGGCTGTGTGTGAGGTGTCGTGCCAGCTTGAGCCCGCAGAGTCACACTCTCAGAGTAATTACTGGGGTGGTGCCGTCTCAGGTGATGGAAAAGATTGGTTGTATTCCCTGTCCTGGCTGGTACCAACCGCCGGCATATTTTGCAGACTGGCTTTGCCTGTTCCTGGTCGTTTTTGACAATGTCTTCGGTCTCGAATGATGATTGTAGTGATCTTGCCAGGGTCCGAAATTAACTTTTTGGCTCACCTGCCACGGGGACTGGTAGATGAAAAAATCCACCAGCCAAGCATATTTTTTACCGGCCAAAATAATAAACAGCCTTTTTGTGTCACATATACATTCATTTCAGTACATTTAATTGAGATAAGGTATTATGTTGAATGAATAAGAGTAGGCTACCTACATAGAAGTCAAATAGATAAACAAAAAGATACAAAAAGATTTTGTAAATAAATTTACAATAGATAAACAAAAGATTAAACAAAGATACGCATACAGGCCAATACAGTGCTTTAATTTCAGGAAGGTCTACTAACATTACTATTCAGGTATGGTCTAAAAAGAATTCTAATAAAGCAATCAAAAGTAAAATAGCACTGCAAAGTTTATCATAGATATATTTATGCTTATTAAAGCTAAAGTTATTCATTCAAGAGCTGTGAGTGATTTTCTCTTTGCCTTTTGTTATTTGTTTCGCAGTAATGGTGCAATCGTCAGCATGTTTATTAGGCTGCTTCCCCTTTAAGAACGAGTGCAGATCTACTGATGCACCATATTTTCTCCCAACTATTTCCATAACTACGGCCATTTTAGTTGGCCATTTTCAACTATTTAAGTGAATCTCCAAGTCGGTCATTTTGACATATTTTTGTGTACATTTGATGGTTTAGACGCATGAAGCCCAATGTATAATTTGCTTGTCTCGTTACGGTCTGTTTCGGAGCGCGCGCCGCATTGGGAACAGCATCTCTTGCGCAGATTTTTGTGCTTTTAATAGCTCTTTTTATTATTAAAAGCGTCCCGCAATTTAGCAACAGTAGAGACTGCATTTTACAACAATCACCGATCGTGCTGATTCTGTCTTAAAGTTTGAGTCATAAGGAGAAATGACAGCGCACTGCTGCGATGGGAAGGAAGTTGCGCTAGACATAATGCGGCTATAGTTTTTAATGGTTCTACCTAAAATATATTCTATAATTTTTGGAAGCCGAAATCTAAATAAAATCAGACCAATATCACAGATCTAAAGTGTAATCATATAGGCTACGTTTGAATGTTCCGGGTTCAATCCGTGGTCACTCATTAACAGGGCTGTCGTGTTGTGCGCGCTGTGGCGCCACGTGAGATATCTCTCTTTCTCTCTCTCTCTCTCTCTCTCTCTCTCTCTCTCTCTCTCTCGGACTGCGAATAGCAAAAATGCATCACAGACAAATGGTTTAATTTTATTATATATAGAAATGGCTGGCGACTCAGCGATATGATAAAATAATAATAACGTCTTTATAGCAATAATAAATAATAGGCCTACGTGTAGCCTATTTCTCCAGTAACGACAGCAGAACCGATAACGTCCGAGCTTCGATACAGTGTGGCGGACAGCCTTTTGAGATTTACTCGCCAAACGGAAAATCTACCCGCATTTGGCGCTTGGCGGGTGTTAATTCGGACCCTGGATGTCGCCTTCACGTTCGGCATTATTTTCGCTGTCCTCAACTTCAGTTTCGCTCATTTTTTCTCCTTTTTCAAAATTTTCTCAGCCTCACTCAGTCTCCTGTTTACTGTAGCCCCGGCTGCTCGCTGAGAAGTGGGCGTGTCCTACCGGCATACGGCAGACTCTGATACTGTTGTTGTTGTGCTTACTTTTTCATGTGATATCGAATAATATGTCCCAAGCGTATTATCGAAATCGTTCAAAATTTTATCGCGATCCCGTATCGAGATCGAATTATCGCCCAGCCCTACTTCTTAGCAACCATTTAAAGACACATACCAGCTTAAAAAAAGTGAGATATTACAGATGTGAAAATAGCATAGTTTTCAATCCTGGTTATGAAATCCCACATCTCTACACATTTTGTTTGTCTCCCTTATTTAACTCGCATGATTCAGATCATTATGAAAGAGCTCCATGAACTCAACTGAGTCTGTCAGAAAAGAGAGCCATGCAAACTGAGCAGTGCCCCAGTGCTCTATATCAAATTTTCTCTACAAATCAAAATTATTTTCTTTTTTTCTTCCAAATCAAAGCTGTTTCATTTGAAACATAAAATAATGTATTAATATAATTGTACGTTTGGAAAGATATGAAGGTGAGCAAATGATGACAAGTCCATTTTTTTTATTTTTTTTTTACTATCCCTTAAGAAGGCCCATTTCTATAAGTTTGGACTTTGACTGGTTAAATTTAATCCAAACTTCATAAAACACCAAAGTACACTAGAAGTGAATGTAAATGATCATTATTAATAAATTTCTAATCTAATATAATTGATATGCTGGCAGTCTTTAAAAATAAAACTGGTCATTAAATCTGTCTGAAAAACCTGCTGATGAAGGCTCAACAGTCCCTCATGTCAATCAAGTTCACAGGTAATAGAGGAAAATAATAAAATAAAATCTGTTCTTCATGTCTTTCATTTATCTGACAAACTGAAGTCAAACTGTCTAGACTGATGGCAGCCTCACTCCTCTGAATTTAATTTAATTTAGACATCTGTTCCTTCGAAATCCATTTCTTCTGTTTGTACTGTGTGTGTGTGTGTGTGTGTGTGTGAGAGAGAGAGAGAGAGAGAGAGAGAGAGAGAGTGCCTGTAATGCTCCTGTTTTTTTTGTTGTTTTTTTTAATCAAGTAAAATTGCTAGTGTGAATGAAGGTGGAAATGACATGAAAATGTTTGCAATTAAGCCACAATGTTGCAAATAAGTGATGTCTAGAGTTGTTAGTATAATGAAAGAGATGAAACAAAATACTGACACATGATCTGATACCCTTGAATTACTTTTTAGGGCTTCATCACCGACTCAACAACCTCAGTGTGGTCAAGTGCCGTTTCAACTGCACTACTACATCTTAATGTTTGGCCTGGTGTTCCAGACCACAGTATGTAAGTGGAGCGTAACCAAAGGTGGGATGTAGAATTGTATGAGCATGCCTGAAGCGTGGAACCATTAAAAAAAAAAATGCTTCTAGATGGCTCGAAGTAAGGTTTCAAATTAGACCTTATACTTTAAATGCACAACTGACACCACAACTTTTTTCCACATTGATAATAACAAGAAATATTTCTTGTTACACCAAATCAGCATGTTGGAATGATTTTTGAAGGATCGTGTGATACTGTAGACTGGAGTAATGGCTTCTGAAAATTCAGCTTTATTCATCACAGAAATACATTAGGGTCATTCTATGAAAATGGTGGCTTTTTGAACAGACAACTTTTAAAAAATGTAATTCTTTTTTTTATACCAAAACTTATAGTCAGATAATAGTTAACCTCTTAACATTATAAATCAACTTAAATGACAGCTTAATGTATTTTGATATTTTTACTACATTACATTAAAAATAGCTTGTGGTGCCTTTTTGTCACTGGTGTTACCTGTATTTTAGCTGACAATTCAGGCTTTCCAGAATGTAATTTGACTATTTAATTTTCATACATAATCAAAGAAAGAAAAGGTTAATGTAATATTAAGAAATTGTCTTGATTAGTAATAATTTACTTTAAACAGGTATGTGTAAAGTTCTATTGTGTGACATTTTTATTTCTACCATTGTGTTTTTAGTTGTAACATTAGAAATAAATTGAGGTTGAGTGATCAAAATTTAATGATCATATCCTTAAAATGCTTACTAATGAATGCAGCAACAGTTAGGTAGATACAAAAACCATAATCTAGAAACTGGGCAACTCTTGATGCCAGAACACATGCCATGCAGTAACACCAGTGACGCAATGTGAAACCAATGACATAACTTAAGATTATTTCAAACAAATTTGTATCCATTTATTAGTAATATTTTACATTACAAATAATTTCAGATTTCATAAAATCTCTGCGGCCTGGGTCAGCGTCCCTGCACTGTCTGTAGAGTTTTTGCTTTTCAGCAGCACTTAATTTCACCACCTGTCAAAAGGAAAGCCATAATATGTTTGTACAATATTGAAACAGTAATAAAATGCTAATAAGTCTTTATTAATATAATTGTTGAGGCTTTTATGAAATCTTATGTTGAGAAAAATGTTAGTGGTGTTATTGATTGTCACTGGTGTAATCGTCATGTCACTGGTGTTACCAGCAGCAACAGTAACACCAGTGACGATAACACCTGTGACAAATCTGCAGACAAGATGGGATATCTAAGATAGCAGCCACAGTAGCTCTAACTACACTTCTTAAATTGTAAATAAATCACTTAATCTTGCAATTTGAAAAATTATTTTAATCAAATTTCCTTTACCCTTACTATAAACTGTAGAACACCAGTGACGCATCTTAAGTCCTCGCATGAAATTATCAAACTATTTATCAAATTGCTAAAAGATGAAGAGAGAGTGAACACTCACGATGTGCTTTTCAAAACAGCCCTGCTCCAATGAACCTTTAACCCAGGAAGAAGTTGGCAAGGATGTTGCCTTTTTTCAAAGTGATGTTTTTTATAAATTGTAACACCAGTGACATGAAATTGAGGGACAGGTATTCCCTGTAAATAATTTATAATATTTAGTTGATATTTTAGTTTTATAAGTAATCCACTAAATAACTATACTACTTTCATTTGTATAATGACATTTAAAGGGGGAGAAAAATATATTTTTCAACTCAAAATATGTCACTAAACAACGACTCCTGACCCGAGGGACAAGCCAATTTCATGGTACTGACCGTATTCTACAATATATAAAAAAAATTGCTTTTCAATATAACTGTCTTACATATGTTTTATTAACAATAAAACACTTAAATTAAAACAAAAAACAGATATTTTGTGTCGTTATCTGACACTTTTAAGTGTTTTTCCTGGTGGTTAAGCCTGGGACAGGAAAGCCACCATTTTCGTAGTATGACCCATTACATAAGTAAAATATATTAAGTGCGCACATCCAAACATCATTTAAGCAGGTGCTTGATCAAAAGAAAATCTAGATGAAATGTAAAAGAACTGGTACACTGCTATTTCTTCTCCCAAAGAAGTTTTTGAAACGTTTTGACCACAAGCGGTCTCCGTCAGGTCCGTCGAAGACCAATTGTGGTCAAAATGTTGCAATTAATTAAACATCTTTGGGAGCACATATAGCAGTGTGCCGGTTCTTTTTGGATTTCAGCATTGTAAAATATATTAAAATAGAAAACAGTTGTTTTAAATTAATAATATCTCACAATATTTCAGTGTTTACTGTATTTTTTTATCAAATAACTGCAGCCTTGGTGAGCATAAGATAAAAAAAAATATGAAAAAAAATCATACCCAAACCTTTGTAGTATTTATGTATATAATTATAACAACAAAATAAATAACTGGCCAAATTATTGGATAAAAGCAACTGTTTACACTGTTCTTCTAAATGTCAGCACATCTTAAATTTAAAATTTAGTAATAAAAGTAAATATATAGTTTTAAATAAAATAAATCATATCATTATTTATTTTGAAATATTTTTTTAACTTTGAAAAAAAAAAAGATTAAAAACTAAACTAAAATATATATTGCATGCTTGCCCCACCCCTTTTAAACAAGTTTATTACACAGTGGCATTGGTTGCAGAGCCAGCTCTACACTGTAAAAATTAATCCCGGTAAAAAACGGTAAATCTCTGGCAGCAAAGTTTAGTTAAATTACAGCAAATAACCATTTCACAAAATGCAAAAAATTTTAAAATACAGAATTTAATTTACAGTCAAAATTTATTAAATTATATTACTGTTAATAATGGCCTATTAAACCATGGAAAAACGGATAAATTATGTCAAATTACATTAAAAAGACATTTAACTTTCAGGTTAAACTGTAAATTTAGGGTTTTATAAAGATATTTTAATAATGCTGTCATCTACAGTAATTTTCTTTTAATATATAGTTGTTCTGTGTAAAATAACAAGGCAATTATGTATAAAAATTCAGTAAGTACATAAATTCAAATACAAATGTTTGTAAATTTACAGTTTTAATTCTTATTTGTACAGATCCAATTTCACAATCTTGACCAATCTCTAATTATTAATTACTTAATAGTAGCAAATTATTAGTCAATTTCTGTTAAATTAACTAAATGTATGAGTACAGAATACCTGCACATTTACAGGATTAGTAATTGAACAAACACTGAACATCACGATAAGTGATTGATAGGAAATAAAAGTGTCACCAGCACAGGTCAGGGCAGATGACCAGCCATGCCCTTCGTCCGTACACCACGGTGAGGAGCCGACACTGCAAGAACACAACAGGCAGACAGACAAAATGAGGTTTAATAAGAACAAGTACTTTATTGAATTAAGAAGTCTCTAAAAGCAATCTTCGTTCCGTTAGCAACGGAACTCTAAAAAGGGGAGTGCAAGGAGGCCTCTTCTCCACAGGACTCAATTCGGGCCGGACGGGGGTCAGAGCTTCATCAACGTAGTTGGATACTTGCAAAGTTCGGCGTGAAAGAAGGTGAGTATGGACTCGGTTGGCAAGGAAGGTAGGTACTTCACCAGCGTAGCAGTCCACTCGCGGACTCAGATGGAGAGAATGGCAGTAGTTTACCAGCGTAGCAGCGTAGCCGTTTACTCACAGGACTCGGGTGGCAAGGATGACAGGTATCTCGCCGACGTGGCTGTACACTCACAGGACTCAGGTGGAGAGGATGACGATATTTCACCAGTGTAGCTGTACACTCACAAGACTCAGACGGAGAGGATGACAGGTATCTCACCAGCGTAGCTGTACACTCACAAGACTCAGGCAGAGAGAATCACAATATTTCACCAGTGTGGGATTCCTCTTCAATAAGGCTACCAGAGGAGATCAACACGTTGATGATCCAGGCCCACTACTGCCTCAGCAAACACCCCCAAACTCGTGTTCTGTTACAATCTTCACAAACAAATCACACGTGAAAAGGAACACAGCAAACACCGCATATCACTGCACTCACGGAATTAAGGCTTCTGGCGTCGGCTCCGTCCACCACTCGTGCTGGAAACTTGAGGGAAATCAGTGGTAAAGCACTAAACACATCCTCCATATACAAGCTCATCCAAGGCATCCGTTTCAGTACTGTTCTCTCACAGACGTTCGTTATACACATCAACTACGTTACAATCCAGTTCCCAGTATCACTTATCTGCCTCGGCCGCCGACTCTCTCTCCACTCTCCAATCCAAATCCAACCTGCTAGTGTCACCTCTCCTCCCAACTTCAGTCCGCTCGTCACATGTGCTTCGTGAATCCCTTTAGGCCACAACACAACCGGGCCCACTCCAGCCACCAGACTTGACTTCCGCGAACTTCTCTCTCCGTTGCAACACGCTCTCTGGGCCCATGGATGGCCTTTTTATCCTCCTTCCTATCAGCGCGAGTTCCAATCACAGCACGCCGCGTTCCTCTCCTGCACCGGTTTCCAATAACTGTTGATAAACTTCGTCATCGGCCGCTATCCATAGACAGTAAAAGAAATGGACACAGACTTCAACAGACTTTCACAGACCCCATAGACTTCAACGGAGCAAAGTGAAGTCAATTAGAAGCACTCACTTCCTGATTGCCAAGCGCACTGCGCAGGCTCACACTGAGCTTGATGACGTAGATGTCATGTGACCAACCTGACTAACAGTTGTTCGTCCTCTAGTAGCTGTGCCAAGAGGAATCTGAATCATTCCCTTCCGAATCTTGCAGAGCCGGAGATCGTGAGTATTAGCTGTCCATGAGCTAGCAGCAGGAGCAACTTTACAACTTTCTATGGGCTTCTCTCTTGACTTTATGCCTCCATGTCCGGTAGATGGTAATTTCTCTACTGTGCGACACGGAGTCGTGTGTTATGACGCAATCGTTAGCCTATTTTTACAAAAACTTCTTCTACGGGACCATAACATAAGATACAAGGTAATGGAGCCTTTTATACATTGTCGTGTTTCTTTAGAAATAAATAATGGACAAATGGAGTCTTTAAACGCCTCAGATGTAAAGTTATTCGCTGTCAAAGTGACGCCAAAATGAATGGGAGTCAATGGGATGCTAACAGCAGGTGAAGGCTTGTTAGCCAATGGCGGCGCCCAGGGAGACTTCAGTTTCTGACTGGTAGATTACCCCCTTGCTGCTATCGCCGAAACCGGAAACTCCCCGGGTCCCTCACCGGGAGCTTCCCCTCTCGGAAACCCTCGCTCGCATCAATGGTTCCGCTTCCAGTAATCTGTCACCCGTGACAAAAGCTTAGTATATAATTTAGAAAATGTAAAAATATCCACATTAAAAGGCAATTGCTGTATACCTTTGTACTCTAATATAACTTATTATTTCAAACAAATAATACGATAACAATAGAAGATAACAATAGAAGCAACAAGTGCAGTGACAAGTCCCAGTTAGTCTAGCACAGTACACATAGCAAGTTTTATTTTTATATTTTTTTACAAAGTGTTTACAAAAGAGATGGATCTTTAGCAGTTTCTTGAAAATGTGTTTAGTTGCGCCGGTCATTCCACCAGCAGGAAACAGTCCAGGTAAAAGTCAGTGAAAGTGGTTTTGTGTCTCTTTGGGTAGTTGGCACGACAAGGTGCCGTTCACTTGCAGAACGTCTCGGTTACGTATGTAACCCTCGTTCCCTGAGTAGACCATTTGGGAGACCATTGGGGAGACACCACTTGGTTATTTGTTTCCTTCTTGATGTGCTGAGAATGAGGCCTGTGGCTCATGCCAGTGTTCTAATGTGGCACATGGTAGTGGTTCTACTAGGGTTATCCCTGGCACACTTCAAACCCATCGAGTCTGTGTCGGAGAAGTTCTTACTTTAAAGGTAGTTTTTTGTTGCCAATAACGTCCCTTTAAGGCGAGACACTACAGGTGAATAGGGTAAAACAATTTACTTACAGATATCACCATGAAACTTTACCAGTTGATTACTCACATGAATAGGAGAAAAAAATGTATTGCAAGTTTTCTGTAATTTTATGTTTAAATATGCTAATCAGGCTATATCTAATTAAATATGTGCTAATTTGCATATATTTTGAAGTGACAAATCTGACCATTGAAAAAAACAAGGTTCAAAATGATTTTTACATTTTGTTGATATATTCAATGAAAAGACATTTTCAGAGGGGATTATGAATATCTCCTTTTGTTACCCTGTAAATCAGAAAATACTGGCAATAGCCTTAAAAAATTGATTTCCGCCCTATTTTTAGGCATAAAATGTCATATAAATCAGGCCCAGAATGATATATCAACAAATCCCTCTGAACAAACCTTCACAATATAGTTAGGAATACGGCTGTAAAGTTTGGTGTATGTAGGTGCTACAGACGTGAAAAATCGTCACTAGGAGTGTGAGAAAAAACTCATTTTGAGAAAATGGCCTTTAAAGATTTTTATGGCAAAATTCCACTAATTTCTATTGAAAGCCATGAATTACAGACAAAATATGTTTTAGGTCCAAGTAAAATCCATGTATCACACTGTTTAACATCTAAAACTCATTACTGCTTCATCCATCACTGATCATAACATCCAAAACAACACATCACCAGTCCATCACACAGGTGGAATGACAAAAACTAACTATATCACACCTATAGTAGACGTCACAGAAACATCACGTTACGCTTCTGAAGATGACTGCAGAGTCAGCAGTCGAAACTGTCAAGGTATGACAACAAACTTTAAACTTATCGTATAAGAAATAATCACTTATAAATACAAATAGTAGGCTAAATGAACTCATAATCTTTCCACATTTTGAACTACCACGGAAATGTCAGAGCGCGTCACGTGACGATTCTGAACGAATCACGTTGTCAGAAATTGGCATCAGCCAATGAGATTGCGCATGTCGAGTAAATGGCCCATTTTACTTTCATGATTCGTTGCTGATAAATAGGAAATGACCATATTTGGATCCGACAGCATTGAAGAGGAGAGAGAGAGCTTTCCAACGGTATATGTGATGACAGGGAGCAGACAGCGATCGCGGAGCAGCAGGATGATTTAGAACGCCAACTTTTGATGAATTTGAGGCGAAATCTACACACGCAAACAGACAAAGTGTAGTAAAATAAAGACCTAAATGTGTATTTTGGACTTTTTTTCAGCACAAGTCTGAAAGAATACATGTTATTGAAGACAAATAGCCCAAAATCTCAAAATTGACCAGTGAAAAAAAAACGATGTTTTTGCCTGCCGTGTCTCGCCTTAAGAGATTGGAGGACTTACAAGCCCTGTCCGCCTTTCCTTCCAAATTGGAGTTCGCTCCTGGGATACCTAAAGCCCTTCTCCATAGACCAAGTTATGTGCCCAAGGTGCTGACTAATGTGACACTTGTACTCCAGGCCTTACATCTTTCACCGCATGTGTCTGCAGATCTAGAGAAGCTAAACCTTGTGTGCCCTGTGAGGGCTCTGGAGGCCTATGTGCATAGGTCCTCCCAATGGTGGAAGTCTGACCAGCTCTTAGTGTGCTTTAGTCTCCCAAGAAGGAGTCCCCAACATCCAAGCGACCATCAGCAAGTGGATGGTCGAGGCAATCTCTACAGCATATAAGGTGCGTGGTATGCCTACGCCTCTGCTTATCAGAACACACTCTACGAGAAATGTTACATCCTCGAATGCTCTATTTTCGGGAGGTTCCCTCCAATAGGTCTGTGATGCTGCGGGTTGGGCCTCACCACACACGTTCATGAGGTTTTATTAGTCAGTGTGGCTGTGAAGCTGACGCTGTTGTGTGCCGGGCAGCTTACTGTTTTTAAAGATTGTTTTATGTGTTCTGAGCAAACTGTTTCAGTTGTTTCCTCTTTTGAAGTTTTGCAATTTTAGATATTGGGGAAAGAAGAACCAATACTCTGTTGTGTGATCTATCGTCTCCCTAACTTTAATACTCATTTAAAAAATGAATTTGCTGAATTGCTTTCTGATCTAGTTTCAAATTGTGACAAGATGATTATTGTTAAAGATTTTAATATTCATGTTGATATGACAAATTATTATGTTACAAATGAATTTTTAAATATTACTCAATATTTTAATTTAGTACAACATGTGTCAGGTTCTACACATAGTCCTGGCCATACATTGGATTTGGTTTTTACTATTGAATTAGAACCAAATAATTTTATAATAGAGGATAGAATGATATCAGATCATAGAAGTATTGTTTTTGATATTCAATTGGCAGTAGAAAGAAAAAAAACTTAAGTCAAGTGGCACTTATTTATCTCATGTTATAAACAGTGATGGGAATAGCGGCGTTATAAATAAACAGCATTACTAACGGCTTTATCTTTTTCAGTAACAAGTAATCAAACGAATTACTGTTTCCCCCATTACAACACAGTTACCGTTACTGACAATAAAATGCTGCGTTACAATAATTGAGCTCACTGAAGTTGTTTTCATCTGAGTAGACTCTATCTGAGCCATAGGACCTGCAAAGTTTTTTGTCTGGTGTGTGTGTCTGTTAAGCACAAATGCTCGCCTTGCTCTGTTCTGTGATGCGTGTTCGTGACGCCACGTAAACATTTAAGGTGGATGGGGATAGACCTGCAGTGAACCGCTCCTGCAGAAACTCCAGCACTGTACCAACCGGGCAGTTAACTGGGTCCAGCTGACGGTCACTACACCAAGAAGTGAAAACCTTCCACTTCAGGGCACAAAGTTTCCTCGTGGAGGGAGCTCTGGATTGTAGAATGGTCTCCACAACCTCAGTTGAGAGACCTGACCCTATGAGCTGGGCCCCCTCAGAGGCCAAGCCGACAGGTTCCACAGTTCGGGACAGGGGTGAACTATCGAGCCCTCTGCTTGGGACAGTAGGTCCCTCCTGACGGGAAGCTCCAAAGGAGGCCCATTGAGAAGAGATACTAGATCTGCAAACCATACGGCCACCACGGGGCTATAAGAAGCAGGCGCAGATGGTCCCTGCGAACTCTCTCCAGAACTCCCGGGAGCAGAGCGATTGGGGGAAAAGCATACAAACGTAGCCTCTGCCACGTCTGTACCATCGCATCCAGTCTGAGAGGAGCTGGATGCGTGAGGGAGAACCAGAGTGGACAGTGTGAAGTCTCTCGAGACGCAAACAGATCCACTTGCACCTGGCCAAACTCCCTCCATATCAGCTCCACCACCTCGGGATGAAGCCTCCATTCCCCGGGCCTCGGCCCCTGTCTCGACAGAATGTCTGCTCCTATGTTCCGGGATGTAAGCTGCTCTGAGAGAAAGCAGCTTGCCCTGGGACCACAAGAGGATTCGGTGCGCCAGCCTCCACAGCGGACGCGAGCGCAGACCCCCTCTATGATTTATATAGGCGACCACCAATGTATTGTCTGTGTGGACCAACACATGGTGGCCCCTGAGGTCTGGGAGGAAATACTTGAGAGCAAGAAAAACGGCCATCATCTCCAGGCGATTGATATGCCAGGAGAGGTGATAGTCCCCCCATCGATCCTGAGCTGAGCGTCCCTCTAGGATTGCTCCCCAGCCCGTGAGGGAGGCATCTGTCGTTAGCATCATGTGACGACAATAAGCTCCCAGTACGGATCCCTGGGACAGGAACCAAGGTTTCTTCCACATAACCAAGGCATCGCCGCGTAACCTTGATCATGCGAAAGGGGTTGCCCCTCGGGGAAAACCCTTTGGTCCTGAGCCACCACTGCAAGGGTCTCATGTGCAGCAGACCAAAAGTTATCACGTTGGATGCTGCTGCCATCAAACCCAACAGTCTCTGAAACTGTTTCACAGTGATCGACTGGCCTAGCTTTATCCTCTTTACGGCTGAGAGAATGGTATCTATGCATGCCGGCGACAGGCGCGCTCGCATTGACATAGAATCCCAAACTACCCCTAGATAAGTGGTCCTCTGTAGTGGAGAAAGTGCACTTTTCTTGGCGTTTAGCCGTAACCCCAACTCTTTCATGTGGGCGAGGACGACTGAACCGCCAACTGATGCGACTGAGCTAAAATCAACCAATCGTCGATGTAGTTCATGATGCGAATACCCTGCAGGCGCAGTGGCGCCAGAGCTGCATCTACGCATTTCGTGAATGTGCTGGGTGATATGCTAGGCCGAACGGAAGAACTCGATATTAGTATGCTTTGCCCCCGAAAGCAAACCTCAGGAACTTCCTGTTATATGGAAGGATGGAGATATGGAAGTATGCGTCCTTGAGATCTTGACAAACCAGTCCTCGGATCTGATCTGTGGCACGATTTGTCTCAACGTTAACATTTTGAATTTTAGCTGCATGACTGATTCGTTCAGAACTCTTAAATCCAAAATGGGGCGCCCCATCCTTCTTTGGAATGATGAAATACCGACTGTAGAACCCGGTGTCCCTGCTGGAGAGAGGTACATATTCTATGGCCCCTTTGTCCAACAGGGTTTTCACTTCTTGTTCCATTACCAAAACCTGCTCGTGGCCCACCACGGTGGGTAGGACCCCCATAAACCTGGGCGAATGAGACCCGAACTGAATCTGATAGCCCTTTTCTATGGTCTGCAGGACCCAACGAGAAATATTTGGCAGTAGCTTCCACGCTGTCAAAAATTCTACTAGAGGTACCAGCCTCTCGAGACTGGTTTCTGGATTTAGTTGTTGTTGAGCAATCAGCCCATTGCCCTGTAGCGGCGAACCGGCAGGGAACGACTGAACTGACTGATCTAGAACCCTCCTCAGAGGGGGTGGGCATCCCAGGGCCACAACGTTTCCGGGTGGAACCTGAGATATGTGCTCGCCGGAGACCGCTGTGCCCTGTAGCACACGAGGTGGCAAGGTTAGCATAACGGTCCCCTGAGGGCACCGAAGAGATACGGGCACCGTATAGTGAGGAACTGCCCTCGATGGCCTGCGCAGTCACCTTTTCTTCGCAGCCTTCTTGGACATAATGACGGTCCTCAGATCCGTCTTACCCCTAGAAGGCTGCTGCTGAGCGGGCTTCCCGGGTCCCCAATTTTTCTGTGTTGGAGCACGAGAGCCACACTCTGCTTCTGAGAAGCACGGTATGAGGAGTTGGGGCACGGTTTGGGGCTGCTCCCGCTCAGCAGCCCCGGACACATAAGTGTGGCGAGGGAGGAGTTTTTGGAAGGCAGCCGCCTGTTTGGCTGACTCCTGGAACCTCTCGACGACGAGTTTACTGCGTCACCGAAGAGGCCAGAAGGGGATATAGGCACATCCATTAAAAAATGCCTGTCCTTCTCTTTAATATTGCTGAGGTTCAGCCATAAGTGTCTCTCAGTGGCCACCCTGAGAGACAAATCTGTGGCCCGACGCAGTTCGCAAACCGCCTCCGGGGCAATACCCCCACCCTCGTCAAGGTCTCCTAACACTTCAGCCTGGTATGCCTGCAGCAATGTCATGGTGTGTAAACACGCTGCAGCCTGACCAGCCGCTGAATAAGCCTTACCCACCAAACTAGATGTAACTCTAACGGGTTTGGTGGGTAATGCCGGGGCTTTAAGGGTGGATGCAGAGTCAGGAGAGAGATGGCTCGCGAGCGTCTCTTCAACCTTTGGCATACCCCCATAACCGTGCTCTTTATATTGTGAGATGGAAGAGTAGTGAGAAGTTTGTGCACTGTACACTCTATATGACACGGGTTTCTCCCACGATCTCGACACCTCGGTGTCGAGATCGGGGAAAAACGGAAGCCCCCGGCGTTGAGGTTGTGAGCGAGAGGGCAGGAAGCGTTCGTCCAGTTTACTTTTTGAACGAACGTCCTGCTTTTCAACCGGCCAATCTGTATTTAATCTTTCGACCGCTCTCGTCACAACCTCAATAAGCTCCTCATATGCGTGAGACTGAGGTGGCGAGTCCTCAGAATCACGTGTATCAACACTCTCAACATCCAATTCCTCAGAACTGGATAGTTGTAGTGTTGGTGCCTGTATCTGGGTGGAAGGATCCGCAGCACGTGCTTCCGAACCCTGATACAAGGCACTGGATCTGTCAGGTAAAGGCAGAGATAAGGCAGAGCCCATCTCTAACCCCACTGAACCCCATTTGCGAACCCCAGGTCTGAAGCCTTCGCTGTGCCTCAGCAGCAGCGGGACCTGAGCTCTGGGGAACGCGAGCCTGGGCATCCTTGTTAAAGAACGCCAGGCGGGATTGGAGTGTCCGCAAGGGAAGCACTTCACAGTGCTCACAGTCAGCACTCTCGAGCGCTGACCGTGCATGCTCCTCACCCAAACAAGCCACACATAAAGTGTGTCCCCACACTCTAAACTGCTGCTTGCTCACCATACTGATATATAGATATATACACTCACCGGCCACTTTATTAGGTACCCCATGCTAGTAACGGGTTGGACCCCCTTTTGCCTTCAGAACTGCCTCAATTCTTCGTGGCATAGATTCAACAAGGTGCTGGAAGCATTCCTCAGGGAGTTTGGTCCATATTGACATGATGGCATCACACAGTTGCCGCAGATTTGTCGGCTGCACATCCATGATGCGAATCTCCCGTTCCACCACATCCCAAAGATGCTCTATTGGATTGAGATCTGGTGACTGTGGAGGCCATTTGAGTACAGCGAACTCATTGTCATGTTCAAGAAACCAGTCTGAGATGATTCCAGCTTTATGACATGGCGCATTATCCTGCTGAAAGTAGCCATCAGAAGTTGGGTACATTGTGGTCATAAAGGGATGGACATGGTCAGCAACAATACTCAGGTAGGCTGTGGCGTTGCAACGATGCTCAATTGGTACCAAGGGGCCCAAAGAGTGCCAAGAAAATATTCCACACACCATGACACCACCACCACCAGCCTGAACCGTTGATACAAGGCAGGATGGATCCATGCTTTCATGTTGTAGATGCCAAATTCTGACCCTACCATCCGAATGTCGCAGCAGAAATCGAGACTCATCAGACCAGGCAACATTTTTCCAATCTTCTATTGTCCAATTTCGATGAGCTTGTGCAAATTGTAGCCTCAGTTTCCTGTTCTTAGCTGAAAGGAGTGACACCCGGTGTGGTCTTCAGCTGCTGTAGCCCATCTGCCTCAAAGTTCGACGTACTGTGCGTTCAGAGATGCTCTTCTGCCCACCTTGGTTGTAACGGGTGGTTATTTGAGTCACTGTTGCCCTTCTATCAGCTCGACCCAGTCTGGCCATTCTCCTCTGACCTCTGGCATCAACAAGGCATTTCCGCCCACAGAACTGCCGCTCACTGGATGTTTTTTCTTTTTCGGACCATTCTCTGTAAACCCTAGAGATGGTTGTGCGTGAAAATCCCAGTAGATTAGCAGTTTCTGAAATACTCAGACCAGCCCTTCTGGCACCAACAATCATGCCACGTTCAAAGTCACTCAAATCACCTTTCTTCCCCATACTGATGCTCTGTTTGAACTGCAGGAGATTGTCTTGACCATGTCTACATGCCTAAATGCACTGAGTTGGCGCCATGTGATTGGCTGCTTAGAAATTAAGTGTTAACGAGCAGTTGGACAGGTGTACCTAATAAAGTGGCCGGTGAGTGTAGATATATAGATATAGACAACACCAAATAACAGATAATTCACATGTAGCGCTTGTGAAGACACAGAAGCTGTCGCGGCTTTGTTTTGGGCAGGCTTTATAATTTCCTGGTTCATAACGTCACCCGCCGTTTGTGTCTTATTTATCAAATAGGACATATGTAGTGTCAGCTGGAGATGAAGTATCCCAACATTCTGAAATCATATGTGGAGTTCCACAGGGTTCCCTGTTAGGACCAATTTTGTTCTCAATCTATATGCTTCCACTATTAACATAATTAAAACATAATTTTAAATGTCACTGTTATGCAGCTGACGTACAGTTATACTTATTGAGCACTGTTATGCAGCTGACGTACAGTTATACTTATTGAGTTCTTCAACCTAGCTTGACAGACATAAAAAATATTGGATGGCCTTAAATTTTCTGCAGTTAAATACTGATAGTTGTGAGAATTGGTCAGAGCTCAAGTGAAAAATCCGATTGAGCTTGTTATTAATTGTTTTTTTTTTTCCAAGGTGTATATCCAAGGTGAGGTGTTTTTTTTTATTTTAATGATACAGATAAACTTATTCATGCTTTTATTTTTTCCCACCTTGATTATTGTAATGATTTTCTCTTCTTCAAACTATCTCACTGTATTGCGTTCACAATTAGTGCAGAATGCTGCAGCCAGATTACTGACAAGAACAAAGTTATCTCATCATATTACACCTGTTTTAGCTTCTTTACATTGGTTACCGATTTATTTAAGGATTGATCTTAAAATTGTATTGGCACCTATATATTTAACTGAGCTCCTGAGATCTTATGAATCTGGGAGATGTCTTAGATCTTCTTTCAATAAGCTGCTGGCTGTTCCAATAACTAGATTTGTAACTAAAGGGAATAGAGCGTTTGCAGTGAGGGCTCCAAAACTATGGAATAGTTTGCCAGTTGATATTAGATCATCTGAATGTGTTTGTTTTAATTGCCGTTTGAAAACGTACCTGTATATACTTGCTTTAAATATTTTTTTTCTGAGGTCCTCTGTGTATTTTGGGTTTTGATATTTTTCTTTAGTTTCTTTATGTACTGTGTATAGCTCTTCATTAATGTATTATAATGATTGTGTTTTCATATTGTGTAACTTTGTGCATTGTTACGTTAAAGGTACACTATGTACAATTATTTATTTTTTTTCGCTAGGGGTCGCTAACCTCTTACAATAACAAAGGCATAGGTTTATGACGCAGTGATAAGCTGAATGATGGGACTTGCTGTAAAGCTGATGGATCTAATAATGTTTATGGATGAGTGAAAACATTCATGTTTTTTAACATTATAGTGATATGAAGCAGGTTGCAATTAATAATAAGAGACAGATACTGTATCACACGTGAGTCCCGGGGATATAAAGGAATAAGGACATTTAATTCTACAGAACTACCCGAAAGTGCTGAATTACTCACACAGGTCAGTTTATTAGATTAATTAAACTTGTGAGGTAACGCAGCGCTGTTTCACTTGGTCTAACGTTACACTATCACACTAAACAGCATTTGAGTGTGTTGAAATTTATAATGTTTTTCTATGTGTTAGTTTGTTTGCTATATGAAACTAGTAGTAAGCTAGATCAACATTAGAACAACATACTAATCATATTCTAACATTTCATCATGTTGAGCTATATAACATTGATTTGTTTTATGGACATTTGCTCACCTGTCTAATAAAGTATGTGCAAGAGCGGTGTTGCTCCAAGTTAGTCGCGGACGTGAAGCTCTCGGCATCTCGAAAACGCCATGCCGATATTGATCCTCATTTTAGTTTTCCTTTTTTGTCCCAAAGTCTGCTTCCTATGGTCTATAATGTTTGAACAAAAACAAGAACAGCGTGCCACTAAACGTTACACACTATGCAGTTGTCCACGTCTGTCGACATGGTTACGTCATGTTATGGCAGTACGAGCGGAAACCGAGGATAGCGCAGATATTGCGTCATTGACAGGCAAAAAAATTTTCCGGGACGGCCACTTATTTAAAATTGGAATTTCTCGGAAATAAAAAATCTTTGGAGACTTTTGGGATATTGTAAGTACAACACTCTTTAATGCCATGATAAAGCCTGTTCTACTGTACGGTGCAGAAACCTGGAGAACAACAGTCACTACCATGAAGAAAATCCAGTCCTTTATTAATACCTGTCTCAGACGAATCCTAAGGGTACGCTGGCCAAACACCATCAGTAACCTGGAGATGTGGCAGCAAACAGGACAGCAGCCTGTTAAGGAAGAGATCCTCCAAAGACGTTGGAGAAGGGTTGGCCATACCCTTCGCAAGCCTGCATCAAGCACAGTAAGACACGCCCTCTTTTGGAACTCACAAGGGAAAAGGAAGAGAGGAAGGCCAAGAAACAGCTGGCGCCGCAACCTGGATGCAGATGTGAAGAGGTCTGGCCACACATGGGGACAGCTAGAGAAGTTGGCCCAGGAATGGGACGACTTGAGAGCCCTTGTTCGTGGCCTATGCCAAAAGTTGGGCGGTAGGTGTAAGTAAGTACAAAACTGCAGGAAATATATCACACTGTGCAAGTGATTTTTAGATATTTTATTACAAAATTCTTACATTGTACCTTTAAAAGTGCTATATAAATAACTTTTACTTACTTACTTACTTTTTTAGCTTCCTTAGTGCGCCGTCACACGGTACATCATGACACAATGCCTGTCAAGGTTGGACTAGTTTCACACAAGCTTCAGACACTGTCACACTGGAGGTATTCCCCAAAGTGTAGTCATTCAATGCAGTGTCTTGCTCCCCTGATGTGCTGCTAATAAACAAGCTGACTTGTTCTTAACGTGGTTGGTGAACTATATGCCTAACTTATGCACTTTATACTGGTCTTCCTGTTATTGTGCTGTTTAATATGTGGTTTGTATAAGTATATGTACTGTGCTATTTATTAGATTATACATTATTAGATTATATGTATAGCATTAGTATTTAGGGTAACACTTTAGAATACTGTATCTTACTTACTGCATAATTAATAATGAATTATTGACAAACTAATAGGTGATTCTTCATTAACTACTTCTTCACTACTATTAACTACTAATTATTAGTATTAACTACTAATTACTTAGAACCTGGAACAGTATTCTAAAGTGAAAATATAAGGAACTTATTAGTAATTCATAAATAATTATTAGATAGTCCTTCAGGAATTACTTAGAACCTGAAACAGTATTCTAAAGTGACAATATAGGGAACCCATTAGTAATTAATAAAGAATTACCACATACTTCTGACTCAAACCAAACTTACTGTAAAAAATAAATAAATGATATATATGTATATATATATATATATATATATATATATATATATATATATATATATATATTAACGTAATCATCTAAATCTTTGTAAAATACACAACAATTATTTGTTTACATGATATCTTCCTTTATTTCAGATGAGAACTTTTTTTAATACAGCAAATATTTTATTTCGTTTTAACATGTATTATACTGCCTACATTTAAACTCATTTAACAAACATTTAAGAATAAAAAAATATTTGACTTGACTCCATAACCTGCCCATAACAGTGCACAGCTCTGAGAACAGATTTTAACATCATATGTAAATATATTTAGTATCTTTATAAATAAAATAATTTGTTTTATCAGGCGTTTCCATCACACAAAAAAGACCAACTCGCTAGCTATAGGCTAACTGACATCGCGTCCTTGTATGTTGCCTTGCATAAAATAAAATGATTTACAGCACAGTAATTTTATGGATTAAATAAAACGTACACACATCTGTATTTCGCTGAAGAAATGCACCAAATCGGCGACGCTGAGAACTCTCCAGAGGAGGATGCAAATCCTTGCGCTCTTGCATCACCAAATCACTGAATGTGGCTACCGTGATATTGCCGGAACTTGAATGGTGCAAAATAAGTTTCAAATGTATAAGAACTAAGTATAATAATAAGGTGTAATATACATTATGATAAGTTTTTCTAATGAAATAAAAAGTTTGCTTATTTGCAGATCATAGCCTATCGGTAAATGTCTGCACTTATCTTTCTTATTAGTGCTGAAGAATGACAAACTGACTACTGTGTATGACTGTTCATTAGTAGTTACTTCATAGTTATTTTTCTTGAACCTTAATTAATAGATAATTAAAAGTAGTTCTTCAGGAGGTATGACAGAATTCATTAGCTATTGATTAACTAACTGATACTTAACACAATCATACAATTATATTACATACTGATTAGTTAACATCTTCTTTAGTAGTTAACAGTAGTGACTTAAGTGTTAATAAAGAATTACCTATTAGTTCTTCAGTAATTCCTTATTAGTTATGCAGTAAGTAAGAGACAGTATTCTAAAGTGTTACCGTATTTAGTACTAAGTTATTATTATAGATCTGAGTTGTGTTTATTTTTTAAGGATGATTATTTTTGAGTTTCTGTACACTGCTGGTCCTGAAAACAAATTTTGTTTCATATCTGTGCGTTCACACCGCCGGCGGCGAGAGCGTCAAAGTGGCCGGAAGTCATTCATTTTCAATGAGAGCCGGCGGCGAGCTCCGGCGAGGGCGGCGCGGCGCGTCTTGGACGGTGAGAGCGGCGAGAAGAAGTTGAAATCAGCTCAACTTTAGGGAAATGAGCTATGACGCGGTTCGGCGGCAACCGGCGGCAACCAATCGGAATGTAGAAGTGCTCCGTTTGAGAGGATTCCAGAGAACGCAGTCAAGTAACTTTGGTTCCGACCACATTAGTTCCCAAGCAAAATAGAGGAGGGTTGATCATTTGAATTTCATAAGAAGGCGCGCAACACTGTTTATAGGCAAGCTATTCGCGCTAGAACGCTTGTTTTTCAGCGGGAATGCAAATTAGAATAACACTTAACCATGAACACAAAAGCCACACCACACAAATGGCTTTTAATTGGTTTATTTCGTTAGCAAATATGTCACTATAACACTACAACTATACACTATAACACTATAAGTTCTTTCCATCGATCAGTTTTCTGCAAAAATAACTATCGACATGCTTGTTTGCTTTGCGGCCCCTTTAAATAAAGTTTTAAAAAAGACCAAGCATTCGATCTACGTCAGAGCATCAGAGCGTCCACGAATCTTTCCACGGCGTCGCTGACAGGGCGGCGAGAGCGAATTTTGCCGCTCTCGCCGGCGGCGGTGTGAACGTACGGTATGTGAACTTCTGTGTACAAATCCGAATCTTATTTTTTTTTTTTTATGCACAAACTGCACAAATATACAGTTTCCCGCTGTTTTTGCATACTTTTCCACATTTCTTATTTTCTTTGTCTTAACACTAGAACTACCAAGGCGGTCATTTTGACCGTTTTTAAATTTTACAGTGTAATAACTTTGTTAAAATAAAATCAATGTGGCTGTAGGCTGTGTGGCTTTTCCTAAATATGTGTATATTTTATTCTGACACTGTTATTTTATTAAAATCACAAAACACAAAACAGTTCTGACTATTTCTACCTAGAATGGCCATGGCGGTCATTTTGACCGCACGCATTATAGATATCATAAGTCCGCTACATTTCCCGCCATCAACGCGCACATATTGTAATTTGTTCAAGAAGTGCACAAATGAGCAAGTTTCTCGGAGGGACTTCATCACGCGACTGGCAAGCGAACTTCGCTCCGACCACATGAAATCAAAAGCCCCACGACTGGTGGTGCGACAGCCGGGCCCGGGCAGGAGCAGCAGCTGATGGAGAGAACGCGGCAGTGCCAAGTAAGGAGGAACTGCGAAAAAATAAAACCAAGGAGACATGTACCAAATGTCACAAAGTAGTGTGTGGGAGCTGCACACGAAATGCGGTGTTTGTGTGGACTGCGTACGCGTTAGTGAATGATGCAGGGTTTTTTTTGCGCCGTTCAAATTAGCCCTTTATTATTAGGCTACCTATCGTAACATTGTATATCCATTTATTTTTAGATTTTGAATTGATTATTGAACTTATTTA
The DNA here is from genome assembly GCA_031834385.1 of Semotilus atromaculatus. Classification (NCBI taxonomy): domain Eukaryota; kingdom Metazoa; phylum Chordata; class Actinopteri; order Cypriniformes; family Leuciscidae; genus Semotilus; species Semotilus atromaculatus. The sequence continues at coordinate 4,520,471 of JAULUF010000009.1, forward strand.
CAAACAGGGCTGTACTAAACGGTATGAAGCTTTGACGTTGTCTATTCACGTGGTGAGTGTGGTGAAAAATATATTTTTTACGCAAAATTTTCCTTAAAGAGAAAGGTTCAAATGTAGGATAGATATGACATGACGAAAATTATGTTCAGTACGGCCATATGACCGTCAAAGTATGAACGGTCAGAATGACCGCTGTGGTCGTTCTAGTAGTTATGGAATTCTGGTAGTTCTAGTGTTAAAGAGCAGACTTAAGATTGATCTATTTCAGGTCCTAATCACGAGATGACGAGAACATACACCTTTGTGCTGTGCTGCTTATATTTATCAAGCAGTAAAAAAGGCCCTTCCCACACCAAAACCAAGCATCTGTGGATGAGAGTCCTAAACAAGGACTGGTGGGACGTTGTCCTGCTCCACTCACAGATGATGAGTGGTATGTGAATTTTAGAATGACAATACAGTAATTAATGACACTTCATTCAACAACAACAGCTCGTTCAATGTGTCATATGTTATTATGCCATTTCTACTTCATTGCACATGCCCAGTCCTTTCCAGTTTCTGTTTTCAATCTGATCCTGAGTGTTTACATGTCCACTAGATTGGATTAAAAAATGTCTAAACCAGCCCTTACAATCCGAATGAATTTTTGGCCAAATCATTCTGATTGACATGGTTATATGTGACATTTTTATTCCGACTGTGCTACTAGTGTAACGCTAAGGTTCCAAGGAAGATGAAGATGATGATTCAATAACAGAAGATTTAATATAATTCTCAGGACAGCCAACATACGAAACAGCATGAAAACACAAACATACTGTGACAGAACGGCCACCAGGTAGGTGCGACCTTGAGCCATATCAGAATAAGTGAGGGAGGGATTGATGGAGGGGGCTTTGGAGGTGGCCGAGGCGATGCCGCAAGCCAGGAGATGGCTAAGAGATGGTGAAGAGATGGCCAAGGGTAAGCAAAGATGGCAAAGAGGAAGCTGGATGAGGTTCAGGCAGAGGATGGCTAACCGGGAGAAGAGACAGAACTAAAAGGGTCCAAGGTGGTGCAGACGGTGGTGAGGGGATGGTGGTGAGTGGACGACGATCCCTGGAGCCGACAGCCCATGGTGAAGTAGAGGGAGGGAGGAGCCGACGGAGACAAGGCTGTGGATCCACAGGCGCAGACGGAGAGCCGATGGAATCAAACAACATCGCTGGCTCTGGAGACCAAGGCGATACCTTAACGACAAAAGTCGAAGGCAGAGCCAGAGTACCCGGGGGCTGAGGTGGAGCTGGAGGGATGGAGGACAGAGGTGACGCGGAGGGGGAGGAGGAACACACTGCAGGTGTAGGGATTGAGGGACGGAGTGCAGCAGACGGCCCACAAGTCCGTGGCGGAAGTGGTGTGACGACTGACCAAGGGGGAGCCGGCAGGACGAGCGAACCTGATGGGGCCACAAGTCTGAGGGTCGCCGGTGTAGCCGAAGGTGGGAGGAGCCAAGAGAACCAAGGCCGGAGGCGGAGCCACAGGATCCTCTCGCATGGGCTCGAAGTCACATGCACTCCCCGGAGGCGGCGCAGGACTGTAGACATCCGGCAGCGGCCGGGCTGGAAAAAAATGTCTGAGCTTCGGGGTGCTACCATACTAGACAAACAGACAGTAAGAATAAAGCAGTCATTGGTGCTGTCCGTAAAAAGCGAAGATGAAGGTACCGGGTGGGATAAGGTGGGAATGGATGTCTCCTCATTGAAGTCAATCAGCCAGTCCACGGGGTGATGGAAGTTAGCCCCAATCCAGAAAAATGACTTCAGGCTCTCGTCGTCATAGGGGCAGGTGAGTGCAAGACGAAAAAACTGCGTAGTTTATTTATATTTTGGTCTATCATTCTGTAACGCTAAGGTTCAAAGGAAGATGAAGACGATAACAGAAGATTTAATATAATTCTTAGAGTAAACAGCCAACATATGAAACAGCGTGTAAGCATGAACATACTGTGACAACTATATTACAATTGGATTATTAGGGTCCATGTAAAACCAACTAATTATGCATTGAATATTAGTATATTGTTATCAACATCTTTGTTTGTATTACCTTTTTAGAAACTATGGATGTAAACCTACAATCATGGTATGTTCACATTTTATTTCCATCCCTATTTAATAAATAAAAATGAAATAAATAATCAAATATCAAACAGTTTGCTTTCAAATTTCACTGATTTATCTATTTTAATTTGATCTGTACACCGGGATGATCATTTTGAATGCAATTCATATGTATATGTGTGTGTGCAGATTATACAGCATTTTCTTCCTTTCAAATAACCTTCATAGGCTTCCCAGGACTCCTGGCCAAGCCGTCTGTGATTCTTGATTAAAAGAAATTCCTCTTTCTTCTTCTGCAACAATGGGACAGCCATCCCGTGTGGAGTTTTCAGAAAGTCTTGGCGGTGGAAGCATTCAGATGGTACGTCTGGGCATTTAGCACTACACATGGAGAGAGCCGGTGGGAGCACAAAGAAGGACAGAGAGAAAGATGGAGAGAAACGAGGTGTGTGGTTGGAGGGATGGATGGTGAAGAGGGGAGGGGTGACAAGAAGCAAATGACAGAATATGTGCATTTCTTTATGTATTTAATGCATGTTTAGTTAGTATTTGAGCAAATAGAGATTGATATCCGTGGGTTTCTGTGTGTATTTACTGTGTCAATTTGTCTAGGCAGAACAATATTTGTGACACTTGTGTGTGAAGAAGGAGCAGATTGTCTGGCCGCTAAAGAGGCATGTGGGCCCACAGAGTCCGCCCCAGGTCAACCATAGCCAGAAACAGATGAGCAGGTAGTCAGTTGTAGCTGCCAGTAACCAGTAACCGCCATTCACCAATGTGGCACGCCAAGCAGAGAGATGTGACAGCACAGGCCGCTTGCTGAGTGCCAAGCTGTCCAGTAGATCCGCACATGGGCCTGACCAGTTTCAGCGGGACAGCACCACCCCGACAGTGCAAAACCGGATAGACGGAGAACGTCCTTCAACGGGATGCTTGGGTGTCCTGCATAGGCTTTCATACATCTGTTATGAATGCAAATCTGCAATGTCCCTTAAATTATGCCAAACTATTGTTCGCTTGTTCACCGCTTCTCTTCTTCTGTCATTACACCATATGCTATATTGCTTTAATAATTTTCTCTTTCATTTACTTCTTGACTTCTTCAGGTTTGATCTCAGAATAGGAATTAATTTAGCCAAATAACTTGCATTGACAAACAATTTGACTGCGGTTTACTTCAGGATCACTTAAGTACTACAAATAAATAGTAAGTTGGTGACGTGACACTTATTTTGTTTGTATTCAGTTATTTAAAAAAATTAGGGTGGCCGAGAAAGCTCAACGCGCTGCAACTGAAGAAAACACATGCAAATAGAAAAAAATACATGCAAACAGAAAAAAAACACCAGCAAACTTAGAAAACATCTTCATCAGTTTCACGACACACGTGTGCTCCAAATACTCACAACACAACCAAATACAGAAACGCGCTGCAAAAGTTCACAACACAACCAAACAGAAACGCGCTGCAAATAGCACAAAACACAATGGAAATGTTTCCAGGGGGACCCCAAAAAGTGACGGACCCGGCTGGGACGCGCTTATTGCTTTTTTTTTTATTATTGAACAAAAAGCACGGGGGATACATATATCAAGCACAAAAAAATAAATAAAAATAAGACAGTAAATTCAAAGTAAGCAAGGCAGTAGATAAGGGATAGTCTACTACAAAAATAATAACAATTCACAAAACATGCATAGAAACTACAAATAAACTAAATGAATACAAGTAATTAGAAAAAAATAACATTGGGGATACATAAATAAATAATCATCTTCAGAAAATCAAGAGGTAATTTATAATGAAACCAAGTGCTTATTGCTCAAAAGTCTACTTTATTTTATTTTATTTCTTTTTGTGTGTGTGTGTACACAACATACAGAGATTACATTTGTATGACATACAACTTTGTATACAATATACAAAATGTATTAATAATATGTTCAATGTCATCAGAATACAAATGAGAAAAGAACAATGAGCTGAAAACTAAAATAAATAAATTAAAAAGATAGAGAAAAAGAACATGAGGGAAAGATATTATTGATACATCAATTACAGTACATGGTACAAACTTTTTCATGTTATGTTTAAATTTGCATAAAGAAAAGTTTCATAAGAAATGTTAGGTATGTATGGGTCCAAAGTTTTACATTTGAGACACTCAAATATTTAGTGATATTTAGTGATATAATCACTATATCTATATAACGAATATTTTAAAAGCTTTTTTGTAAAAAAAAAAATATATATATGCATGCAACCGTTATGTACGAACAATAGAATACACGGTGAAAATGCATTCCAGGTGAAAATAATGAGGAAATTACGTTGTCTTTCGTTGCTCCCTTCATCAAGTGCGTTCCAAACGGAACTTAATGACACACTAGTGCCCTGCTCCCTCTTCAAGGGGTCTGCTGTCTGCCCTTCGAAGGGAGTATATGGCATAGGGATGCTCACGACTCACGAGCAATAAGCGCGTCCCAGCCGGGTCCGTCACTTTTTGGGGTCCCCCTGGAAACATTTCCGTTGTGTTTTGTGCTATTTGCAGCGCGTTTCTGTTTGGTTGTGTTGTGAACTTTTGCAGCGCGTTTCTGTATTTGGTTGTGTTGTGAGTATTTGGAGCACACGTGTGTCGTGAAACTGATGAAGATGCTTTTTAAATTTGCGGGTGTTTTTTTCTGTTTGCATGTGTTTTCTTCAGCTGCAGCGCGTTGAGCTCTCTCGGCCACCGTAAAAAATATATTATTTGTCATGTTAACCTTGATAACTCACAAATTGTGGAAACTTGCATGTTTACATCTGGAATATGTATTTGCTAATAGTGTTTGCTCATCAGCAATACATCTCTAAGACGTTTCCTGTCAGATGTTATATAGACATTTAAAAAATGTCTTTAAGAAATCTATGATTTAAAATGTGTTTATCAGATGTTTGTACACAACATATGTTTTCCAGAAGAAGCGCCCTTTATAGCCCGGGAGACACAACAAACCGACGCCAAAGTACTAGCGCTGATGTAAGCCGACTGTGTTGTCGCCTCTGCGTCGGGGGGAAAAGCTGCACTTGAACACACCGAGAGAACTACAAGCGACTGTCAGCTAGAATGTAAGTTCTGCGCCTGTGTGTAAATGAGACACCTGTCTATTTCAGCAGATATATTCATCTTTATACATCATTCAAAAAGGGAAACTGACGCTGCAGGCTGCAGATACACAAATCATAAATAAAGCAGTGCGTGCTTACCGTTTTGAATATCAATCCTCCTAAACACGTTCCTTATTCCACTCCGCTCATGTTAATTTTGAAATACTTGCCAAGGAACACTCGGGTAAGATGACGTAAGATTAGACGGTGCGAAACACACCAGGAAAAATACGTCGACCGACACTCAAAAGTGGTCTGAAGTTGTCCAATGGCTGATCGTCGGCTTGGTGTGTCTCAAGCTTAAAAGACTCCTTGGAGACGTACGTGAGCTGTCTAGGAAATCATGGGCCATATTCACAAAACATGTTATCTTACCACTAAGACTTCGCCTACATAGTGGTAAAAGTTCTTAGGCAAGAGTTTCCTCTTATAAACACACTCACCACGCTCTCCCTGTTAATTAGGTGCTGAGACCTATCCCAGCAAACCTGTTGTGGCACGTTGCATTTCTGCTATGGCAACGTCGCTGTCTTCGTGCTCGCAACATTATAACAACGTAGAATTGTAAGATGCGACAGAGCTGTAGCAACATCGTTGCGCGACATTCAGCAACTGTTTTTTTTAATGCTAGATAGGCCTATAGATTTAGCATTTTATGTTTTGAGGTTAATTTTTAATTAGTCAGATCTTAGATAATTATACTTATGCGTAGTCGAAAGCCCGTTGATAAAGGTCGGTAACATCAACAAATCCAGAGGAGCAAAGAAACAAATGACACTAAATAGCACACAAATCAAATGAAAAACTAAACAGAGCGAGCGAGGCTACATTAGTCACATTAGAAAATGAAGCTGTAGGTTGTGTTTGAATAATTACATATCTTATTTAGCTGAGGTAAATTAAACACAATTCTCACGTTTCCTTGCTTGATGAAGAATGAGACAAGACAATGAGCCCAATGGGTGGTTGAAATTTAAAAGGGTGATTTTCGCGCTTCATGGCAGTGACGACATATCATCCAGTGGTTGTCCAGACACCCTTGGCACAACCTTAAGCAATGGCCCTGAGCGGTGGTTTAATGGCAACATTGTGTCAACGCTGTATTTTATTGTAAACAGGAGATAAATTTAGCAAACATTTCTGCCCTTTGCCTTCATCAGTGTGACAGTTTCACTTATTCTCAATGACAAATATATTTGTGCTTTGTTTCTGTTTGATAGAATTGTAAATATATCTATTCAAATACTGATATTTTGGTCTATAACTCCCCTAACATTCCGCTGCCCTGTATCTTGCTCTCCTATTGGCTGTAGGTCTTCGCCGATGTAGTTTTCAGTCAGAACACATTCAGACAGCAGGATTTTGAATCACTGACAGGTCCAGTTGTTTAGCATGTCAAATATCTCAAAGGCGTCTGCGACTCATCAGCGATTCTCTCAGATCACGTCTTTGATAATTCACACTGTGTGATCATCACTCACGGGAAAGAGCACCGATTTGCCTCTGATTTCGAGCATTTGTCGGCGATCTCCCAAAACCTGTCGGCGAGTGAAAATTGGGCTTAAAACCGTTCAGTGTGAACTCGGCATAAGGAATAGAGGGAAGTCTTAAACTCAGAGAAAGGGTGGGGTTGACCTCATAGCTATGGATGATGTCAACATGCTTACTAACTATGCCCACTGTGATTAGCGGATAGGAGAGATCTATGTAGGGTCTGGACCAATCAGACACACACTAATTATTCATATTCATTATATTTAATGAATGTAAAGGTCTATGAAACTCCCCCAAAACTAACATCACAAATGAAGTTACTATGTCGGCTGGGTGTCCTGTTACAGAGCACCTTAAGACTGATAACAGACTTTTACGACCTGAAAGGAATGTGGCCACATGCGCCATATGCGCAAGAGAGAAACAATGGAAATTGGTGTTTGATTGGTATGTATGTGGTTGTACAACCAACCAACGGTCAATGTAACCTCACCTGGATCATATCTCCTACCTAATTAATCCTCACCTAATGACTCACACTTTGATGTACATCACCTTCCTTTAGAATGCAGTGTGGATTTGTTATTTCTATCTGAGCATTACTGAACAGAAAAAGGTTGAGGCAGAGGTATAATCACTGTTAGGACAGAGACTCTCAGGACAGAGATAAATCTTGCCCCAAGATGAAACTCCCGCCAGAAAGTCAACTCCTCTCATTGGTAAAGCAAACCATGAGAGGTAGGATCTTCTCGGACTTTATTTAGAGACAGTCCACCGTGACCTCCCTCTCTTCCTTTTTTCCATCCGACCACAACACTGTTCCTGAGGATACAGGGGAAATCCCTTCCCTGGGGGCCCTAGGCCCGGCTGGCCGTGAGCACCATCGGCCATGCTTTCATGCTCCCAAAAAGGAGTCAGACTGCTTTTCTTCAATCCAGAAACTGCAACCTTACCAACTGAAAAAGACAACCTCAGGAGTGTTGGCACAACGACTTCTCCTAAGGCAGAAGAAGTCCGTCGCAACTCACACCCTTTACTCTGCGTGTCCTCCCCGGACCAGGGCTGGTAGGCCACAGTCTGCACGCCAGCCATGAGAACAGAGTCAAACCAACCATGCAAGTTTATCATATCTTCTTCATCCAACGAAGAAGAAAATGATTGAGACTTCAACATTTGACACTCGCAGAATCATCAACAACTTCAATTTTCAACAACTTTGATAATAGTGTACGCTACCCAGGCATGCAAGTAAACTTTTGATTTGATGCTTTGAAAATGAAATGCTGATGTTTCTTCTCATAGTTACATGAAACTTCTCAATAGTTCCGTGTCCGGTTTCGTCCTGTCACTCACCTATTTATGTATTTATGTGTGTACGTTGTTTAGTTTATGTATATTTATGATTTAGTTAATACAACTTGTACATAATATGTATTTGGTTCTGATTTGCTGCAATTCGGCGTCCCTTTACGATTTTGATTTGGCTACATGCTCAAAGCGCTGTACAAGCTAAGAAATAATTATTCTTCTGTGGCCATGGAGGGTACCTTTCTTAGAATAAATGAATAATCAAAGAGTTTGTTGGACTAACAGATTAATTGATTGTAATAATAATTCAGCCACATCAAGTTAATCCAATGAACTGACCCAAATATTCATAATTAATAATAAGTTATTATTGATTATTAATATTCCAAAGAGCTGATTTCATTACATCTATGTCTATGATTTAATCATATAAATATTGTAAAACGAAGTGTCATGTTGGCATATTAAAAAAAATATGTTTTAAAATAAAACCATTGCCATATGAAATAAAGATTATAAAATGTAGGCTGAGTGTCACTAAGTAAAACAGGCATATGTTCAGGTAATTGTCAGCCTCTTACATGTCTGCATCTCGGGAGATTGCAGAATTCAAGAGACATTATATGATGTTATATATACAAAGTTCAGGAGGAGCACGTTCAAATGGTCTATCTAATCAACTCGAGAGGAGGCATACATGCACCGCAGAGTCACCTAGTTACCTCAAAGGTTTTCTGCATCCCTCCACCAGCCCGACTTCTTACTCACAGCTAGTTCCTATTCCCAGCGGGGGTTACAGGGAAGTACTCTGGGTTTTGGCTAAATTCCGAGCTCGGAGCCTGCCCTCGGACAGCGCGCCAAATACACTTATTTTACTCTTTTACTCTATTTGATCATTTGTAAGTGTGATCTAATGAAACAACTACCACAGGTACTAGGACATTATTTTATTTATTTACTTATCAAAGATTTTTTTTTTGCCTTTTTATCCTGATATGACAGTGAGTAGACAGGAAGTGAAGTGGAAGAGAAAAAGGGGGACAGGAACAGGAAAGGTCCACGAGCAGGAACTCAAACTCGTGTCTGGTTCATCATTCAATGCATTTTGCCTGTACATAAATGAACCTTTATGTTATGTAATTGCAGATAAACATCTATAAATCAAAATATTTATTGCATTTATAAAAAGATTTATAGATCTCAAAACCCCTTACAGGCAAAGCTCAGGAGCTTGGTATTCTTATGAACACTTTTAAGGGAATATTGTCATAGACTGGAGCTTCAGGGCGACTTCTAAAGGAGAGGAGGCCTACCTACGTTCTATATTCAGGCCAGTTTCCAGAGAGGCTCACAGATAGCCTTCAACCTGATCTAACTGGCCCACAAAGTTCTGCAGAGCGGAGGCCTCAATAAAAACAATTCTCATAGATGAGGCCTAGTCAACACTCTGGTTAAAGCGCAGTAGCCAAGGAAGCTCACAGAAAGCATAGCAACTTAGCCCCTGGCTGAGCTCATGGGACGGAGGCCTCGATGTCTTAACCACCCTTCATCATCAGAACTCTCTTAATGACAACGGAGATCAATTTTTAAACAGCGGCCATCATATTTTACACACTTGAAACTGATTGTGATGTAAAACGCACATCAACCGATCACTTGTTTAGCGTTCATGTAAACATTACATTCAGATTCACCAGTCGGAATAAATTCAGTTAGATTGAAACAAAAGGTGTGCATGTAAACAATGAATGGCGACTGCAGAAAGCAAAAGCTGAATCCCAGACATTTTGGACAATGTCGAGGCTGGACATGTCCGGGAAAAAGAGGATGGTAGCTAACCCCTACTACTCAGCTTTCTCCACAGAACAAGAGCCTGCTAGCTTAGCTTTCAAAAAAAAGATGGCTGACACCATGTGTATATTCTGTGAGTGAGATCCCATCCTCTATGGGCGGGTTGAGAACATGCGGGACAGCCCCTACTACTGGCTGTAGTCTTTAGCCTCTGGCCAAAAAATCCTCTGATGACGCAAAATGACGATTTTTGTGTCATCAGAGTATTTTTTTCCAGACGAAAAATACGTAAATCTCTCGTCTCAGGGGAATATGAGGGTGGCAAGCATGGTAATTTGAAAATACTACAGGTTTTCTACTAAAACAAAGCTTAATGCTAAATCCTGAAGTATCCATTACAGTTACAAGTTTATTATGGTCTTTTACATCCAGTACATTTAATAGGCTGCTGTGCCAGTCTAATAATATTATTTGTTATTATCAATGTTGCTTGTTTGTGGTGATGGGTTTTCTGGCTCAATACACATTTCAACTGTCAACCCCGGGAGAGGTGGGATGTCTGAGATTATGTTCATTACCTTCCTAGCGATGTATGTTTATGATGAAACATAGTTAAATAATGGTTTGTATTTTTTTTTTAAGCGAAAGTTCTAGTGCACTGGTAGCATTTTGCAATTGACACAGCCCTTAAAATGGCTACTCACAGATCACTGCCCTGAATACTGAATTAGGGAGCTGATTTAACACGTACCCACTGTCTATGATACAGAAGTGTCTGTTGCTAGTTTTCTTTGGTCTGAGCGCTGTCATAAATCATCGCTTTACATTATTCTTTCATTGTTTTTTTTTTTGGTTGTGTGCGTCATACATATTCTGCTGAAGTGTACACAATGATTGTGTGATAAGAATTGCCATTTTATTACATTTTGGTGATAACTCACACTCACTGTGCGCAGTTTGCTTGTTGCATAGATAACATGCAGTACTAGAGGACACAGCTAGATTAGACTAGGCTGATTTTAGGCTGAGTTTTTGTCCGTTTACTTTTTTCCCGATGAGGGAAGGGGATGAAAGGGTCAAAGTTCAAAGGTCATGTTTGGCAACTATATATAGTATGATATACACAAACCAAAACTAAATGATACAGTATACGTTCAAAATCCATGTGGGGGGTGTAATGGTGTAGGTGGGGAGTGTAGCTGTAGTGAGCAGAATAAACATGACAACAATAAATTGAGTAGCTAGAATGCAATGAAGAAATGAAGGCAATAAATGCATTGCATCTGATATGAATGCAAAGCTGTTTTTATTGAAGAGTTCATCTTCATTCAGTACAATTTAAAGTGATAAAGTGAAGGGTATTTAAATAAATACAAAGATTTGAAGTTTTGAATGGAGACTACAAAACGCCTCCGGACTGACACCAGTACAGCACCAGCTGAGTGGCTCTGCATGGCTGCATCTCTCTGGCTCACACTCATTCTCTGACAGATGTCTGAGCTTGGGAAGAATGACAGGACTTGAGATGGGAGATGTCTGGAATCTGGATGCCACATTGAAACTGCACATATGGCCACCATGCGGAGAAACACGGGCAGGGGTCTACGGAGAGAGAGAGAGAGGAAGAGAGAAATAGAGAGAATGGGAAAAGAGGTGGAGTAATCCTCTCGCTTCAATGGTTCCACCATCTGATTGTGATGTAGACCACATTTGACATGAATGGAAAGCTCTGACATTATGGAATTGTTTCTATATCAGACTCAGAATGAACAACTAACTTATATAAAATATATACTCCTCACAATGTACAAATAGTACATCTATCTAGTGAAAGAAAGAGAGAGAGATATTTTATCATTGCATCCGAATCACAATACATCTTGTCACTTTTGTTGTACCACCGCTACATGAAATACTTAAAGGGATACTTCAGGATTTAGCATTAAACTTTCTATCAGTAGAAAACCTGTAGTATTTTTGAATTACCATGCTTTCCTCCCTCACATCCCCCTGAGAGATTTATGTATTTTTTGTCTGGAAAAAATCCTCTGATGACACAAAATCGGCATTTTGCGTCATCTGAGGATTTTTTGGCTAGAGGCTAAAAACTACAGCCAGTAGAAGGAGCTGTTTTCAACCCGCCCATAGATCTCACTCACAGAATGTACAAATAGTGTCAGCCATCTTTTATTTGGAAGCTAAGTTAGCGGGTTCTTATTCTGTGGAGAAAGCTGAGTAGTAGGGGTTACCACACCACAACGCTAAACAAGTGATCGGTAGCATTGTTAAGAAAATTCCCGCTCCTCTGTGAGAGATTCGAGACCGGTGCGTCTCACAGGTGTCGCTCACCAGTAATCACACCACCAGTCTTGCGCCGTTCTCCCGCGGCCCTCAGTCTCGTCCTGCTCGCCACAGTAAACAAGAGGAATGGCGAATGTAGGACGCAAAAGCCGAATCCAGGACATTTTGGGCGATCACAAAATCCCGGGCAGACTCGTCACGGAGACTCACTAGTAGCCTAGCCTTGTTGTTTAACTGCGCTCTCTTACCGGTAGGCGTGGCTTGGGAGTGGCCTCCTAGGGCAGTGAAGCAATTGCATTCTAGGAGTTACTGTCTTTCATCCCCATAAGCCAAAAATACATTTTCTGGCTTTTCTCAGTCTAGAAGACTCCAAATTCATAAATAATTTCACATTTCTACTACATAAATGACCCATTTTAAATACACATTCATCTTTCCAGAGGTGAAATATCACTTTAAGAACATTGTTTTCCTGGTGATTAATCTGAGTTTTAGATACACAACTAAACATCCATTAATGCATTTCCAGCTTGTATTTGATCTATCCACACTTCAACCTCTTCACAGCACAGTTTCGGAGTAAATATATTAAGGGCTAAAAAAGACAGCAGGAAAAGTACAGTGACACATTCTATGCATCTCCTGTACTTTAGTTTAGAAGCTGCCATTAATACTCATTTAGCTAATTGATTAATGTCACATCAACCAATAGTCCGCTAAAGGGCTGTTAAACCAGAACACGCTGACATTAGTCACAGCAAGCATTTTTTGTATCCAAACACATAAACAAACAATAAATAAATCCAAAGTATAAAGAAAATAATCAACATACCATTTTGAGTATTTTCACTTTTAAGTGTAGAAACTTTAATAGCTGATTTGGATAAATAACACTTTATTTCAATGGTCCACTTAAAACATACTACAACTGACTGTCACAGTGTAGTCCTGTGACTACGCATGAACTTAGAACACACACACACATATTGCACATACATATACAGTACATGACACCATGTTAACACGGTCTGTTTGCTGGCACTGACAATCATGTATATACAGTTCTACCAGAAAGACTCGGGAGAATAAATACTGTAACAATAAATACATTTATTGATAGCCCAGCAAGCAATAAAGTTCTTTGGCGTAGGCCCCGTCCATAGCTCGCAATCCGGGGGTCCGGACTCTGCATTTCCTGCCTGAAGACGAAGGCAGGGGCGCAGCCGACCCCCTGGGAGGTATAGGAAGGGACCATCCTGGTGGTGGTGGGGAGGATGGAGGGGAAGGAACCATCTTGGAGGTGGTGGGGAGGATGGAGGTAAATGAAAGCGTCAGCATCTGCGAACTCAAACATGTGTAAGTACCGGCCTTTTATACCGCAAGTATTAGACATGATTGGATAGATGAGAAGGTAATAAGTGACGTAGCAATTGAGTCTTCCTGGCAGAACTTAACGCTAAAGCTTCCATATCTGTATTGTGTTTGCTATCCCAGAGGGTTTTGGTGTATTACGTTCTATATAAGTCTATGTACAGTTACGTGGTTATGTAATGAGTCAGCAGCAACAACATCAGCGGATGTTGTAGCATAACAAGATTGTTATCTTTTATTATTAACATAAATAATCACATCACCATTTTCATCTGGTCCACGTTATTTATAGCATCATGAATGTTACAAAAACACTTACCACTTTTGAAGAGTAATATACCAAACCTGTACCCGGTTAATTTAAATATTGTATTTGTGCCATATTAGCAGCGCGTCCATGTAGCATGTGACGTCACTGGAGGTTCCATCTGTCGTGTCTGTAAAATATATTTATTTTTGTTTAAATTATTTGTTTTTGTAATTTATGTGCTGTGATGTATAACTGCAGATTTGAGTTATTGTATGTTTATTTTTTATTTATTATTGTATGTGTGGTCTATGTGAAGTATACTTGCCTTTAGAGTGGTACATTCCAGGAGGAGGAGTCTAGCCTATAAAATGGCTCCAGATGCACAGTACAGGGTGGTGGTAGTGCTGGTTGTTTGAGCTGATTGAATACGCAGATAAGATTGATTTAGCTGATCTTGTTGTAAATATTGTACATTTTTGTTTTCTTTATTTACATTTTTTTTATTGCACATTTATTGTTGGACTTTCACTGCGTGGCACAATAAACCATCCTCAAAACGAATCCCGTGTCCCCAGGCCCGTCGGAACAGGACAGGCAAACCAAGCAATTGCTTGGGGCCCCGAGCTGGACTGGGGCCCCAAGACAACGACTGTTTAAGAATAAAATGCAACGACACACTATGAGCGCTCCTTTGATAGTCAATGCAGTAAAGTACAAACCTCCTCGGCAGTCATCATGAAGCGGAATTATGCTTCAGGAAGCCAGAAAAGAAAGAATAGAAAGGAAGAGGAGGATAAGAAAAATACCAGATAGTGGTAAAGTGATAAATTACACTGCATAAAAATAGCTCTACTTGTCTTGTACAAATGGTGTAATTTTGCAGCAGGTAGGCTAGCAAAAATATGTTTATGTTAGCTAACTTACCTGCCTGACGGCAAATGCTGCTTGTAACGAACAGTTAATGCACATTTTTTTTTCGAACGGACGGAATATGGTTAACGTTACATACTGTAATATGTTTTTTAACGGTTTAAGGAAGACGCAGATCCGTTTAGATTTATCTTATTTAATTACATGACATTGCTATACATGGATTTCTCGGTGACGTCATCACTGCTTGCGCACGCAACCAGGGGGCAGAAGACCCGCGGTCTTCGTACCGGAGTTAAGGGTTTAGGTGTAGCATACTGCCATGCAAAGGCAAAAGACCTTACCTTCAATTTAGTCAAAAATGAGTTATTGCCATATTTTGAACAACGTTCAAACAGATTCGTAAACAGTTGGACGTTTTACATAATGTTATATTAATATGAAACACAAACAAACAGATACAACTCTGAAATTGCAGTTTATTATTGAGTCAACAAGAAATTACAAACAATGCGAAATCTACGTTAATTACAATGTTCTTTTACAGAACTCAGCATAACAGATAGCGTTTTTTTGCCCCCTGGATGCGTGCGCATCCGGTATTGTTTGTACACAAGAAACCCGTGTATAGCTTTGTAATAGGTTTTGATGAAAGTGGCATAGCATGCTATACTAACTTTTCCACCGTGATAATCTATTTACCAATGGGGGTTTGGAAAACCACACAATAAATTACGTGCATCAAATATTAGCTTGTTTTTAAGCATTGTTAGTGAAAGCAGCATCCCTTCCCTTCTAATATCAAAATATCGAAATGCTAACATATCTTTAAGTTTTCGGTAACACTTTATAAGAACCAGTTATTTAATATTTAGTTAATTGTCATTTAACTGTTAGCAAACAGTCTTTTTACTTAATAAATAATTTGTAACCTTACCCATCTATAAACATTATTTAACCTGAAAAAGGCAGAGGAACATGATTTTTTCATAGCTTATGTCACTGTAATTATTTTTTTTACCATGTCTCCATGTCTATTTTGCTTGGGGCCCCCAAATTCCTTCAAACGGCCCTGCTTGTCCCCGGTCCTGGTCTCCCTTGTCACTTCTAGCCTCCAGTGCAAGTGCAATCTTAACAGTTCGTGTCAGAAGTGGGATCCAGACACCGGCAAAAAGCGCCTAAGACCATGGGTCAGTTGCCTACTGACATGGATTCGGAGGAGGATCAAGGTACAGCGAGTGGAGTTCAAGGAGAAAGCGCACCACCTAAAGAGACTCCTAACGCAACAGGCGATACAGTCATTACAGCTCTGGTTGGAATGTTTCAAGCCTTCCTACAGTACCAATGAGAGGTATAAGAGCCAAGAGAGAGAGTCAGCTCAACGGGAATAGCAATAAAAAGTCCTCAATCATCAGGTCCCACAGATGCAGATGGATTTGAAGCATACCAGATATGGAGATACCTCTTCAGATCGTCAAGTTACACGAGTGCTAGATCCTCCAATGCCAAGCTACAAGACAATGTTGATATTGAACATTTTTTGGCAATGTTTAAGAGACTGGCAAAAAGCCAAAGGAGGACTGGGCTGTTCATCTCATTCCTTTGCTCACTGGAAAAGCGAGGAGTGCTTTTGTCACTATGACGCCTGTCTTTACCTCTGACTATGATCGAGTCAAAGAGGTAATTCTCAAGGAGTATGAGATTAGTCCAGAGACTTACAGACTGAAATTTGTTCGCTGAACACACCTGCTAATGAGTCCCCGACAGAGTTATACATCCACTTAAAGGATTATTTTCAAAGTGGGTCCAGTTAGAGGAAAGCAGCAAGACGGAACTGATGGAGACCTTGGTTTTTGAGTAGTAAATGCATGTGCTGTATCCAGAGGGAAGGACTTGGGTTAAAGAGATCAATCCCATCACTGCAGGAGTCGCTGCCAACCTGGTAGAAGCCTACATTGCAGCGCGATAAGGATCTTCCGGGACCTTCCGGTATGCTGGCACTCTTCCGGCATGAAAAGTAAGTCTGTGGAGTCAGGGGAGAGATAGTTCTCTCAAAGTCAAGCCCAAATTTTGAAAACCACTCATCCTAAGACCACACCACCTGTGGCCATTTGCCAGACATTGTCTAAAGGCGATATAGTATGTTACAATTGTGCAGAGTTAGGTCATACTAGCCCCCTGAGAAAACCCAAATCTGCCAGATTGTGTTTTTAATAAAATAATTTAATTATTTGTAAAATTTTCATTAAAATTAAATTGCTCTAAAATAATAAAAATAATTAATCACATTTATATAGTGCTTTATAGGTACTCAAAGCGCTTTACATATGGAAGGGGGAATCTTCTCAACCAACACCAATGTGCAGCATCCACCTGGATCAAAACACGTATACAAGCATAGGTGTACGTACATGTATACGTTTTGTATCAAGTATACAAAACACCCATATATACTGATTGGCTTCAGTATATATGGGTGTTTTGTATACTTGATACAAAACGTATACATGTACGTACACCTATGCTTGTATACGTGTTTTGAACTGTTTTGAACCAAATAGTGCTTACAGGTTAGCCTGGTAATACCAGACTCTGCTACTTCACTTTGCTTCGTAGACAGAGTCTGGAATAGCATAATAGAGAAGTGTTTTCTCTCTCGCTAGGGGGCGATTTCTGAAGTTTAAAATCATTGGTTACCCGTAAGCCAATCAGATAAGTTTATTTATGACGTATGTTATGCGCCGACACAGCCGCATCGAACCACAGACATCATGCATCGAACTCTAATCTGTGATCGAACTTCCACTGTAAACACTTAATGATGCGAGCGAAATACCGGAGTGAACATGGCTGTAAACAACTTTTTTGATCGGTGAGTGATGTAATAGAATGACTGCTGCGAGAGAGAGAGAGAGAGAGAGAGAGAGAGAGAGAGAGAGAGAGAGAGAGAGAGAGAGAGAGAGAGAGAGAGAGAGAGAGAGAGAGAGAGAGAGAGAGAGAGAGAGAGCCCCAGCCGCGCCCGCGCGCACTCTCACGTCTTCAAACAACACGAGCGCTGTCTTACTCTATCTCCCTCGCGCATATTAATCAAAATCAATCGACAAGATAGTAAAAGGTCGGAAGACCACGGTTTCACGTGGAGCATTTGGAGATTTTTAGAGATTAGAGACTCTAGGAACAACATCTCAATGAACAACATCTCAACACTAAATTATAAAGGCCTGTCTCATAGACGCCTGTCTCAAATACAAGCCGGTGCAGTTCGACGATTTGGGCAAATAAAAGCCCGGGCTATTATTTGAAGTTTTATGGTATTTAAGACCTGGAAAAGAAAGGAGACACTGACCTGTCAAAAGGCTCCCCAGTTTCTCGCTGACGATCAGTAATAGTTGATAAATTAAACTTTTCCCAAAGGGAGTAGGGCCACAACATCACCTCCATTCAAAATGTTTAATACACACTCTTCTTGTTCTGGCTTCAGTTTGCTAATGCCGGGAATATTCTCCACAACAGAGCGAATTGCATTGCGAAAACTCCATATCCGCGGTCGTTTTCGATTTCCCTGACCTAATCTTAAACTCGGCGCTTAGCGACTACGTCACGGCTTTCAGCCCGCCCTCTGTTCGTTGATTGGCCCGGCTGTTTTCAGGCCGGAGGAAAACTGAAAGATAGGCTGCTATCTCAGACTGACTACAGGAGCGAAATGAAATTAGCGGAAGTAGGAAGTCTGACGTAGTCAGGCTACTTACAGGTAACCAAACTTGACAAAGACACACAGCAAACATGAGGGCTTAAATACACACAAGACTAATAACAAGACAAGGGACACCTGTGAACAATGAAACAATGAACTGATGACAACAGGTGTGTTCGACATCGGCTGATGCTGGATGTAACCGATCGGTGAGAGTTGCCCCGTGCAGGCGGGGAGGAGCTGCAAACGGAGACGTGAAGTCGGACACTATCTGGTTCCAGTAGTGACCGCTCACGGGGTGTTTGCATACTTTACCACATCTGAAGAGAAATAAATGCAATATTTGCCAAATACACATGTTGTGTTACATGATGTTTCAGAGAAATTTTCATTCAATACTTTATGTACTACTTCATACAGCATCTGTTGGGGATGAACAAACCCTAAACGTGACAGATAGCTTTTAGAGGTGACTTTCTAATAATAAAAAAAATATGAAAGCAATTACTTTTAACTGAATGATACTAAAATAATAAATTGTATAACTAATTATTAACAGCTAATTAATAAAATGTTGCCATATAACCACCTGAAAGTATATAAGCTCCAGAACAGTGAACATATGAAATAGGACATGACAACATAAAGACAATCTGTGTCATAAAGAATCTTTCAGAAGGATTTGTAAATGAGATTGAATGTGGGATACTGAAATTTGTGTACAGTATAAGTCTTATTTTTCACAGTAGTGATCCCAGGTGGACATCTGTATAACTTTTTTAGGTTCCATTCCATGATAAACTCTGGTCTAATGGTTTCCAACTTCAAGCATTTTAAATGCTTGGTCAAACAGGTCATATTTGAACGGAATATATTTTGGATCCTCTTTTGTGTAGTGCAGCCACTTGATTTTTTTTTGTTTTTTGTTTTTTTTTTCTAATAAACTGTTTCTCCCTCTGTATCTTTGGTTTTGTTTCAGACCATGTGTGACAAATAATAATTGAGATCAAGTCACTTTGACTAAGTTCAATCACCTTGTCATGGTGATCATCCTTGGTGACCAATCATGGTCCATCCTTAAAGGATTAGTTCACTTTTAGGCGGAAGTACCGAGTCAGTGTTTAAATGCGAGGAAGGAGGACCATATACAGATATTCAAATGTCTTTGTGTCAGTTTATCGTTTAAAATGCCCATTTCGTGTGCGTATCCTGGGTGTTTTAATAAAAAAAGGCTAAAAGAAAATTTGTCAGGACAGAAGCGTGACCTTTTCAACGTAAGTGCTTATAAAACTTAAACTTTTTTATTTATTTTTGAAATGGCCGATCGTTTCGCTAGATAAGACCCTTATTCATCGTCTGGTATCGTTTAAAGCCCTTTGAAGCTGCACTGAAACTGTCATTTGGACTTTGAACCATTTGGGGTCCGTTGAAGTCGATTATATGGAGAAAAATCCTGGAATATTTTCATCAAAAACCTTAATTTCTTTTCTACTGAAGAAAGAAAGACATGGACATCTTGGATCACATGGGGGTGAGTAAATTATCAGCAAAAGTTGTTTTTTTTAAAAAGTGAACTAATCCTTTAAAAGAGTGTAGTACCCATCTAGACTGTATACTGTCACATTCCATCTGACTGTGTCCAGACTCCATTTTTTGTGGTCAATAATGGAAATTGTGTCTTACTCTTTATGAAGTTCAAAATGTAGGTTTGGGAGGAGCCTAAACATTCAGTCCTGTCAATCATCATTATGAGCATACTATATAAGCAGCAGGCAAATTTATCCATCCGTCGCCTATGCGGTACTTAAATGTACAATTATATTGACCTGGGCCGTTCGTTGTGTTCTGTCTTACGTGTTGTTTTGGTCATATTCCTTATTCACTGTAAAAGTAAGATTCTAAGCCTTAAATTATACCCCCTTTCTGGCTTGTCAAACAGATGGCAATGATTTATTTTAGATAAAGATGGTGCACTTATATTACTTATGAATGGTCGAAATTGCAAAGGCAATAAGTTGGAATAAATCCTGCCTTCTAAATAATAGAGTTAATCGCTAATTGGCAAAGTCACTGCAGCTGCCAAGCTCCGGTTTCTATACAAACAGCTAGTGTGCTGAGACGCACAAACAGTGGCTCAAGCAGTTTTTTTTTTTAGATTTCCTTATTCAAATAGATAAGACTTCATCTTGATGCCCTACAGAATTGCCTTGCCCAAAAAACACACCCATCTCCGCTCCTCTCCATTTTCTTCCTGCCTTCTTCCCAGCTGTCTCCTCAACAAAGCAGCCCCTAGCGTGAGGCTGCCTCCGCAACAAAGACCTGCTCTGACTCCTCCTTTGCATACCTCTTTTTTCCTCCAACGACTTTCCTTTCAGTAGCACTGAACCTATCGTGAGGCTGCCTCCGCAAAAGGTGCCTCCTGCCTCTGCTCTCCTCTTCACTAGCTACTAGTACCAACCCGACCCACATCATCACTGTGGTACGTCCGCCTGTCTCATTCAGGAGCCTGAGCATGGTTTGCTGGATTTTTGACCCAAACGTGGAGCACTCCAAAGATCTCAGACCCTGTTGTTTTGAGTATGGTTTGTTTTCAGCTACTGGTGTATAGGGCTGTTTTCGACTAAGGATTTTCATAGTCGAATCTGATTCGTTAGATTTTGCCATAGTCGACTGATAGTCGATCGACCTTTTTTTTTTTTTTTTTTTTTATAGCAGCTAGATTTTTTCCATTTCAAACAAAAGAGCTAAAAAAACTAAAAGAAAAAACATGGTGTGCAATGAACGTGCTTTGTTTTAAATAAATCACACACAGTAAACAAAACCTTAACAAAAAACTTTGCAATGAACTTGGCAATTTAGATGCGCAAACTGCGTGCCGGTGCGGTGAGACGTAGCCTACATGCTCGGGCAGATTCGACTTGAAATCGTTCATCCTCGGACGTGGCGTCGCGCGCGCTGTTTCAAAAAGCGAAAGCGTAAAGCCAAGCGAAATGGGGTCTTGCCGGTCTTGCGCACCCAACGCGTAATTTTTTGCCGTGCACACGCGTCGAGTATAAACAAGGCTTTACTCCGTGTCAGCGCGCGCTCATCGGTAAAGGTGCACAGACCTCTCCCGAATCATCTCCAGCACTCAGCCCCCGAACAGCACCACTAACTCCGCCTCCGTTTCCCTCGTAAGATGATATTAGTATTTAAACATTCTCTATGATAAAACATTTTTGTAAAAAATATTTTAATAGCACGGTTTTGGCGGTTATAGAGTTCTAATGACGGTGTTCAACTATAACAGTCGGTCTCACGGAACAATAACGTCACACCCTTATTGGTTAACACTTCCCTACTATTCGACTATGAGGTTCATAGTCGAATCAGACCTCTCCGAATCGAATCGTCGAATCCTCGACTATTAGAAGTCAGCCCTACTGGTGTATTTCATAAAAATGTTCATACTGAATGCAAATCACTCCGGGCTCTCTTGACATTTATTCCATTTGCTACTCTGTGGGAGAAGGAATGGACCTTCAAAAGCATTATTTTCTATTGCAATAACTCCACCGCAGTCTATTGCATCAACAATGCAGGACAAGTTCCTCTGAACTACTGCAATTCCTCAGACGGCTAATCTGGTCTTCTGCTTGCAATTATTTCATAAATAAAGCAGAAAATATAGCAGGATTTAAAATCCAAATTGCTCTTTTTCAAATTCTGCCTTTCAGAGAATGAGATTCAGACATTGGCTCCATATACAGGCTCGTCGTGGACCTGACATCCAAGTAAATCTAAGCAGTCTGTTTCCTTATTTTCAGTTCACCACTATCCAAAATTGTATCTCCTGCCAATCCCCTCTTCATCAAAGACAATAATTCTCACACCTCTTTTAAAAACATGGGTTCCAAAATACTTTCCAAACAGACATCATTTCAAACCTGTGACACAGACAAAGCTCATCAATTGCCCACTCAGCAATCTAGTTGCTGCGCACATGTTCATGAATCAATAAATTCCACCTGCTCTCCTCCTTACATACGCAATTGCAGAAATTTCCCCCTCCACCCTATATCGCCGATCAAATGCTGCAAGCCCACCTAGCATTGGTTTCCCTTCAGGTTCTCCAGTTAAACTTTCATGTCACACTACCGCAGCAGTGCTTTCTCCCCTCACCAAAATACATTTCTCTCACTACTGCAGTAGTGATGTTGGCCACTGGTATCACACCAGCTTCATAGTACATTTCTCTCACTACCGCAGTAATGATGTTGGCCTCTGCTCGCACACCAGCTTTCAGGTTAAATTGTATTCCCCACTGCCACAGGAGTGATTTCAGCCACTGCTCTCAAACCAGCTTCATATTAAACTTCATTCCTCACTACTGCAGTAGTGGTATTGGCCACTGGTCAATATTTCCCTTGCTGCCGCAACAGCGATTTTGCACCAACTCTCAAACAAAATTTAATTTCTACCCGGCGCAGCAATGATTTCTCACTCCGCTCGCAATTACCTCCATTCATTTTAAAAACGCATCAGTGATTTCTACCCCTGCTCCCCGCAGAAGCCCCTTCATTTTCTCTTAGCTTCCACAAGAGATTCACCCCACGAGCCGGCCTATATTTCTCCATAGCAACTTCAATGAAATATTCTACTCATCTTTGGGGGGTGGGGGTGGGGGGGGGGGGGGGGGGGGGGGGGGATTTAAGTGCAATTACGCCCTTATGGTTGCAACTGACTTAGTATGTTCAGTGTTAAGTCTTTTAGTTTCTAATGAATAACTCCAAATTTATTAAGAATTCACTTGTGTACTTTTGGCAGTAGAAATAGCTCATCAAGAGCTTTCATTTGGTATATATATATATATATATATATATATAATATATATATATATATATATATACATATATATATATATACTGACCTAAAGGATTATTAGGAACACCATACTAATACTGTGTTTGACCCCCTTTCGCCTTCAGAACTGCCTTAATTCTACGTGGCATTGATTCAACTAGGTGCTGAAAGCATTCTTCAGAAATGTTGGCCCATATTGATATAATAGCATCTTGCAGTTGATGGAGATTTGTGGGATGCACATCCAGGGCACGAAGCTCCCGTTCCACCACATCCCAAAGATGCTCTATTGGGTTGAGATCTGGTGACTGTGGGGGCCATTTTAGTACAGTGTCATGTTCAAGATTTTTGATGTTTAGTACATTGTCATGTTCAAGAAACCAATTTGAAATGATTTGAGCTTCATGACATGGTGCATTATCCTGCTGGAAGTAGCCATCAGAGGATGGGCACATGGTGGCCATAAAGGGATGGACATGGTCAGAAACAATGCTCAGGTAGGGCGTGGCATTTAAACGATGACCAATTGGCACTAAAGGGCCTACAGTGTGCCAAGAAAACATCCCCCACACCATTAAACCACCACCACCAGCCTGCACAGTGGTAACAAGGCATGATGGATCCATGTTCTCATTCTGTTTACGCCAAATTCTGACTCTGAATGTCTCAACAGAAATCGAGACTCATCAGACCAGGCAACATTTTTCCAGTCTTCAACTGTCCGATTTGGTGAGCTCTTGCAAATTGTAGCCTCTTTTTCCTATTTGTAGTGGAGATGAGTGGTACCCGGTGGGGTCTTCTGCTGTTGTAGCCCATCCGCCTCAAGGTTGTGCGTGTTGTGGCTTCACAAATGTTTTGCTGCATACCTCGGTCGTAACGAGTTGTTATTTCAGTCAAAGTTGCTCTTCTATCAGCTTGAATCAGTCGGCCCATTCTCCTCTGACCTCTAGCATCAACAAGGCATTTTCGCCCACAGGACTTCCGCATACTGGATGTTTTTCCCTTTTCACACCATTCTTTGGAAACCCTAGAAATGGTTGTGCGTGAAAATCCCAGTAACTGAGCAGATTACGAAATACTCAGACCGGCCCGTCTGGCACCAACAACCATGCCATGCTCAAAATTGCTAAAATCACCTTTCTTTCCCATTCTGACATTCAGTTTGGAGTTCAGGAGATTGTCTTGACCAGGACCACACCCCTAAATGCATAGAAGCAACTGCCATGTGATTGGTTGATTAGATAATTGCATTAATGAGAAATTACACAGGTGTTCCTAATAATCCTTTAGGTGAGTGTGTATATATATCTCCATTTCGCCCCAAAATGTCACTTACGCCCCTCTGGTTCTCCTCGGCAGACATGAGATCTGAGCCACTAGATTATTTTTTGTCAAGAGAACCTGCATCCTCAGCCCGCTCTGAAGAAGTGCTGAGGTACGCGATCAGTGCTCCTCTGCCAGAACGACTCGCCACATGCGAGACATGCGCGAAGCACTTTATTGTGGAGCAACTCACAGTGGTTTCACTCGCCATTCTCTTGACATGATTCTTTTTTTCTTTTTTTTTCTTTTTTTTTAGCTCTTTCGTTGTAGAGAAAGAAAAAGAGCCAGATAAAGGCTTTATTTCTGTCTGACAAAGCTAGCTCCTGACAAAAGGGATAGTTTTCAGAAAGAAGTAGCACACATGGTACACAATGTGGTTCTGAAGACGAAAGAACTTGGTGAGCGCACCTGTCACATGTCTGTTTATATCCTCTGATCTGCGCATTCCGATGATGTCATAATTAGATGTTATTTATGCCAAATTCTGGTCAACAACTGGTCAAACGAAGACGTTTTTTCACACAGCACTTTAATCAAACGCATCATTGAGCGTAGCTTTTGAAAGGGAACTGTTGATTACGTTGAAAAGGTCACACTTACAGTAGGCGGAAGTACCGAGTCAGTGTTTACAAATGTGAGGAAGGAGGACCATATACACATATTCAAATGTCTTTGTGTCAGTTTATTGTTTAAAATGCCCATTTCGTGTGCGTATCCTGGGTGTTTTAATATTAAAAAGGCTAAAATAAAATTTTCATCAGGACAGAAGCGTGACCTTTTCAACGTAATTGCGTATTACGTGACGTCACGAACGCGCATCAAAGAACAGAGCAAGGCGAGCATTTGTGCTTATAAAAAGTAACCTTTTTTATTTATTTTTGAAATGATCGATCGTTTCGAAAGATAAGACCCTTATCCATCGTCTGGTCTCGTTTAAAGCCCTTTGAAGCTGCACTGAAACTGTCATTTGGACCTTGCACCGTTTGGGTTCCATCGAAGTCCATTATATGGAGAAAAATCCTGGAATCTTTTCATCAAAAACCTTAATTTCTTTTGACTGAAGAAAGAAAGACATGGACATCTTGGATGACATGGGGGTAAGTAAATTATCAGCAAAAGTTTTTGTTTTTTTTAAAGTGAACTAATCCTTTAAAAAGCTAAATGAAAACTAACTGAAATAAGTTAAAGTACCGTATTTTCCGCACTATAAGGCGCACTTAAAAGCCTCTAATTTTCTCAAAAAACGACAGTGCGCCTTATAATCCGGAGCGCCTTATATATGGATGATGAACACACGTTCACCAAGACGGGGAGACAGCGCCGGGCGACTTACGCCACTATCTGCCAATGGATCGTGGATGCCTGGGCTGCTATATCAGTCTCAACTGTGATCCGAGCTTTCACGAAGGCAGGAATAATCTCTTTATTCAGCCAGCTCACATACACAGATTTACTTCCTGTTTTCGGTCGAAGTCCACAGTAGATGATTGTTGAGTGCGCGCGTGCGCGATCAAACCTCCTCCGTGTGTTCAACATCTGATTCGGATGAACTATCTGTTTCTTAGTTACCAATGATCACGCGCGCGCGCACTCGACAATCGCCTACTGTGGACTTCGACCGAAAACCTATGCCGAAAACAGGAAGAAATCACGGGTATGTGAGCTGGCTGAATAAACATCATTTTTATTCATATCTTTAACATTTACTGCATTCAGATTCACCGTGTTCACTCACATGGCTGTGCACTTGTAATTACACATTAAGGTTGTTAAGAGGCTAAAAAGTCAAGAGGCTGTTTAAGTCAACAGGGTGCAAATTTTAAAAAGAGGATAACACGGTGTAGGCAACACTGGATTTTGTCGTTGTTCTCTGTACTGAGAGCACTCCAAATTTACAAAAAAATTAGCTCAATGTTAAAATTGACCGGAGTTCTCCTTTAACGTTTGAACAACGTTACCATGGGAGTGAACGGAGTTGTCAGAACGTTTGACGACAGTATCTTATGCGCCTTATAATCCGGTGCGCCCTATATGAAAAATGTTCTAAAATAGGTCATTCTTTGAAGGTGCGTCTTATAATCCGGTGCGCCTTATAGTGTGGAAAATACGGTACTAAAATTACTAGGACAGAATTATAATTAAACTGCATATAGAAATATAAAAAGTGATAAAATGACATAACAAAATAACTCAAACTTAAACCAAAAATAAAATAAAAAATGAAAATGTAAAAATATCTTAATGCCAACAAGTACTATAATAGAATAAAAATAATAATATAACATTGTGCGTAGCACAGAAGTAGATATACTTTGAAATGTTTGTACTGTATTAGACCATACAATGAAAGTCAGTGGTGTGAAACAGCATCAGACCCCTAGTTGAACTATCCATTTGCGTAATTGTATGCTATTCCTTGAACATAACTTGGTAAGACATTGATGCAAAAAAAAAAGTAAATTTAATGTAAATATTACCATTTATTTATCTGATCAACTGTGAATTTGTATAATTAGAAAGATCGATATAGGTGCAATTACATTATTATGGACTATGAGCTAGTAATTTGAGAAATTAGCTTAAGTGCTGAGATGTAGGTGGTGTTGTACAGTTTCTGCCTCTGCGGGACTGTGTATGATTCTTTTGACCTTTCAGAGGACAGAGGACACCCTTTTTGCCTGTTACCTTGGCTACCAGCCAAATAGCCAATCATCACTATGGGTTTTGTTTCCCACCCCTCCTTCCAGTACAGTTTTAGCCATCCTAGCACTTCCTGGGAGTGTCTGACATGCTGGAATGCTAGATTAACAAGCTCAGAGATGTTTTGGTGACAGCCAGCATTTTACACATATGGAGGAACATGCTGGAAAAAGAGTAGGCTAATTCCCTGATCATGACTGGTAAGTGATTACACATGGTACGCACACATACGCTTAGTATTAAAACACAGTGCAAGGGTTATACCAATGATTATGTTCAAAATGTCTCAGGATTACTGTTTTAACAGCATCGTTTCTAACTCTCACCATGTCTTATAACAATGAAATTAATATGTTGTAAAGTTTTTTTGCATCTCATTATCATTTACATGCGTGCATGCCTGGTATATGACTAGTAAAGATCTAGAATAGGGTTTGTTGCACGTGTCACCAATAAGGCTCTACAACATCATTTACTTGGCTTAAACCAACAAAGAGTTAACAGAATATACCATTTTGAGTTAAAAAAAAAACTCAACACACAATGCATAAAAGACAATGCATACTTTCAGGGTACTTTAGTTCTGCCAGAAAGACTCGGAAGCCGATATGATGTCACGATGACATTTATTAATTAATAGACCAGAAAATGAAATATGTAGAACATATTGAATGAAAGTTCTTTGGCGCGGGCCCCGTCTGTAGCTCATATTCAGAGGGTAGCGGACAATCGTCTCAATTTCGTGAATGATTCACAAAACAATAATTTAGCAGTTTAAAGACTAGCTCCATCATCTTCATTTTCTGATGTGATCGGCTGATAATCTGCCTTCAACAGCACCTTCTGGTTTTGTTGTCTGTACAGCGCAACAGAGCCTCAACTGGAATGTAGCAAATTTATGTTGTAATGTGCAATTATTAATTAAACTAAATGCTTGACTTGGAATCTGTTACCTATTTAAAGGGGCACCAGGTAGCCCTGAGTGTTTTTTCTCTACGAAGCTCCCCCTAGCGTCTGGTAGTAAATGCTTTCAAACACACTGTCGTAACAACGAACTGTTGTTCCTCCCCCCTCCACGAGCAACCCAGCTGATCAGCTGTCAACCTAGCTGAGCATGAACCGGATTTCAAAACCAGTTATATCTACCGAGGTAAGTAAAGCAATATTTTCTTGCCAAATGATGGCGATTTTTTTATTTTTATTTTTTTTATTGTGTTGTCATGCATACTAGTATTTTTACCGGGAACGAACGATATGAACAACTACCCGCTTTCGTGTTTTTTTTTTTTTTTTTTGGGGGAGAGTGGGCATGACATAAATATAGGCTAATTTGTCTAAAATTATATTAGCAAGGTCTATAATACAGGTACGTTCATCTGGTAGAATGGTGGTTTACCTTTGCTTGTCAAAGAAAACATCAGAACGTTTTTTATAGCTCGATCATGATATGTGCAACATGTTTATTGCCTATTATCAGACGCGTTGACGTAGGCCATTGTAATTCAACTCATATCTGTAAAGTACGCCAACTGTTTTATATTGAAATTAAACACAGTTTATTCCAAAGATACTTAGTGCAACAGCAAGAAAGCCTGGTCAGCATCCGTTTCACAGGCTTCTGTTTCTCTCTGTTCTCTGCATTCTGAAAATGCTGGTCCGATGTTTACTCTAGTCTGACTTCTTGCTCGGTCAGTCTCCCGTTTCCTCTTTCAAAAAAAATCTCGCTTTCTGCTTCTTTTAGTCTCAGCCATAACGCAAACTATCGTTGCCCTTTGCTTATAGCTAGCCGGTGCTTGAATGGGGGCGTGTACGTGCATAGTGTACTTGTGCAGTGCCGTAAAGCAATTTGTTACATCGCGAGACCTGATATCACGCGATACTTCCTGGCCCAAAGTTGCAAGTGGGATTTCTCCGCTCTCGGGCACCAGGAGGGTGCGAAACCACCACCATTCAACCCGAAATAAGTAATATAACCATTCCACTCCGAAGCTGTTCAGTTAAAAAGTTACCTTTAAGCATCAGGAATGTTAAAACAAACGCTGTCGGCCAACATCAGTTAACAGCATAGGCTACAATGTTATCATATGTGATGCGATCTGGGAAAACCCACCACATGGTGTAATTTGACATATTACAGGGTTTGATACCATATTAAAGCTGGGTTCAAGCCCTTTCCAAATATGTTTTATCTTTTGTCTGTAACAAAAGTTATGGTTATCTGAAGTCGGCTGATCGCTGTGATTTTCAGAAACGGAATTTTGAGAAAAAACGGTTTAATTAACTGTCACGTCCTACTAGCGGGACGACTGGCGCTCTTTTTTTTATTGCCTTTTTTTTTCATATCACATATTTTAGTAATCATCATAGGTTAGGTATCATTCGAAAGCTTACGAACTGCTTTTACATTGGTATTGAAGATCCTGACTTTGGTCTTGGTTGATAGTTCTCCATATATTCCGCAGTTGCACAAATGCTGTTCGTGGCATTCATATCTGAGCCTCCCTGCCTGTCGATGACGCTACCCAGGTAGGTAAAGGCATCCACCTCCTTCTCTAGTACTTCTCTGTCAAGCGTGATCGGGTTAGTGGTGGTTGTGTTTATCTTGAGGATCTTACTCTCTTGCCTTTGTGAATGTTGAGGTCCATTTGTACGGAGGTATCTGCTACACTGTTTTTTTCTCCTGTATCTGCTGCTGGGTGTGTGATTGGTAGGGCCAAGTCATCTACGAAGTCCAAATCAGTTAACTGCTTCCAAGGTGTCCACTGGATGCCATTGGACTGAGCTGTAGAGATCTTCTGACGCCTTGTCTGACGCCTGTCTTTACATGAAATGTCTCCGTGAGTTGCCCTCCATGTATCACTTTACAGCTTAGATCCTGATATGAGTTCCTGATAATGGTGGAGATTTTTTCAGGTATCCCATAACAATCTAAGAGCTTCCATATTCCTCTGTCCACACTGTCGAATGCTTTCTCGTAGTCGAGGAAGTTGATGTACAGGGGTGAGTTCCACTATAACGACTGTTCAATTATAATTTGCAGCTTTGCAATTTGATCCATCTTTCATTCTGTTCAGCAAAACCCTATAGAATACTTTCCCCGGCACTGATAGCAGCGTGATCCCTATGTAATTTGTGAAATTGATAATGTCTCCTTTCTTCAGAATCTTGATAAGATATCCCTCTTTCCAGTCAGTTGGTGTTTGTTCTTCTTCATAGATCTTCTTAAATAGTGGGTAGAGCCTTCCCACTGTTGTTTCTATGTCCGACTTCAGCGCCTCAGCTGGGATGCTGTCTGATGCTTTTCCGTACCTGAGATGCTTGATGGCAGTCCTAATTTCTTCTCTTGTGGGTGGGCTCTATAGGTAGGTACATTTCGACAGGTTTGATGTCTGATGGATTTTTTGGTGTTGGTCTATTCAAGAGTTATTCTAAGTATTCTTTCCACCTGCTTCTCTGTTTTTGGTCACCCATGATTGGTTTTCCTTCTTTGTCTTTGACCGGGCGTTCGGGACTGTACTTCCCTGCAGCTTCTTGGTGGGGTTGTAAAGTTATTTCATGTTGCCCTCCCTAACTGCTTGTTCTGCTTTGGTTACCAGGTCGTCTACATAGTGCTGCTTGTCTGTTCTAATGCTCTTCTTTGTTCTCTTAATTGCCTCTGTGTACTTTGCCTGTGCCTTGGTTTTCTCTGCTCTTGTTCGACTGTTGTTCATATCCAGTGTTATCCATTCCTATCTTGGTGTTGAGGTCTCCCATCAGAATGTTGAGGGGTTTTTTCTAGATACTTCTCTATGATAGACAGTTGTCTCTCATAAAATTGATCCTTGATGGTTTCATCGCTGTCATTGGTGGGTGCATAACATTGAATAACGTTCATCTTGATCTTCTCTATCTTGGTACGGAAGGAAGCTGTAATAAATCTGGGTCCATGAGATTCCCATCCTATGAGTGCTCCTTGTGCTTCTTTTGAGAGCATTAATGCAACTCAATGTGTGTGGGGGCGTTGTCCTCTTTGTGTCCAGAGTACAGCAGCATCTCCCTTGAGGCTAATCGCTTTTGTCCAGATTGTATCCATCTAGTCTCGCTAACTCCAAGCAGGGCAAGGTTGTAGTTCTTCATATCTGCCGTTACTTGAAATGTCTTCCCTGTCTCCCACATGGTTCTTACATTCCATGTACCAATGTTGGTAGCCCTGGTTGAATGAAAGGTTGTCGGCCTTGTAGCTTCCAGAGTCTTCCGGCTTTCGCTACATGATGTCATAAATCAATATTTCGAATAACATAAAAAAAGAACATATCATAAGTTTTTATTTTTGACAAATAGCATATTAAACAAGAAAAAAAAAAAATTATGAAGATGGTAATGACTGAAGATTATTCAAACTAAGACTGAGATTCGAACCAAGACCGTTTGAAGTACCGCGAGGCACCACACAGCTATCGCCTGAAAGCAGTCTTGAGCATGAGCTTAATGCTTTATTCTTAGGCTACGCAAAGCCTCATTGATGTGACATTTTTCTATTGCAATGTTTATGTTGAAATGTTTTCATTATTTATTAAAGAAAATTTTGCTAACCATAACAACCTACTGTAAGCCTATTTAATTCTTAATTAATCCTAAAACACAAATGCTGCTGACTAACATCAGTTAGCAAGTCCTGACAATGTTTTAATTTTAAGATTTTACGAAATTATTTAATTAATTTCACTGTTATGTTTCAGTTCATAAATCTAGGCCTACTAACAAATTAAAATAACATGAAGTAGCCTATAAGACACATAACCTTAAAATGCATTGCCTTTCTAGCTCTAGAAAAACTGGGCACACAATGTTAACGGTAAGCCTACTTTTCTTAAAGGGGTCATGACATGGTTTTTTGTTTTGTTTTATTATGTTCCCTTAGGTGCAATTATAGTATTACTATAGTTTTTTGTACAAAAAATAAAATAAAAAATGTAGTGATTTATGACATTTTCCCACCCTGTTTCTCACCTCTGATTCAAACAGCCTGTTTTGGGGTGTTTCTCCTTTAAGACTTCAGTGTTAACGCCTATACTGTTATGATTGGCTAACGTCAGTGCTGCTTATGCATACATTATTAACGTTAATCATTTTGTATCACATGTAGACTACACAATGCTCCACCACGTGAAACTTCGGTCTTCCAATCTTTTATCATCGTGTCAATTCTCAATTGATTTTGATTCATATGCGCGAGGGAGGGAGAGTCTGAGAGAGAGAGAGAGCAAGACAGTTTGTTTGTCCACGGCAGGAACAGCACATCTGCGTGGCATCACAGTAATCTTGTAAACAGACCCACTCGCTGCACGACAACGCATGTGATGATGCAAAATGTGGAGGCGGTCATATGCAAACGACTGGTACATCACTTCTTACCGTGACGTCACTTAATACCATGGATCCAGAACGAGCTGTATTTAGAGCTTGATTAAATAAATGCTTCGTTTATAATGGGGAGGACGTCTTAAGCTATGAAACTTGCAGGAAGTTTTAATAGTACATAGATCTCTTATATACCAAAAGATCAAGGCAAATTTGGTTTCTCATGTCATGACCCCTTTAAATGTGATGCAATAATAGAAGCCTACATTTGTTTTAATTCTAAATTTGTACTGTAATTTCACTATTGGGATTATGAATTTGTTTAACTACAATGTTTCACTTGAATTCATCTGCTGGCCAGTTCTCAACAAGCCACATCAAATTACACAATAGAGAGAATAAACTGACACTTTTCAAAGTCTGTGATTGTAGTGCCTCTTGGCGGAAAAAGGGAGAAAATAAACCCCCCAAATTTTACTGCCGTGGGAACGGCGGTAAACAAACAATTCATTTGGCCATTTTCCGGCGAACCATTGCCCTTGAAAGAATCCCCCGAAGCCGATAGAAGGGGTGGCGTCAGTGAATGGTTGTAATTTGACAGACAGTTCGGAAGCATCATTGTTGTACAGAGGTCACTAAAAGGCGGACAGCGGTCCGGATCCGGACCCAGCCGCCGTTCTGTCCGGACCCGGACCAATAACCGATAAATTATTGAGAATTATTGACTTTTGAAGGAGCGTTTCTAGCATTTATGGTACTGGTTTAGCGCTGCCCAGGAAACTCACAGACCAATAGCATGCATTGCAAATACTTTTATGTGATGCTACTCGAGTCAGCGAGAGATACACACACAGGGAGAGACGAGACGAAATGTAAGAGAGACGAAATGAGATGAAAGAGAGACGACGTTTCACATGGCGTGCTCTATAAAAAGAAAAGTGTACAGAAAAAAAACAGCTTTCAATCAAGAATGGACTGATTCTTACATGTTCATTCTTCCCACGGGCAGTTCAAAACCGGTATGTATCATATGTTCAGAGACTGTCGCGATTATTAAAAGCGGCAATGTAAAGCACCACTATGAGACAAAGCACAAATCTTTTGACCAAACATACCCACGTAAGAAAGAGAAAAGGGGGTGTTAAAGCTGTTCAATTGCTAATATGTGTTGAGATTGTTTATTATAAAAAGTAAAAGGGAAACTCAAGATATACTTTTTATTTCATTTTTCTAAAATTAAGCACTTCATTTTGAGATGCAAATTTTTCAAAAGCTCTCTGTTGTTTTATTTATTTATAATTTATTTGTAAATGCAGCCTTTATTTTTATTTTTATTGATTTAATTTAATTTAATTGATTTAAATTAATTTATTATTAGAGTACTTATTATTTATGATCCCTACAGTTCAATATATAAACTGACAATAAATATTGTTGAAATATTATTGAATTGTACTTTTATTTTATTTGACAGTCGTCTGTTGACTAGGCTACTTACATATTTTCATACAACTACTAGGCTGTGGCACTGAATGATAATGCAAGCGGACCTTTCCTTGACGAAATTTTCTCTAACTGGACCTCTTAGAATTTTAATTGAACACCCCTGTGATTAAATGCCATTCCGGGTGTTTAGCAGAGTAGGAGGTCTCTGCGGAACAAAAGTGGGTCTTTCTAAATTTGTGGGTGTTTTCACACTGGTGGGTGTTTATAAATCATGCAATGAAAATGATGCCCTTCTCCCGACCCCACCCCTAAGACCTACCCACACTGTGACGTGGGCAAATCAGGTAACGCGGTTGAAAACGCCCCTCTGTTTATGGCCTCGCCCCCTGATCTGGTAACTCATATTACCGTCTGCAGAGACCTCTATTTGGTGTAGCAAGCGAGTCCAAAACCTGATCTAACTGGATCGGGTCTTTTAATTTAGGCACATAGTGGGCCAGCGTTAACAGATGAGAGATAAATGTCCTGCCTTGAGGAATGATACTCACAGCAAAATTTAGTGACCGAGCTTAGATACAACCCCATTATTTATATATATATATATATATATAGAGAGAGAGAGAGAGAGAGAGAGAGAGAGAGAGAGATATATATATATATATATATATATATATATATATATATAGAGAGAGAGAGAGAGAGAGAGAGAGAGAGATAGATATAGATATAGATATATATATATATATATATATAGATATCTACCTTCTACACATATTATCATGAGCTGATGGTATAAGACATGTTTTCTTATATTTCTAATATTTCACAAGAGAATATGGATGAATCTGAGGTAACCATTCAAGAAGGTCAAGATCACATTTCACCCCAAAACCAAACAGAATTAAAGCTGCTAGCAGCATTCGTTCAGGGTTTAAGGCCTTTAAGGCCTTTAAGCACACATGCGTAAAAATACATTACATTTTATTTAGCAAGCATTTAACCACTGACATCGTAGATGGAAAGGTCCATTACAACAAATACAGGCAATTTAAATACAGGAAATTCTGTTCGAAGAGTTACAGTATCTTGCGTTGCAGTCTGGATCAGCAGTTATTAAGAAAACTGTTATAAGCTATATGTCATGTTATAGCCTGATATGACGGCGATATTGCATCACACATCACCGCAAGAGCATCTTTCTCTATAGCTGAGCATCTGTCCATCAAGTAACGTGCAAACTATCACAAATCCAAGTGAAAGTCGCAGATGCTTAACACACAATCGTCTTCATTAAAAAGCAAAAAAACTAAATTATCTTACCAGTTCTGTTGACACTCTATATCCTACTGCGGTCTTTGATTTTAAAATTAGCTGATGATCAATAAAATGCAGCTCATATCTGTTGCTTTCGGTGACGTGAACTCCATTAAATCTGCATAGAGCGGGAATTGAAGATCTGATATATGTCCTTTTTGCGAAAAAACACATGTATTTGAACAAGTGTAAAATAATTGTTTTGATAAATCAGATAGCTATCCGATCAGTAAAAACGCATGAAGTGACCAGGTGCAAACAGCTGCCACATCACCACAGTCACCAATTTGTCGCTCTGCCGCTGGTGAAGGGAGCAGCAGAGTAACTGTAGAATATTGATTATATGTTCTTAGTTATATCTGAATCGCAATTTTACATTTTAATCTTCAGAATTTTGAGGAAAAGTAGTTTCCCCACTGCGTATAGCTATGCAATACTCATTCCCTATCTCTCAGGGAACCGAGGTTACGATAGTAACCGAGTATGTTATACATGCTTTTATTTTGAGTTGATGTGGATATTTGTTGTTATAAGCTGATGAGTGATTACTAAAGAAAGGGGATGTAGATCATTGATTTTATGTTCTTAGTTATATCTGAATCACAATTGTACTTTTGGGGAATCCGTAGTTGAATGCGTGGAATGCGTACAGTGGTAGTTGGTCTAAAACTACATGTGATTAATGTATCCAGTTCTCCAGTAAGGAATCAACGTTATACTAAACTTATTTAGTTATGTGTCCATCATTCAACAGGAACCAAGTTAATGTCCTTACCTGAATGAAGTTTGATCATAGTAGAGGGGACATTTTGACAGTGGCTGGTGGAACTTAGCACCTACCGAAAACTTGAAAACCAACTTGAAAGATTTGAACTTGAACACCAGTATGAGGAGATCGTCTCTCATGAGATTGTTGTTTTTTTTAGAACCGCCACACACTGGTTTCCTAGCGGCCGCCAGAGTTGGTGAAATCAAAATGAATGATGATTTTGTGTCATTATGGTTGCAATCAGAGACGTGGGTGGAGTGAACGCCGGCGTCAGTGTCTGCGAACTGAATGTTTGAGTCATCATCTGCGAACTCAAACTTGTGTAAGTAACGGTAACTTTTATACTCTAGGTATTAGATAGTAATTGAATAACCAGAAGTAATGTGAGGGGGGGTGGGGGGGTTCTGGTTCAAATGATTACACTGTATTTTAAATAAATACATGAAAAAATATTTATAATTTAATTTAGAAAGTCCATTATTTGGACAAATATTATTTTCACATAAATAAATTATGGAGAGGGGATGCAAATGAATAGTATTTTTCACCTGACTTGCACAATTTTATGATTTTATGTAGCGTCTGACCAATCAGACACACTAATTATTCATTAGATTTAATAAAATATAATTAAACTCACTCTCCCAGCAAAGGTCTATGAACCCCCCGAAACTAACATCCCAAATGAAACGAACACACCGGCAGAACCTGGTGTCCTGTTACTATGGAATGCCAAAGCAGACTTAATTAAAAATAAATAAATACATAAATAAATATACGAAGAAATGCAAAAAAGCAAAAATACATAAATAAATACATAAATAAATATACAAAGAAATGTAAAAAAGTACAAATAAATGAGTATTTATACTTTTATTTCCTTATTTATGTATAATTGTATTTTTTCACACATTTTTTTATTTTTATTAATACATTTATTAATTTATTTATTTCCACTTTTATTTATTTGCACATTCATTTATATATTTATGTTTTTATGTCTACATTTATTTATTTTCACATTTATTTATTTCTACATTTATTTATTTCCACATTTATTTATTTCTACATTTATTTATTTCTACATTTCTTTCTCTACATGCTAATGAGGGGGGCGTGTTTTAACTCAGACATCAGCAATCGAGCTCAGAGTGGCAGTGCTGAAGCTTTGAGGCCACAGTGACACCTTGTGGTGTGTGACCAAACGAAACGCAAGAGGTGTGCGGACAATATCACATTTTAAGTCATGTATATCACCCTGTACTGTATGTAGGGTAGGCTATATAGGGTTAACACACATAGCACACATGAACAGAAACTGCACTTCAACGGGTCTGTAGTTTATAATTAGCTTTGGCATTCCATATGTTACAGGATACTGTAGACTGATAAGGAGATTTTTACTACCTCCAAAGGAATGTTCAGAGAGTGCTGGCTCTCTGAATTATAACTGAGAAAAAATGAACCACTTTTTATGTGGTTTGGCCTATGTTTTCAAACTCTAATGGGCAATGTTTCAAAATTTGGAAACTATGGTTAACCGAAATCATGTGTACCACGTTTGGTCTTTATAAACTGATACTTCGAAGATTGAAATGATTGTGTATATGATATGTTGATAGCTGTGCAACATTATAGTTGTAAAAAGCGCTGTACATGCTAAGAATTAATAATTCTTCTGACCATGGAAGAATTGATTGTAATTTTAATTTAGCCACATCAAGTTAATCAAATTAACTGACCCAAATATTCACAATTAATCATTAATCATAATCATAACAATACAGTTATTTATTATTATTGATTATTAGTATTTCATGTAGCCAATTTGTTACATCCATCAGGAATTGATTGGATCTTTGTTGGTGGCTATTGCTATGATCTCATGCGAGTCACACGTTGTAAAAACACATCATCAGAAGTTATTTTGATTTAAGATTACAAGGGGACATGTATTAAAAATAAATAAATAATGATATGCACGGATAAACCATTTATAATAAATGCTGCAAAATTCCATAAAACAAATCTTGAATTGTCAATTTTGATTTCATAGATACAATTTTGATTTGTGTAATTTACTGATGAAAGAAGCATTTACTCAAAATTGAATGAAGAACAAAGTCAACTCTCATCAAATGTCAAATATTGTGGTGTTCCATCTTTTCCATGACACAAGTGCAATATTATCAAGCACTAAACATCATATATGTACTGCCTGCCCCCTCATTTTCTCAAGTTGGCCACAAGTGGTTTTTAGACTGGCAAAGTACATGTAAATGAAAGAGAGAAAAAGATAGAAAGGAAAAACAAGAAGAAACAAGGCATGGAGTAGGATGGGATGAAGGGATATTTCAGGGTATGTGAGAGTGATGATGAAGAAAGAACGTGTGGGAGTGAGAAAGAAAGAAGGGGAGTGTAAAACCTAGGAGAAAAAAAATGTGTGTATGTGTGAGAAAGAGAGAGGTTGCTAGGTTGGAGACTGAAGTAAAATAAGAGTTCAGTTAACAAGAAAAAGGAGAAAGTAAAGCAAGAGGAATGTAATTAGTGGCTATCTAATCATGGAGGACAGACACTGAACCATGTCCCATCAACAGGTAACAAATGAGTATAGAGGAAGTCCCCTCCAGATAAGAGAAGATTAATCATGGGAAAAAGAGATGGTAGAGGAATTATGTTTTGTTGCTGAAAAGTTAGTCAAATCGCTCAACAAGTGTTGCACATGTAGAATTTGCCATAATGATCCAATTATCAAAGTGATAGATATATGTTAGGGATGCACCGAATTTTCGTCCGAAACGGCTATTTTCAGTTTTGGGCTGAGCCGAAGTCAGTGATGGAAACGTCTCGGTTACATATGGTAACCCTCGTTCCCTGAGGGAGGGAACGGACACGTAGGTCATGACTGACCAATAGGAATCTCGCTAGAGAGGCCAATCTACTTCGAGTGAAACTAAAACAAGCCAATACACATTGGCGTGCAATCATTTGCATCACCTTTGCAGCCTCGCAGCGCGGGTATTAAAGCGCAGCTGTTGTAATTGCACATTAGTTTTTTGCTGAGGAGCCAAACCTGAGAAAGCTGGCCACCAAAGCTACACCTTCTTGCCTGGAAGGACGATAGGAGGAGGCTTACACAGAGTGAGTCTGACACTGTTGTTCCGTGATTAACCCATACAGTGAGATATTGGATAACACTGGGAAAGCGTGCCCTTACTATTTAGGAAGGAAACGCTGCGGAAGCCACTTCTTCAAAGAGTTATGTGGAAAATACATATGGACTAACCCGAAGGTTGTACTGCATATGAAATAATGGTGACTTAGCCCAAGGGAAAGACACGGGCTTCCGTCTTAGGAGCAGCCGTGGAGAATATACACATATGGGATCCACGTAGGGTCACACATATGGAACCCAGCCCAGATCCGGCTCTCAAGGATTCAGCGGATAAGGGCCTGGTGCCGGACACTCCGCCATGTCCAGGCCGAGGGGTTTTGGAGGACTCAACAGGTTTACTCTGGAGTAATAAGGTTGCACAGTAGGGTGCAGCAAGCCGACAGAGCTGGGTCTCTCTGTGCTTCTACCCGTCTAGGGTGAGGACACAGGAGGAGACCGGCTCTACACGTAGGCTATAATATCTAGCGAACGTGTTAGGTGTCGCCCAGCCCGCAGCTCTACAGATATCTGTTAGCGAGGAGCCACGTGCCAGCGCCCAGGAGGATGCAACGCCTCTCGTGGAGTGTGCATGCAACCTGAGCGGGCAGGGCACGCCTTGAGCTTGGTAAGCCAAGGCAATGGCATCCACTATCCAGTGGGCCATCCTCTGCTTGGAGACAGCCTTCCCCTTCTGCTGGTCTCCGTAACAGACAAAGAGCTGGTCTGAGGTCCTGATGCTTTGAGTTCTGTCCACGTACATACGCAGAGCGCGAACGGGACAGAGCAAAGCCAGGGCTGGGTCTGCCTCCTCCAAAGGCAGCGCTTGCAGGTTCACTACCTGGTCTTTGAAGGGAGTGGTAGGAACCTTGGGCACATAGCCAGACCGGGGTCTTAATACCACATGGTTGTCACCCGGCCCGAACTCTAGGCACGATTCGTCGACCGAAAATGCGTGCAGGTCTCCTACCCTCTTGACAGAGGCCAGTGCAACCAGCAGCAAAGTCTTCATGGAAAGAAGCTTTAAGTCTACTGATTGCAGAGGCTCAAAGGGAACATCCTGAAGTGCTCGAAGCACCAGGGAAAGATCCCAAGAGGGTATGGAGGGGGGTCGAGGAGGATTTAATCGTCTCGCCCCCCTAAGAAACCTGACGACCAGGTCGTGCTTTCCAACTGTTTTGCCATCTATGTGGTCGTGAAAAGCTGAAATAGCGGCAGCATGTACTTTGAGGGTGGAGGGAGACAGTCTTCGCTCCAACCCCTGCTGCAAGAAGGAAAGCACAGACCCTATCGAACATCTTCGGGGGTCCTCTCGGCGAGAAGAACACCACTCGACGAACAGGTTCCACTTCAGGGCGTAAACACGTCTCGTGGACGGCGCCCGTGCTGAAGTGATGGTGTTAAGTACCTCAAGGGGTAAGTCACCTAGAACCTCCGCGTCCCGTCTAGGGACCAGACATGGAGTTTC
Organism: Semotilus atromaculatus; assembly: GCA_031834385.1. Taxonomy (NCBI): domain Eukaryota; kingdom Metazoa; phylum Chordata; class Actinopteri; order Cypriniformes; family Leuciscidae; genus Semotilus; species Semotilus atromaculatus. Next base: position 4,561,153 of record JAULUF010000009.1, read on the forward strand.
CAGAGGTCTGGACGCGGGTGCCATAAGGTGCCCCGTCTCTGAGTCAGAAGACCCTTCCTCAGAGGAATGGGCCAGGGAGGGACTGTCACAAGGAGCATGAGTTCTGGGAACCAAGTCCGGGTGGGCCAATAGGGAGCCACCAGAAGGACCTGCTCCTCGTCCTCCCTGACTTTGCACAGTGTCTGCGCAAGTAGGCTCACTGGGGGAAACGCATATTTGCGGAGGCCCCGGGGCCAGCTGTGTGCCAGTGCGTCCGTGCCGAGTGTTCCCTCGGTCAGGGAGTAAAACAGCTGGCAGTGGGAGGTCTCTGAAGAGGCAAACAGGTCTACCTGAGCCTCCCCGAACTCTCTCCAGATCAGCTGAACCGCCTGGGGGTGGAGTCGCCATTCTCCCGGGAGAACGGCTCGTGATAGCTCGTCGGCCACACGGTTGAGCACGCCGGGGACATACATGGCTCGAAGCGACCTCAGATGCTTCTGACTCCAGAGGAGGAGATGGCGGGCGAGTTGCGACATGCGACGGGAGCGTAGACCACCTTGTCGGTTGATGTACGCAACGGTCGCAGTGTTGTCCGTGCGGACCAGCACGTCCCTGCCCTGTAGCGGCCATTTCAAGCGGCGCAGAGCGAGATGTACTGCTAGCAACTCGAGGCAATTGATGTGCCAATGCAGATGGGGGTCCGTCCACACCCCTGACACTGCATGCCCGTTGTACGTGGCACCCCAGCCGGTGGCAGAGGCATCTGTGAACACCACAGCATGCCTGGACACCTGTTCCAAGGGGACTCCTGCCCGAAGGAACGAGGGATCTGACCACGGGCTGAAGGTTTGGCGGCAGGCCGGTGTGATCGCCACCCGGTGAGTGCCGTGATGCCACGCCCATCTCGGGACTCGGCCGTGAAGCCAGTGCTGAAGCGGTCTCATATGGAGCAAGCCAAGCGGGGTAACCGCTGCTGCCGCTGCCATATGCCCCAGGAGCCTCTGAAAAAATTTCAGTGGGACCGCCGTCCTGCCCTTGAATGTGTTCAAGCAGTTCAGCACCGACTGAGCGCGCTGCTCTGTGAGGCGCGCTGTCTGTGTGACCGAGTCCAACTCCATACCGAGAAAAGAGATCCTCTGCACGGGGGCGAGTTTGCTCTTTTCCCAGTTGACCTGAAGACCCAACTGGCTGAGGTGCCTGAGCACGAGGTCCCTGTGTTCGCAGAGCTGATCTCGAGAGTGTGCTAGTATAAGCCAGTCGTCGAGATAGTTGAGAATGCGAACGCCCTGTTCTCTCATGGGAACAAGGGCCCCCTCCGTGACTTTCGTGAAGACACGGGGGGGACAGTGACAGCCCGAAGGGTAGGACCTTGTACTGATATGCTCGACCCTCGAACGCAAAGCGCAGAAACGGCCTGTGTCGAGGGAGAATCGAGACATGAAAGTACGCGTCCTTCAGGTCGATCGCTGCAAACCAATCTCGGGGACGGATGCACTCGAAAATGCGTTTCTGCGTGAGCATTTTGAACGGTAGCCTGTGGAGGCTCCGATTCAAAACTCGCAGGTCCAAGATTGGTCGTAACCCACCACCTTTCTTGGGTACAATGAAGTAGGGACTGTAATGCCCTGACTTCATATCGGCTGGAGGGACCGGCTCTATCGCGTCCTTCGCCAGTAGGAGTGCGATCTCCGCACGCAAGACATGGGCATCGGCTGCTCTCACTGTAGTGGAGTGGATGGCCCGAAACTTGGGGGGACGCCGGGCGAACTGAATCGCATAGCCGAGCCTGATGGTCCGGATGAGCCAGCGAGACGGACTGGGGAGCGCTAACCAGGCTCTCAGAGACCGTACAAGCGGGACCAAAGGGACCGTAGGCGTACCCGGAGTGGGGCAGCGAGGTGGAACACAGGGACATGGCTCGGGAGGCTCTCTCTGGGAGGCGGCCAGTAGCGGGGTCTGTGTGTGCTGTGCAGCACTTACCTGGTTCCACAGGGCAGGAGGTGCGGGAGGCGGCTCGGTGGCGTTCTCGGACCGTACACTGCTGCCGGCTGGCGATAGAAGAGGAGGATGAGAGTGGTGAGGATTCTGTCCCCCCACTGCTCTCCGGGTCCTCTTCGGACCCAGAGATGTTAGAAACTGCTCTTTTATTGAAAATTTGGGTACCGCTGGTTTTAAGGCCAGCGGCGGAACACAAACAAAACGGAACAAAGGATTTTCCACCCGGCCCTCTTCCGGGGGAGGGAGCGATGCGGTCATCGTCTCCTGGAGAGCTGTCCCTTCCATCTCTGGGTCGCCCGTCCTAGGGCCGCTTACCCCTGGACTTGCCGGCTTTCTTAGCGGGGGCCTGGACGGGCGGGGCGCCCTGCTTGCGACTGGCTCCACGGCGCTGTTTGGATGGAGGCTGCTGCTGTGGCGCGGGAGCAGGGGCAGACGCAGGAGGACGCCCTCGGCGACGAGCAGACTGAGGAGCCGCGGGCGGTGGGGTGGAGGCAGCAGCTGACCGCCACGGCAGGATGTGCTTGATAGCCTCAGTCTGCTTCTGTACAGCCGAGAACTGCTGGGCGAAGTTCTCGACCGCGTCACCGAAGAGGCCGGTCTGGGACACGGGGGAGTTAAGGAACCTGAGCTTGTCGGTCTCCCGCATGTCGGCCAGACACAGCCAGAGATGGCGTTCCTGGACCACTAATGTGGACATCACACGACCCACTGAGCGTGCGGTAACCTTCGTCGCACGAAGCGCGAGGTCCGTCGCACGCCGAAGTTCCTGGAGAACTTGTGGGTCATGACCACCCTCGTGCAGTTCCTTCAGTGCTTTAGCCTGATGGACCTGCAGCAACGCCATAGCGTGCATGGCAGAGGCAGCTTCCCCACAGGCCTTGTAAGCCTTGCCGGTTAAGTCCGACGAGTATTTACAGGCCCGTGAAGGGAGACACGGTTCTCCACGCCAAGTGGAGTTAGGGCACAGTTGCATAGCAACGGCCCGTTCCACTGGCGGGATACGCGTGTAACCCTTAGCTGCCCCGCCATCAAGGGTGGTGAGGGAGGAGGAGCCACCGGAACGGTTTCTGGCAGTGAAAGTTGCCGTCCACGTCCCCGTAAGCTCCTCATGCACCTCCGGGAAGAAGGGCACTGGGGTGGGTTGCTGAGAACCAGCGCGCGCCACCCCGAGATACCAATCGTCCAACCTCGAGGGTTCGGGACACGGTGGAGGGTTCCACACGAGCCCTACCCTGTTGGTGGCCCGGGAAAGCATGGCCATCATCTCCGGGTCCGTCTCGGGCATCGCTGACACACCAGAAGGAGGCAGCGGCTCCGAGACGTCATCCGCGGAGGAATCTGACCCACCCTCCAATGCAGCGATCGACATCTGGTCGTCGCAGGGAGCGCCAAACGAAACGACTGGTACACATCTCGAGGATGGTCCAGCACGCTCCGTTGGGGGCTCAGCTGGTTGCGGAGCATGAGAGGGGTGAGGGTTCCTAGGGGGTTGGTTCCCCGAAGGAAGCGCGCTCACCGCAATCCTCAGGTCACCCGTGTCACCGCCCGAAGCAACTCGCAATGGGGGGTTGGAACGAGGCGTAGGCACGGGGACTCCGCCCCTTTGCAGGAACAAGAGTCTCGACCGCAGCTCCGAGATGGTCATCTTCCCACAATGGGTACATGACTCATCCACGAGCGCTGCCTGTGCGTGTTCGAGGCCCAGACACACAAGGCAGCGATCGTGACCATCCCGCGACCCCAGGTAACGACCGCATCCAGAAACACACAGATAGAACGTCATCTTGAAAAAGACGCGAACTATCTGTGTAAGCTCTTTTAGGGACTACTCTCACTGGTGCTGAAGCACGCAGGGGAACAGTCACAGCGATCACAGACGGGAATGTGCACCCGTCTATGCGCTGGATCTCTCTCTTTGAAGGTCTTACCAGCTGTTATAACAGCCTTTGAGCGCTCTGAGGCGCACCTTACCAGCTGTAAAAACAGCTCTTTTTTTTTGTTTGCTCAGTTTTTTAAAACAAAAAAAAAGAAAGAGAGAAAGAAGAGAAACTGCTCGCGCTGCCGTGCTGTCACGCCCGCACCGGAAAGGAGAGGTCCAAAAGGCTCGTCAAAGTCGATCTTCAATTGAAGTAGAGGCATCGAAGTGTTTGGCTCCGAAGCAAAAAGCTAATGTGCAATTACAACAGCTGCGCTTTAATACCCGCGCTGCGAGGCTGCACAGCTGATGCAAATGATTGCACGCCAATGTGTATTGGCTTGTTTTAGTTTCACTCGAAGTAGATTGGCCTCTCTAGCGAGATTTTAACCCTAACCCTATTGGTCAGTCATGACCTACGTTGTAGTGACTGACCGATAGGGAACAGACGTTTAGGAAGCAATTATCTCCAATGGAACGTTTTGACTGGGTTCAATGTCTATTTCATGCACACAATGTGAATGCTACAACAGTTAATTGTCATCTGTTTGGATACTAGCTTTGGATTGACAATATTAATTTCTCAATTTTAATCAGTAATTATGGTTTCTTGAATCTAAAATCGTTTAGTGTGCGGTTTTCTGCTGATGCGCAGCAGGGGCTGTTCTAGAGTGAATAGGTTCTATTGATGAAAAGAATAATTTATTGTGCCATAACCTTTTAAACTCTGCAAAGAATAAATTACTCGAAAATACCAAAGCAGAGAAGCAAAACCACATGAAGAGAATGCGGTGCATGAGTAGCCTAGTAGAGTTGGCCATTCATGTATAATTCATCACTCAAAGAGTTTTAAAACAGACTATAATGGTTACTACTTACTTGATTATAGCTACATAAAGTAAGCTCTCTTTATACAAGTTGTGTTGTGTGTAACTTTACCCATACGCAGCACTGATAGATCAGATAATTTTACTGACTTAATTTGATGACTTGTAAAATCAAAAGTAATTATTGTTCATTTGAGCGGTTAAAATGTAATTTTTAATAGCTAATTTGTCCGAACACGTCCACAACCGCAATCTTTGATCACATTCCGTGGGTGTAAACTGACCACGGCATCTACAGTAACTGAATCTGTAATCATCTACAGTAATCTGCACCCACATGAAATTGTAAAGATAATTTACAAAAAAACTACTTTAATAATCAACAAATTACCTTTTACAAATAGTAATAATTATTTTCTTAAAGCTAACTTAAACATCATAAAATCAACCAAATGAAGTTGAAATTTCAATTGATTGTTTGATTGTTTGCATTTCTGAAACAAAATGTTGATAACCTGAAAGTTATAATTCCCAAAAACAGTTTGTTGAGTAAAATGAAATACAAAAATTAATTAAATAAAAACTGACAGAATGAATGAATAAATGTCACTGAAACTAATACACATTTTAGTCTAAAGGTTCTTAGCATTGTAGTTTTTCTGCAATGTTGAAAATATTAGGCCATTTGGGACTAGAGGTGAAAAGATATGCATTATTAAGCATATTCTGGTTCTTATCAGAAAATGATTTGGTGTACTTTTACATTGTTCCTATCAAATAAACTCAAATTATTTTTTTAAATGATAAACTAAACCAGTTGTGTAACATTACATTGAAATTATACCAGTTTATCCTTCATAGATTTAACTTAACTACAGTGCCTTACGATGGGGAAAGATGGCTCAATTTACTCCACAGCATTTGACTAACTTTGCCCCATACATAGGTGCCATTTTGGACAAAACTAGCTAGCTTACCAATTCAGGCTAATATTTAGCTAAATGATTTTCATGATTTTATTCATTGCTAATTCACCAATATGTAACAGCCATTACATCTGTTATGCTAATATTTTACTTTGATAAGCCAAAAACATTTTTTAAAGTAAATGGGTGCCTTCTACTCCTGTGTTTCTCTTTTTCACAGTCTGGCAGAAATGATGGGTGGTTCCAAAATACATGGTCAAATGACAAAAATAGTGTAAGGTTGCCAAGATAAAGGGGGTGGGTCAACTTACCCACTGGGTCATAGTTTTGGCGCTCTTTAATATGGCATGACGTATCGTTGTAGCGCCTCAGTTCAAACGGCAACACAGATCAAGCGCATGTTAACAGATCATCTCCTTTTTACTACAGCATGAAATAAACGTGAACACCAGAATGTATGTTGAAAGATACATTACAACTTACAGAAATCCTCAAATTCTATTTCATGAAATCGCTCAATCAGTGCTTCAACCAGGAACAGCTTGTAGGCTAATGTTACATTTACATAACAAAAAATACAATGTCTATAAACTCATCAGTTAGCTAAATAAAATAACTCTAGAGAAGAGCATTTTGCTAAATATATGCACTCTATTGTTTTTTTTTTCTTAACCTGTTAGTGATGTCTTTATAATTTAATGTAAGTTTGAATAAATATGTCCTAAAAACAATTTGATACAATTTATTGTAATTTGTTTGTATTTCAAATATATCTGTCTAATGTTTATATTTCACCAACAAGCTAGAGTAGAAATAATTAATAATTATTAAAAAGTTGATATAAAAACTGCCTCATGTCAAGTTTAGCTATTTGAGTGTTGATTATTAAATACGCTAGATTCATTAATTGATTATTAATTGATTATTTATTTTCAGCCAATTGCATCCTGAATTTTCAGTTTCAGACCAGAATTTTCATTTCGGTGCATCCCTAACGGTCCGTGTACATTCGTTTTTTGATTTAATATTGAAAGTAGAAAAATGAGAAAACAGCTCCTGTTTCGTTTTTTTTTATTTTTCCCAAAAAACGAAAAACAAGAATTCAGCTTAATTTGGCGGTGTCGAGCCATCCGTTAGTCTGGTTGTTTGATGAGAAAAAGATTAAATGTAGTTGCAATAAACGAGATAAGAATCGGCACATCAGCTGCAGGAGCGGAGGACTCTTATTCTGCAGTACGGACCGGAGGAAGAACAGATGACGCAACAGTTTGATCTTCGGCTGACAAATCAGAGGAAAGGGGCGTTTCATTCCCGCCCGCGTGTAGAAATCGAAAATTTAAGCTGTTTATTCATTTTTCAACCTCAGAACGAAAAACGAAAAATTAAGCTGAATTCTTGTTTTTCGTTTTTTGGGAAAAATAAAAAAAACGAAACAGGAGCTATTTTCTCATTTTTCTACTTTCAATATTCAATAAAAAAATGAATGAACGCAACGTACACGGACCCCTAACATATGTCTTGTTAGTTAGTTAGTTTGTAAACGCCCACATCATAACCAACGCTGTGACTAGTCACAGTCACTACTTGTTTAAATGTGGGAACTGTCCCGACTAGTGAAAGAGCAGCAATGAGCAATAGCTTGCGAGAATCTGTTCTCTGCAAGAACGACCACAACCTCTTCCTCCATGTTTTTGCTTGACGTCAAGAATTGGGTCTCCTGTTTTTGTGAGGTAAATTCAGCCACAACTTCAGTTAGGGAAGAGACTAATCTTGTAATTGATGCTCCTAGTCTGCTATTAGTTGTCTAAAATGTTCACCAACACAACAGAAAACAAGAAACCATGAGTCTTTTAATGTGTGACGATATTCTGTCTTGTAGTGTGCAGCTTTGCGCTTGGCAGAACATGAATGCATATCCTCAGTGTAGTCAATTGTAATGGGAATGCTGTTTTTCCTCTTTCTCTCTTGGGCATAAAGCAGGTGCGTTATTGTTTGGATCATAAACCACCTTCCTCACTAGCGAAATCCAGTCATGCCACATCCTAAATTCATCCTAGACAAGGAAATGAAATGAAAAGCAAAATGCAAGTGTGTCCCATTTGAGTGACAAATGTTCAGACAACATTGCACAGCCCCCAACTGCTCTATTCATTTCCTTCTGGATCCTTGAGTCACAAATATTCGCTTCTTAGTGTCTGTTCCCCCTGTATGCGAATGCTAGTCATGCCTCTGTGCATTCGATAAGTCCATTTTCTGCCACCAACTTTTCCGTCTGCCACAGTTGATTTCACAAATGATGGGCCAGCGGTGGCAAGACAACAGGGGTAAATGGGAAAAGATGAGGCTTTCATGGAGTGCCTGGCACCCCCGCCCTCGCATCTTGCTTCATAAATAACAGTGTCTGATTAAAATACTGTGAAAGGGAACGGAGTCATTTAAAGTTCAGAGATTCTTACCTCCAGCCACTGTGTGTGCTAGTTTGAACAGGTCTGTGTTGAACACCACTTGGGACTAAATACATAACTATACACTGTCCTGCTGGCGCGCACACACACACAAACACACATACAGAGTATACAAACAAACAAACCCAGTGGGCTATACCACAGATTTATTTTATTTTTCAACTCTTAATATGAACTCAACATTCTAATGAAATATCTTGTATTCACATGCACACAAATAAACAAACACTCTCACATTCTGAGCATCAATTGAAATTACTTGTTTATTCATCTCCAACCGTGTCTTTATCCTCAAACAATGACCAAATGTATTAGATCATTTGCAAATGCTGCAGAAGGCATTGAAATGCCAAAAATAAGAAATGGTTTACATAAAGCTTAAGTTATTGTTGTCTTTATTCACTATTTGAAACGGAAACAAATTATGACTGTTTTCAAAGTGGTTTTTAAAACACTCCCCCATCTGCCCATTGGTTGTTTGAAAATATAGTCCTATAGTATAGAAACTATATTATTATAAAGTATATAATATAGTTTAATTTTTATTTATAATTTACTCATTCATTTTAAATAATCTTTTGAACTGTAAACAGTGTACTGCATGTAAATATAGTATAACAGATTTATAAATGTGCTGGTTTTCCATTAAAAAAAATCTATATTAAAATTAAATGAAATGCTTTTTACTATAGTTCTGTATATAACATCTTATACAGAAATGTTATAGATATAGAACTGCCCTTTTTTAAGAGCAGTAGACATTAGTGAGAAAGAGAACATACTATCTTACATCTACATTCACTCCATCTCTCTTCAGCTTACACCAAACATAAATAACTCCAATATTATTAAACTGATAACGCTCAGCTGACTGATTCATCAGTTAAGCTTCCATTAAAAGGATTTGAAATCACACTCTTTAATTTCCTCTCATCATGCAAACAAAATAGCAGTTTGAGGCTCATTACACTCTATCATGATTCAATGATCCAAAATCAGCACGCACGCACACATACACAATCAAACATAAATCTGAATTAGAGCCAAGAGCAAGTTTGTCATATGAATGGACAACCCCATCAAATCCACACATATAGCTAGCTCCACAGATTCAGATGTGTGTAGTCCTCTGAGAATGCTCCGATCAATTAGCAGTGAAAATAAATGCATCCAGTGTCTGGCATGGCTGTAGGGAGAATCACAGTTGGAGAAAAGGACATTATCCTCAAGTAAATCCAATACATTTCATCACGTTTTCATTTAATGGGCTAGAATCGTTCGGATAGAAGCTAATGGAATGGAAAGGAAGCGAATGAGGGGAGAGGGAACGAGGTGGGGGTGTAGAGGATGGTACTTTCCGGTAATGTTGGCACTCCTGGCTCCAAAGGTACATCCTGCACTCTATAAGGGGAAATATGAGAATGTGTTATTGCTGCGCTAGTGCTGACAAATGCTGTAAGTCAACTAAATGGTCAATTAAAGCAATGTCGTATATGCACACTCAGTTGATTTAAGCTGATTAAGGAATCCATGTACTTTTTATTATCAGGCCGACTCCACCTCCAGTTCTCTACATTCTGTGTTTTCCACAATACCTTTGTAAACATGCCATACCGGTGCCATAAATTGGATAACTTTGACTATGATAACCATAAAGAAAAGGAGATATCACAACAAAAATAAAAGAGGCTTATGGACTGTTTCAAAGCCCTGCTAATTTATAGTAGATGGCAGAGATTGGCTCGCTAGCACTCCTCTGGACGGTCAGTAAATCTATGCTGTGCTCATTCAGAAATAAATAAAGAAGAAGGGAAAAATGCTCTCATGCTCACCGTTTAATTAAGGGCTTCTGGGAATTATAATCAACGCTACGAGATACAGCTTGGTGATGAAGCATAAATCCATAGAGCCGGCAGCCGACGGGCCCCGATATAATGTGTTGGCAATATTGCTCATCCAGCAAACAACTGCAGTGTGTGGTATGTGTTTGTGTTGCCATGTGTGTATGTGTGGACTGCAGAGTAGATTTGGGTGTTTTGATGGCTGATTATAATTATAAAAGCATGCATTGCAACACATGCCAACACATAGACCCGCAGTAACATTGATTAACTTTTGCATTTGTCTTTATTACTTTGCTTGGGTCTTCATGCTGGTTCTCATGGCTATGTTATTGGTAGGGTCTCCATTGATATTGATGTCTAATGACTACATCCAGTGTCAAGTGACATCAACCACACTAGTGCCTTATGAAAGCATACACTACCTCAGCCTAAAGTGCAACGGTTTGACACAATCTTTTATGACACAAATGTCACACCATGTAACATGAGATAATGTTACACCACACATTCCAAAAATGATTTCATCCAACAATTCTCCTATTAAGCCATGTAAAGATTGAATGACTGCTACTATAGATTCTGTCACTTAGGACAAACTAATTTTAATAATATGTAGATGGTTGATTGTGTGCGTGTGTGTGTGCAGGTGTGTGTGTTTGTGTGTGTGTGCGCGCACAAAGTTAAGCAGCTCTGTCAAAGCACTAGAGTGAGTCATTCTGGATTTGCTGATGTTGCTGCTAGCGTCTATAAAAACAAGCTTTGCTCAACACAGACTTGAGTAAGCACTACATTACTTTGCCAGTAAAGCCTTCAGAATGTGGAACAAGAGCCCAATTAGCAAATTGTAGTCAGTAAGTGTTTGCATACAGCCTTACATGTTCTCTAATAAACTGACTAGTAATATTTGTAGTGGAAGCAAGCTAAAACATCAGCAAGAAGCCGAAATGGACTATTTAAACTGGAGACTGAAGCCATTAGGCTGCATTATTTACCTCTGTCTGGCTGTATGGCTGCCAGATCATCACTATAGAGGAGAACACCTCAATTATCTATTAATTACTTTGTGCATTATTCATTATGTTAGGCCAATAAACCAACATAACTTGGCAAATATGATCCATTATGTTTCCATATTCATTAAAAAAAGAAAAGATATATTTGTAAAGAAAGAAAGAAATTGAAAGCAGCATTCAGCATTAGGGTACAATGGGGCTAAATGCTCCACAGGGTAAAAGGCTCCTTTGATTGTATTTTCCTCTAAACCACTAGATGGCACAAAAACTGGTCACAGCACTTTCCTAAACTTTCGCAATTCATGATGCACGTGGAAATTTGGCTGATCCTTGATGCGATCGTGGGCAGCAGCACAAAGTTGATTATCTGCTACTTTAATCTAATATGTTATGTTTTTTAAAATGTTAATGAGAAGCAAATGCAAAATGAGCGAAAGAATCGCTAAAATTATTGAATATATTTTGAGACAAAGGTCTCAAGGATTTTCAGTTTTGTTCGAAGTAATTAAAGCTACTGTTTTTCAATAATGGAAGAATATGTAAAAGTATGCAAGGTGTCCCTACTGTCGGGGCGAAAGCCACAATAATTAACATGATAAAAAATAGCTGGTCGACTTTTCCATTTGTTGACATGGTTAGATTCAAATGGTAAATAAAAATATGATTTAATGTTACTAATGTAAATTTAAAAATGTTATTATTATGCGATCTCCATTCAATGCTTTCAGAATCTTTACTCTTTTAAATGCATGTATTTTAAAAATATTTTTATATCAACATATTTTAATGAAAATATATTTATTGAACACAAAATAATTATTTAATAATCGAAATAAACAGAAAATAGTGCACAATTTGCCAAAGTGATGGGTTTGAACAAGTATTGACATAATTACTATAGTACAAGTATTGACTAAATACTGTATGCCTTTTGCCCCATGCTGGTGAGTCTTTTACCCCATGTGTGGGGTAAAAGGCCCACCTCACCACCTAATAAGCCATAATTATATGATTATATTATCTATAATTATATATATAGAATTATATAGAAGAATCTTATAATAATAAGATTTTTAAACAAAATAAACTACTTTTATGATTTATATTCACACAAATCTGTTGCTCCATAAATGTTCAATACAAACATATTTTTTTCTACAATCATACTCTATGGGAATAATGAAAAGCAATTTTTCTCTTAAGGTGTGCCTTTAGCTCTGTTGTATCCTACTTGATACTCAAGCACTCAATAAAGCTGTGGCTGCTCAAGCTGAAAAATGTATGCTCTCCACCTTTTTCCTGAACGAAGTCTCATCCGACTCATAGCAGAATTATACTTTACATTTCACGTCTCTGGTCATTTTTTCCAAGCTGATAATGTAACGCTAAACCTATGAAAAAGGTTTTAAAAAGCATGTGGCTCCATAGTGCCATCACATTATAGTGTCGCAATGACCGTCTTCAGTTTAATGAGTGTGTAGATGACATGAAGCTGCCCGAAGTTAGCTACATTGAAAACAGATGGGAGCTCATATCCTACATACAGCTCTCGATCAGGGTGAAGTTCGGAGGGTGTTGTCCTCAGAATGATAAGAGCTCACATATACCTTTTATGGGAGTATTTTAACTTAAGTGCTACAAGCCATACTTGTTTTTTCTTATCAGTCTTTGGCATAAAATGCAACCCATAAAGTAATGTATACAGAGATTCTTTTCAGATTAGCTGGTGCTCAAAACACGTTTATTGATGTTGTTGTGACAGCCAACAACAGCACAGCTTAACTTTGTGCTAATTTTTATTTTTTAGTAATGTTCAAAAAGGTTTCTGTTGAATTAATTTAGTCACTCTATTAAAAATTGGTTCCTATATGGAAACCAGAACAGGACAGCATACAAACTGAAATTAGAATCCATCATCGTTTACATCGGTAAAAAGGGAAAATCATCGGGAAAAAGTGGGTAGTTGCAAATAAGGCAGCTAGAGAGATATTATATTACCATGTAAACCATTTGTTCAATGTTAACATTTTATTGTTTTAATCTAAATCTAAAAACTGCAGAATGTTTTTTTTTATTTTATTTTTTATATTACAATAGTTTATTATCCCATCTCAGAGCAAATAAGTAAGCCATTGTGATTGTGAAATTATACACAATCCTTCATTCAAGTTCATTCCTCTTGACAAATCAAGTTTTACTCAAAAAAGCTGGTTATACAGTGAGATCTAATGGCTACAACCAAAACAACATCATTAAAAATCCTCTTTTATATGATGTTTTCCCTTCTCACATGTATACAAAACATGCTTCAGTGGGATTATTGCCCATTTTAACGTGTAAATTTGCTTACCCGTGAGAATAACCTAAAAACTACATCAGTGTTTTTTAAAATCTTTTAGTTTACCTAGTATAATTACAGAGGGGCCCAATATTCATTTGAATTAATTAATGTAATGTCAATTTTAAAATGTAATCTCAATACTTTTATGTCCTTTTTCCATGGTTTTCCTTTTTTTTTTTTTTTTTTTTTGTGACATTTTCTAAAACAACTAGCAAGCACAATTTGTTCATCACTTTTGGAATGCTTTCAAAATGGTAATTCCCAATGAAACAGAATACCATCTATAATGCCATGGTCAACAAAATCTACGTTGCAGTTAGTTTGCCTGGACTGAGACTGAACTGCTTAGAACCATGGCTGAATCACACCAATTATGCTTCAAAGCCATGCTGATTTCCTGCCTCCTCTTTGTTGGATGAAGCCTGTGTTTCTCAGGCTAGTAAGGCAGACTGAATCTTTCCCACTGAGTCTCTGTTGGAAACCAAATCCAGGAATATAGCAGAGTGCCTTAAACTTACAGCCAAGCATTTCAAAATACAGGAATAAAAAATTCAACGGATCCTCATGCTGGTTCTAAAGAGAGCTTGGCCAGAATAGTGTGATTTGGACTGGAGGAGTCCAACAAGCCCTTTACATTTTACAGTGCTGTCCAGAATGGATATCTTTACAACTGGCCATGCTTGTCGGCAAATAAATATATTGTCAGCCGAGGTATTATGAAGAAGAAGGAATTGAAATGCATATTTAGTATGTACTAAAAATGTGCTTTCAGCAAGAATGGATGCAAGGATTATGATGATGAATGACAGATTTTCCGAAGATTCATCTAAAGACATTGTATTATAAATTGAGATAATTACAAGGCTTGAGTTGATCTGCAATATATTATCAGCATATTTTGGATGGAAATAGAGGAACACAGAAAAGGGGGGCAACTGAACCTTTAGTTCCAGGGCCAGGTTTAAATCAAATATGATAAACAGAAGTCCTTCATTGGATCTCATGTCACAGTTGAGATTCTGTGTTTATCATATATAAAGTGATCGGTCTATGAAAAGATACTTCGGTCTATATGTTCATTGATTATATGTGTTATATGTTTATATGTGAATAAAAGCCAAAATTAAGTCTGTTCATCCTACAAAATTATCTTGTCTTTTCAATAGACTTTAATAGAGGTTAAATCGCTTGATTCACATGGATTACTTGTCTTTATGAATTTTTTTTAATGCATCAAAGCTTTGGTAGAAAACCTTTTTGTTTTTCTTGTATGTGGACTAGCTTTGTTCATTGATGTAACCTGTTATTTTTGTAAGATTCTGATCTTGGTTCTAGATCAATTTTATTCATGTCATGTGCAGTTTACAGTTTTGTTCTGATTCTGTTTTTTTTATTTTTTTTATTTGTATAATAAACTGCATCAACTTGGACTGAGTGGAATCTTTCCTTCATTTTTTTCTGGCTCTTAACATTTCTGAACAGTTCAGTTGCTATTGTTCAGTTGCTGTTATAATGAACAACACTGTTTTTCCACAACACACCTCCAAATTAGGATGCATCCTTCTTGATTTCCTGTTGTGCACAACTCATTCTCCACATGTGCTTTTATGTCTGAAAGGCTTTAACTCTTCTATCTATACCTGTTACTCCCCTCTCGTCTGAGATGTGAGAGCCCAGTGGTTTTTATATGCACAGGAGAGGGAAAATTATTTGTCAAAGTGAATGTCATCTAATTTAGCCTCGCGTAAGCTGGTGTGCTGATAGGATCTGGCCGACTGGATTGAGCTCGGGTTTGCCGTCCAAATATATTGTTCGGCGGGTAGCCTTTTTAAGATCTCAATCTAGAGAGAGCCTTGCCCCCCTGCAAACCCCCACCCCCACATTTTATTACATCCAGGCCGTTTGACTATGCACTTCAGCCCTGGCTAGGATCCACATGCCAATTTATAACACGATGGCTAAACCACCTCCATGCATACCAAGCAATGTCGATTAGTTGTATTGGCATATGAGCATGGTCCCCTCCCATTTATCCTTCTGTTTTTCACCAATAAGGGAAGCAAATGCATGCACCTTAAAACACCATACTGAAGGTTGAGGGCATGACTCATGCATATGTAAGCATCAAATCAAAATAATATTATGTACGAAGGAATGAGAAAAAAGCATGTAACGAAACGGCACAAAGTGTGTGCTCTCGAGCGGGAGAAGAAAAGCTTATTAAAGTGCTGCGCTTGAAGCTAAAGAAGGGCGATGTTGAAGACCGGGTCACCTGGTGATAAAACTGAATCCATCAATACAATGACTTGAGGGTGTGAAGAGCTTTGAGTGAGTGCCACCCACAGATAACATGCACAAATGTGCAACATCGTGAGAAGATCATGACATTAACGATTTTCAGAAGAGACGTAATTATCCTGTTTTTGCATAACGAGCTCAACTTTTTACTTTTGGTTATAAAAAGAAAGCTGAGATAGAAAGAGCAGCACAGACAGGAGGAAAGAAAAGCTACCAAGAAAAACATTTTCTCCAGTTGTGGAAATGTCACCAAGTAAGCGTTACTGCATTTTTATGGAAATGTGATTTAATGAAAGCCCATCACCTATTTTTACATTGTCTATTTCTGCCGGCGTGAAAATGTCAGCATTTTTATTTATTTTTTTAGCCACAATGCGCCACGGCTTGGCTCCTGATCAGCTCCTGCACTAGAACAGATGCATTTAAATATCAGTCTATTAGTTAAATGGATCGTCCTCACATGCAGCTGTCAGTTGTGTGAGGCATCTGGGCCAGGCTTTTAACAGTGTGCCAAACTTCCCTCTCTCTCCTTGTTTTTCTGTCTCTCTCTCACAATGTGGAAAAACATTGTTCTTCAATGCTAGAATGATATCATAAAACAATACATGGCTACAATATTACTGCTCCACTGAACATGTAACTTGTCTTGCAAAGACTTGTTGTTGATGTGTGTCATGGCGTGTGGTTGACTTCTGAAATGAACAAGCAGGGTTTTTTCTTAGTCCAATATAAATTCATGTTTCAGTTCCAGTTGATATTCACACAGCTTCCAGATTAAAGTCTTATGGAACAGCATTTACCTTACTCTTATTCTCAAGATAACAATACTTCAATATGTTTGCATATATATCAACGCATTCTCATCCTAGGGCGTCATATCTGACACTTTTGACATTTCGTCTAAATCCAACGCGCATGGTACCCTTTAGCGTCAATATAACACGCACAGATATGGGTAGGTTTAGGTCTGGGGTAGGGTTAGGGTTAGACCGCTAGGAGGCGCCTTCTGACCCATATATATCTGCGTCTCATATTGACGCTAAAGGGTGCCATGCACATTGAATGTAGACGAAATGTCACGAGCATCAGTATATGACCTCTTGGGATGAGAACGAGCTGTATATATATATATATATATATATATATATATATATATATATATATATACTGTATATATATGTGTGTGTGTGTGTGTGTGTGTGTGTGTGTCTTTACAGTCATTTACTTTGTCTTTACTGTCATTTTACTGTCATTATTTATTCAAAAAGTATGAATTAAATTAAGTGTTAATTTATTTATTTTTAAGTAGTGTTTGGATGTATGTCATCCAATTTATGTTACTGCATGAAAACTAAACGTGGAAATTTTGATTGTTTTTGTCTGTATTTTAAGGTCATGTATGCTGGTGTTTCTTTTTTCATTAAAAAATTGATTATGTACTCAATTAGTGTCACATTCTGTTGGCATTTTGGTTTAGTTTTCATGGACTTTTAGTTTGTTTAGTTTAGTTTTCCTGTGTTTCCTTCTGTTGTCATGGTTTATAGCTTGTGTTTTTTGGTTGTCATTGGCTTTGTCCGAAAACGCCACCTATACGCTTAAATAGGACATTATTTGAGGGGACAGCCATTTGGTGTCCGAAACCATAGTGGACGTTATCAAGTGCACTCATTCCATCCCACAATGCACCGTAATAAAGAGTGTATGACTGATGTACATTAAATTGCTAGAGAATACCCATAATGCACTGTAAGGGGAGGGTTGGGCTGAATTAATTCCCACGTCTGACCAGAAGATTGCACCCACAGATGAATCATTCATCCATCCATTTCCCACACCTCTGGTCTAATGTGGCTACAGTGTAATATCATACTGGTATACATTTTTATTTTCAATTGATTAAATTGTTTAATTAAGGTTCGTACATGCTACTTCAAGATAAATATTTGTATTACTATTAGAGCTGCCAGTTTTCTAGGTTTCAAATTATTATTAAACAGCAAGCACAAACTATGCAAAAGCAGAAGTGAATTAATTCCGATTGAAACAAAAGGTGTCTGTGTAAATGTAGCCAGTGTTGCAAAAGATATGTTACTTTTTACACGCTTCATAGCATCCTGTAAAGATGACAGAAAATGTATTGGCAATTGCTGTCCTGCGGCAAAACATGAGAGCAGTTGCATTTTAGACCAAACATGTAATGGACGCATCAGTGAATGGTGAGATAGTTTGCTAAATAAAATGATACTGCCAGAAGAATAGCATGAGAAATTTGTCTGTTCCGTCTGTATCATCTCAGTGAGATTTTATGAGGTTTTACTCATGCGCGGTAAGGTGAATTTAGTGTTTTCCGATATTTCAAGGTATATGAGAAACTTATTGGAAACGCTTGTGTGGACAGAGAGCATTTTGAAACGATCCTTTACCGAAAGAAGGTTATCCTTCTTTGGTTTTGTTTAATGGAGAAATGTTACACCACTAAAGATCCTACACCTCACCTTGTCATTATCCTCATCAAAACGTGACACTTTAGTATCTTCTAATTAATTTGTCAGGCCTTTTCAGTAATAAGTAGAGGGAAATAATTGCTCCAAAATAGATCATTAATATGGCTATAACCAATTACTTCCACATTCAACTGAAGCGTTTGATTTGTAGTGATCGAAAAGACTGATTATGCATAAATGTTGTAATCCTGTCTCCCCTTTTCTCTTGGAGAGCTAACTGAAAAGCCCTTAACGCACAAAAAGCCCACTGATGGCCGCTCATCGTTCTCCAGCCAACTTAGCTCTGCCAGAGTTGATAGCGGCAGTAATCGTGGAGAATGCGACCCCTGCGGTCAACAAGCATAATCCTTGGGAGAAGAATAGGCATAATTAACGCTGTTGTTTCCTGCGTAGTAGACAAGAGTGCCATGGTGGCCGCCTACTCTCGAACCAGAAAGAGACGTGGTTAGAAGGGCTAGGTGGACAAAGACAAGTAGAAAAGGTCAAAAGTATAAATATAGCCAGTAGTGCACCAAAGGTGTAGGGTTTGGTGGGGGGATTGTTGTCAGTCACTGACTTTGATATGAAGCTAAGTGTGAGATATTTTTCTATATTTCAGATTTTGATGCAGCGTTACTAAGAAATGTCTGCCATTTCTGTCACCTCTTCTTCACCAATGCCTTGTCACTCAAAGCTCTGTCACTTTGATGTAATTGGTCATGTCTTGTGAGAATGGCAGATATGACTGAATGGAGGCCGGACAACAAATAACAAATAAAAGAGTGCAGTTATGTCCTTCTCAGAGTGATAAGGTGATATCACTACCACTGGTTGGATCAATGTGGAGTTTTTGGATTTATTTGTTGAAGTGAACACAAACCCAAATCTGTCATATTTCTGAATGAAACAAAATGGTAAATGAAAACTTTTTTATAAAATATTAAATAACACTACAATGATATACAATGCACCCACTATTCAAAAGTTTTGGTCCCACTTTATATTAAGTGGCTTTAAGTACTATGTACTTACATAGAAAAATAAGTACAATGTACTTATTGTGTTCAGGTTGTATTGTAAAACACTTTTGCTGCTATTGAGATGTGATACTGGTAAGGATAGAGACAGGTGTGGTGCTATGGGTAGGTATAAGGGTAGGTCAAGGTGTAAGGGAAGGGTCAACTGTGTAATTACAAATGTAATGTACAGTTGTAATTACATGCAGGTATTTTCAAAATATAAGTACAATGTAAAAACATGTATGTACATAATAAGTCCACTGTATCAAAGTAGTAACTTCAATGTAAGTACATAGTACTTAAAGCCACTTAATATAAAGTGGGACCAAAGTTTTTATTTAGAATGCATCATGGTTTTCACAATAAACAATTAAGCAGCACAACTGTTTTCAACTGTAATAGTATTAATACATTTCTTGAGGAGCAAATCAATATATTAGAATGATTTCTGAAGGATCATGTGACACTAAAGTATAAAGTAATGACTACTGGCAATTCAGCTTTGTCAAAGGAATACATGACAAGTTACATTTTAATAATATTTGACAATATTTTATGGTAACACTTTATTTGTATGGTCCCTTTTGAACATTCTGTTGACTATAAGTTATGCTGCACAAATATGTCAGCTAACCCGCCTTGGAGTATTAATAGACTGTCTGCTTAATATCTGCTAACTCTTTATGCTGATGGTCCTCCAACAGACATTCTATTGATTATAAGTTACTTTATATTTATAAGTTACTTTAGTGCAAGTACGTCACCTTATTCTAACCCTAACCCTACCAGTCTAACTCTCTAATGAGAGTTAGTAGACATGTGGGTGCAATCCCAGCAAACACAGAACGTTGGCACAACATACTCAACCTTCTAACAACATGGCCAAAAGGTTGCTATAACTACGTTGTTACAGCGTTGTCACAATGTTGACATTAAACCAACGTAGGGCCATTGCTTAAGGTTGTGCCTATCTATGGTGTCTTGACAACCACTGGACTACATTTGTACTCGTCACTGCCTGCGCGTGAAAATCAGCCTTTTAAATTTCAACCGCCCGTTGGGCTCATTTATTGTGTTGACTCATTCTTCATCGAGCAAGGATACGTGAGTATTGCGTTTAATTTAGCCTACCTCAGCTAACTAAGATAAGTATATATTCAAACAAAACCTATAACTTAATTTTCTAATGTAACTAATGTAACCTCGCTCGCACTGTTTAGGTTTTCATTTGATTTGTCTGCTATTTAGTGTCATTCTTTTCTTTGCTCCTCTGGATTTGGGGATGTTTCCTGGACTGATTCTGGTTATCGCCCGGCTTTCGACTACGCTCCCCTGTCTGCCATGACAGAACACGCTTTTGTTCATTAAATGTTCTGATCTTTAATTTTTTGTGTTTTATTTATTTTACTTTAGTTGTTAGAGTGTTTTTTTTTTTTTTTACAAATGTATGACTTTTGGAAGTGGAATTTGATTACCATATGCAGTTTTAATAAAGTTGAATTAACGTAACCTTCTTACTCTTCAAAGTGTACACTTGCAGGTGTTGATTATAATTAGGCTAATTTACTGATAGCCCCATTAAATAATAATAAGGATAAACAATATTTAAAAAGTATATAATTATCTAACATCTGACTAATTAAAAATTAAAGGACAATTCCAGTGAAAAATGAACCTAGGTGTAATTAACACATGGTTACCGAGTCGATCGCGTTTTCATGATAATCGAATGTAAAGAGTTTTATCTCTAAAAACAGATTAGCTTACAACGCTAGTATATGAGGCATAGAATAAGTAATCGCTAGTTAATACCACCAATACAAAATAGCCTCACACTAACACGGTAGCATAATGAGGGTCCCTACATGCAAACCGAAGCATTGTGAACTTTGTAAGTGTACAGACAGTTTAATAAGAAGATACTTTATAAAGACAGTACCTTACGCGTATACAGGCAGGAGTCAACTTGGAAAACAGTCTCGACTAGTCGAGCCACGAACGCCGTTCGACTCGGGTAGATTAACAAGGTTAAGTTTGGCGAGAGTTACCCTTTAACATTGATGATTTAAAGGATTACATTTTAATTTGTTGTTGTATTTTCAATTTAAAGATGTTATTGCAGTGCATGTTTTACTTTTTAAAAGACTTTGAGTCCACTTCTATTGAAAATGTCCATTCAGATTATTTGACAAAGCATACATACATGTATGGAGAGTGAACAAGGACAATTTAAGGACTGTTTCTGTCTGATGTACAGTACTGTACAGATGTCCTATGGTGCTGACTCGTTTGTCTACATAGTTGCAAAAAATGAACTTGTTTGAAACTCAGTAGAGATTTATATTTATAAAGAAATATTTATCATAATGAATGTGTCATATTTCATTGGAGACTAACAGCTGTTTTATTCAATTCTATGTTTGATGTATAAAAATATAATGAAAAGAGTAATTGTGTGCACATCCCACCTTCTAGCAGGTGCAGGACAAGAAGGACTAATGAAGTACAAGGAATTATAATGTCCACAACACTGCTTTATGCTCCCATAATTAATAAAAAAAAAAAAAACGTTTAGACGTCCCCAGTAGGGTCGAAACGTGTTTTTTTTTTTTTTTTTTATTAAATATGATTTAATATATATTAAAAAATCAGGACTTTATGGACTTTATTGCGACATCTATATGTTCTGTCATGTTCCAGATGTTTGTCTCAATGTGTATAGGTACAAAATAGGGAAGAATGAGAGGTGTGCTGACTGTGTGTGCTTGCATAGAGATTGAACCTCAAGGGACTGAACAGGAGCAGCTGACAGGTCTCTGGAGAAAGATTTCCCTTTCCCTTTCATTGCTCTTCCCTGTTACAAAATAGCTGCACACAAATGCCACTACACCCACTTGCCCCCATCAGGGACATACAAGGCAGTGAGTGTTTTATAAATGAGCATATTAACATATAAACCTTAAACTAAGCACATTGCTCATGTGCAAAATAAATGTACATTTTCTGCTTGGTGGCATCCAGTGTCCATAGAAATCCTACACAGTAAGCATATCAGCTCCTCCTTTCCTGTTCCTTTGTAAGCATAAGTATATGTGTGGGTTTTGTATACTTGTTTCCATGGCTCAGAATCAGTTTAGTCTGGTCAAAGTCTTGTCACTGCCAAAAGAGTCTCACTGCAAGGTTGGTCCCCCCTCCACTGTCCACAGCTCGCTCTCGCTCTCTCTATCTCTCTCTCTCTCTCTCTCTCTCTCTCTCTCTCTCTCTCTCTCTCTCTCTCTCTCTCTCTCTCTCTGTTGCATGCTTGGAGTGAGTGGGTGGAGCATGGTGAGTGTGGATGTGAGTGGTAGCCGACTGTGGCTGGTAAGAGTGCTTTTTTTCAAACTTCTTTTTTTTTCTTGTGTTTTGTTTGTGGTTTTTTTTCTTTTTTTTTAGGATAGTCTGCTTTCAGCATTTTTGTTGGGAAGCATGGCAACTCCAAACACAATGGCTTTTGAAAATTTAACTCGGTGTTATGGAGTGAAGATTGATTAAAAGTGGAAAATGTTTGTTGTGGCTGTTGGAGACGTTGTGGGTCATGAAAACATTGTGTCCGCTTCGCGAATGAAAAATGCGTTTGTGCTTTTTTTTTTTGCACTATTGAGAAGGCGAATGAAATAGTGCAAAATGGTGTCGTAATCAAGGTTCACTCATGCCGGTGTTTCCTCTGAGTACTCCCGCCAAGAAAATAATTATTTCAAACGTCCCTCCTTTTGTGAAAGATGAGATAATCGTGCAGGAATTGTCACGTTATGGAAAGATAGTTTCCTCCATCAGAAAAAATTCCGCTCGGATATTAATCGCCTTTAGTGAAACATCTCGTGTCTTTTAGGAGACAGGTGTTTATGATTCTGAAGAATTGCGAGGATGAACTTGACCTGTGTTTTAAATTTAAAATAGAAGGCTTTGATTATGCTGTCTTTGCATCATCTGATACGACGATCAAATGTTTAGGTTGTGCGAAAATCGGGCATCTCAGACGTAACTGCCCTGATAAAGTGAACAAAAACACAGAGCAGATTGATGCAGGTAAAGCAGGGAGCGTTGTCGATAAAATTAGCGCATCCGAAACTAGTGCAGCGGCGATTCCTGCAAATACACCGATAGCCGAGCCGCTCGAGGGAGTGAACAGCGCAGAGACGCGGGCGTCTGGTTCTTCTGTTGATGATGGAGGTGTTGTGGCAGAGTCTGTGGCGGTAGAGAACGCGGTGGGGTTTATTACATTATCTTCTGCGTTTGTAGAACAAAACAGAGAAATTGTAAAGGAAGACCTGAGACTGAATGACTGTGAATTGCACATGGAAGTTGAATCTACTTTCAAAACTCCAATTAAAAGAAGAAAGAGTCAAAACGATAAAATCAGTAAACAAGTAAAAAAAAGTGACGCTGCAGAAAATTGAATGAAATTTAAATTGGAACAAGAAAGAAACGCATAGTGATCAAAGAAATGAGGTGGACTGGAAAAACTGGAAAATGAGAGTGGAGAGGTCAACTTTTTCAAGTCACAAATCCTCTATTAGTGGAGGTGTTGCAATTTTATTTACTAAAAATATGCATTTTTTTTATATATATTTATGCTCTTAATAGTGGAGTGATAAGGGTTCGGTTTTTAAATTTAGTCAACACCAGGGATGTAGTGGAGGCTAAACGCACGTAAACGCCGTTTACGCACCTCCCAAAATTCGGAAATAGCGTTTACCCACCTCCAAAGTGCGTTTATCCACCTCTAAATTGCGTTTATCCCCCTCTAAATAGCCTATATTTCCTAAGCCATTTTTAATTAAGCTTATGTCGTTTTAGTTTCAAATTGTTCATTATTAGTTTCATAGGTTGTTAAACCTAAGACAAAGTCTTTCATAGCAGCCAGATTCCAGAGCCGCCAACTCTCACGCATTGGCCGTGAGACGCACGCATTTGATTGGTTTCACACGATCACACGCCACACCCCCGATTTCCCACGCTGAAGTGTCAACCCGGTCTGTCACATGCCTGAAAGATGAGTTTATCTATAGATCTACCTGTTGAGCCACTCGTGAACGACTAGTTATACCGCAAATTAGTTAAAATCTCCCGGAATCTAGAGCGAGTGTGCATGCGAGACAGAGACTGTGCTCATAACCCCCGCCCCCCGCACCCCGCACCCCGCTTTGTCATTGTCTTTGGCACGTCTTGATCGGTTTTACAGCTTTAAGCACCAGTTCAATATTTTTAAATCTTGTCAAATTAGTCCTGTAGGATTTTCAGACCACGGTGCGGTTCTTTGTTCTGTCTTAGTGAGCTATGTGAAGTCAAGCAGTGCCTATTGGCATTGTAATATACATCTTTGCTTGATGACAAACATTTTAAAGATACTTTTTTTTTTTTTCTGGGACGTTTTTAAACAACAAAAGCACTTTACAAAATAGCTCTTTACAACAATGGTGGGATTGCGGGAAAATACAAATTAAAAACCTTTGCCAGCAATACACTCTTAATGTTACAAGAGAAATAGCTCGATACATATTTTAGAGACTGAGATAGTTGATTTGTACAGTTTGTCTGAATCTATAGGCAAAACAGAACATATTGAAGCTCTGACATCAAAGAGAATTTTATTGGCAAACCTGTTGGACATTAAGGCACAGGGAGTGCTGGTTTCAGAAAGTCACACAAATGCACCTTCCAAATTTTTCTTCAGTATGGAGAAAAAAATTTGTCAAAGCAGAATAATTCATTCCTTGCTCTCTGATAAAAGACAGGAGCTAACTAAAACTTCTGAGATAAGAGAAGTTGCTGTACAGTTTAAAAAATATATATATACGGCTGATATGATAATGGAAAGATGACTATTAGTATTTTTTTTTTTTTTTACATCTGTCAAAACTTGATAAAGAGAGCAATGAAAGTTTGCAACAACCTCTGACAAAAAAATTACTTTACACAGCAATGATGAGTATGGAGAATGGGAAATCCCCCGGGATTGATGGGTTACCCATTGAATTCTATAAAACTTTTTGGCCCATTTTAAGAGAAGATCTCTTATAGACCCCTTTTCAGTTAGTAAACATGGTGGTGTTTTTTTGTGGGCGGAGCTTAGGTGGTGGCAGAACGATCGTCTGGTCGCTTCCCTAACGTTAGTAAGTTTTGTTAGCTTGTTTTTATAACAATGACTGGAGAAAATCAGATTTGATCTTAATGTGCAAGGTCATACACTGTCCAGGACCGTGATTGTTATTTGCAAGAGTTAATTTTAAAGAAAGGAACCAGATTGGCTGACCCGTACACGCTCACTCAATGGATGGACGATCTGACAGGATTAACGTTAACGCTACCTCCGGTTGAGTGGCCTGACTTCTACACCTATCCGATAGAGAAACCGAGCGTAAAGAGAAACTGAGGGTATATAAATCTTTAGATGCCTATAACTATGTGATGAATGGTCATGTACAAGACTTGTGTGGTACGATCCACAGTTCTGCCTAGCCAGCGCCAAGAAGACGACAATGTAAAGAGTGATACTACAGTGCAATTTTAATGATGTGAATATTTTCTAGAAATAAAAATTCCAGATACAGCATATTCATTTTTCATTGATTATTGCTCCCAACAACACAACAAGAAGACATTTATTAATAATAATAATAATAATAATTTAAGCTTCTTATTATGTAGCCGAATCTGTGCTGGTTTGTATTGGCCGCCTCCAGTTTTCCCTTTGATTTGCCTCCAGCTCGCGCCGTGACGTAACTGTGACGTCGGCTCGAAATTAGTCTATAAGTGTTTGATGAAAGCCTTATTAATGGGTTTCTTCCACTCAGTTGTAGAAGGGCAGTTATCATTTTAACAATAAAAAAATGGAGGCCTGCTTCTCTCTTGTGGTCAGAGTATAAAATCCTGTCCAAAACTTTGGCGACAAGATTGAGTAAAATAATAGGGAAGGTGATACACTACAATCAAACATATTGTGTACCAAATAGATCGCTTTTTTGATAATATAACTCTAATCAGAGATGTTTTAGAAGTTTCAAAGCTGTTTGGTATAAATATTGGCCTTATTTCTCTAGACCAAGAGAAGGCATCGGCAGTTTGTGTGCTCCCTTTAAGGTACAGAGAGGGGTTAGACAAGGTTGTCCCATGTCTGGGCTATTAAATGTGCTGGCTATAGAACCACTGCTTTCTATGTTACGAAACAAGTTAAAGGGTTTAACATTGCCACAGTGTAATGTTGCTTTCTATTTATCTGCATATGCTTATGACGTTATTGCTTTTATAAATTATAGTGATAATGTTGAAATGTTACATCAAATTGTTAATGATTTGAAAAATATTTCATCAGCAACAGTAAATTGGGGAAAAAGTGATGCTTTATTGATTGGAAAATGTGAAGGAGGAAATCCCATTCCACCTGGAGGCTTATTATGGCAAAAAGATGGGTTAAAATATCTTGGTGTTTTCTTAGGCAATGAAGCTTTCATGCAGAAGAACTAGGAAGGAATGGCAGATAAAGTAACAGGACGTTTGAAACAATGGAAATGGCTGCTTCCTCAGTTTTCTTTTAATGGACGCACACTCAATATCAATAATCTTGCGGCTTCTTCCCTTTGGCATAGAATTGCATGCGTTGACCCTCCTGTTGGTCTCCTACCAAAAATTCAAGCAGAAACTGTGAACTTTTTTTGGGACAATTTGCATTGGTTCCGTCAAAGTGTTTTGTTTCTGGCTAAAGAGGTTGGAGGCCAAGGTCTAGTGCATTTGGCAAGTAGATGTGCTGCTTATTGTCTTCAGTTTTTGCTGAAACTTATGCTGGGATCTGAAAGACTGGTATGGAGATCAGTGGTTCAATGCATTTTACGCAGAATAAGTGAACTTGGCCTGGACAATGTTTTGTTTTTAATGGACTCTAAAAAATTTAATTTTAGAGTTCCTGCTTTCTATCGAAGTCTCTTTAAAATATGGAGTTTGTTTAAGCCTAAATGGATGGAACCATTAATGTCCCTGTACTTGCTACTGGAAGAGCCTATTGTGTGTGAAGCACGTCTCAATGTATCTGGTGACGAAATACCGGGTCTTAAGGATTTGTTGTACAGAAGTGGATCTCTACAGTTGAAACACATTATAAATAATGCAGATCCTGATTTTAAAGATGTAGAAGCAGTTTCAGCCGTTTTAAAGGTAAAGTCTGTACATTAAACGTTTTTTTTTATTTATTTTTTAGATAAACTGCAGGAGTCTTAGAATGTACAAGAAAGAATTTTACTTGACTATAAGAAGAAATGTATATTTTCAGACTGTGAAGATTTCTTTCCAGATATAATTATTGTACATGATCTTGTTTCATTTAACGACATTAATCCCTTGTTGAAAAAGGAAATTGATGTGCAAATAGATTTTTTTTAAGTTAAAGTTAAAGCATTGTACAGAAGAGACGAATATAAAATGGTTAAAGAATAGAAGTGATACTGTATGGAGAGACACATTAGAGATTACTGAAACAACAAAACCAGTGTGGAGGATTCTGTACAAACCTCCATTACCTAAAAGAGTTGGTGATGTTCAATGGAGGATACTCCATGTGGCTATAGGAGTTAATTCTTTTGCGGCAATGTTGAACCCAAATGTAAGTGAGAATTGTCCTTTTTGCTATGAAAGGGAGACTGTGTTTCATTGTTTTATGTTTTGTAACAGACTTCATTTTTTGTTTAGCCTTCTTGAGCTTCTTTTTGAATCTTTCGAGGTATGTTTTACAAAGCAGGATTTTATTCTTGGTTGTATGTATACTATTAAGAAAAAATACAAATGTCAATTGCTTAATTTTATTGTTGGCATTGCAAAATTAGCCATAACTAGGAGAAATAAAATTGAACAAAAAGGAGAACATTACCATATATCAACTTTTTTTTTTTTTTTTTTGTA
This sequence comes from Semotilus atromaculatus, assembly GCA_031834385.1. Lineage (NCBI taxonomy): Eukaryota > Metazoa > Chordata > Actinopteri > Cypriniformes > Leuciscidae > Semotilus > Semotilus atromaculatus. Next base: position 4,589,189 of record JAULUF010000009.1, read on the forward strand.
AAATCACGACTTGAAATTGAGTGGTGCTGTGTTAATATGCTGTTCATTAGTTGATAATGAACTGGTTATTTCGGAAGTGTTGAAGTGAGATTTTTTTTTATTTAGATTGAAAAATATGTGACATGTTTTTATAGTCATGATATTTTTTGTAATAAAAGGGATTGTCAAATTCTCTCTCTCTCTCTCTCTGATAAAGTACTGGGTACAATTAATGGTATAAGGTTTTATCATTTCATCTATTTTGCAACTATTTTAAGTGTAACCATAACCATATATTGTCAATAAACCCTTTCAATAACAAATTATGTTTGATGATAACTAGTTTTAGTTTGGTATTAAAATCAATGTGTTACCTATTGCAGTACAATATTGTCACACTCCCACATATTTTGCTATTATAATTGCACTTATTTCCGTCATTGGTATAAATAGCAGTGGGAGGTAAAATAGACAAAATGTAGTTTTATAGCATCTTTCTGATAATATTTCTTTAGTCATTCGCCAATCCTGCAGTCTGAACCACTGTAAGGAAACCACCCTTACAGAAGGAAACTGCCATTAATCATTTTTAAAGAGATGCATACTTTTAAAATTGTAGTATTAATAAAGAATTAAAAGGGCGGAAGAGTCCACATTAGAACAACCTTTTCTACCATTTGTTCCATTTAACCCAGCCCGTTATCACGTAAATATGTGTCTATATCACGTAGTGTGTTTATCGTGTTATTTATTCGCGAAAATTAGTTTTTACGTGCATACTGTATGATACGCAGTTTTCGCGTGCATTTGATACGCACTTCATTACGTGTAATACACACGCACCCAAAACCACTAATTCTACCCAAACGTATAATACACACGCACCCCACATCACTCCTAAACCTACCCTTGACAACCCATGCGTATCATATGCACGTAAAAACTCATTTTCGCGTATAAATAACACGATAAACACACTACGTGATATAGACACATATTTAGTGTGATCGGGTTGTTTAACCAGATGAGAAAAGGACAAAACAAAATATGTATATGTTCTTTCCCAAAGTCACACTAAGGGCACAGCAGACACAATTTTTCAGCTTATTCTAATAACTCAGATCCCTTCCATTCCATCACTCTGCCTTAATGTTTTCTCCATTTTCACTCCGGAATGACTACTAAGAGGTAAAATGCTCGGCTTCTGTGTTCTCTCCTTACTTTATTTTTCTTTTTCTTTCCTATAGCTCTGCCCTGTCTCCATCCTGAAGTAATCATGTACACACCATTCTCAGAGATAGATGCATTCTAAAGGAAATGGGAAATGGACATTAGGGGAAGCAGGCTGCTATGGAAGTAAATATCAATATTTCTATTAATCTGCATCCTGATTAATGTAAGCCATTTGTGGTCTAAAAAATAATTATTTGGCTTAATTCAAAGAGGAAAGTGGTTCTACACAATGGAAATTGGTTAAAAAATCTTAACATTAAATTAAAGTGTTGTGTATCGGAACCATAACATAACGAGTTAACCCCAATAAAATTTGAATTGTGCCAGCTCAATTATATGTCTCGCATTAGCTATACATTTTTTTTTTTTTAAATCTACCCAAAACCCTTAAGATTCATCTTGATCAAATGTTTCATGGCTCATCTTGCTTACAAAAACATGTAATCCAATCTCAAGCAAAGGATTTTTGGAACTGGAAATCCCCTGCCCAGTTTTTGCAATGCTGCGCTAACGCCAACAAAATCATTCATGTCCTCCCAATGTGAATAAAAAAGTACTTCTATTTTACTGATTTACACATTCAAATGGACCACAAGCAATGAAATGAAGTTGTGATAAAATGTTGAAGAAATGTGTTGCATTAGTCAACTATGACTAATTAACTAAATTGAACAAGCAGCTCAATCGGAGTGCCGGCAGCTGCCACGCAAAATGGATGTGTGTTGTGTATTTCTCTAATGAACACAAAAACATTGATTTTCTTTTTGTTCTAATTCTCAAAAATGCAAAAGTAATTTACGTTTGATTATTGGCTGAATGTGTTATAATTGGCATTCGTGCTTTGCTACGTACTTTTCTATCATTTTATTTCTGCCCATTCTTACTTTCCAAAATTATATCCCAATATGGTGAATAAGATTATGATACGATGATTACGGATGAATGATGGATTAAAAAAAAGAAAAAGTAATTTAAACAAAAAAAGAAAGAAAAAAGGTGTCCTATATAAAAAAGAGAAAATTAAATGTTTAATATTGTTGTTATTATTTATTTATTTTCAGAACAGCTGTTTTTTTTTTTGTTTTTTTTTTAATGGTTGGATCGTCTAACATACAGTGCATGTATCTTTTCATTTCCCTGAATGACAAAGCTGTTTTTGCCGAGGCACAAGCCTTGTTAGTGGGATACAAGGGAGCAGATGGGGACCGGGCTTTTTACAGGACCAGACTAAATTGACTCTGATTCCAGGCAGTTTGCTTCTCCAACGAAATAAATATGAACTGTTTGTTTGGTGGTTCTTTCTCACTTTGTAGCCAGGACTTTCCCAGAAGAGAGGGTCCCTATTGGAGGCATGTTTATGTGAATTTGTTCTGCAGATTCAAGGTCAATTGAGGTGTTGTCAAAGCTGTATGAACTTCAGGGGACTGAAAGTATTTTCAATTGGCTTTTTATGTAACTTTACCTTGTGAGTTTAAAGTGCAATATGTCAAGTAAAGCAGATGGCAAGATGATAGAAGCAAACTATTATTAAAAACACTTAACAAAAAGTCATCCTTTTCAGACACTGTAAAGTATACACTCAAGTATATTATAAGCATATTTTGACCTCATCCAGTGTAAGGGGATTGAATGAGAGAGAGAGAGAATGAGAATGAGAAAGAGAATAAATAATATATGTATTGCAGATTAGCAGGCATCAATTTGGATTTGATGTACACGACCTTCAAATTAATCCACTCAAGAAACAAGTACACCGGGTACCAGGTTGTTGAGACCAAATACAGTTACACTGACAAATATCCTGGCACTAATCCTGCAGAAATAATTGGGGGGAAATAAAAAAAAATGCATTTCTACCTCATGTGGCTACTCAGTAAAATCAAACTCCATTGTTTTGAGTTTCCAGAACACAACATCCTAGAAGCCATTGGAAGTTCTTTGTGCAAATAGCTTTGTCCAAATTATCCCAGACGTTCCATGAAATCTTTTGATATATCTAATAGATATCAATATGTCTGTTGAATACTTTAGCAACAGGTGTTTACAAGGGGCTGTGCAAACTGTGCACTACCATAAGGTTAACTGTACCGGAATGTATTACTGGAGTGGTCAATTTGCACTCGCCACTTTTCAGACATGCATGAAACCCCAAGCACTCTTTTATAGCCTTTGGCAATACTGCATCCCTGGAATATTAATCCTTATACGGGGTTATGCTGCTAACAGAAATCTGACTCACTTGTCCCAATTTACCCACACAAAGACAATGCTTGTGGTGAGACAATGTTCAGTAAATCAACAGACAGTTATGCAGTTATGTGGGACAGTTATCCAATCTTGCACTACTCTTATCTGTAAGTAAGGTACTCAGCTAACGTTTTTTTGTTTTGTTTTGTTTTTTTAAAGCACTCTTTTTTACATGCATTTTTACATTTTACATGTTGAACATGCAAGGCAGTAATTTCCCTATTTTGCTCTCTGGCTTGGCTATGAGCATAGACTGCACTGAGACACAGTGACAGCAGGGAAGTAAACCCAGCCAGCAATGACAGCCAAAAGATTTCTGACAAAACACTGCTAGACTTCAATGGAAAGAAAGCTTCCAAAATAGCCCTGTTTCATTACTGGAAACTTTCCGTAAAATCTCAAAATCAGAAAGCGAAAGGTGGGGCGGGTGAAAAGGAAAGACATTGAAATGACGCAGAGTTGAAAAAGAACAAGGAAAAAATTACATGACCCCTTCTAATGAATGGGTTTAGCTATTCCAGTAATTTCAGAAAGACCTTACACCACGTTTGCTACACTATGTTGTGCTTCCAACACTGTGGGAACAGTTTGAAGGGGGGCATATTTGGATTAGAAATATTTTCCTGACACTGGCATGGATGATCTTGACACACTCCCCTATAGAAAACCCTTGGGATCACATGGTATGTTGACGTCTGGTCAGGCATCAGCCCCCAACATGACTGCCTGGCCTTCATGTGACTACATATAAATGTGGTGTTCCCATTCATAAATTCCCAGATGTATTGTGTCCAAATACTCCAAACTAAGTACATGCCATGAAACCATGTCATTAAGACACTCTCCAGAATAAATGTATAGCAGTTTAACACAAAGAAAACCAGTAAAACGAAGATAAAATGAAGACCATTGATACCTCATTAGATCTGAGGACAAGATTGCATCTTGTCATGCAAGTGAAGTGGGCAATCACTTGACATCAGTGAAATGAATGTACCTGCAGAAACGCATCAATTTCAAGAAGATACTGGACCTGGGGGACTATGATAAAAAACACTGAGGCATTTTACTTGAAAATTATTTCAGTTTTCAATGTTATATTCTGGGAAGCAAGCTTCATAAAATGAGACAGAAAAGGAGAGATAGAACGAGACATATTAGAGACATCTTATTAGAGACATCCATAGATAATTGGCCAAATGCAGTGCACAAGAAGTTACTTACTCCGATTAAGATGAAAGGGGGAAACATGCAGGATTGTCCAAAAATGAATGCCAAAAATAAAGTATCTCAGTGATCTAGCCAGCAGCTTGACAGCACCAATACAGAATACAAAAATCTCTTGACATCTGGACCAAGGCTGATGTTCTGGACATTTTTTATTGTTTCGCTTGTTCAGCTCGTAGCAGTAATTCTGTTCATGTTGAAACCCTTAGAGTAGTTTTGTCATCGATTTTACACATAGTTAGGTATTGGTTTGGTATATACTGTATAACATACAGATTAATGACGATTTAGTCTAGATTTCTGCATGCACTGATAATGTCAGTATTATAGTGTTAAAGGAATGGCTGATTTGTACTAAAAAAACATACATATTCAATGAACCTGTTGCCATGGGTTCACAAAGTTAACTGGATGCATCAGATTTTTTGTTCACAAATCAGAGTTCAACCCACTGAGTGATTCAGTTGGCCAGTAGTTCTAAAGTTATCTCACTGGATAACTCGAAAGACTCACTGGGAAGGAAGATATAAACAACTTAAAAGTTTCATTTTATTTTGAGCTGAGCTGTCCTTTTAAGATGAGCTGCAAATGGGGCTAAAGGGTTAAATAATTGTAAGAGCATTAAAGTACAATAATAGGACAATGTAACAATCTATAAAACATGCAAACTACAGAATGATACAAGGCCTTGTGAACCCGGCTTACAATCTGCAATAAAAACAAACTTCACTGTTATGTCACTGCATGATTCTCACCACAAACTTGTTTTTGTCACTGTTTGCTTTGGAGAGAATGACAATTACTCACATGAATATGAAATATGCATATATTTACATCACATAGGGGACATGCAAAATCAAATTCAGCATGATGAAATTTACATGTCAAAGCTCAAGGTTAGAACTGATTAAAAATGTGGGCCATTCCCCGTGGGATACACTGCAATCATTTGTTTGTGAGGGTAAATCATAAACTTCAAACATGAATGCAGTTAATGAAGAAAAATAGAAAGTAGTGTGAAAAAAGCATATTTTAGTGTTTTAATCACTTTATTATTTTAATAACAAATAGTTCATATGCATTTGGGTTCTCTAGGGATTTTTTTTTTACTCTACTTTCCTGGGAGCCATGATTCTTTACCCTTCTTATCTTTTTATATATTTATGTTGCCATTCCTTGAGGAATACATTTATATTTCATGTACCACAACAAACCACACTTGATGTGGCCTTTTTCACTCTTAAATAAAATCAGTTGTTTCAACTTCATAAAGCACCTGCAGTCTCTAGAGGTATCTTTCAAAACACAATCATAGGCGTTTGAATCTGCAATATGTAAAGAGCTTCTAAATCACAATCAGCCCAGCCAAGAATATGTCTACCTAGAGGAAATGTGGCTACTGCAGAGCACACTCACGCTGCATTTCTCATAAAGAACAGATGTGCTTTTCTGGCTCTGCTCCTCCTAAGTGCATCTGCTATCACAGTAGTATACACTTACTTAACAAGGACTTTGGCACTCTGTGACCATCCGGAAAGCACAGCGCTGCATTCTTAGAGACTAACCCACATTGCAAAAAGTGGTAACCTGCTATTGTTACCTTAAAGTCGATTTTTCGCAAAAAAAAAAAAAAACCTTCAACATTATCAAAATGATATGTGCTCATTCATGTGTAATTATTTTTACCAACTAATCAAGTATTCTCGTAAGCGTAGAATCTGCCATTCAGAATTCATACGAGCGAGTCGTTCGAATGGCGGCAGCCATGTTACGCTTCCATCTTGAAAATACATTAGCCAAAGAGGGGCATACCTGTTCATTCAAGCTTCGCCTTTTGCGCTTTTACAGTCAGTGGCACTGTGAAGAATGTGAGGGGGAGATTACTCGCGACTGCCGGCAAATTTGAAAGGCTGTTGAAGATGGAGGATCACGCAATAAGCTGTAAACATTGCCTTACACTTAATCTCGTACAATATACAGAATAACAATAGCACTGATACTTTACACTGATACAATTTCACCGCTAGACGGGAGAAAATCCAACACAGTGTAGCTTTAAAGAGCTGTTTTTTGTACTTGATTTAACCCATGAAAAATAATTTAGTTGGTATGCATTAATGTGCTTAAGTTTTCAGCAATATTAAATCATATTTTTGACAAGTTATTTTAGATGTTATCATTTTAGGTTACCATTTTTCAGTGCAGATTATGATACATAAAAATGGCAAAAGGCCAAAAAAAAAAAAAAAGGTGTTACAAAAAAGCTTGTGGACCTTTTTTTTCTGATTTAGAGCATTAAAAAGTAATACTTGTGAGAGAATGAGTTTCTGAAAAACTTTAATTAAACTCATTTTATTTTTAAAGGCTGCAGGTGTGCTGTGAATGTATTCCATATTCAGCTGTTTCGATGAGGACTGGCAAACAATTTTCCTGGTTCAAAGCATTCTCGCCCGCTTCTGAGAATGTTTTTCGGCAGCCTCTCACATTGGAAGCGGCTGTGTGGGAGGAAAACCTCAATGGCTGTGAGCACGTGGAAAACGGTGCATGTTATTTCCCTCCTAAACTGCAGCAGATGAAACGCAGTGAGTGGCTGACAGAAAGGCCTAATTTAGCGAGGAACACAAAAATCTTGGCTGTATACTTTCAACCACTCCAACCCCCTCTAATCGATGAAGCACGAACGGTGCCTCCTCAAAAATGAAAGAGATAAAAAGTAAGAGAGTGAGTTACAGACTGGAAATTAACAAGTGCAGATTGCAAATGTGGATGAGCTTTAGGAGTGTACAATAGAACAGAGAGAAAAAAAAAAGAGTGCGAGAGGGAGGAAAACCACGAAGGAATCGATCAATCCTCTGAAGTATGAAACTGCCTTTTTAACTTGCAAGTGTAATATATAAAAAAAGCATTACGACTGAACATCAGAGACTTCTTTCATATCAACTATCATGTTTTGTTCTGACTTTACTGGTTTTATAATGTGAAAAATAACAATTAACCTTTCATTTTCTCTTCACATTATTTTAATAAGTTCCTCTGACCAACTAAAAACCCAGTAGATGGACATTATTGAAGCTTTAACACTGATTTATGACAAACCAGACTGATTTATGGGAGTTTTCAGTAATTTGACCATTGTAGTAATAATTGTTTATGTTGAATTTAACCCAAGCAATCCATAGTGTAATAAATAATAATAGTAATAATAATAATAAGATTAAATTAATTGCATTTACACTAAACATTACATTAAACAAGTAATATTACTAGAAAATATAAATTATTCAATCCCGATTTCAAATCAGGTTTATTGGCAAAATTCACAGACCAGCTGTTTCAATGAACAAATCAAACAAAAGTAATTGAAATAGCTCAACACAACAAATGTTTCAAGTGGTTTTCCCAAATGCAATTGAAAATGCAAATTTTAATGACTTTTTCAGTCTCAAAATTATTCAACCCCCTTGTGGCTAGCCTCTTTAGTATTAAGTAGAACCCCCTTTTACTGTTATGACCTGCTGCAAACGAGATGTATTAACCAGACACCAGCTCCTGGCAGTGCTTCTAAAGTATCTTAGCCCATTCCTCGTGAGCAATAGCCTCCAGTTCAGAAATATTCTTGGGTTTGCATGCTGCAACCGCCTTCTACAAATCCCACCAGATATTTTCTATGGGGTTCAAGTCAGGTGACTGTGATGGCCACTGTAGAATCTTCCAGGACTTCTTCAGCAACCAAGCCTTGATCGAATTGGAAGTATGATGTTTTCTCCTAGGATTTCCTGATACTTCAATGAATCCATCTTGCCTTCCACACGCTGCAGGTTTCCAGTGGCAGAAGATCCAAAGCAGCACCAGGGCATCACCGAGCCCCACCTCTGTAGACAGAGGGTTCTTTTCAGCATATACTTAATTATTCTTCACACATATACCACTGATCCACAAGGCAGAACATTTCCAGTTTTGTATCGCTCTACAGAACAGAATCCAAAAACGTATGTGGCTTATTTATATGATTTTGAGCACTTTTCTTGTGCTTTTGGGTCAGTATTGGTGTACGTCTTAGAAACCGCATGCGCATATTATGCGCCTTACTGTGCAAGCTGAAACATCAGTGCCTGTTGCCACCAAGTCTAGCTGCAGGTCTTTTGCAATCACTCAAAGTTTTTTTTATTTTATTTTAACCTGCCTTCTCAGAAATGCGTGGATGCTGTACTGGCTCCGACTCATTCGTGTGTTAAACTATATTGATGATTGGTTGTTATTAACTCACTCAGAGCACTTGGAGGCTCGACATCGAGATGTTCACTAATCGAAATGTTAATGTTAGCCACATGAATGCTAATAAGAGTCTGCTTTATCCACCACTTTTCTGGGCGTTTTTCTGGGACACTATACTGTCAAAGAGCCCCGTCCTTCAGATGAGACATTAAACTGAGGCCCTGACTCTCTATGGTCACAAAAAAATCCCAGGATGTCTTTCGAAAGAGTAGGAGTGTAATCCCCGGCATCCTGGCCAAATTTGCCCCGGTGGGCTCTGTCCATCATGCCCTACTAATAATCCCCATATATATATATACACTATATATATAGATATATACTAGTTGGCTTCATCACTCTGTCTCCTCTCCACCAGTAAGCTGGTGTGTGGTGGGCATTCTGGCGCACTAAGGCTGCCGTCGCATCATCCAGGTGGATGCTGCAGATTGGTGGTGGTTGAGGAAATTCCCCCCTTTTATGTACAGTAAAGTGCTTTGAGTGCAGAGAAAAGCGCAATATAAATGTAATGAATTATTACTATGAGATTCAACAACGATGCAGGCACGTCTGTCTCCAGCACATATCGATTTGATCCTCGCAGCCATGAAAGAACTGAAGCTAGGCCAGTCACGCACCGTCAAGCAGTTTTAGAGACTGTTGGGTTTGATGGCAGTGGCGTCCAACATGCTGCATTTTGTCCTGCTGTACATTAAACCCTTGCAGTGGTGGCTCAAGACCAGGGTGTTTTCCCTTTTGGGGCAACCCGTTCCGCACAATCAAGGGTACGTGCAGATGCAGATGCTTATGTTGAAGAAGCTTTGGGTTCTTGTTGGATTTGTTCCTGGATTTTTAACCCAGACTTTCAGTTTATATGTTGATTTACATCTGTGTGCACACACACACACACACACACACACAGAGAGAGAGACAGATAGACTAACAAGAACTGTATCCTGCCATAGAACGCTCCTTGCCAGAGAAATGGTGTCTCTATCCATCTCGGTGTCCAGGGCTGTCACCCAAAACTGTTGACCCTGAGCCCGGCAATGGCATAAACAGCTGTTCTGCTCCACACATCCATCACAGAAACACAAGTTCACACACACACACACACACACACACACACACACACACACACACACACGATAACTGAGCAGGATTTGGGCCAAAGTCGAAGGTCAGCCTATGACAAAGCATGCCTGATTATGCCAGAGCAAGGATGTCATTCATCTACATATCAAATGAAACGCTATGAAAAGAGCTGGAGCTGCAATGGGGTGTCATAAATCTTGTCACATCCGTGTATGCAAAATCTCATTTTGCATTTTAACATAATCCTGCTAAACTGTTCCCCATTCATCCATTTTAGTTTTCACAGTTTCGACATTGCCGGTTTTAAGGGCTGATGATAATTTAGTCAGATTTTTTTTTTTTAAATAACACAATTAATAATGCCACCTACCGTGACCTACATGAATTATGGAATAATTAATTGGTCTAATAATTGTATAATAAAGTATTTGGTCTAGTATTTGTCTAATAAAAGTAAATCAATGAGAAATGTCTTTGAAACAAAAAAGCATGTTGAACTGCTCTAACTGAAAAAGATGTAATGAAAATGCAATTTAACATGGTTGAATATTTAAGCTGTGAATATTTCAATTGAAACCATTTCACACAAGATTTCATTGGTTAACATTAGTTAACTACATTAGTTAACATGAACTAATCATGAACTACACTTCTACAGCATTTATTTGGTCATGTTAATTTCAACATTTTCCAATACATTATTAAAATCAAAAGTTTTTTTTTTTTTAAATGACTTTTGATTTACAATTTAATTCTTATCACTCCACAAATTCAGTGGTTCAAAATCATTCTTCGGATGATATTCCAAGGTTCTAATATCCTGATTTGGTGCTCAAAACATTTCCTATGATGTGTTTTTAAACAGTGATTTTTCAGGATGTTTGATTTATTTTAAATATATATATATATATATATATATATATATATATATATATATATATATATATATATATATATATATATATATATATTATAAATACCTTTGCTGTCACTTTTGGTCAATTTAATGTATCGTTGGTAAATACAAATATATATTTGTATATAAACAAATCTCAAATCTCAAACCTTCGAATGAATAGGGCTTAGACTAAAATAGTATTAGGCCTGAGTTCAATTAGGGCATTTAAGTAGCTTCTATATTTGTGCCCTAGAAAAAAAACAACAAAAAAAACATTACTGGTGTGCATCTTGATACAAAACAATGGCTCTGACATATTTTAAGATATGTCAGTGAGTTGATTTCAGTTAAAACAGCTCAAACATGCATTTTAGTCTAACACTAGCTTAAGCCTTGTCTGTGAAACTGGGGGTATGTAATACAACATATTGCTGCATATTCTTGTTCGTAGGGAGGTACCTCCATTCATTTTGGTTAATATCAAACATTTGTAAACATTTGTATCACCATCATTCTGTGAATTCTTAGTGTCTAATGCCTGTTTTTTCCTCTCGTTTGCAAATGATTGCAAGAAAATAAGTAGATGCTACAGAAAAAAAGCCGAAGCAATTGTACCATTAAAATGTTTAATGTTAACCAGTTTAAAAAGTGAAACTTGCTAACTATGTTACATGGAGTAATACATTCATTGAGGTTTCTCTAAAATACAGAACAGCTGGTGTTGGGGTACTTTCCTTACACGCTCTTAATCGATTGCACACTTCAAACTACAATCTAACAAATTTCTTATCTATCCTTACATATTTTGCTGCACTAATCTGTCAGACATACTGTACTAGCACAACTATGGAAATGAGAACAAGCTGAGAGTTGAAACAAATCAACCCCTGAACCTACAACAATGATTTTAACATGGCATTTCATGTTAAGCTATATGCACATTAATGGAAAATTAAGCTGGAAGGTACATATATAGTAAAGTTACTCTGCCTAATACCCTTCCTTTGCAATTGTGACCTAATTTTAAAGAATGATGGAGTCGTCAGATTGACTTATATTTCTGAAATGCCATTCTAGGCCTGGAGGAAGTAGAAAAACTGGTCCCAATGGCAGAATTACAGATGATAGCCATTTTTTGCGCAGAATTGAGGGGTCTACAGTTGCCCCCAAAATCAAGGCATATGCCACTGACAGCGTGTGCAACTATCCCAGCTTTAATGTGGCAGCTGGCAATATCCAAATATCAGAAAGAAGGAAATGTCAAGGGGAGGAACTCAGCCAAAAGTAGAAGGATCTGCAGGGGACACATAGGCCCGCAGGCTCTGTAAGAGTGCGGTTTGTGTCTACAGAAACTAGAGTTGCAGACATAATGTTTATGTTCATATTTGTGCACAATTGTGAGGTTTCCACCACCATGAACAAATGTCATTTGGAAAGTGATGATTGTATTTTGCTTTGTGTCAGTGTCGAGAAGCGATAAGGTGACTGAATGAAGAAGGGAATCAGTGTATGTGCTGTGATTTTATTTTTTTCACCTTCTTTATTTGTTTATTTTCTACTTTTGTTTACATTTGTATACCTGCTCTAAGTTTAGAATATAGTTACAGAATAGCTCGGCTTATAGCGTGAATCTTTGTGTAAGTGCTTGACTGTTGTGACAACACACCATGAGGTGCAAAATTCCCTCCAAATGTGTGTGCTCTTAAACAAGGTACACAAACACATTCCCCTGCTCTTGCATAAAGAGGATCAGCACAATAATGTACAATCCAAGTGTGTAAATATCTGTCCTGTAAATTAACACAAACATGAACACTTAACCTCCCAATCATAATTTGAGCACATTGCAAGTCCATGTCGAGAGGGCCAAGACACAATATTTAACAGCATAAATCAGCAAATGAATCCTTTTCATTCTCAAACAATACAGCTGCCTCATGCTCACATAAAGAGATGAAAATTGGTAGTGAAGCAATTGTGCTGATGAAAATCCCAAGATAAAAATATACTCCTTACCTCTCTACAGCTGTCAAAAAAAAAAAAAAAAGAAAAGAAAACTGACACCATCTCAAGTATTTATCATCCTTCAGAAGTCTTTGTGTTATACTAGATAATGGAATCAAATAGTGCTATTGAATCATAGAAGTACTATCGGGACAGTTTCTTTGGTGACTTTATTTAAACCTACTCGTATTTAAACTGATCACACAAAGGTATTTGTGTCTAGTCTATTGTTCATTTTATGAGAGATACGTTACACATCAGATTATCCCCAACAGTTAAACAAATGTTTATTTAAGACATAACAGATAATGTTTGCGTGAATACTCGCCAAGACAGATATTTTGAAATACTGTAATTATGTGTATAAAGTATGTGTATATCGGGATCGCGCACTGTCTGAGGCGTCTTTGTGCACACACATCGGTTCTGCCAATCAGCGTGATTAAGATTGTTTTTCATAGACAAAGGAAATATACTCCTCTCAGAAAATGCACAAATAAAGATACTTTTAGATGTTTACTCGCTATTTGGAGCCCTGGGATCGATAGACGAGGGCTTAATGAACTAATTTTCTCTTATTTTGCCTATAGCGCGAAATTAGCCCGTGCACATTCCGACTCATTTTGTTTGCACAGGTCACATATGTATAACGTATTAGTAGTTACTGTATAGTTATTGTACTGTAGTTACAGAAACATATGTAAACCGAATACATATTTTTAAGAGCAGCATTTTGACTTTGGGGTTCCATCGTTGTAAGCACACACCCCCACCCCACCCCCACCCCCCCTACATGTATGTATTCGGGACACAAGCCAAAATGTTACTAATGTGGGTAAATATCTTTTTTCTTGTGACTTTTTTACAACTACATCAAGATAAAATTGAATGTAGTTTACTTACTATATCCTCCCACATTTATCTTGAAATGGAGAGCCGCATTATGCTGTCCTCACAGCATTACCACAAAGCAGATTTTACACAAATATGGACTCGCCATACACATGCTTCCCTTTGCCAAAGAACCATCCAAAGCAAAGCATCTAATGACAAATAGTTACAACAAGTGCTCTTCATTCACAGTGTATTAAGTGTTGGAGCAGCGCTAGCGAATGCTGATGCTGGAGGCCCCGATTACTCATTCACTGCTTCATCAGAACCACGTCTGTTAGCAATGATAAATAATGTAGCAGCTTGGCATAGCTCACTGGGCCAGGCCAGCACTGAATTGATTCATGTGCATTTTCTCAGCTCTTTTCATGCCAACAGTTCCTCACCTATTCACTCACATTGGCACTTTTTTCATGCTACAGCAAATACATAAAACACTCAATGCTAATTAATGGTTTTGGGAGAGCTGGAGGCCACATCGGGAAGGAGGGGTAAATATAGATGATGTAGGAGTGATCTTAAACCATGTTAATTTCTTTCAGAAATTTGATTTAATTAAAAGTAAGGAGCTGAGCCAAGAAAATAAGCATTTATGAGGAAAATGCATCGTCAGTTGCTCTTTACCCCAGAGTGGTGTGCTAAAAGGGTAATCTTGACATAATATACAAGAAAATGCTGAAACTCTAGCTGCTTGTGTATCCTAATGGCATAGCGTAATCCTTTGTTTTCAATTTTCAATTTTATTTATAAAAGAAAACAAGAAAAATAGGAAAGTTTCATGTATCATGTAGGCTCATAATTTACTTTACAATTATATGAATGGATTTTAAATGACAGAACTTCTCTGATTATATGAATCAGCAGGTGCTCTTGTTTTATTTAAAGTGCCCCTATTTTAGATATTTTCTTTCATGTAGTGTGAAATATAGCTGTTTGTGAATGTAAATGGTCTGCAAAGTTTCAAAGTTCAAAGTGCAAAATAAATGTTGTGGGTTTTTATTTGCCAAAACGGCTTGCAATAAGTTGTCAGAAATTCCAGTCTTACTTTTTGCACAAACCTAAGTAGGTTTGTAACAAACTTGTATAATGTCAGCCTTTGATCTTCACTTGCTTCTCTTGAACAAGGTATATTTCGAGCCACCCTCAAACACTGTCGTTGCAGCTGAGGCCTGAGTTTGGTTCGTGTTGTCGAAATGTCAAGAAGACCCTTTTTTCTGCACTGCGAAAGCAAATCCACATTGAATTACCGATCGTGTCACTGTACACAGGTGCTGAGGAAGCATCTGGAGCAGAAATTCTGATGTTAATGGATGTATTGTTTCCAACACATGCTATAAGCGGTAGACCAATTACAACAGACTGGGCCATCTGACCAATCAGAGCATAGAAGGCTCTTGAAAAGGAATCCTGCACACAGGTCGCTAATTTTGATATAACAGGTGGAATAATATTTACGCTGTCTTTTGCAGTGCGGGTACAGGTCGGGAATCAATAGGAATGAGACTATTTCAACTTGATTTGGTACCCACTGATAGCCAGCTGCTTTCAAATGGTCCCATGCTTATTTGTGATCTGCAGTCTGAAGACTGTCAAATGTTTCCAATGTTTCAACATGGTTTGCAGCATTAAGCACAGCGTTTGGACGCTAAAACTGAGGTGATTGACAGCTTTAGTCATTATAAAGGAATGCTCGCTCTTTGCTTGCTTTCTGTATATAATCTATTCGTATTTTGAATAAAAGTTTTATTTTTCATGCTGCTAAGAGGACCAACGGCCATGTATACACTGCAGAGTTTCAGGAGAGACAAACTCATTTAAATGCAGAGTGAATCCACTAAGATATCCCTGATATAATATTATAACAATATAGGCTCATTTGGCTAGTCTTTTAATTTATGGAGAACTCTAAGCATCAGTAGATAGCCTATTTATGCGCATTTGTTCAAAATATTGATCACATACAGGTAAAAGTTTAGTGTTGTTTACACAACAGATGCACGTTCTCATCTTATTTCTGTTAATTATCACCATGTTGGGATGCGTATGTTTCTTAAATGCATCAACTCAGAATGCCAAGTTGGTTTGATTGCTTGTGTTACATGAGAAAATAAATAATGTCTACCTGATGTAGATTTAATGCATAGATTTAGTGCGGTTCAGGTCGTGGTCTTTTTGTCAAATGGGTCGGGTCGGGTAAGGAGTTAAATTACTGTAGTGCTGCTGTCGGATAACAGGTCGGGTGTTCTGTTAAGTGGTGCGGGTTTACCAAACAGGACCCATGCAGGACTCTGAGGAGGGGTGAGGACAGACAGAATCCTTTATCGAAATGTTTCAGACACTGTGATGAAAGAGTTTAAGCTGCAGCATAAATTACGAGAAAATTTACGTTTTTTTAAATTATTTTTTTATGCACCTATCGTAGGAGACCTCCAAAACAAGATTAGAAAGCTTTAAGGTAGCATAATAGGGGCACTTTAATATGTGACAGGCAGATTGTACAAAGTATAACAGCATATAGGCTACATTTGTACTGTGACTATAGTGCGGCCACACACACGTTATGTTTTTAGACTGAGGGGAACCTTTCATGTCATCCTTTCAAAAGGTCAGTTCTTTGAAGAACTTACTAAATAGAACCCAAAGTTACTGTAGGATCTCTAAACGGCTCCTCCAGTACTCCATCTCGAGAGAAAGGCTTTGAGTCTTGAAAACTAGTTCCTTGTGTACACAATTTTCACAGTTGGATATCTGAGTACCTTTAAAGGGTGATAGGGTCCTCTAGAGGGTTCCTAGAGGGCAATCTGAGGAATCTAAATGGTGCCTCGGGTAGCCTTTGTAAAAAAGTAACCTTTTTATTTATAGAACAAATAAAATATTTTTATTTTTGCAGTATTCTTCTTTTTTGTTTGTTTATTGTTTTATTTTTTTGTCCTATCATATTTGCTGTGCTTTTAATGTTTTAACACTGTAAAAAAATTTAAGCCAGTACAACAAAAAAAATCTTAGTACTAATTTCCTTTAGCTTTTTCTTGTTCACTCAACTTTTGTAAATAACAGTTATACTGACTGAAATTAAGTTGTAAGTCTTACAACAGTTTTTTAATTGGGTTCATTTAAGATTATTAGTTTTCTGGAGAGGTGCAACTATTTTTTAACAAACCTTTTTAAGTTGAGCCAATTCAAAAAATGTTGTCTCAATGTCTGAAGTTGAGTGAACAAAAAAATCCTATTGGAAATTGGTACTAAGTAATAATATGTTAAGACTGAAAACTATAATAACATTGGCCAAGTCAAAAACCGAAAACAGTGAGTCAATGTTAACAAAACATTTATTCATAAGCACATTGAAGGCAAATACAAATGTCATTTCAATTAGCTGTCATCATGACAAGAATTTTCTTTTTTTTATTCAAAGGAGTATTTTACCCCAAAATCATAATTATTTACTTTTTTTCTGTCTCAAACTCATAGGACTTCTTTTCTTCTGTGCAATACACATAAAAACATGCAGCTTTAATTTGTATTTTCTGAAGTAATACAGGTTTGGGAGAAACAATAAACTACCAATTCTTGATAAATCTTGATATCCGATTGTATTCAGAAGACATGGTTTAAATCATATGGGTTACATTTATATCTTTATGTTCTAGAGAAGAAAGGAAGCCATAAAGAGAATATGCACTAAATAAGCAACCCGATCACACTACATACGTGTCTATATCACGTAGTGTGTTTATGGTGTTATTTATACGCGAAAATGAGTTTTTACGTGCATATGATACGCATGGGTTGTTAAGGGTAGGTTTAGGAGTGGTGTAGGGTACGTATGTATTATACGTTTGGGTAGAATTAGTGGTGTTGGGTGCGTGTGTATTACACGCAATAAAGTGCGTATCAAATGCACGCGAAAACTGCGTACCATATGCACGTAAAAACTCATTTTCGCGTATAAATAACACAATAAACACATTACGTGATATAGACACGTATTTACGTGAGAATAGGCTGAAATAAGAGTACAAACTGGAATAAATAAATGCTCAATCTTACAATTATCCATATGGATTGCAGCTACTTGAACAATAATGTTTTGAAGCACTTTAGGTTCAAGACCAATAAACAATTTTTTATTTCGTCAAAAGTGTATTTTAATCATTTAGGATAGTTCACATTGAGGGCATAAATCAAGCCAAAGAGGAGAGTAACAGCTGTGGCAAAGTTCTTGCACATTATCTAGCCCAATCTGCTCTTACAGTACTACAGAGAGGCACCTTTGGGTTGGAGTGGATAGTGGCAACATCATCTTCAAAGATAGTTAAGATCTTCATCTTCTCCTCTTGTGAATGTCTTCTGGCTCTGTGTCCTGCAGTAGAAAATAAATCGGCATTAAATAAGGGTCAAATTTTTTTATTACGTTAGACCACAAAGTGACCCTAAACATGTGAACTAATTCCTTTAATGTGGTTACACGTGACAACGTCATCCACGGCCATTCAGATTTAATATTTTTTATTTTGTTTAAGAGAGATAGGTCACCCAAAATCGCACATGCAAAGTGTATAAAGGCTCACATTCTGTGCATTAGCCAAACTGATCTTATTGCATCAGTGAAAATTGGTTTAAATCACTAGAGTCATATGTATTTCCTGGATCTCCTAACAGGATCTGGTGAACAGGTGAAATTATATCAAGTGTGACTCGTGTGAGTGTATATGCTGATGACAAACATCTTCTTACCAGGCAAGTCTTCAGGATGTTTCCAGACTTTTCCCTCATAAACAAAGGTATAGAGCTCTGAGAGTTGTAGCCTTTCTTTGAGCAAGCCCATTGGAATTTCTGTGTCTGAAAGACAGAAAACAAATATGGAACAAGTTATAAGCATGTTATATCCAAAGAGAAGCATGGGAATTACTTTGAAATAGAGATGGCAAAATTCCACCTTTAACCAGAGAGATATGATCACATGCAAAATAATTACCTGATGATTAAGTTGGTCTAGGAGGATCTTCATCTCATCTTATACGCTCCACCACTTGTTTTGATGTGTATTCATCTAACGAAGAGAAAAAGGTGCTCTTCGGATTAGTTTGTGTGATCCTGCAATACTCAGCACAGACCCTGGAAAAAAAACATTGTTAAGCCAGTAAGAATTAAGTGCAGGCCTACACGTTAATTGTTCCACTAACTAAAAATTATAAACTCACCTGATCTTTCAAAAACAAAGGCCACTGTTTTAGCATATCAGAGGTTATTGTCGCTGTAGGCTACTGATGTTCTTTAGTCTAAAAGGGACAAATACAACAGAACAGAGATGCGTATTAAACCAAAAAAATCAGTTACAGTTAATTTACATTTAGTAAAAATACTACAGAAATGGAATAAATCAAATGTGAAAAATAATTAATGCATAATCTTAATTAATTAAATATTTTCTTAAAAATACAAAAGTTATTAAAGAGCAGTGAGCGATTTTGTCTTTTGTTGATTAACAGGAAGGACACTGACAGAGGCAGATAAAATATTTTCACTTTAAACATACTTCACACTACACATTCTATTATTTAATATACAAAACAAACATACATATTTTTAACATAACATTTGTTTTATAGGCCTATACATTTTTTTTCCTCTAAATTGTATTATATTGAATTATATTGCACTACTGTAGAATGCCTGAGCCTCAACCTAAGCATGTACAAATTGCCACTGACATTTGTATATATAACAAACTTGAAATTGAATTTAAATTGAATAGACTACTGTCACTTTAAGAGCTATTGCACAGATCTAACGTTAATACTGAAACATCTGGATTTCACAACATTGTTTGTTCACTTTAGACATAACGTTAGCCGACTGTGTTTACGTGAATACTACACACGGTGGGGTTTTTGAAATAATTGTGTGTGTATTGCACTATTAATTAGCAATAAGCCATGAAAGATCCAGGCTAACTGAATTCGCACTCACATTCTGTCCGAGAGAAACAGCTTTCTTCTGTCTCAATCAGCGCAAGCACCACATTTGAGTCTTTTTTCACGACTTACTGCGCTTAACATTTTTAACATCGTGCACGTCCTTGTCTTTTCTCATTCAAGCATGTTTCCTCACTTTAGTCTAGGTGTCAATAACGTTAACAGGGTACCCCCAGGATCCTCGAACTTAAATTCAAGGCTTTTTAAGACCTTTTTAATACCATTTCAAATGAAATTCAATGCCAACTTCGTACCCATTCCGACAGAAGTATGAGGGGAAAATGTCAAATCTGTATACATTTTAAACCCTAGAAAATAATTATGTACAAGGAGGCTACTTGAATTAAATAAAACAAATTATCAGTCATATTTAATACATACGCAACAGCATTGTAGCGCGCACGTGTGTGTAGGCCAGTGTTCATTTTGGCAGCCATTTTTGATTTAGTCTTAGTCTTCAAACGAAAATGCTTATTGGTCTTAATCACATTTGAGTCATCCTGTTTTTTATAGTTGTAGTTGACAAAGTCTTTGCATTTTTTGTCAACTTTTAGTCAAACTGCAGTTACTTTACTTTTGGTAGGTATTTTATATGTAGTCTTTAGACACAAAATGTCATAATAATTATTCTCTCTAGGCCAATTCAATTAAGGTCATGAGAAATTATTGACATTGCACTCTTTAGCAGTAGCACTTGTGCAGGTCTATAATGATCCCTTATCCTAAGTTCAGTGGTTCTCCAATGTTTTAGAGTGCTTTACCCCCTGGTGCCCCCTCTCTTCCACTTAGACTGCAGTCACACCTTTTCCATTAAGGGACAAGATTTGCCCCCTTTAATCAATTTTTCTATTTCATTTTTTACCTTTGTAATACCTTAAAAAAGAAAGAAATAATGCTTTAAATAAAACCATGTTCATTAAATTTGCAATGTTAAAAAAACATTCAAATTGCCAGTAGGTGGGGGTAACTGACTATCTTTATGAGTGAGTCTTTGAGTCATTCATTTATTGAATCTCACGATTCGTTCAAAGCCACATATTTTGTTGCAAAATAGAGCAAGCCTGACAATGCTGTTTTAAATGTAGTACATCACTTAATGTTACCCTTTTTTCTTTAATTTTTTACTGTTGTATAAAATCAATGTCACATTTGAAATCGTGTGGATATTCGGGAAACATTGCATTCTTGCTCGTATGAACACTGGTGGATATCAGCCTGCATTTTGATCGCAGATTTAGGCCCAATCCCAAATGGCACACTTCATGTGCACTTTCGGTCTTGTGGACTTACAATGGCTGCCGCGTGCGCGTGTCCGTTAAGTCCGTGAGACCGCAGTGTGTCCCATTTGGCCCAATCCCAAATGGCACACTTCATGTGCACTTTCGGTCTTGTGGACTTACGGTGCGGATCCACTTGTCCGTGCGGCACTTCTGTCGCACCGCGCTCCGCTTTATTCCTATGGGTGACGTCACGCGACTTTAACGCGCCCGCAATGCATCCCGGGAAGGCGGCGCTTCATTTAGAAAAATGCTGCGCGTCAAAAAGCTGGCCGATGCCCATCTTTATGCAAATGAAGTCCGTCAAACGCGACGCGTCTATCCAATAGAAGTAGTCTCTCGAGGGGCCTTTGTTCTAGACTGGCCGCTTTCTCAAAACCACGCCCATAGCAGTAAACTTGAGGAACGCCCATCAACATACAAATGTGGGAAGGCATCGCGACACCACGCGACTGTCGTGTCGGACATGTGGATCTCTACCGTCACAATGGCTGCCGCGTGCGCGTGTCCGTTAAGTCCGTGAGACCGCAGTGTGTCCCATTTGTCATTTTTAGATCTCAGAAGGGTGCTCGCGAGCGCCCCCTCTGCGGTCGATTTGCGCCCTTGATGCGCACTTTTGCCGAGCCCACGCTGATGCGGACTCCACAGCAGACTTCTTCCCAACATTCAAAGCGGCGTTACGTCGCGAAAGTGCGGACTCAGAGGAAGACCGCGAGTGCTTAGGGTTCCATTTGGGACAGGGCCATAGTCATTTTTAGATCTCAGAAGGGTGCTCGCGAGCGCCCCCTCTGCGGTCGATTTGCGCCCTTGATGCGCACTTTTGCAGAGCCCACGCTGATGCGGACTCCACAGCAGACTTCTTCCCGACATTCAAAGCGGCGTTACGTCGTGAAAGTGCGGACTCAGAGGAAGACCGCGAGTGCTTAGGGTTCCATTTGGGACAGGGCCTTAGTCGCACAAACAGAACACGTGACACAAACAAACTCGTGACAGAACACAGACCGACTGAAAGACACTTTAATTTAAGTAAGTTAGAAAATCTAAAAGATCGCTGAACTCCAGCTTGTCTGTTTTCAGATCATCCGCGCTTCTTCAGCAGTGTAGAGAGAGCGCGCGCGCATGGTTGCCAGATGGGCTACTATTGAAAAGGCCGGGTAGAAAATATGTTCTATTAACAGAAAGGCTCTTATTTGGGTTTAAATTCTGTCATTTGTAGCCACAGCGGATTAAACTAGGCTAGGTACTATCTTGTTCTGTAGGCCTACCTCACTTGCCTAGTAGTAACGGTTGTGCACGCGATCGCTTTTTCTGCTATGACGTGGAGCGCGAGGTGCACTCAACGCTGCATACATTTTGAATTAGCCTACATTAGTAACAGTTAATTTTGTTATGGTATGAAATTAATCCTAGCAAAGGCAAAAAAAACATATATAAGACCTTTGTAACGAAATCCAAGACTTTGTATACTAAATTCAAGGCTTTTAAGGCCTTAATTTGAGATGATCAAATTCAAGACTTTTTCAAGGCTTTTAAGACCCGCGGATACCCTGGTTAAGTAGCACTATGCTACGCGGATAATCTCTAACAATAGACACTTCTTGTCTCCACAGAAAATATATTTTAACAGAATACAATATTTTACCAACATATGTGTGCAATTAATGTAGCTTATTTTAATTCATAAAGCAAAAGAAAACTTACCTCAAACAGAGATGAATCCAGTCCTTTCGATAGCGTGGTTGAAGGAGGGAAACCCCGCGTAACGTACAGAGAGACAGACTGCGCATGCGCGATGATGGGAAGTTAAACGTTCGAACGCAGAAATCAAAACATTAAGTTTTCTCAACTTCTTTTTTTTTTTGTTCATTGGACAAAATAGTAGTTAACATGCAGTTAAATAGTTTTTATAAGTTAACTCAACATTGCGCTCAAAAATTTGCCCACTCAACTTATAATCTTAAACTGAGTAAACAATTTGCAATTTTGCAATTGTTAATTTGCAATAAACAATTTGGATTTTTTACAGTGAACGTTTCAATGAAAATATTTCAAATTTGATCAATGTGTTTTATCATATATTATGTTTTGCACTAACAAATAGATGAATGATATGGAAAAGTATCAGTAAAGTATGTGTTTTCCACACAAACAATTTGTTGTCAAGTAAAAATACTACTTAATATTGTTTCTTAAAATGTTTATGTATTATTTGCTTTTAGACAAGAAAAAACAGAAACCATAGACTATATAAAGATGCACTTTAAAAAAAGACTTTGTTTCTCTTTTTCAGAACAAGTGTTTCATTTAGACATAGCTAGTAGACTACTAAACACATTTTTAATTAACAATAGTGTAGCAACATTGGGTTACTGCATTAAATTAGCTCAAATTATATATAGGGAATTCTAATAATTAATCCTAAATATGATTAATATACTGCATTTTACAGTTAAATTATCGAAGTTGAAAAGAGATCGATTGGATACATGAATGATCTCCACAATGAGTTATGGTTCGTCATTAATATATCAATAGTCTCATTACAGATCGATTATATGAGACAACTTTTACAGGAATTAATTTAGTTATCAAACAATCTGTCTGTCCAGCAGACGGGAGTAAGACTAACTTATCAATTTCCCAACAAAAATTGTCTCTTTCTTATAATTCCAAAAAGCTATTTTCTGGCCATGAAAATATCACCTTCTTGTTATTATAAAGTTTAGGTTACTGAAATAGTAACGCATTGTAAAGCTTTGTAGCGAGATCAAACAATTCATTGACTTTGTAAATATGAGCATTTTAGGCAGAACCAATCAAGAATATAATGGCTTTAATAAAAATGCAACTACAGATACAGAATTCTACATTTAAACACGGGATACATGTATGTACAGTAAACAGTAAAACTAACGCGACAGACGAATAACAAACAGGAGTGAGAATGGGATGAGAGGAAGATAAAATGAGAGATTGAGAGAGAGAGAGAGAGAGAGAGAGAGAGAGATTGAAGAGAGAGAGAGAGAGAGAGAGAGAGAGAGAGAGAGAGATCCGTAGGATCTCTCAGAATGGCAAATTTCATCTAGACATTTTTAACCTTTAAGAGACAACACGGAAAAACACAATCTTAATGCTCTAGCATCTCGGTAATTCAAATATACTTGCATTGTAATGGTTCTCAGGTGTCTGAGGCTGAGCTCTGCTGCGCATGTGAGCGGCTGGTCTTGTGTGTTCCGTTGGAGCGTCATGTGGTTTGCTGCGGTCTGGAGCGCGCAGTTTCAAAGAAGGCTTAAAAGTCTTTGACGTAAATTACCAAAGAGATAATTCAGACTAAGTTCATTTCTGGTGAAATGAACAAAAGAAAAAACAAACTTAAGAGAAAGAAAATAAAAGAAGAGAACACGGCGTAAAGCTCCCTAAGGAGCCATCCGGATACCTCTCACAGGGAAAAACTCTCAACCAACCAAAAAAACTCTCAGGAGTCAGTCTTTTTATGGAAAGACTGGGTTCACGCCTCTGTTTGCGCGAACCCCCATGACTGTCCGAGACTCTGAAGAGGACAACGCTTCCTTTGTCCTGTGGGGGGGGGGAATGCCCACTGGACTGAGGAGATGGTATTGAGCCGTTCGGCTCCAGAACCATGAGATGTGTAAAAGAATGCACATTACTGCATTCTGCTATCGGAATTCGGCTCCGTCAGATTGAGAGAATTACAGAGATATCAAACATGTCACAGAAATACATAGAAAAATAGAGCATTACATACATGCATATTATAAGCATTTAGTTCCTTCAAAGCAAGTTCGTTCCTTCAAACAAACGTCATACATGAAGTGAATATAAACTGGGAAACACATAAACATACAGGGATATATCGTATACAGTTGGCAATGGCTCATATTCTGAGTATAACACAGACTTTTACATGTGTGTGTGTGTGTGTGTGTTTGGGTGTGTGTGTTAGAATGTCCTTCAGAGTTTGGCCGGGTGGTGACCTCGTGCTCACCCCCCCCCCCCCCCCCCCCCCCGTTCCGGGGAGTGTATGGGTGTGCATATGGTGAGTTTAAGTTCGGGATAGTGGTTGATTATTTGTTGGAACAATGCCCATCTTGTTTGTGAGGTATCATGCAGGAAGGGTGTCCTTCAGTCAGAAGGGCGCCTCTTGGTCACATGTGATCAGAAAAAGGCACCCCTTTGTTTACTCGTTGGAGAAAAACGCTGTGTCTGCACTATAATCAGTAACTTACTCAAGTCCAACACCATACTTCTTTGTGTGTCCGTCCACAGTGAGTGGATCTGTGTCAGTTGATTAAAAATCCCGTGATTCAATCAACTAGCAGGATTTTAGCCATCTGGTTGCGGCTACAATAGATAAATCTGGAAAAATTATGTCATAGTTTCAGTCATTATGTTATTTGGGAGAAATTGTCCTTTCTTTTTTCTCATTTCGGGGCACAATTTACAAATGTGAGGGTGTGTTGCTGTGATTTTAAGTGTGTTTGATAAGTTTGCTAGGTGCTTGGAGACATGCTGACAAAACCCTTTTTTAACAGCAGCGTAAGTGACACCATTGAGACGAGAGAACTGAAAAAGGAGAAAGGCACTGATAGAAAAGGAATGAGTGAGAAAGTAAGTTAGAAAGTGAGAGGGAAAGAGGGGAAAATACAGTAAATGTGAACATGTTTTAGGAAAGTTTCCCTTCTGTTTCATCTTTTGATTTTGCTGATATCAGCATGGATTAGAATATGTTTATTCACTGGCATCCTGCTCTCTCTCTCTCTCTCTCTCTCTCTCTCTCTCTGTACTTTGTGCAATCCTCCCTCCCTTTACTTGCTAAAGAGAGAGCAGCTGTGGAGGCTGCCAAGGTCGCAGGGACAACTGAGAGTAATGACATTCCCCTGAAATGTTACCTCAATGCTAAAACTCACACTCAGCAGGAACAGATGAGGGCTCAGGAAGACAATGGCCTACAAAACCCGCCTGCATGTCTGTAGTGTTGTGTGTGGGTGTTTCTTCAACTTTCATGTCCCGGGGGTTGAGCTTTATTAAAACTAACAAGTAACATAACTTTTTTGTTTGTTTGTTTTATAAAGATCACATTAAAACTCTTGGCAACATTTTACCATGCGATCATGATTCATGTTGAGCTACTTTTCAAATGACTTTATGTACATTTTAATAACTGTAATCTAAAAAAAAAAAAACAGTCATAATTCAGTAACACAAATGATCAATGTTCCTCTGCTGTGGCATTATTTCCATCACAACCAACAATTTTGCCTAATTTCGGGTTAGGTTTAGTTAACCTAAGTTCTTTCACAAAGTGCACTTATTGAACAATGAGACAAAAGTGTCAGTGAAGAACCAGAGAGATCCGAAGCGCGACGAAAGCAAAGTAAAATCAAGCTAATCATCACTTGAATACACTATTTTTTTTGTGCATAATTTTCAATCAAGCTTTATTTTTTAATTATACAAAAAATATATTATATTAAAATCCAACTCAACTTCAAATTTCACTGTACTGCCGCTTATGCATACACATATAACTCTGCAATGCTCTCCAGCCTAACACTCAAAGTACTAATGGGTGAATACTATAACACTTCATACAAATATTATATTCATTACATTATAAATAAAATACCTATGTAAAAGTTGCATTGCCCATTTCAGGCCTTTCCAGTAAATAAACAAAATAAAGCATTATACATACTATATTGGTTAAATACTGTACATAAAAATGAGGCAAGGTGATATTGTTATGCATATTACAGAACACCACTTGTAGACATTGTTAGTAGATTGTTAGTATAATTTTACATGGTTTTAGTTTTACAGTTGTACAATATAGAGTTTACAGAGCTAACCCTAACCTGAACCCATCTCTGCAAAAAAAGTGTATAGGCATGTGAACTTATAATTGCACTAGAAGAAAACACTACATTGCTCCATGATGCAATTTACACTCCAATAAAAAAATGACCAGGACATTTTTCAAGAACATGTTTGTCCTTTGGTAGGAAGAATACTTGGAAGATTCAGACTAAACGGACATTGAGGAAAAATAAAAGAGGGAAGTGGAAATCCCTGAGGAAGATCAAGGCAGCAGAGATAATACCACGATAACTTTCTGTGGGTTAACAATGTGCCGCCTGCTGAAGCCGCTGTCTGCGTAATGGTTCTCTGGAGGTTTGCAGAGGCCGACGACTTTTTTTTGTTCAGCTAAGCTGCATGTGGTGCCCTTCTCCTTTCACCCACTGCAACTTTCTTCTTCGATAATGATGCCAAGTGGTCAAGTGTGCACCTATGTACCTCACATTTACGCACATACAGTATGCACACTCTTGGAGAAGTGTGTGTAGGACACTGCTGTTCTAAGTATTACCATAGTTGTTTTGTAAGCTGCCCTATATGACCAGATAAACTGTCATGACCAACCTCCTCAAAATCATGAAGGACGGTTGGAATGCAAGACATAGCCTGCTGTCCTCTTCCCCCAAAATAGCTTCTGCTGAAGATCAGTGCTGACGTTTTCTTTAGCAAAAGGTCCCTACACTGGAGGATCCTTCTTGCCTTTAACGCCACAAGTTTCTGTTTGCTTAATGTCAGCTCTCCTTCTGTGCATTCAGCAGTGACTCTGTTCTTTTTCAGAAAAGGTTAAGCAAGAGCAAGAGTTTTACAGCAGTTTTGGGAGGGGAGTGTGTGTGTGTGTGTGTACATCGTCTCATATATATATATATATATATATATATATATATATATATATATATATATATACCATACCCCCATAGATGTAAAAAATGTGGAAAGGATCAAAAGTGTGGCTACATTTCACCAGGCTCGATGCCAACAGAGCATGATGCAATATTTGCGACAAGATAATTGCTGCCAAGACCGGCAACACAACAAATCTGATGAAGTACTTGACAGTGCACAGAATAACTTAAACTTAATATAAATAAACCGATAGAAAGCTTGAACTACTTTTAAACAAACCAATTTGAATCGAAAACAAATTCTGATTATGTAATCCAAATGGTGCATTTTCCTCTGTAGGCGCGTACGTTCACTATACTGCAAAGATGATACTTAACAAAATTAGCAGTTTTGCTATAACACAAAAAACAATGTATCTGGTTTGCTCAAGCTGTTGTTATGTCCATATCAAATGATAAGTCAGCTTTGTCAACTTCATCTTTGCAGCCAACACTGACTCAGAAAACACAAGATTTTCACTTTATTTTGACCATCAACACATTCTTTACCATACCTTTACCTACCATACCATACCTTTAACACATTCTGTTGACTATAAGTAACGTTAAACATACATGTCAACTAACTCTCATTACAGTGTTAGTAAAGTGTAAGTAGATTGAAAGGATTATGGTTAGAATAAGTTGACATGTAGTCGCAAAGTTACTAATAGTCAGTAGAGTGTCTGTTGAAGGAGCATCACAATATAGAGTTAGCAGATATTAAACAGACTGTCTACTAATATTCTAATGATAGTTAGTTGACATAGTCAACAGAATGTTCAAAAGGGACCATCAAAATAAAAGGGTTACCGCCAGTGCTTTGCGACAAGCTTTATGTGTGCGCTTGAGCACGAGGCATATATTCCGCCCCCCGACTTTGAGTGTAAAAAAGTCAACAAACTGAAAAAAATAAAACCAACGTTTTTTTGAGGTAATGTTGTAAGGTAATTTCATAAAATTGGCATCGGAAAAAGTCATTCAGGAACCGGTATCGAAGTCAATGTATTGTGTATTGTGATACACAATGTATCTGTATTGTGCTCGATTGCTTCTGGCTGCCTGCTGTGAGTTTGTTTGCGTCGTGGCTGTCTAAGCCTCGTATTAGCATCGTATTTCTTTCTGTTTTTCCGTATTTCTTTCTTTTATCCTGCTTTGAACCATCATTTACCTCATAATTACAACTCGGACTGTTGAGCAGACCGTCTCAAGCGTGACCCAACACTGGGCCGTTACACCTGTGGGTCACGGCTGAGCGAGTCTTCTTTACACTCACTTACAAACGAACATTTTCTCGTCTATCGTGCGTCTACATTACACCCGTACCACTAAAAAGACGGATTATACCCAAGACTTCAGTCATAAATTAGTATTAATATTAATAGCATCACTGGTTGCATCGTTGCTAACTTACTGTCCATCTGTTAAAATGGCGAATATATCAGATGTATATCTACCTTTTGGTGCAGATGAGAACAGATTTGAGATGCTTGCGGTGCAGTCTGAATTAGAAGCTGTTGAGAAACAGATCCGTGACCTTTTAGAGAGACAAGCTGAGCTGAGAGACCGGCGTTTAGCTCTTGAAACATCACGCACCGATGCACACGGATCGGTGATTAACGTTAGTAACCCGCTGACCCTCGCCGCGTCTACTCCGTGCGTTTCTCAGCATTGGTCCCGAGCGTCCAGGTCCCGATCAGCCATGGTTTCATTCACTCCGGCTCCGACACAACACCACGAAGCCTGGGTGGTTCCGCGGAAGCCGCGAGCCAGGACCAGAATCTTTTCGCCCCTTCCGGTTTTCGAGATCTCCACTCAGAACCGCTTCTCCTCTCTTCGCGAAACGGAACGCGATGCTGTGATCATCGGCGATTCCACCGTCCGACACGTCCACGCTACGTTAGGTAAAAGTAAGGTGCACAGTCATTGCTTTCCTGGTGCTCGTGTTCTTGATATCGCTGCGCGGGTACCTGAGATCTTGAACGGTGACGAGCGCGTCGGAGCTGTTGTGTTGCACGGGGGAGCTAACGACACTAGGCTGCGACAGACAGAGGTTCTGAAGAAAGACTTCAGGAGCCTGATCGAAACGGTTCGCAGCACATCGCCTGAAACAACGATCATTGTGTCTGGACCGCTTCCCACGTACCGACGAGGGCATGAAAAGTTCAGTAGATTATTCGCGCTAAATGAATGGTTAATGTCATGGTGCAATGAGCAGAAACTGCTCTTTGTAAATAATTGGAATCTGTTCTGGGAGCGACCGAGGCTCTTCCGCGCTGATGGCTTACACCCAAGTAGAATCGGGGCAGATCTTCTGTCGGATAACATCTCTAAGATGTTAAACACCGTTTGACTAGTAACCAAAAATCCAAATCACAGTCTCTGCTGCACCAATTTAATTTATATTAATACTAGTGTAGAACATTGCATAGAAACTGTGTCTATTCCTCGTTTACTGAGATCAAATAATAAATCTACTGCGGGATCTAGAAAAAATCTAATTGTTATTAAAACAAAAAAACACGCTATTAGTGAACAAAAACAATTTCTAAAGCTAGGTCTTCTTAACATTAGATCGCTCACACCTAAGGCGGTTATTGTAAATGAAATGGTCACAGATAATAATTTCGATGTACTGTGCCTTACTGAAACCTGGCTTAAACCAAATGATTATTTCGGTCTAAATGAGTCTACTCCGCCAGGATACTGTTATAAGCATGAGCCCCGTCTAATCGGTCGTGGCGGCGGTGTTGCAACAATCTACAGGGATATCCTTAATGTTACTCAGAAAACTCGTCATAGGTTTCATTCGTTTGAAGTACTTGTGCTAAATGTTACGCTCTTAGATGTAAGAAAAAAATCCCTATTATCTCTAGCCTTGGCTACCGTATATAGACCTCCAGGGCCTTACACTGTTTTCCTAAAAGAGTTTGCAGATTTTCTCTCAGATCTATTGGTCAACGTCGATAAAGAATTAATTGTTGGAGATTTTAACATACACATCGATAATTCAAATGATGCGTTAGGGGCTGCGTTTACAGATTTATTAAACTCCTTCGGGGTCAAGCAAAACGTCACCAGACCAACTCATCGTCTTAATCATACACTCGATTTAATTATATCATATGGAACCGATCCAACCGATATAGATATCATTCCACAAAGTGATGATGTCACTGACCATTACATGGTAACTTGCATATTACGTACGTCTGTAATATGTCATGCTGCGCCATGTTATTGACCAGGCAGAACAATCCTTCCATCCACCATAGATAATTTCTCAAATAGCTTATCTGATCTGTCTCAGCTGCGGCCTGAACCCAAACGAACAGATGAACTAGACGAACTAACTAGCACTATGAGCACCATTCTCTCTAGAACATTGGATATTGTTGCACCCATTAGATTAAAAAAGGTCCGAGAGAAAAGTATAGCACCATGGTACAATAATACTACGCATGCTCTAAAGAGAGAAACCCGTAATTTAGAGCGTAAATGGAAACAAACTAATTTAGTGGTCTTTAGAATCGCGTGGAAAGACAGAATGTCACGTTATAAAAAGGCCCTAAAAGCGGCCAGGGCTGAGCACCTCCGCAAACTAATAGAAAACAACCAAAACAATCCAAGGTTTTTATTTAACACCGTGGCTAGACTAACAAATAAACAGACGTCGTCTGAACAAAATACCTCGTTACAGTTTAGTAGTAATGATTTCATGAACTTCTTCAACGAGAAAATTGAAAGCATCAGAACCACAATTGTAAATGTTCAATCCTTGCTCCCGCCTTATGATTCGGCCACAATTGTCGCTCCGCAAGAGCAATTACAATGCTTTACAACTATAGAACAAAAAGAGTTAAACAAACTTATCACTTCATCTAAAACAACAACATGTTTATTAGATCCTATACCAACTAAACTACTGAAAGAAGTGTTACCTATAGTGGAAGAGCCTCTTCTCAATATTATTAACTCATCTTTATCTTTAGGTCATGTTCCAAGAACGTTCAAGCTGGCAGTTATAAAACCTCTTATTAAGAAACCACAATTAGATCCAAATAACCTAGTAAATTACAGACCCATTTCAAATCTTCCATTTATGTCTAAAATATTAGAAAAAGTTGTGTCCGCTCAACTCGGCTCTTTCTTACAAGAAAACGACATCTATGAAAAGTTTCAGTCTGGATTCAGACCGCATCATAGCACTGAAACTGCGCTGGTTAGAATAACAAATGATTTACTTTTAGCTTCGGACCAAGGCTGTATCTCAATACTAGTTTTACTTGATCTTAGTGCAGCGTTCGATACTATAGATCACACAATACTCCTAGATCGACTACAAAATTATACTGCACTCAAAAAAATGCTGGGTTGTTTCTGTAAACAAATTGTTGGGTTGATTGTGCTGGGTCAAAATGCTGGGTTGTTTGGGGCACTGTAAACACATTATTGGGTTGCTCATGCGGGGTCAAATGAGTTGTAAGGGGGTAATTCACAAATAAACAGCTGGTTGGGTTATTTTGACCCAGCAACTGGTTTATTCTTTGCGGAACTTTCTGGATTCACTTCTGACTCGAGGAGGACGTCACTCGGAGCGTGAAGTGTTTTATGGTAAGTTAATATGAATGTTTACCAATATTTTTAACATTAATAATTTCACTGTTCAGCATAGCCTACAGTCTTTTCAGCCCGTTCTCATCCCAAGGCGTAATATAATGACGCTTTTGCCAAAGCGTCTATATCGAACGCGCATGGTACCCTTTAGCGTCAATATGAGACGCCGATATATATGGGTCAGAAGGCGCCTCCTAGCGGTCTAACCTTAACCCTACACCATACCTAAACCTACCCATCTCTCTGCTAAAGGGTTCCATGGGCGTTGGATTTAGACGCTTTGTCAAAGTGTCAGAATATGACGCCTTGGGATGAGGATGCGTTGGTCTTTTATATGGAAGTGTGAGGGGTAACGTATTTATTCTGTAAAACATTAAATAGTAACAGCTAGCCGGTTAGATTGTTTTGACAAAATGCCGCGTTAGTTGTAGCTAAACCAGCTAACGTTATATCATGCAGCCTTAATGAAATGTGCAGTTTGAATTGTAATTTCATCACGTAAATATCGTATTTATTGTGGACGTTTAGTAATTAAAAGTGAGGAAAGCGTTTTGAATGAAACCGTAAGCGCGCATGTAGGCTATTTTAGTCCGGCTCGCACGTAAAAACTGCGGGAAAAAATTCTAGTGACTCGGTTGTTTGGAAAGTCTGCAGGCACATTTAAGAAATTCTCGTCAGAAGAAGCGACGGGGGTAAGTTCCAGCACAGTCTGCGTGTTTCTTCTGTAATGTCTATGTCGGAACCAGAATCGTTTTTGCAAAAAAATAAATAAATAAATAAATAAAAATACATTGTATGACGTGCAATCTTTACAAACTGCGACTGAGGCAAGGAGAAATAAATCGATTTCATATTAGGCCTAAGCATGTTCTCGCCCTGAACCCATAAGTTGTTAAGACCTGAGGTAGGCTTACTAAGAATAATTTAGTATTAAGACGGTTGTCATGGACCAAGTGTGCGCGATGTTTGAGGCCAAATAATCGTTTTTGCTATTTTGACAACAGCGCCATTTTAAACACCAGGGCAGATCTAAGTCAGAAATGCTACTTTAGAAATATGAATTGTTATATACAGCATACTATTTAAATGTTAATGCAACTTTATGTATTATGCTCATATTGTTTAGCTGCTAAAGGGGAGACCGCTTTGAAGGTCCTGCAAACTCTGCTTCCCCCATCCATCTAACGTTACAGAAGAGGAGGAAAGGGCTTCAGACCCACCAGGCACAGAGGTCCTTGACATGCAACCTGTAAGTTTTACTTTAGTGTTTATACTTCAATAAGGGTAGACGTTTGATATGCTTGATAACTATGAAAGTAATTTAGGTTTAGAATATTTAAAGGTGCAATCTCTGTTTGCCACATAAAATTGAAATTTTTTTAATAGATTTTTGTTCATTTTTAAAGCTGCAGTCCATAACTTTGTTGTGTTCAAAATTTACAAAATGTTTATAATGAGCGAGTACATCATGAATCCATTTTCCAAATTGTGTTTTTGTCTTATCCTGAATCCCACACTATTTTAGACTGCTAAATGTCTATTTAGATGTGTAAATAGACATTTTGTTTGTTTTTCACATTTGGCCATATTTGGTAATGTTTGCAATAAAAAAATATAAATACTTTCACAAAAAAAGTTTAACCTTGCATGTCAGTTATATTGCAACACTCTAAGTTATTGTGTAATCAACAGGACCAACATGGATATTTACAAAATGACTGGAGCATCAGGGATGCGACGAGGGGGACACGTCAGACCTTTGCCATTGTTCCAGGCCACGCCATCGAGACCGAGTCTTTGCTGGAGGCTGGTGATCTTTGTTTCAAAGTCTTATTTTGTTTTTCATGTTAAATACACAAAGCAGTGTATCAAATGAATGAAAAAGAGTCTTTAAAGAGTCAGTTTTTTCAGGCCCCCGTGATATTTAGTAACATTTTAAATGTTTGTTGCTATTCTTAATAGATCAACACATCTTAATAAATGAAATCATAATCGTAAAGAGTTCAAATGAGTTGCTTAATGACTTTTAAAGGTGCATTGTGTAATATTAAGGAGGATCTGTTAACAGAAAT
Organism: Semotilus atromaculatus; assembly: GCA_031834385.1. NCBI lineage: Eukaryota > Metazoa > Chordata > Actinopteri > Cypriniformes > Leuciscidae > Semotilus > Semotilus atromaculatus. The sequence continues at coordinate 4,623,716 of JAULUF010000009.1, forward strand.
GCAATATCATATACATAAATATGTTTTCAGTGGTGTATATAAAGACCTTACTTAATGAACCGTTATGGTTTTTTTTTACCTTAGAATGAGTATACATTGTATAATTGTAATAATTGTATACAAAAAAATATTAAAGAGATGTATTAAAAATTTAAAAAAATATATAAATAAATGATTGAAATCACATATGTGGCCACTCTGGTTTATTGTATGACAGAGACAATAATTATTTTACATTCATAATATAACAAAAATGTGTTACTAATTTTAATAAGGCAATGAGATAGGAAATAACCCAGCACATGAGTAAGACTTAACCCAGCAAGATGGTCAATTTCCCCCACTGGTTGGGTCAAATTAATGACCCAACAATATGGGTTAAATGGAAAAACCCAGCACTTGGGTCAAACCAACCCAGCGCGTGTTCTGTCCTATAGTGACCCAGCGGTGTGGTTAAGGTTGGGTTATTTTTTAACCCTGCATTTTTTAGAGTGTGGTATTCAAGGACAAGCATTAAGCTGGTTCAGGTCATACTTATCCGACCGCTACCATTTTGTCTATTTAAATGGAGAAAAATCGATCATAACTTCGGCAAACTATGGAGTGCCACAGGGATCTGTGTTAGGCCCTCTATTATTCTCAATATATATGCTGCCACTTGGTAATATTATAAGGAAACATGGAATTAGTTTCCATTGTTACGCCGATGACACTCAAATATATATTTCATCACGGCCAGATGAATACGCTAAATTATCCAAATTGACAGACTGTGTTAAAGATATAAAAGATTGGATGACGCGTAATTTTCTTTTATTAAATACAGACAAGACAGAAGTAATACTTATCGGTTCTAAAAACCGTCCACAAAACCTCTCACAACACTACTTTAACATAGTAGGATGCCCTGTTACTTTATCCTCTACTGTAAAAGACCTGGGTGTTATATTAGACTGCAACCTGTCTTTTGAAAAGCATATTTCATATGTTACAAAAACAGCCTTTTTCCACCTTAGAAACATTGCTAAACTACGTAATATGCTATCAGTCTCTGATGCAGAAAAGTTAGTTCATGCATTCATGACCTCGAGACTAGATTACTGTAATGCTTTATTAGCTGGTTGTCCTGCATCTTCAATAAACAAGCTACAGTTAGTCCAAAATGCAGCCGCTAGAGTTCTTACTAGATCAAGAAAATATGATCATATAACACCGATTTTTTTCATCACTTCATTGGTTACCTATAAAGTTCCGTATTAATTACAAGGTATTGCTACTGACCTATAAAGCCCTAAATGGTTTAGCTCCAGTCTATTTAACGGACCTTCTATCGCCCTATAATCCATCGCGCTCTTTAAGATCACTAAATTCGAGGCTTCTGGTCATACCTAGGATATCCAGATCCACCAAAGGAGGGAGAGCATTTTCACATTTAGCTCCGAAGCTCTGGAATAGCCTTCCTGATATTGTTCGTTGCTCAGACTCGCTCTCCCAGTTTAAAACTAGACTAAAGACGCATCTCTTCAGCCAGGCATTCATATAAAATTTTAAAACTTACAGTTACTGTAAATCCGGCCTCTAGTTCATAAAAGCCAGAGGAGAACTGGCCCCCGACTGAGCCTGGGTTCTCCCAAGGTTTTTTTTTTCTCCATTGGGTTACTTGATGGAGTTTCAGGACAACACTGGGTCACTTGATGGAGTTTTTCGGTTCCTTGCCACTGTTGCCTTTGGCTTGCTCAGTTGGGGATATTCAAATTAATTAACCAATCATTAATAACATTGATCAGCCCTTCCAAACTTGGATGTCTTTTTTTATTTTATTGTTTTCCACTAATAAACAAACATTGATATGTTGTTTTGATTGATACTGTGAAGCTGCTTTGATACAATCTGTATTGTGAAAAGCGCTATATAAATATACTTTACTTGACTTGACTATTGTATATATACACTCACCGGCCACTTTATTAGGTACACCTGTCCAACTGCTCCTTAACATTTAATTTCTAAGCAGCCAATCACATGGCGGCAACTCAGTGCATTTAGGCATGTAGACATGGTCAAGACAATCTCCTGCAGTTCAAACCGAGCATCAGTATGGGGAAGAAAGGTGATTTGAGTGACTTTGAACGTGGCATGATTGTTGGTGCCAGAAGGGCTGGTCTGAGTATTTCAGAAACTGCTAATCTACTGGGATTTTCACGCACAACCATCTCTAGGGTTTACAGAGAATGGTCCGAAAAAGAAAAAACATCCAGTGATGTTGGCGGAAATGCCTTGTTGATGCCAGAGGTCAGAGAAGAATGGCCAGACTGGTTCGAGCTGATAGAAGGGCAACAGTGACTCAAATAACCACCCGTTACAACCAATGTGGGCAGAAGAGCATCTCTGAACGCACAGTACGTCGAACTTTGAGGCAGATGGGCTACAGCAGCAGAAGACCACACCGGGTGCCACTCCTTTCAGCTAAGAACAGGAAACTGAGGCTACAATGTGCACAAGCTCATCGAAATTGGACAATAGAAGATTGGAAAAACGTTGCCTGGTCTGATGAGTCTCGATTTCTGCTGCGACATTCGGATGGTAGGGTCAGAATTTGGCGTCTACAACATGAAAGCATGGATCCATCCTGCCTTGTATCAACGGTTCAGGCTGGTGGTGGTGGTGTCATGGTGTGGGGAATATTTTCTTGGCACTCTTTGGGCCCCTTGGTACCAATTGAGCATCGTTGCAACGCCACAGCCTACCTGAGTATTGTTGCTGACCATGTCCATCCCTTTATGACCACAATGTACCCAACTTCTGATGGCTACTTTCAGCAGGATAATGTGCCATGTCATAAAGCTGGAATCATCTCAGACTGGTTTCTTGAACATGACAATGAGTTCGCTGTACTCAAATGGCCTCCACAGTCACCAGATCTCAATCCAATAGAGCATCTTTGGGATGTGGTGGAACGGGAGATTCGCATCATGGATGTGCAGCCGACAAATCTGCGGCAACTGTGTGATGCCATCATGTCAATATGGACCAAACTCCCTGAGGAATGCTTCCAGCACCTTGTTGAATCTATGCCACGAAGAATTGAGGCAGTTCTGAAGGCAAAAGGGGGTCCAACCCGTTACTAGCATGGGGTACCTAATAAAGTGGCCGGTGAGTGTATATATATATATATATATATACACATGACATTTTATTTTGTGAGAAATAATGGAGTGTACAGGAACTTCTTACTCTCTGATCATTTCTAAATTAAATAAAAATAATTCCTATCTATAATTATATCTGTCTTTACTTTTTTTTTTTTTTTTGTATATGAATGTATGTGCTCAGTGTTTTATGTGAGGCACCATGTAAGCTCAAACTAATTGCCCCACGGGGATTAATAAAGCTCAAAAAAAAAAAAAAAATTACATTATCCATTATGTATTGTACATGCATAATTTGGTATGTTTGCAACCTCTTCGGCTGAAGTCTACTTTGAGGAAAAGGTTAAGCAGAAAATGGCCTGCTGGTCGGTATGTTGCCTCCTTTCTTGCATGGGGTCTGTTCTTCTGACAGGGCAGCTGACGAGGACACTTTGCCAGTTGGTCACCTCAAATGTGAATGGGATGACTAAAGGGACATGATGTCCTTCAAGCTTCAGTAATCTGGTAATGATTAGGACTTAATGAATGCATGCCTTGTGTCTCAAATAATGTGTCAAGCTAGTTACACAAAAACAGCCAGGCACATATACAGTTTTGGATCCATTTAGTTAAGTTAGCCTGCTATTTACCATAAGCCTAAACTATAGCGGTGAGAAGAGAGTACCTCTCGCGTTCCGCAATAATTGATTTGCGAGTTGGGCGAAAATGGGTTTCTTTGGGGGGTTTTTTGGACAGTATTTAAAAAATAATTTTGCCTTAATTTACTCATTCTACTTAAATTAAATTATAGGATAAGATAAATAAAATGACAAAATGTGAATTATTTTATTATTATTTGTTTTATTATTCATAGCTCCCACAAAATCTAAATGGCTCTGGTCTTCCAGCATACTGTACATCACTAGTTTGTTGTTTAAGGTGTGGGGGTTGTTGGATTTTTCCACTGATATAACTTAGAATTTTGGCTTAAACCTCTATTTTAGTACCATGTGACCATAAACACTTTTTTCCAACATGACAACTGGTCACTATTAAACATTTGGGTAATCTCTGGATGGCCTTTTTTACGTAATGACATCTCTGTATCATTTCTCTCAGGTCTTCTTTTGGTTTTCACAGAGGTTTTTTTTTAATGATGACCTTTGCTAGGCAGCCTCTAGGAGGTTTTATGTAGCTGCCACTTCCTGAGAACAGAATCAACAATTCCTACTGGGACATTCAAACACTTGGATATTGTTTTGTACTATTTTCCTAGTCATTTGTTTTACTTTGTCACTATATCGTTTTTTTTTTTTTTATGCTCTCAGGTCTTCATTTTCACAGTGATACTTCACAACCTAAATAATGATCGTGTAGCTGTGGGGTTTTAGTAGCTATTTTAATGTTTCAGCTGTTGTCTCCTTGTTGGGGAAACTTGTGTTTATCTGTGTAAACTTGGAAATTTTTACAGAAACACTTCTGTAAACAGCACAAGTTTTGCTTTTTGTAAAATCAAAACAATGTCACATTAAACTAATTAATTTACGTTTAGTTTCTTTTCTAACACACTAAAATACCCAAGATAACATTTTATTTAAATTTTATTTATGGACTTTATGCCATCACTTGAAAGTACAGAATTAGCCAGTAAAGCAGAGGAAGAGAGGAGTGGGAATGCATCAGTCCCCATGAGAATGATAACTTTAATGTGTTGGAATACCATTTTGTGGCCCTGAAGATGCATTGATACAGAGAAAGAGAAAATAGCTGAATGATCCTTGATCTCTGAGATTTGTAAACCTGTAATTGGCTGTCACCTAACTGCCCTCCAAAGGCCTTGGTGGTGAATCGTGCCTCGAAAAACTGCTGATAACGGGGTGCAAACAGAGGATGGGTGGTCCAGACCACAGGGGTAAATCACCTGCATACATCTCTTTTTTATCTCTCAAACCTCCAGAGAGCAATTTGCAGAGCTATGTAGACCACAAAAAAAAAAAAAAAAACAGCAGGAGGCCTGAATGTGAAATCCCACCCTAGCTGTGCCCTGGGAGGGGGCCGAAGGACCAGCTAGCCCAGTGGTAAAGTTGATGGTCTTGATACAGTGTTACAGTGAGACAAACACCTCCAAATTCAGTCTGTGTTTAACATTCCCACACCCTTATTTCAATGTGCATGGTGAAAAGTGAAAGCAGCTATTTTCTTACCTGATCTGACCCCTTGAAAAGTACTTGTGTTGGTCCAAGCAGATGTACATATAGTCAGGTTTATTCTATCATTAAATAATATTTTTGACTTAAATTAAATCAGTTAATGTGGATGTCCCAACATGAAGCATTAATGTGGATGTCCCAACATGAAGCAGATTTGTAGTGTATTAGTTTACATTATCCCTGACTAGCCTACTATTAGCTGTAAACTTTATCGAATTGAAAGATGTGTTAAAGCCAGAATCGTTGATGTGTAATACTATAGAGCTGGACAGTTTCGGTTGTGAAGATCTGATGTGTAAGGTCATCGGGTTACTGCTTCAAAGGCAAAGTAAAGTAATAAGATGAATTGAACACTGCCGACGTGGCACAGTGTGGCCACTAGTCCCTGTTGATCTTTCAGCCTGGATCATTGTCTATTTCACACTGAACATGAAGCAAGACAACATAAGAAATGCTCACTGAAAACAATTTACCATTAACCTTCTGTTATATATCTCTTTATCTTGAGCTGTTAGTATTAAGCAAGAGTCGTATTGATAGTCCTCAGGCATGGGCCAAAGTCATTCGGTTTCAGGTCAGAGTCGTGCTTCAAATCTTAGCCGTCAGTTTATGTAAAGACTGGAGTCGGTTACAAGCTTTAAATCAAAACAAGTCAGGACGACATGCATTAATGTGTCCATTCCAAAGGGCTTGCTGTTAGAGTAATGGATGCCAAAGCCAATCATAAGATGAATTAATTTTAGTACACTTTATTATAAGTATACAGTAATAATGTCCTTACAAATCATTTACAAACTATTAGTTTATAGTCAATCCACAGGTAATATATTGTAGTCTCTGTTAATATATAAATAGGATGTATACAAATAGTGGTATGTATATAAAATTAAACAATAATAATTTTGTTATAATTAAGGAAAATGAACGAAGAACTACCTATTTGTATATTGCCTATTAATATACTAAGAATGTAGAGACTAAAATATATTTACTATGAATTAACTATAAACTAATAATTTGCTTTTCAAATTATTTGCAAGTACATTATTATTGTATACTTATTAGTTGTAAGGTATGTTGTACGTTTTGAAGTGGTGGAGGCATAACTACCTTGCTTTTGATAGGTTATAATGTATGAAACACAAATTGCATGGGTTGCTTTTAAAGTGTAAATTGCAGGTTACATTTTTTATTAAGATAATGCAATGTGCTTATTAAACATAAAGATAAGAACCGCCCACCATTGTTTTGTATGTTTCTTTTATACCGAAATGTACTTTTATAGAGGTTTTAAGCACACCCGCTCCCTTCCACTAGGTTGGGCGTGACGTCATAAAAGGGACTCCAAGCCTAGAGTTAACGTTAGTCAACGAAAAGTAGGTTAGCAGTTATATTGTGTTTTTTTTAGATTCAGAAGTGATGAATGAAATAACTCAATTGTAAACATACTCGTGTGTGCTGGCTGTGCGAGAACCGTGATCCTGCCTGAAATGAGAGTAAGCTATTCGGAAAACAAACGGGTTCAGGCAGCATGCGTAAAAAAAACAGGATATGCTGCGTGAGGCTCGTCAGATTAGCCGGTCGCGGGTCGAGCAGCTCTACTAAACTCCAGAACGCGTTCACCTCACGGCAGCACACACTCTCCACTGCTGACTCCAGTTCACCTGACGGCAGCACACACACTCCACTGCTGATCCCACTGGGTGGCATAGCCCACACAAACACCTGTCAAACACAGCGATAGGGACATCGAGCTCTCTTTTTCTTTCTGACAATGAGCATCGCTAATTAGTTGCGTTTTAGCACAGGCAATATCGCGTTCTGTCAGTAGATGCCAGCAAAAGCTGGGACTGATCACGGCGATGTTACTATCTCCCCAGCGTTGTACCGATTTCCGACTCTCGGACAAATCGCACTCCCCTTCGCGTGCACGCGCCTCCCACATAAATACGCGCTGAAGCGAGTTTAAATGCACTTCCTTTGCCATATGCGTTTATCGATTGATTTTTCACACAGCAAGCACCCAGATCCTGCATGAAAGCTTTGTCTACACTTAAATTATTTTCGTGTTTGCGTTCACACAGAAGGCGTTCTGGCAATTTCCCGTGATCAACGCGCTGTGTGAAGGGGTCTTACGAGTTGCTACTCCCTTTTATGACGTCATCACCCAGCAACTGTAAAAAAATGCTACCGTTGAAGAAACCATGGAAGAAACCCTAATAAATGTTATTTTAACGCATTTTTAGACCGAAATGTTTACATATATACATATTGAGCACTTTAATTTACACATTAATTGGTTGTGGTGGTTAACCTGCAATTTACACTTTAATGGTGTCATAATGCTTGTAATTTTAACTGTAAAATATTGTAAAAAATGCTACAGTAAAAGCCTGTTTATTAACAGTAAGATCTCTTACTATACACATGGTAGAACTGTAATAAATCTAGCCTTATGTTTTATGCAGTTTTACAGTAATACTGTTAAATGTACTGTGCTTGGAAGTAAAAACGAACAAATCATCTTATAATTTACAGTAAAAAGTCAGAAACTGACATTCATAGCACATTGATGTTTTTTTTTATTTTAATAATTTTTGTTATTATTTTTTTTCTCCGTAACATTATGGTCTGAATGTGCATCTTATATTGTTAAATGAATGATTATCTTATGTTAGGTTTATTTTAGCATTTTTTTTTGTGTGTGATGTGAATTACCATGGTGGTGTTTTGTATCTGTGTTCATGACTCTGTGAACCTTGTGTATATAAGTATTTCCCTCGGCTTGTTAAAAAAGGCTACTTGTGATGAACTTTGATTCATCATGTGTTTTTCTTTCCCACCGGTGTACAAATCAGATACAGTTAGTAGCAGTACTAATTCAGCATAGAAGGGCTGTTGAATTCACTGGTTTGTAGACATTTTTGCAGGTTGTTCTGTAATGTTAACATCTGGCAGTTTTTTTTCACACTGTAAAAACGTCAGTATACTATGGGAGCTTGTTTCCACCACTGAATTAAAAAACAAAAAGGTAATTGCGATTTTTATCTCACAATTCTCTTTTCTTGGAATTGAGTTTACATTTTGTAATTCTGACAAATTTTTCTCAAAATTGCGTGATAAAAATTAAAAGTAAATATTTGCAAAAGTAAAAAAAAATTCAAGATTTATCTCACACGACTTTATAACACGAAGTTGCGAGTTATAAAGTCAGAATTGTGAGATTTAAATTGCGATTCTGTGAGGAAAATAAGTCAGTTTTGAAAGTGGCTAACGTTACCATTGTCTCTGACTGTATTCGCAGAGACCAGGGGCCTCATTTATAACCGTTGCGTACGCACAAAACAGGCCCTGAAAGAGGCGTATGCCACTTCCGACGCATAAATTGTGATTTTTAAAAACAAACTTGACGGGAAAATTTGCGCACCTTCACGCAAACTATGACCCATGCGTACGAACGTTTGGAGACGGAGCAGTTTGGCGACACCGATGGTGAGCTGAAGTTAAATGTCTTTTCGGTCACTTTTTAGACAGAAAATCTAAAGAAAAGTATACATATACAGAAAGATAATACAAATATAATTTCACTCAACAAGCCTATCACTTGAAGCAAATATCCATCCCTTCTTTAATGTCCGCGCCAGCGAGCACGTTGTGCCGTTTCTGAAACTGACGCATATATAGCCCATCTAATGGCAGATCTTCTTTATGAGTCCTAATCATAAATACAGTGCATGTTCACAATAACAGTTTAAATAAATTAAATAAATTATATAGTTATTTAAACTATGTTTTACTTCTGATATAAACATTTAGATTAAATATGCCAAATTCTCATTAAAGGAGTTAAACTTTTAAATGAAATCATTACTGAGAAGTTACAATATTTTTTATATTCAATAAATATAAATATTTGTTGTGGATGCAATGCTTTTGAACACGTTTCCTCTGGCATGCTGTGTTTGAATGTTTTAACTACAGAGATAATTGCTTATCATGATGATAGCAGATTGTCTGAGAAAATTGTTTCCTGAAAATAATGCGCAACAAGTTCTATCTGTTTCCATTCATAATATAAATCAATTACAAATACTATTTGGCCAGTGGAAAAGATTGAGAAAAACTTTCTCTGAAATGTATTTTTCACTATTTGATTTATTTATTCAAAAACAAGGCAAGGATAGGCAACTAAATTATTTTTATTAATGTAATTTGACGGCACATCCGTATTTCATATTTTCCTAATGTCTTTTACCGTTAACATTTTGTCACGTGGATGAATAGTCATATGCAAATGATATTCAGATGAGGATATGCATAGTAAAACTAGGCGTAGTAAGCTCCATATATGGTTATTTCGGGGAGGAGACGCATGTGTGTCAGGATTCCATCCAGCTTACACACTCCTTCCACTCCTCCCACTCGTTCACTATCCCCTGAGTATTGATCACCATCACCTGCACCTCATTACGCCACCACCTTTATATACTGCACGCCTTCCTTCAGTCAGTGTCTGATCTCGTCTCTACTAGACTCACAGACTCAACCACTAACCTGATGCTTACCAGCTACTTACCTGTCATCCTGATCCTTCGTCGAGCCCTTCATCTTTGTCAGCCTTCTTCACCTTCCAAGAACCCTGCCATCTGCATCACCGCATCAAACCATCTGTACAAGAGAATAGAGACCGTTAACCATCAGCTAAGTTCCTCCAGCTTGTCTACCATTTACATACTCACCCGATCACTGGCTACTTCTGCTATATTGTTGAATAAACACTATTTCACTATTCACCTGTCTGAGTCCTGTTTCCAGCGTGACAGAAGATCAGACCAAAATGCAGAACCCAGCGGAACCATTAGGAACACCAACTCGCGATCCATTCGCAGAACTGGTACAAGCTGTTCGTCAGTCTCTTCTCCCTTCGCCTTCTGTGAATCCACCCACCGTACCTGATGAAATCCTTCACTCTGCCTGTCAACAATTACTTCCGCAAACACCCGCTGCTTCGTTAGCTGCCTCTGCAAGTCCCATGGCCCGACCAGCGACATTCACCGGAGAGGCGGAGGATTGCAGCGGTTTTTTGCTTCAAGTTTCTCTCTATTTCCTGATGCAAGTTCACCATTTCTCCAATGACACATCCCGTGTTGCATTTGTCATCTCTCTGCTGTCCGGTCAAGCCCTCCAATAGGCCCAGTCCTTGTGGAACTCAGATTCTCCCGTGATTAAATCACTATCGAACTTTATGCAACACTTTAAGGAAGTTTTTGGACAGACCGTGTCGGATCTCACAGTGCACGATCAACTTTTCAATCTTCGCCAGGGTGATTCATCCGTGAGTACATACGCACTACGTTTTCGCACACTAGCAGCCTCTAGCGGTTGGAACGAGACTGCCTTGATTACGGCTTTTCAGCATGGTCTCAATCCCAATATTCGCCAGCTAGTGGTAGTGTATGAAGATTAATTAGGAATTGAAAGCCTCATCCAGAAAACCCTTCGAGTTTCTCAACGCCTGTCTGCCTTCACGACCGCTGTCTTTCCTCCGCCCTCGGTTCCATCTGTCGCTCCTCCAGCACCAGAACCTATGCAAGTTGACTCCGCCCATCTCTCTTCATCAGAATGGCAGCGCTGTATTCAACGCCATCTCTGTCTGTCTGAGACAAACATCTAATCAGCAACTGCCCTGTTCGTGCTCAGGGTCCCATGGTGAGTACCATCCAGATTCTTCCAAGAATTGCTTCCCTGAACCGAACTACTGTTCATTTGATCTCTTCTCGTGTATGTGTCGCAGCGCAAGCCCTCTTCGACTCAGGCTCAGTGGGGAACTTCCTCTCCACGCAGCTCCTCAAGTCCTCAAGAATTTTAAGTGCAAACCATCCAGGGAAAACCGTTGGGCCGAGGTCGAATCCGTCATGTCACCCCCGCACTTACACTCAGCCTAGGATGTCTACACACAGAGGAAATCTTGTTTATGGTGCTGGAGGACTCCACTGCTGAGCTCATCCTGTGACGCCCTTGGTTACTCCAACACCAACCCACTATCGACTGGAGGACGGAGAAGTCCTTCGTTGGGGTCAACAATGCTTTCACTCCTGTCTAGCTTCGGTGAAGAAGGTTCAGGTAAAACCCTCTCTGACATCATCATCTAAGAAACCCTCCAGAATTCCTGTTTGTTCCACTTCCGTTGAGAGTCCAGACATCCAACATCAACTGGAGATTCCAGCACAATCCAGGATGTCTTTAGCAAGTAGTTGGCAACGAAACTTCCACCTCATCGGCCATGGGACTGTGCTATCGACCTGCTACCTGGAGCCACTCTATCCAAAGGCCGTGTATACCCTCTGTCCATCCCGGAGCAGAAGGCCATGGAGGAGTATGTGAGGAAGCACTCAAGCAGGAGTATATTCGACCATCTACATCCCCTGCCGCTTCTAGCTTCTTCTTCGTGGCAAAGAAGGACGGAGGCTTGCGGCCGTGCATCGATTACCGTCACCTCAGCTCAGTGTTAAATTCAGCTATCCCCTTCCTCTGGTCCCAGCAGCTTTGGAGCAGCTGCGTGGAGCCCGCATCTTCTCTAAACTTGATCTCCGAAGTGCATATAATCTCATCCGAATTCGTCGAGGGGATGAATGGAAGACTGCATTCATTACCCCCTCTGGGCACTACGAGTACCGGGTAATGCCTTTTGGGTTGTCCAACGCCCCCGCAGTCTTTCAAGGATACATGAACGAAGTCTTCTGAGAGTACCTCAACCGGTTCGTGGTCGTGTACATAGACGACATCCTCATATATTCTTCATCTCCTTCAGAACATCAATGTCACGTCACTCTCGTGCTGGAGAAGCTACGAGCTCACCAACTTTACCTCAAGCTCGAGAAGTGTGTGTTTCATTCCACCTCGGTTCAATTCCTGGGCTATATCATCGATCAACATGGTGTGCAGATGGACCAGAGGAAGGTGGAAATCAACATGGTGTGCAGATGGACCAGAGGAAGGTGGAAACCATACAGAACTGGCCTCAACCCTCTACCGTAAAGGACCTTCAACGTTTTCTAGGGTTTGCCAACTTCTACAGACGCTTCATCCATAACTACAGTCATATCAGTGCTCCTCTGACTTCTTCTCTCAAGGGCCGGCCCAAGTCTCTGTCCTTATCCCCTGAGGCCATCTCTGCGTTTGAACATCTCAAGAAAGCCTTCCAGACCGCTCCAATCCTGGTTCACCCCAATCCAGAGGTCCCTTTCGTCGTGGAGGTAGACGCCTCCTCAACCGGGGTTGGAGCGGTCCTATCTCAGCGGCAGCGGAACCCTCCTAAACTCCATCCATGTGCCTTCTTCTCCAAAAAGCTGTCCCCGGCGGAGCGGAACTACGACATCGGGAATCGGGAACTGCTCGCCATCAAGCTGGCTCTGATGGAGTGGAGACACTGGCTGGAGGGAGCCAACCATCTCACTTCCCGAACCAGTTCTCCCTCCAGCCGTGTTCGTTAGCCCGATTGTCTGGGACACCGACCAGCAGATATCCCAGGAGAATCTTCTTCATCCTGCTCCGCCGGGAGGTCCAGAGGGGTGCGTCTTCGTCCCACGTCACCTTCGTGCCGCCCTTCTGGACTCCGCTCATACCGCTCCGGGATCTGGACACCCAGGTAGCAGGCGTACACTCTCGCTCCTCAATAACAGGTACTGGTGGCCATCCATCGCCCAGGATGTTGCACGATACGTTCAAGGATGCTCAGTCTGCGCCGTTACCAACACCCCCAGAAGACTCCCGGAGGGCAAGCTCGTCCCTCTTCCTCTACCACAACGACCTTGGTCTCATATCGGAGTGGACTTCATGACAGACCTTCCCAGATCCAACGGTTACACCTGTGTCTTCGTCGTGGTAGACCGTTTCTATCAAGCTGATTCCCTTACCTGGACTTCCCACAGCCTTTGAAGCTCTATTCCAACATGTGTTTAGAAACTTTGGCATCCCCGAGGACATCGTATCTGACAGAGGACCACAGTTTGTGTCCAGAGTATGGAGAGCCTTCTTTAGACTCCCCTGAGTTACGGTCAGTCTGTCTTCTGGGTACCACCCTCAAACTAACGGCCAGACTGAGAGGAAGATCCAGGAAATCGGACGATACCTGCGGACCTACTGCCACCAGTACCAGTATAGTTGGAGCCAGTGTCTCCCCTGGGCCGAGTACGCCCAAAACTCCCTCCGACAGTCCACTACCGGTCTTACACCCTTCCAATGCATTCTTGGTTTTCAACCGCCACTCTTCCCCTGGTCTGGAGAACTCTCCGAAGTACCTGCGGTGGACTACTGCAAGCAGTGCGGAGGCATAAGGACCAAACGGATCATTGGCGCACCGATCCGCCTCAGTATCAGCCAGGATAGAAGGTGTGGCTGTCTACCCGGGACATCCGCCTCCGCCTGCCTTGCCGCAAGCTGAGTCCTCTGTACATCGGTCCTTTCACCGTGCAGAGGCAGCTACACGAAGTCACCTACAGGCTCAATCTTCCCCCACAGTATCGTATCTCACCAACCTTCCATGTATCACTCTTAAAAGAGCCTGTCACTGAGCCTGTCACTTCTCCTCCCACAGAACCTGACCCGGCAGCTGTACCTCCTCCTCTGATCCCCGTGGAAGACGAGTCCATCTACCGGGTACATGCCATCTTGGACTCACGATGACGAGGTCCCCGCTTGGAATATCTGGTGGACTTGGAGGATTACGGTCCCGAGGAGCGGTCGTGGGTTCTTCGTGACGATATCCTGGACCCAGCTCTACTTCTACAGTTTCATACAGATCATCCTGATCGTCTAGGCCCCGTGGCAGACCTCGTCGCCGTGTACATCGCTCTTCCCAGTCGTCAAGAGCTGCCTCGGAGGAGGGGAGTACTGTCAGGATTCCATCCAGCTCACACACTCCTCCTGCACCTCATCACGCCACCACCTTTATATACTGCACACCTTCCTTCAGTCAGTGTTTGATCTCGTCTCTACTAGACTCACAGACTCAACCACTAACCTGATGCTTACCAGTTACTTACCTGTCATCCTGATCCTTCGTCGAGCCCTTCATCTTCGTCAGCCTTCACCTTCCAAGAACCCTGCCATCTGTATCACAGCATTGAACCATCTGTACAAGAGAATAGAGACTGTAACCATCAGCTAAGTTCCTCCAGCTTGTCTACCATTTACATACTCACCCGATCTCTGGCTACTTCTGCTATATTGTTGAATAAACACTATTTCAGTATTCACCTGTCTGAGTCCTGTTTCCAGCGTGACAATGTGTTCACAATCTTCTGCTGACTGGGATTTATAAAGTGAATTCTGCGCAGGTTCTACGAACGGTTTTATAAGTCTGAATATTTTTTTGCATACGCCATTTTTGAATTTCGGGCGCTCGTACACTTTTAGTAAGGATCCTACACACAGTTTTATAAATGAGGCCCCAGAGCTATGCCGTTATTTTTAACACAAAAACGTATCTGTATTATTCACAAAAGCAAGGGATGTTACCTATAATATATACTACAGTAATACAAGGGATGTTAGTTGCCTACATCTGTACAACAATTTATAGATGATCATGACGCAACATGCTAATCCATAAGTTGAATAAATGTAACTCTACAACAATTACATAAATGCATCTCTCCAATAGTGTCGGATGGCTCCTCAAACATACAAGGTTGAACAACGGTATTGACAATTTCAGACATATTTGCTGTGTGAGGTTCTCAAGTTTTGTTGTTGCCGTAGTATCAAGCTGTAAAGCCTCTGCCCTCTTCTGGAAAGGGGGCATGGAGCAGCAACTCATTTGCATTTAAAGATACACACACCAAAACAGTATGTTTTTGCTTCCACCCTAAAAGGGGCATTTAGGGCATGGTATAATAAATGAGATGTGGGGTATTTTGAGCTGAAACTTCACAGACACATTCTGGGGACACTTGAGACTTATATTACATCTTGAAAAAAAGGCACTCCTGACCTGTTTACATTAAAAATATCTCAACAAGACGAGCATTTTGATCAAGAAGTGCAATTATCATTTATACTCTTCACAGGTACAGCTGTTACATGTGGGTTTTTGTTGTGTCTTATATATCACGTGATTCCATGTTTGTCATGTGAGCCTGCCGTGTGTCTTGTCTTTTGTTATGTTGTTGCTCAGTGTCCACAGGTGTTCCTTGTCTATGTTTATTAGTCTCCCCAGGTGTCTCTTATTCACCACGCCCCCTTGTTATCTTGTTTAGCTTGTTTGTCTGTCGGTTGTTGCTTA
The DNA here is from genome assembly GCA_031834385.1 of Semotilus atromaculatus. Taxonomy (NCBI): domain Eukaryota; kingdom Metazoa; phylum Chordata; class Actinopteri; order Cypriniformes; family Leuciscidae; genus Semotilus; species Semotilus atromaculatus. The sequence goes on from JAULUF010000009.1 coordinate 4,639,339, forward strand.
AGGGCCCAATCCCAAATGGCACACTTCATGTGCACTTTCGGTCTTGTGGACTTACAATGGCTGCCGCGTGCGCGTGTCCGTTAAGTCCGTGAGACCGCAGTGTGTCCCATTTGTCATTTTTAGATCTCAGAAGGGTGCTCGCGAGCGCCCCCTCTGCGGTCGATTTTTTGCCGAGCCCGCGCTGATGCGGACTCCACAGCAGACTTCTTCCCGACATTCAAAGCGGCGTTACGTCGCGAAAGTGCGGACTCAGAGGAAGACCGCGAGTGCTTAGGGTTCCATTTGGGACAGGGCCAATGTTGCTTGTAGTGGTGTGTAGTGCTCCTGGTCTGAGTTCCTTGTTCCTGTCTAGAGTTCCATGTGATGTCATTTTCCCTGGATTACCTGTTCGTTTAATTAAAGTGCTTGCGTTTGGATTCACTCTCTGCTTCATTCCTGCTACTTCGTAACAACAGCTTAATCAGTTAGACTCAGTTAGGGTACCAGATTGAGTCAGTAATTTATACTTTTTTTTTGCATTATTTTTAGTATCTTTTGCATAAATTTTAGTTTCTACTGGTTCCAGTCCATCCCTGTATAAAACAAAATGTGACGCCTTCTAAGTAATAACAGTTACAACATTAAAGACAAACCCTGTTACCAAAGCAAACATATGTCCATCAAGGAATTAAGCTGCCCAAATGCAGGGTTATTTATTTAGGAGAGCGGGTTAAAGGGGGTGGAATAGGGTCTCTGGATTTACCTGGGTCCATCTGGCTTGATGAGTTGACCTTGTACAGTAGCGCTGAGAGATTTGAACTAGGACTTTAAAGGGAACAAGGTGACAGGTGTCAGAGCCAGGTGAAGCTATGCCAAAAACAGGCGAAAAAAAAGTTGTTTAAGAAGAAGACTTGTATTGGAAGACATTACAGCTGGTCCCTTCCAGACACCTGCTAGAATTCCCTTGACAAGAGCAAGGGAGTGAATGGGATGGAAAAAGAGGCAGGGAGAAGAAGACAGTGGAAGGGGCGAGAAAGCAATGTGTCAGCTCTTTGGGGATACCTGTCGCCCATGGGGACCTGAATCCGTGCTGGGCCAAACAGGCTGTGTCCGCTCAGCATTTTAGTATCCCGCTGTTACATGGTGCAATATGCCAGCCCTCCAGCCCCCACCCCTCTCCCTTTCTATCTCTGGACCTCCCAAATGCTCTATTCCCAATGCCCTTCAGACATATTGTACACACATACTGTACTTCTATTGTTAGAGAATCATGCCCCAGTTTAGCCACTTTACTGGCATGATATTGATGTTGCTGACATGGCAAATATGTGTTCATTAGGAGGAATGACAAAGAATCTTGCATAAAGACATGGGATGCACTGATATTAAAATGATGGCTGAAACTGATACAATTATAAATATTATTGTCAAGAAAGGGCAACCCCAATGGCCAATATTCTACATCTGCTTTATATACTGTTCAAACGTTTGGGGTCAGAAAGATTTATTATTGGTATTTTAATTAATTAATTAATTAATTAATTAATTAATTTAATACTTATAAAGTATACCTTTATCAGAGAATCCTAAAAAAAATTATCACAGTTTCCACAAAAAAAATATTAAACACAACTGTTTTTAACCTTTTTTCAACAAGCATATTTGAATGATTTCAGAAGGAGCATAATTATGACAATTAATGTATATTTATATAATTGTAATAATATTTCACAATATTACTAATTTAACTGTATAAATGCAGCCTTGGTGATCTGTTTATGCCCCAATGACGGTTATGGATTGTTATGGGGTTCATGTTTACTTTTTTTTCCCTTCTATAACTTTTATCTGTGAAGTTACATTTTCTCATGCGATTGGGTTGGAAATCAATTAAATATGAAATATTGACTGATACCAATGACATACTGCACTTTAATATTGTGACTGAACAACATTTTATACAGGGTGTTACAGTAGGAGAGTTGTTTTGTTTTTGTTTTTGTTTTTTTATTAAGTGTGAACTCTCTATGAATATAAATCAGAAACAATCAGCATAACAGGAGACTAGAGATTTGATGAACAGACCTCCCAACGAGGGTTCAAATATAATATAGCTATGCAAACAGAGAGGCCTCCCTCTCTCACAGCTTGATTGGACACACAGTTGGTGTTCAGTCTTTTCACACACTCTGTACAGTTGCTTAAGCATGACAACTCGAGTATGTGATCTTTGAACCAATGCCATATGCAAGTTCAAAATGTGTTAAATTTTTGCACATCCCAGTGCTCATAACCAACATACTGTATACTGTGTGACAGCTCCTGTCCATGAACAGTATTGCATTTCACTGGAGACAGAGTTCATTCCAATACATACGGCACAGGGGAGGAATAGTTAATTGATCCTTAAATATATTTATCAGCCGTTCTGCATGCGGTGATTCCACAAAAATATAGACATGCACTGTAATATCAATCTTTTATTCAAAAGGACAAAACCCACAGAGCAGTAACCATCTGCCATGTGAGAGATGGCATGCCCTTCCTTCAGAAATGCTATATCTTGGTTTGGTTGGTTAAGGATCACTCATGTGCTTGAATTGTTGTGGTGGTTTGGAGGTTACATTTCACTGCAGGGCAGATGCAGGCCAGTGGCTCTGCTCCCGTTGAGTTCAGTGAAGAGGACTGAGTGGAGTGAAGTGGGTGGAGAGTTCTAATTACAACACCAGGGAGGACCGTGACCTGACTTGATCTTTTGGTTAGGTCTGATTCCATCTGTCATGAACTCTGTCTTCACATCTGGAACCGGAGCAGTTTTGTTCTGTAACTGAATCTGAAGAGTTCTTCAACAAATTTGAAGAGTTCATCAAGTGCAATCCTTCCACAAAATGACAGTCCCTGTCATATAAACAATAACAGGACACATTATCAATGGATCTCGAAGGGTGCTGTGCAGTGATTTGCATTGATGTATCACAATGTATCACTAACGTTTCACATTTGCTGTACAATATACATCAGTACTATACCAATATTAGAGATTTTGTTTTCATCAGTATTGGTAAATATTAGATATGTATCTGCCAATATTGGATATTTGATTGTGCATTCTCATTTCCATTATATATTTACATTCACCATCTAACACTCATATATTTTAACTTTATAAAACTGGTGCATGTAATCTTTTGCAAATCTCAAAATAAACATTTAATACTGAAATCTATTTTTCATCAGTGTTATTTTAGTATTGTTTTATTAAAAGGTTAGCTCACTCAAAAAGGAAAATTATCCCATAATTTCCCATCTTAGGTCTTCTTTCTTCTTTCAGCCAAACACAATAGGAGTTATATGAAAAAATATACTGATTCTTCCAAGCTTTATAATGGGAGTGAATGGTAACTTGAATTTTGAAGCCCCAAAAGTGCATCCATCCATCATGAAAGTAATCCATCCGTCTCCAGGGGGTTAATAAAGGCCTTCTAAAGCGAAGTGATGTAAATATCTATACTCGTAACTTTATAAACTAATAACTGCTGGTAACTGCCATACGCAAGTCTGGAAGTGTGGCCTAAAGACTAATCAGCTTTTATTTCTATATTTTAAATGTAAAAAAAGTTTTAGTTCCATTTTAGTTTTTTTAATTTCCAGATTGTGATTTTCTAGTTTCAACTTTTAATTTCAGTTAGTTGTCAAGGCAACAATTCTAGTTTTTCATCTAATAGAAATGTTTTTTATTTATCAGATTTATTTAAATTAACACATTTTAAAAATGTGTTTTAGTTTTAATTCCCACATTTAGTTTAATTTTGTAAATTATAATCATGTACCTAAATCCCCGAATTCACTTTTAATATTTGAAATATCAGATATAAGTTTGTTTGTTTTTTTTAGACAAAGTAGTGTATTTGTCACATACTGCTTTGAGACACGAAGGTTGATGATCCAAATGCAGTTTTATTCAACAGGGCAATCCAAAAGCATAATCCAAATCCAGGCTAGGGTCATACACAAACATGCAATCTGATGGTTATCCCTGGCACTCTCACTGGTGATCGTTACAGTATTGTTTTATTTGTAATATTTTGCATTTATTATTTATCAGCCATTACATGAAAATAATGGTAACACTTTACAATAAAGTTGAATTAATTAATGTATTAACTAACATGAACTAACAATAAAATAATAAGAACAATAAAACATCTGTTACAGTATTTATTAATCTTTGTTAATGTTTGTTAATAAAAATAAAGTTGTTCATTGTCCATGTTAGTTCACAGTACATTAAAGGAACCTATGTAAGATTGTGGCCAAAACTGGTACTGCAATCACTTTCAAATTACTGTAGAGCGGTGTATTTTTGAATTCGTAACGTTAGACATGTTTTTATCCGACACGTTTGTAGCTGCAGCTGTGGTAATTAGAACAGAGCTGGCAACCCGAATGCCGCAGCACTACTGACTCGGTGGAGGGTGGCGCATCAGACCAAAACACAACATGACAACATCAACATCAGTTGAGGGCTGCAACTTCACTTTTTAAATGACAATATCCTGGCCGGACTACTGTTGTCAGTGATATGAGTATTTGAAATGAACATGATTTCTTAATGTCTAGTGACATATCAGGGGCATTTTATGATTAATTAAAATACATTTCTTACATACGGTTCCTTTAACTAATTTTAACAAATAAAACTTTTTTAATAGTAGAATGGTATTCTTAATTTATGTTAACTAACTTATGTTAACTAATGAAACAATAATGTATACAGTGTTACCAAAACAATTATCAGCTGCGTTTTTATTTCTCAATAATTAAAAGTATTGTATCCACAAAAAAAGTTGAAGAAAAGTGCTGAGTGGTCAATAAAATGAGATTGAAATGTTTTACAGCCGATCTTCACTCGCAAAAGGTTAAAAGCAGTTCCTATACACCTTTTAGATGGCAATATTTAAGTGATTTCTCTCTCTTTGTGCTCTCTGTGCATTTGCAATGCATTTTGAGATCTAAAAGGGCATCCAATATTTCTTGTAAAAGCTAAGGAGACTGCTGCCCGCCCCTAGGTGTAATTTAACTCACAATGCAACCTTCAAAGCCACCCTGACATCCGGCAGATGAAGGGCTTTGACAGCGTTCCTTAGTAGGGATCATCATTTCATTAGCTTGCAGCATACCCGGCTACAGTATAAATATTGAGATTCAAAGGCCACTCACTTATGCGTGTACTCAAGGGAGAGGCGAGAAGAGACAGAAATGGGGAAGAGAGAGACGTAGAAAGTGTTTTCGGATGTAGTTGTTGTGGTCTGAGCTGAGAGTAATTTTGAATCTGTATGCAGAGGAAAGTGTGACAGGGCAGCCATGCTGAGATGGCAAAAGCTTGAGCGATGACATTATAGGTTATATGCATTTTGTCTTGACCAGTGCTTTCCATCCTGGTTCTCATGGAACGAAGTCAGAAGAGATCCGGTCTGATGCTCATCCACATTTCATAGACTCGCTGCTAAGAGAACTATTTTATGTATGCTGGAAAGCGTCTAGTCTAGCTAATACTATTTATCTAAGGCAGTTAGCATATCAAATACCTGCTGTCAGTGATCATTTGCATAGCCTCTTGTCTTGTGTTTCATACCAAGACATGCACGATGAAGGGGAAAAGAAATATGCAATGCATGCAGGATGGAGGCCAAGAGTGCAATGAGAGCATAAGCCTCATTTGATGTTAATTTCAGAGCATTTTATGCTATCCGAGCAACCTTTTAGCTCGCTGTTCAAAGCACTTAGTATCTCAGATGAGGTCAGAGACCACAGGGTTGGAAGTGATTGAAATGGTTCTGGCCATTTGAGCCAGCAGGTTGCAAACGGTCACAGGTAGAAATGAAGTTAAATAGCATGTTTCTTTCAAAGATTAAAACTCCATACTTTAACATGAAGGACAAAAAGTATACCAAGCTAAATCAAACTGAATTAAAAATAATAAAAAAAATAAAATAAAAGTTTTATAATTCAGTATAAAGGTATTGACAATAAATCATTGTAACCAAAGTTAAAGGTGGGGTATGTCATTTGCAAAATGGCCGGCAGATTTTGAAAATACACAACTCAAATGGTCCTACCTTCTTTCCTCCAATGCTGGCCCTGATTTGCGTGAGTGGGGAGGGGGGGAGGGGGGTATGGTACAACCGTTTGATTGACGGACTTACTGTCCAATGATTCTAGGTGGTCTTGGAAATGATTGGCTGGAGTTTTTCGAGTCCTGCCCTTTACACAGATGATTAAATTGCTTAAATTTCATTTCAGTGCTTCTAACTCAGTGGCTGTAAGTGGGTTATAAATAGGATTTCAAGTGATTTGAAAAAATTTACAAAAAAGAGAATCACATACCCCACCTTTAAAATTAATTATAATATTTGTAGATCTAAAGATAATGTCTAAAAAATAATGGGTTGTTTCAACCAAAACATTTAATAAAATAAAACAAGAATTATAACTCTGGTTACAATTAATCATGAGATCACACAATGCCTTATAAGGTGCATTACAAAGACTAATTATTGTATTAAAAATATTTGTATAACGCATTATATATATATAATGACTTTAAGTAAAGTAAAGTAATTACTAGAGATGCAGAGATACATCATTTGTGTTGGTTTGTTTCCTTTTTTCCTGCCTTATGTTTTTAAACACTGATAATTAATTACTGTACTCATATTTAATTGTCTTAAAATAAGTTTAAAAGTCAAATTCATATTATTCATAACGTGTGTTCCATAGTTACAGTCCAAGTCAATAAGAATTATTACAGCAAGGATGCATTAAAGTGGCAGTAAAGACATTTAGAATGTAAAAAAACAAAAAAAAACATGGTTTCTACAAAACATATTACACAGCACAACTGTTTTCAACATTGATAATTATAATACATTTTTCTTGAGAACCAAATCAGCATATATGAATGTGATTTCTGAAGGATCATGTGACACTGAAGATTTGAGTAGTGGCTGCTTTGCCAACACAGGGATAATAACATTTAAAAATATATTAAAATAGAAAAACATTGGTTGACAGACAGGTAGGACATTTTATGATTGCATTCAGACTGAATGCAATGATTGGGCGAAAAAAAGTTTTGGTCTTGAGACTTCCACAGGAGATATACATGCTTTAATATTTAGACTACTTCTATTATTGATTGCTATCAGGATGTGAAGAGAGTTTCAACCAATACAAGTCTTTATAAAAATGTTTTGCCTACCCTTCCTTTAACTAAGAATTTTTCCTTAAACTCCTAATTTACTGTTTATTACTAGTTAGTATGGTAATTGTTATGGTGTTTAAGATTAGGTATGGGCTATAAGGGATGTAGGCCTATAATATGGAAATGCAGAATAAGGCATCAATATGTGCATTATAAGTACAAATAAATAGCCAATATGCTAGTAATTTGCAATCTACAGTAAGCAAGACTAGTTAATAGTGAGAATTAGTCCCCAAACTAAAGTGTTACAAAAAAATAAAAATAAAAATTTTCTCAATCCCAAACTATTGAATGGTGTATTTGGTGCTTTGCTGTATAGCTACATGTATCAATAATAATTTTGGAATGAAGATGACAGACAAACAATGACAGACAAATATAACCAACAGATGATGAGAAGGATAACCTACATTTTTAACATATTTACCCCTCAGTCAATACATTTATGTATCACTAATATTTATAGTAAATAAACATATAACAAACATTTTATTGATAATTATTCTCTTTCTGAGACCATATTTTTTCATATACCACATGTTTCAGCTTGATTGATTGCAAGTTAGTTTTGAACATTTCTAAGGCCTCAGAAGGAGATTCCTTTTCTAGTCTTTATTGCTCAACTCTCTCACTTGAGGATGGCCATTTTCTCCATAATCCTGTCACTTGGCTCCCTCTGTTTGAGGCTGATATTTTAATTTACGCTTGGCATGCTGCTCTATGGGCCTTGAAGGCTCATGTCCAGGCCACCACAATGAGCTCGCGCTATGATAAAAAGCAGGTGGCACCAATACTGTTGTGATTCACAGGTGATGCAAAGCTACAGAAGTCAACCTGATGTCGGTCGGCTAGGTTCACAGCTGTTTGCACTGAGATAGCATCCCTGGTCTCCCCTTGTGACCATCGACCAAATCTCTGTTTGGAGCATGTTTCTTCTAGTATGAGAGATCTCTGCAGTTTGATTCCAAATAGATATATTCCTTGATTTCTTCAAGCGTCAGTCTCTGTCAGTCTCAGCACCTCAGAAAATCTTACCAACCGATCTTTACTATTAAATCACACTTTTTGGAGATCACATTGATGATTTCTGAGCATTTTGGTAATTTGGACCACTTACTTTATTTTATCTTGGCAGAAATTCCAATCAGACACAGTAACAGACTGAGCTCTGGATGTCAGCAATACATTCTCTCAGTAATCAGCCCAAGGCTTTAATAGCCCGAACGTGCGGCAGAACCAGGAGCAGTGATGAGGCCCCTGATTAAGAGAGCCGTGCTCCACAGAGCCGTAAAGGACCAGAACGGAAGCAGAGCCACCATTTTCTCCCCATATGGCAGTGGGCAAGCCTTCATAACTCATACTAATAAATACAGGAAAGAGAAAAAGACTTGATAATTACTGTGAGGAAGAGGGATGAAGGAAGTGTGGGGAAAAAAGTCCAGCTAAAGAAAATTTTAATGGATGGATGGAAGATGGGACGGAAGGAGTGACAGAAGGATGGATAGATAGATAGATAGATAGATAGATAGATAGATAGATAGATAGATAGATAGATAGATAGATAGATAGATAGATAGATAGATAGATAGATAGATAGATAGATAGATAGATTATTGGTGTGGATCTTGGAATAGACGGCGGAACAGCAAAATCTGATTCATATCAACATTCAATATGATTAGATTTCGATTTTTCTATTTTTTTTAAAGTGAATATTATGTAAATGTTTCTCCTAAAAAAGACAAACTACTTAAGATTGGTTATTCCAGGCAACTTGCTCCAAAGTAAAGACATTAAATGCATGCACATACAATAATTGGAATATAATATAATATAATACTTGAGGTTTCTTGGTCTGAAAATAACTTTTTTTTAATTAAAAAATCCGTATTTCAAGGTTGATGCATAATATATAATATATATATTAATTGTGAACAAAAAATCAAAACTATCTAGATAGGATATAAAAAATAGCACTAGAGGAAACACAACAGCTGGTGAAATTTCAGATGGTCACAGTGCAGCTGTATTCCCTGGCCTTTTCAGTGGAACATGGAGATTTTGTGACATTTACTTTATCTTAAATTCTTAAGTCATTTACTTAATCTTAAATTCATTCATTGCCTGATGATTTCACATATTTTAACTTCCAGCTTTACTAGCCAAGGCCACTTTTATTCACAAAGAGCAAGACTTTAAGTGACGTTTTTTAAATGATTGTTTCTTGTCGTCATTCTCACCCCAACTATTTCAAAATGCTTTCAGCAGCCTGTTATCTACAATAAAAAACAACAACAATAATGGCACCTTGCAGCACTCACCTCATGATGCTTTGAGGTTATTCTAGTAGGAAAAAGAATTGCTGACTTGTGTACTGCCCTTAATTTGCTGAGTGTTTGCTCACAATACAAAGAATACAAACACACACAGATGTACACACACAGACAGTGGTACACACACACACACAGAGATAAACATGGCAGATGGCGTTGGACATTGTGTTGAGTTTCATAGGGACCTGCAAAGTCATTTGCCTTAGTAAAGGTCAATCCTCCCCTTATGACCAATTATCAAGGATTTTGCCTCTGCTGGGAAAAAAAGAGCAACACCAACAACAGCAAGCCCACCTGTCTGAAAACTGGGTCTTATTTATTCTAATATACTTGTGCTGGGTTGAGGAAAAATGAGACATGCACACACATGCATCTCATTTCATACTTTTCCTTCGTGTCTCTCACAATGCAGCACAATCCTATTTAGGAACTACTGGAGTTGTCATTCAAAATGGGTGAAGGTGGCAATTATGGATTCTGTCAGTGTGGTGCCACTCTCTCTCTCTGGACCGGTAAAAGGCAGAGCTTTCTACGTTTGATGCCTGTGTTTCCTTCTGCCCCTAAACATGGCAATTACACCTCCTTTTATGTTCCTCTAGTCCAGGCCTGTGATAGTAATTCTGAGCCAATTTCAGCTGCTGTACTTCTCAGAATAACAGCTTGGCAGAGGGGTGTGACAATGTGTATGTTGAGCTGAAAAACATGTCCAGAGATAACATGCACTCATGTGCCATCTTTCATATATGTGATGGAATGATAGTTATCCAGTAGAGTGTTTTCCAGTTTTGATATTCTGATCAAATATTAGGCTTCATTATTTGAGCAATTATAATATGGAGTTTTAAATGGAGAATTTTAGTTTAATGAAAACCGTTATGATATGATTAAGATATATGCATTTTAAAATCAGTTAATAATAATTCACATACAAATGCAATACAATCCTCCACTGAATTTGTGTATTTTAGATGATGTGGTAGGCTGTTTAGCATAAATGTTTCTTAAATTGTAATTCTGTCACCGTAATTGAGATTTAGCTTTAGCTGGCTGATGATATATTTTATAATTTATAATTTAATTATGATAAAATTTTAGGCCAATGTAGCTGTAGATTCATTCATTTAAACTATGACCGTAACTTGACAAGTTTCAAAGTTGCTTCACCCACACTGCGAGTAATAAGAACAGCACTCCTCTGTTGATTGAAATGTCCTTCGTCGACAGTTCTAGACTGGGCTACCTGCCTTTCCCCAACCACTCTGCCTAGTTTCCTGGGAAATATCATACTCTTCTATCTACCACTTTACTGACAAATCACTACAATAACTATCAAAACTCACCACCACAAGCTTCAGTTCACGCTACACTTTGCATGCACTTTAAAATAAACATCCCTGCATGGTCATTCTTATCAAACAATTGCAATGCTTACTCCGGTAAATATATTTAGTACTTAAAGTGGCTTTGTTAGAAGTAGCGTGTTATATCATGTAATTGTGTGTCTGTTAAAATATTTGATTAACAGATTAATGTGAGTATTCATCAAATTATGAAATTAGCCATTTTAATAATGTGAAACAGTGTTAGCCCACTTTTTCAGCAGTCTTGGTGAAGTATTTTTTGCATTTATTTTTCCCATATGAATTTTTTTTAAAGTCTTTGTTAAAGGCACGAACCAAACCAACCTGCTTCGAGTTGAATCACAGTACAGACTCTAATTTGAAGCAAGAAAGTATTTGAAATCTGACAAAAAGAAAAATGTACAAGACTGTGTACTTAGCTTCAGTGAAAGAAATAACTACAATCACATAAAGCAAAAGCATTGGAAATTACATAATAAAAAAATTATATACAACTATTATTTTTTTTTATGTATACTGTATGTGAACAGAGTTGGAAGTATAGGGAAAATGGGCAAGCGAAAATATTTGAGTGACTTTGACAAGGGCCAAATAGTGATGGCTAGATGACTTGGTCAGAGCATCTACAAAATGGCAGGTCTTGTGGGGTGTCTCCGGTATGAAGTGGTTACCTACCAAAAGTGGTGCAGTGAATGAAAGCTGGTGAACCAGCATCAGGCTCATTGATGCTACTGTAGTCTGTCTGGTCTAATCACACAAAGTGCAGATTGCTGAAAAACTTAATGGAGCTGGACTATGAAGTGATGGAAGAAGGTTGCCTGGCCTGATGAATCACGTTTTCTTTTAGATCAGGTGGATTGCTGGCTGAATGTGAATAGTTTAACTGGGGAAGAGATGGCAGCAGGATACACTATGGGAAGAACGCAATGTTATGCTCTGGGCAATGTCCTGCTGGGATACATTGGGTTCTGGTATTTATGTGGATGATACTTTAAATTGTATCACCTGCAGATTGTTACAGACCATGTACTCTTCTTCGTGGCAATGGTGTTCCCTGATGGCAGTGGCCTCTTTCAGCAGCACTCTGCCACAGATCTTATGAAGTCCATGCCTCGATGTTCAAGAGTTCCCATTCGTCAGCTCACTATGGCGTACGTAAAATGTGATGCTGACGAATGGGGATCTCGCTCGAGAGCCTATCTACTTCGAGTGTAACTAAACGAGCCAATGCACATTGGCATGCGATAATTGCACCAGCTGCTGTGCATCACGGCGCGAGCATATAATGAGCAGAAGGTGCATCTCATCCTTGTCTTTCGCTTCGGAGCCAGACAGTGTTAGCTGTTCCTGTTCTGCAAGATTTACTAGTCGGGGCGGGGAAATCCGCGCCTCCATTCCTGGACATGTATGTTCTCTTCCGCTCTCGCGGACAAGCCTTATTCTGCCTGTGGAGAAGCTGCCTCCGCCCTGCATACCATGGCGATCCTGCAGGTCTACCAGGCCAAAGCTCTCTAGGAATTTCACGTGGGTAGTTCAGGCCCAGGGGTAATGCAGGAACTGCGCACAGTGACGGACCTTGCTCTCCGGGCGTCGAAAGTCACTGCACACTCCTAGTTCGGGCCATGTCCACCTAAGTGGAGCAACACCTGTGGCTGAACCTAGCCGATATGCATGAGCCCGTCTGCCTGCCTCTTTGGAAATGCTGTGGAAAACTTTGCCCAGCAGTTTTCCACAGCACAGAAGCAGACGGAGGCAATCAAGCACATCCTGCCCCGATGACCAGCTGCTGCCTCCATTCTGCGGCCGTCTCTGCCCCTGCTCAGCCTAAGCAGCAACATCCACCCAGGCAGCAGGCGGCTTGCTGCATGAGGAGTGCCCAGCCTGTCTAGGCCCCCGCCAAAGGCGAGCAAACTTTAAACTCAGGGCAAGCGGCCCTGAGACGGGCGACCCAGCGATTAAGAAAGTAACTCTTTGGGAGACTGTGTCCGCACATCTCCCTCCCCTGGAGGGCCGGGCAGAGAATCATTTGTTTCATTTTATTTATTTTCCGCCGCTGGCTCACCGGAGTCCGGTCTTGCCACTCCTTTCCCACTCCTTTCCCACTCCTGGAGGCCAGCAGAAGGGAAAGGCTGTCTCCAAGCAGAGGATGGAGCCTTGCCCATTCGGGTATCAAGCACACTCAACTAGAAGTGTAGCTTCCTCCTGGGCGCTGGCTCAAGGCGCCTCGCTGACAGATATTCTGCCACATGATTAATGTTTAAAATGACTTATTTTTTACTGCAGAACCCAACTGCTGCATGACATTAACCAATGTATGCAGTCTATGTAGATTTGTTGTGTAACTGACTATTGTCACGGTTCATGAATTCACTGACTCTTGTCTTGTATTGTTGTGTGTTCATGTGGGCGTGGTCGTTACTCACTACTGCTGATCAGTGGCGCCAGCTGCACCTGATCAGCGACACCTATTTATACTCACTGTTTCGTCTGGTGTTTGTCAGATCGTTGTGGATGTTTCCCGTTGTGTTCTTGTTCCTGCCTGTTTCCTATTTCCCAGTGTTTGTTCCTTGGATTGTGTGGTCCAGTTCCAGTCGTCCTGTTCCTGAGCCGGTTTCGGAGTTCGTGTTGGATATCCTTTTCCTTCAACCACCGACTGGGACCGATTCTTTTCTCTCTTTACTTGCTTCCTTTAGGATCTATCTTAAAGAAGCATAATATTAGTTTCCATCTGTACGCAGATGATTTACAAATCTAGCTGCCTATAAAGAGTAAGGGTGAGGATTCGACAAAAAGGCTGTTAGATTGTTTTTATGACATTAAAGCATGGATGGCTTTAAATGTTTTACATTTTAATGAAGGTAAAACTGAAATGATGATTTTTAGACCTAGTGCTGCTACTAGCACCTCCAAATTGGACCGGGGACCCCTGACGCCCTACGTCAAGTCTATGGTAACGAACCTTGGTGTAAAGATGGATAGTGATCTTCACCTAGAGAAACCTACTTCACCTACTTACAAAACTGAAGCCATTTTTATCTTTCAAAGATTTGGAGAGGGTTATACATGCTTTTATCACCACCCGCCTGGATTATTGTAATGCATTATATATAGGAGTTAACCAGGCCGATGATGCATGTTCCTCTGAGGTCATTGAGGTCCGCTGACCAACTACTCTTATCTGTTCCTAGAACAAGACTTAAAAATAGGGGAGATCGAGCATTTTCGGTCGTGGCCCCTAGGCTGTGGAATGATCTGCCTATATGTGTCAGAGTAGCTTCCAGCCTTGACACTTTTAAATCACGACTTAAAACTCACTTTTATTCATTGGCTTTTAAACCAGCCTGAGAGTTAATTTCTGCACTTGTTTAACTGTGTCTTGTGCTCATGTCATGTGTTTATAAATTTGTCTGAAATAATGTCAGTGTCCAGCACTTTGGTGAACCTCGGTTGTTTTAAATGTGCTTTACAAATAAAATTGTATTGTATTGTATTGTATAACCACACAAAGGACAGGGTTGTTCATCGAAAAATGGTGGAAAATGGCCAGAGCCCAGCGGAGATAGGGGGATGAACTGAGGGCCACAAAAAATAAATAAAAAAAATAAAAAAATTGTTATAGTTTACAATTACAGTCATTTTAGAGATTTTAAAATAAATAATTGATAAATTATAAATAATAGACACAAATATTCTCACAAAGCAAAGAATCTCCCCCCTCTGCACCACAAGCTCGTGCTAGGGGCGTAGGTAGTGAGCCATTGGCAGACCCATCATACGTCACACGACACCACAACTTCCAAAAGGAAAATTCAACTGCAATAGTCACCGTTCAACCTGAAGAGGGCAGCACTCAGACGTTTTTACACCATATATTGTAGAATTAAAACATTTTATATCCAAATGTCAAAACATGTCCTTGAATCGATGAACAGCTCTAATAAAGCCCCAGTCTTACAGATCATTAACTAAAAAAAAGTTGTTATTGGGTTTAGTTACCCTTTAAAGTCATTTCAAGTTAAATTACATGAACCTGTTAAGCTGCAACCCCACTTTTGAAAAATCCCCAGAAATGGCATACCCAAACTGAAACAGATACAGTTCATAAACCATTTGTTCTAAAAGCACAAGTATGATCTCATTTGAAAGCTGACACCTGGCAGTTTATTGTAAATGTAGAATTAATTATTGTCATAATGAAAAATTTTTTTTATAAATAGCTTCAAAGTTTTGTCAAGTTATTAGAAATTTATTTTTATGAAATATTTTCATGAAAATAAAATTGAAGTTGGCATTGTATCAATCTAGAAATGCACTGCAGCTAAAGCCACATATCTGACCATGTTATATTTAAAATCTGAAGATGACAAGTCTAAAACTCTTTATTTAGTTAAATGTTTTTCAAGATCATGTCTTACAACTTTATTTTGATTAGACTCTAAAATGCAAACTGATGTTTATTGGCATGTTCTAAGCATCTATTCAGTCTATTGTCTCCAGTCATCTATTCAGTCTATTGTCTAACGATCTCCATTCAGTGTCAGTCTCCCCTGCACACATTCACACCTCTCCGGCCTGGTTATGGCTCTAAATATGCTTTTCTTTTGTCTGCATTATAATTACTTACGACTGGCTATTCACACTCTTTCAATCCCTAATCTCTTTTAGGGAAAGTTCTCACCTTACATTTTAAACTATATAAAATGACCTTCTTGAAAAAAGAAACATTTCAGCAAGCAGTCCTATTTAAAAATATTCATAAAAATAACAGCTAGGTAGCAGGTGCACCACTAACTTAAAAAAAAAAAAAAGTTGACTTATGTTGATGAGTTGAAGCAATGTAAAAACATATGTTGTCATATATTACTGGTCATAAATTTTTTTACAGTATTGGTATTTATTTGATATAAAACTTGTATTGCATACAGCATAATTATGAGTTTGCAGTATTTATCAGGAAATCTCTTTCATGAAAAAGCCTTGAGATAGAATGATTTATAGTGGGGCGTTTACACTTTGGTACAAAGAGAAGAGAGTTAGAGGGTATCCTCTACCATTGCTTTGTAACTGATTCAGATAAAAACAAGCAGATAAAAAGAGATACAAATCTGTGTGATCTTCCAATTAGACTCTTAAGAAAACTCTCAATTTCTGCTTAAAAAGGTTTTATATTATCCCACTTAAAACATGCTCAAAAATGTCCTTCATTCTTATAGAAAACAGGGTCAATGCACTTTTTTCTGCAGAATGTTAATAAACTTCTTCATTGGTCTCACATGTGAGTCATACATCTTTTTCCTTGCACTTTCCCAAAAGACCCGACAAGCGTATATAGTTAGCATCCTCAAAATGATGTCCTAAGGGAAGAACAAAGGGGCACACCAGTTGTTTTCAGCTCTCCACTATTGATGAGCAGATAAATGTCACACTAGTATGTGCACTATGGGAAGACGCATTGGCTTAGAACAGACTGCCAATAGTAACCTTTGTTGTCCTCTCCTCTGACTCTCTCAGGCTGCCTACAGCACACAATAATTGAGCTTGGACTATTGGGCTGACGGGCTGTGCGTGTGATTCCATGAGCATGTGTATATGTGTGCCTAACAAAATGACAGTCTTAAGCTATCAGATCAGAGTCCAGCATATGTTAGTTAATTGTGAGACAGGCAATTAGATTGTTTGTATAATCTCTTTAAGACTTCTGGTTAATCTGGGTTGCCTGGTCGGGCTTCCTCCCGCTGAGCAGTGAAGGATTTTTTGGGGAGCTCATGTCTTTACAAAATGGATTTACACATGATCCAAAGACAAAAAGCTCATCCAAGCTGTCTTATGTTCCTTCTTTAGAAGATTAATCTCCAAATGTGTCTTAATGGACCAGTGTTTTGTGTTTGAGTTGAGTACTCAAAAGTATTTGAGTTTTCGAGAGGTTCTTTATGACTAGAAAGACATATGGGGGGATTGAGAGAGTGAAAGGGACAGAGAGAGTGATAAGAAATGACTATGGAAATACATTTTCTTTACATAAATCTGTCTAATTTGAGTAAAGCATAACTTCTATCATCAGCTAAATGTATTGGTGGAACTGCTGAGGCTAGCATTTTGTCTTTATTATATTATCTTTCTATCTGGTACATACTTTGGTTTAGTTTAATGTATCATAGAAATACTAAAATTTGCATAAATCTTTTTAACATATTTACTAATTTTAAAGTAATTAAAATCTTTAAAATTCATATTTTCTTGGAGTGAACACTAATTTATGATCTTGAAATTCAATGGATTTTTAAGCAATAAAAACAAAGTAAAGAAAACGTCCCGGGTTACGCATGTAACCCTAGTTCCCTGAAGGAACGAGACGCTGCGTGAAAACGCTGCGGGAACGCTTCCAGCGTTGTGCATCTTGAAGCTAGTATGGAATCAGCCAAAGGCGAGACGGAACGTCACGAGTGACGTCATCGACCAGGAAACTATAAAGCACACCCATGAACACAATGGCGACAGCTTCTGGAAAAGTCTGAAGCAAGTCGATCAAGGGAATGCCGGGAGTATGGCAACGACACGCAGCGTCTTGTTCCTTCAGGGAACTAGGGTTACATGCGTAACCCGGGACGTTCCCTATCAGGAACGTCGAGCTGCGTGAAAACGCTGCGGGAACGCTAATACCCACGTCGCCATAAGAGCAAGTGACCGACTGTGTGAATCAAGGATTAAATTCAGCCGAAAGCACCTGCGCCCCAGGGGTGGAGCTAAGGTCTAGGTCATAAAACCTGACGAAAGTATGCGGTGAGGACCAGCCTGCCGCATCACAAACGTCATGAAGAGAAACTCCTGACAATAAGGCTTTGGAAGCCGCCATACTCCTGGTAGAGTGAGCTCGGACAGTCAAAGGTGAAGGCTGACCAGCCTACTCATAGGCAAGTGAGATGGCCTCGAACACCCACTTGCTCATCCTCTGCTTAGACACTGGAGACCCCTTCTTAGGTGGTCCAAAACAAACAAACAACTGTTCTGATTTCCTCCACAGGGCAGCTCTGTGGACATAAGCATCTAGAGCCCGAACAGGGCAGAGCAGATTGAGTTTTTCCTGATCAGACGATGTAAAAGGAGGAGGACAGAAGGCCTGCAGAACTATAGGTCTGGCCACATTGGTAGGAACCTTAGGGACATAACCTGGCCTGGGGTGGAGAAAGGCCTTCACCATCCCAGCCAAAAATTCCAAACACGAAGGAGCAACCGAGAGAGCCTGAATATCTCCGATTCTCTTAAGAGAAGAAATGGCAAGGAGAAAAATAGTCTTAAAAGTTACAAACTTTTCAGAAACTTCTTCAATAGGCTCAAAAGGAGCTAGGGAAAGACCTTCTAGAACGATGGCCAAGTCCCACGCTGGCACCCTCGTGCGGACTACAGGCCTCAGCCTCAAGTACCACGAAGAAAGCGAGTTATAAACGGGTGTCTCCCCAAAGAGACTCCACTGAAAGGGACATGGTAAGCAGCAAGTGCCGCCACATACACCTTTAGTGTGGAGGGGGATAACCCTGAGGAGAAACGCTCCTGCAGGAACTCCAGCACTGCACCCACTGGGCAGTTAACTGGGTCCAACAGGTGTTCTCCACACCAAGAAGTGAAGAGCCTCCACTTCAAGGCGTATAACTTCCTCGTGGAAGGAGCTCTGGAGTGAAGGATGGTCTCAACAACCTCGGTTGAGAGACCAGCACCTACGAGCTGGGCCCCCTCAGAGGCCAAGCCCATAGCTTCCACAACTCTGGGCGGGGGTGATAAATCAACCCGCTCGCCTGAGAGAGAAGGACCCTCCTGATCGGAATCTCCAGAGGAGAGCCGTCTAGGAGAGATATTAGGTCCGCAAACCATACTCGGGCCGGCCAAAACGGGGCTACCAATAGTAGACTGACCCCGTCCCGGCGAACCCTCTCCAGAACTCCTGGGAGCAGAGCAATCGGGGGAAAGGCGTACAGGCGTGACCTCGGCCACGGCTGTAGCATAGCATCCAACCCCAGTGGGGCTGGATAACTGAGAGAGAACCACAGTGGACAGTGTGATGTCTCCCTGGACGCAAATAGGTCTACCTCGGCACGACCGTATTGCAACCACAGGAGCTCCACCACCTCGGGGTGGAGTCTCCATTCCCCGGGCCTCGGCCCCTGCCTCGACAGGATGTCCGCTCCCTGATTTAAATACCCCGGAAGATAAATCGCCCTCAATGAAAGGAACTTCCCCTGGGTCCATAGAAGGATCTGGCGAGCCAGATTGTATAACTGGCTAGAGCGCAGACCCCCCTGATGGTTTATGTAAGAGACCACCGATGTATTGTCGGACCGGACAAGAACATGATGACCTCTCAGGTCTGGCAGGAAGTGTTTCAGAGCCTGAAACACCGCCAACATCTCTAGACAATTTATATGCCAAAATCGATGATGGTCCTGCCACAGACCCTGGGCTGGGCGACCACTCATGATCGCCCCCCAGCCTGTGAGGGAAGCATCTGTCGTTAGCGTTACACGACGACAAAGAGCTCCCAGCACAGGTCCCTGGGACAGAAAACAAGGATCCCTCCACATGACCAGAGCACGTAGGCAGCGCCGCGTAACTCTGATCGTGCGGAGGGGGTTTCCCCTCGGGGAGAACCCTTTGGTTCTGAGCCACCACTGTAACGGTCTCATGTACAACAGGCCGCAAGGTATAACATTGGACGCTGCTGCCATCAGACCCAGCAATCTCTGGAACTGCTTCACAGTGAGCAACTGGCCTAGCTTTATTCGTTTTACGGCTGAGAGAATCGAAGTGATGCGGGCAGGCGACAGGCGAGCCCGCATAGCTACTGAGTCCCATAATACCCCCAGAAAAGATGTCTTCTGTGATGGAGATAGAACACTCTTCTTGGCATTCAGCCTCAACCCCAGTTTCTTTATGTGCGCGAGGACGACATCTCGATGCCGAACCGCTTGTTGTTGCGATTGAGCCAGAATCACCCAATCGTCTATGTAGTTCAATATACGAATGCCCTGGAGTCGCAGTGGAACTAGCGCTGCGTCCATGCATTTCGTGAACGTGCGGGGAGATAGAGCTAGACCGAACGGAAGAACACGATATTGGTACGCTTCGCCCCCGAAAGCAAACCTCAGGAACTTCCTGTGTTGCGGAAGGATGGAAATGTGGAAGTATGCGTCCTTCAGATCTATCGTGACAAACCAGTCCTCGGATCTGATTTGTGACACGATTTGCTTTAGCGTGAGCATCTTGAACTTGAGCTTGGCTACAGCATGATTTAACAGGCGCAGATCTAAAATTGGACGCAACCCCCCATCCTTCTTTGGAACGATGAAATATCGGCTGTAATAACCTGACTCCTTGCTGGGAGGAGGAACCCGTTCTATAGCCTCCTTTTGAAGGAGTGTTTTCACCTCTTGTTCCATTACCAGAGCCTGCTCGGGGCCCACCACGGTGGGCAGGACCCCGTTGAATCGAGGAGGAGGAGATCTGAACTGAATGGCATAACCCCTCTCTATCGACTGCAGAACCCACTGAGATACTTTTGGAAGACTTTTCCACTCTGCCAGAAATTCTACTAAGGGTACCAGCCTCTCGAGGCTGGCCTCTGGAATATTTTGAGCAGCAGACACAGCGCCCTGTAACGGCGCACCGGCAGGAAACAACTGGTTTGACTGCTCTAAACCCCTCCTCAGAGGGGGCGAGCGTCCCTCGGGAAGCGCACGCTGGGCCCGTCTACGCCACGACACGAAGGCGGGGTTGGCAGAAGGGACCCCTGAGGGTACCGGGAGAGAATGGGCAACGTCTGATGCGGTGAACACCTTTCTCTCACGGTAGGGACCACCCTCAGCATCCTGACGCCAGTGGCGTCAGGACTTCTTAGACGAAGCCTTCTTGGACATAATGACTGTCCTCAGATCAGCCTTATGGCCAGAAGACCTCGGTTGAGAGTGTCACGCTTGGTCCCACTGCAGGGGGAGCACGAGACGCGACACTCTGTAGAGGGGGCGAGCGTCCCTCGGGAAGCGCTCGCTGGGCCCGTCTACGCCCCAACGCGAAGGCGGGGTTGGCAGAAGGGACCCATGAGGGCACCGTGAGAGAATGGGCACCGTCAGATGCAGTGAACACCTTTCTCTCACGGTGGGGACCACCCTCAGCACCCTGACACCGGTGGCGTCAGAACTACTTTTTAGATGAAGCCACTTGGCTATAATAACTGTCCTCAGATCAGTTTAACCCCCGAAAACTTCATCTGATTTTATTGTGCCCTTGCGAGGAGCTTATCGACAGCCAGGACTGACCCGCCCATCAGTCCCTGTCTTTAAACGCCGGTGCCTTAAAAGACGAATTCGTTTCAGCGGAGAGATGGCAGTATGCGTCTCTCCAGTTTTTCTAGGCATCGCCTCATAACCGTAAATAAGCCTCAGCAATATAAAAATATTTTTTGTAGAGATCTGAGGGCTAAAAATACAGTATGAAATCGTTTTCTTCCAAGACTTCGACACCTCGGTGTGGAGATCCGGAAAAACGGCAGGCACCGTCGTGGAGGTTGCACTCGGGAAGGCAAACATAGTTTATACAATATTTTTATATAAAAAACTCCTGCCAAACTGCTGACCACTCAATATTAAATTTTTCTACAGCAAGAGTAAGCACCTCCATAAGCTCCTCATTTATTTCTGTTCAGGGGAATGAGTCCTCATTATCCCCTTATTTTATAATGATTTATATAATATTATTATTATTTTTTTAATACCAACAACATTCAGCTCCTCAGAACTGTATAGTTGCAATATTAATGCCACAGCCTGGGCAGAAGAAACTGCAGAGCGTGCTTCCAACCCAAACTGAGGCACTGAATCTAACAGTTAAAGGCTGAGATAGGGCGAGGCCCGTCTCAAACCCCGCTGTCAGATTCACCCGCGATTCCCACGACACGCGCCGCCGCTCTGCCTCGACAGACGCGGGACCCGAGCCGCGGGGAGCGCGAGCCGAACCACTCTCCTCAAAGAGTGATCGGCGGGAGCAGAGCGTTCTTATTGGAAAACGCTCGCAATGCACACAATCAGCCCCCTCGAGAGCTGACCGGGCATGCTGTACTCCCAAACAAACAACACACAGATCGTGTAAATCCCCACCCGTGAAATAACGAGTACAGGGGGGAACACACTTTCTGTAATGCTGCTCGCTTAGATATGTGAATATATATAGCCTTTTTTTTTGTTTTGTTTTTTGTGAAAAACTCCTGCCTAGCAATCACTAAAGACAGACAAAAACACTGGGACAGATTCACACACAGATCGCTTTGCTGAAGACAACAGAAGCTGTCGCCATTGTGTTCATGGGTGTGCTTTATAGTTTCCTGGTCGATGACGTCACTCGTGACGTTCCGTCTCGCCTTTGGCTGATTCCATACTAGCTTCAAGATGCACAACGCTGGAAGCGTTCCCGCAGCGTTTTCACGCAGCTCGACGTTCCTGATAGGGAACCTGTTTTTCTGCATTTCCTGTTGATGCATTTGTCATTTAAGGGATGGTCTTAAGATGGAAACCCTTTTACCAAGATTTTGTGTAATAAAACGTATCATTGGAAACTGGAAATATCAACATTCAATATCAAAATTCCTTCGAAGAAGCACTCTGTAGTTCCTCGACCTTGAGCAAAAAGCTTGTAAAGTCAAATTAAACTCTCAACCCTCTCACCATCAACCCTATACCTTGCTGAAGGCACAATCACATCTTAACATTTATTACATATGCATTTATGTAGATTAACAAATCATTTGTCTGGAAAAAATGTACAAAAAAGTGCATGAAAAATAACTGGATATAGCATCTGTTTTATACTATGACCCATATTTTGTATAGAGGGTTTCCTTGTCACCTGAAACAGACAAATTGTGAGAAGAAATAATGAGATTTAAGAGACATTGCTCAGGAAAGACTATCCATGATGTACAAGGAAGAAAAGAGTGAAGAAACCAAAAGGAGAATCTCATACCTGGCCTCTTTCAGCCCGGCATTTAGAGATTTGTGGGAGTTTAAATCTTTGACCCCTCACGCATACTTTGAGCCCAGGGGCTCATATGACAGATGCACTGTCCTGACCAGAAAGAGATGAATGCTTTCGAAGGAAAGAGAATAGGGCTATCTTCTCAAAAGATGAGAGCGAGGGGGGAAAAAGTATAAAATGCCTCTCCTTTGTTCATGTCACTCTGCCTTCTGTGCTACACTGAAACTCAGAGAAAAGGAAAAGAGAGAGAGAAAGAGAAACAGAGAGAGAGAGAGAGAGAGAAAGAGAGAGAGGATTATGATGTACCATAATGCTTTGTTTCATTCTTGGGATGATTTATAGAGAAGAATGTGTTTTTTCTTTTGGCATAGAGTCACATATGTGTGAGGATGATTTTTTGCTATCTCTCTCTCACACACAAACACACAGTCTAGAAAACTTTGTAAATTTAATCTTGTGGGGACTTTCCATTCGCATCTGTTATTATTTTTAAACCAAAACACACTGGATTGCTCTCCCATCCTCTCTTTCTCTTTCGCACAGGATCAGAAAATAGTAGCAGTAACTTAGTACAATGATATCAGATGGTTTTACCATGGTATTTAGATTTCTTTTAAATATATTTAGAAGAGTGAATCATGTACCAAGGCATTTACACAGTGCTCCAAAAATAAGAATGTCTTTGGTAGCCTACTTTTTTGGTAGCATCTTTGGTAGCCTACTTTTTTGGTAGCATCACTTTGGTAGCCAAATCCAGGTGACAATATACAATACATTACTGTGACAAATAAATAGTACAAAAACAGAAAAAGGGACAGAAAGACTCGACACAATGTTTTGGATCAGAATAACACCCTTAGAAAAAAAAAAAAAAAAAAAACAATTGTACTAAACACAGGCAGAGCAGATACAAATAAAATAACCTTAACGAATGTGGCCTGGTGAGTGTCTACGCAGGCTAATTCACTTACGGGGAACGTCATGAAAAAACAGATTCGACTTAATTAAGCCTGTTTCCTGCAGCGGAGAGTGCAGCATTCTATTACAGTGTGACCTGATTAAAGTTAATATGGCAGCTGATCGTTATTTCTCTATGTAAAAACTCCACACACACATATACAAACATGAGGCCTTTAGGGTAAACTCAGCCTGAAAGTGTGTTTAAACTTCAGTTTTGTGACCTTGTTGTTAATAATTAACTTTTTGTGCTTGTGAAATGGCAAACAGACCCTGATTTAAATGAAACAATGTCCTTTCCAGAACGTCCCATATATATTTTAGCACATAAATGGATGTCACATCATTTAGTGTTTCCCAATACACAAGACAACTTCTATGACAACTTCTACTGACACTGATATACCTGTTATTTGTATGCTAGCAGGAGAGTAACTACATTTATCTCAAAACATCAAATTAAATGCACATACTTCACTGTTAATGTAACATTCATGACAAGTCCAACCAAAATATAGATTCATGCATCTCTAATATGACATGACCATGTGCTCGGCAGCATTTGAGTGGGGGCGTAAACTTATGACCCATGAGTGCACGGGTTACTGCTACTTACAAATGTGTGTGTTTTTGTTGGCACTGGACATTATAAGGGTCACTGCTTTACCAGCAATTCTTCAGCTGTTTCACTCATATTGTTATGATGAACAAAATTCAATCACAATCTGTGTCTATGCTACGGGCGCACAAACTTATTATTCATAAATGATGTGTGGGCTGACTAATAATAGCTAATAATACAGTCCCATGTCACATAAAATCTTGGCAATTTATATACACGAAGCCCCAAGATAATTCTATAAATAAAGCATTCTCTCTTTCTCTCTCTTTATCTCTGCCTTATCCTTTTTGACATGGAGGACAGGAAACGGTAATCATCAATGAGTCGTAACCTTTTCTGAACCCTGCCTAATTATTAGGAACAAAACTGATAGTCTCCACCTTGATAATTATTTTCTGCGTGCATTTTGATTAGAGATGGCTTGGCATGTGGGCATCCGAGATGCTGATAAGCCTCGCAGAGATGCGTCAGCTGTACTGCATACAGGAAGAATTAAATGTTCCCATCTGTGCAGTACAAAAGCAATTAAAGTGCCTGTAAGAAAAATAGAATAGAGTTATCTTGCTTATCTCTATCTATGATCACATACAATTTATATATGAGCTATGTGCTATTTGTTTATCATAATCTATTTGTTTATATTTGTCTATCTACTGTATATGTCAACGAAATCACATTAGTTACCTGAAGAAGAAAAAAAAAAGCAAATATAAAGAATTTTATTTTAATGAAATCGATCATGTGGCTCTTTGTATAGATGATAAAGCAAATTGAAGCTCAATATTCTCTAGATCATTTCAAATAATACTGTAGAACATAATACTCAGGTTTCACTGTAACTATCCATTTAAAGGTATAGTTCACCCAAAAATGAAAATTAGCCCATGATTTACTCACCCTCAAGCCATCCTAGATAGGGCATTCTTCTTTCAGAAGAATACAATCAGAGTTATATTAAAAATGTCCTGGCTCTTCCAAGCTTTATAATGGGAGTCAATGGGTATATATTTTTTTTCTTAATCCAAAAAAAAAATATATATATATATATATATATATATATATATATATATATATCGTCGACTTACACCAAAAGAGTAACGCTTGATGTATGTGTATGACGTAGGAGTAGTGTAAGCTTTGACGCCTCTCATGGTTCAAACAAACAGGGCTGGGCAACCGCATTTGTCATTACGATGTGTGTCAAGTTCAAGTGTTACTCTTTTGCCGTAAGTGAACTTGTGTATGGCCGTCTACCGGAAGCTAGTTATTTTAGTTGAGAAAGTTTTAAATATGGATCTTTTTCTTACACAAACGTATCGCTTCACTTCAAAAGACCTTTTTTAACCCGCCAGAGCCATTTTGGGCACTTTTATAATGGATGGATGCGCTTTGATGGACTTCCAAAAATATATACCCATTGACTTCCATTATAAAGCTTGAAAGAGCTTGGACATTTTTTAAAACAACTCAGATTTTATTCGTCTAAAAGAAGAATGTCATATACACCTATGGCTTCACGGTGCCATCACGGTTTTCATTTTTGGGTGAACTATCCCTTTAAGTACTGAGTAATATTAATTAACAAAATGTACTTACTATAGACCCCTTTTCAGTTGGTAAACATGGTGACGTTTTTATGTGGGCGGAGCTTAGGTGGAGGCAGAACGATCCCTCTGGCCGCTTCACTAATGCTAGTTTGCAAGTTTTGTTAGCTTGTTTTTTAACAATGACAGGAGAAAATCTGATTTTATCTTAATGTGCAAGGTCACTCACTGTCCAGGACCGCGATTGTTATTTGCAAAAGTTAATTTTAACGGACGGAACCAGATTGGCCGACCCGTAACGTTACACGCTCAGTCAATGGGACGATCTGACAGGATTAACGTTAACTTTACCTTCGGTTGAGTGACCTGACTTCTACACCTGACAGAGAAACAGAGCGTAAAGAGAAACTAACTATGTGATGAATGCTCATGTACAAGACTCGTGTGGAACGATCCGCAGTTCTGCCTAGCCAGCGCCAAGTAGACGACAATGTAGAGAGTGACATTACGGTGCAATTTTAATGAAGTGAATATTTTCTAGAAATAAAAATTCCAGATACAGCATATTTATTTTTCATCGATTCTTGCACCCAACAACACAACAAGAGGACATTTAATAATAATAATAACAATTTAAGCTCCTTATTGTGTAGCCGAATCTGTGCTGGTTTGTGTTGGCCGCCTCCAGTTTTCATGTTCGTTTTGCCTCCAGCTAACGCTGTGACGTAACTGTGACGTAGGCTCGAAATTGGTCTATAGGGTTAGGATTAGGGTTTGGTTTAGGTGTATGTACTGTAATTATGAATAATGTACTGTAATTACTGTAATAAGTACATGTCACGTAACAAGGACCCTGTAAAACCAAGTGTTACTCAGAACACATTTGCTGCCCTCATGGTGTGGTTAAGGTTAGGAAAAAAATGTGTTGTATTGTTGTGATTATTTTGTTACTAGTGTTTTCTCAGACTTTCTCAGACCCCAGTACATATCATGTCAGAAATGTTCTTTATGTGTTTGTGGACACAGAAAGGTTTAGATTCATGGACTTGTTACCAGGGGACTCGATGATACCAGGGCCAATTAAAAGGAAGCAGCTATACAGGCGATATAGTCTTGACCAAGTCTGTTGTTCTCTGTGCCAATCTATTAATTCTCTTTTTTTTTTTTCTCTACATATTGTTGGTCTCAGTTTTGCCATTTGTTGTCTCTCCGTCCAGTCACTCAGATTCTCCTTTTCTCTCTTTCACTCTCTCTCTCCACCAGTCTCTGGGCAGTAGTACTGTCTATCCATGTGTTTGAAATGGGCTAAATGGGTGGATTCGGGCGCATTCTGCTTCACCAGTGGATATGAGCGGATGGATGAGCTTTGGCATGAACAGAAGAGACACGACACAGAAACGCATGATAAGTTTGCATGTATGTGTGTATCTGTGCGTGTGAACTTCACTGTTTGTGTGCATTTACACCGTGATTGTCATGCTAGTGCATGCTCTAGTGAATAAGAGATCAGCTCAAAATCGTTCTTAAAATATGATAGATAGTAAATATTACCTTTTTTATTTAGCCTAGAGCTTCAATCATAGGAAACTTTAAACAAACCTTAAACTATAACTAAACTATAACTGCTTCTGAAACTTGCAATATCTAACCAGAATCTGTAATTAATTAAATAAAAGACCACCTACTTGAAGAGACAACATTTGAGTGTGTGTTTAAATATAGTCATTTGTATATCATTACAAAAGTGACCCTGGATCACAAAACCAGTACTAAGTTGCACGTGGATATTTGTGGCAATAGCCAACAATACATTGTATGTGCCTAAAAGCATTAAGATATTAAGTAAAGATCATGTTCCATGAAGAAATTTTGTAAATATATATTTATAGGCTATATAAAACATTTATTTTTGTGAGTGAATGCAGCACAATCGAGAACATAAATGGACAACTTTAAAGGTGATTTTCTCAATGTTTAGATATTTTTGCACGCTCAGATTCCAGATTTTCAAATACATCTCTGCCAAATATGTTGTATCCTAACAAACCATACATCAATGGCAAGCTTATTTATTCAGCTTTCAGATGTTGTATAAATCTCAATGTAAAAACACATGTTTTTAACAAACAATTTACACATGTGACTGCTTTTGTGACGTACACATTCCAATGATTTAATTAAAGTATATTTCACTTTACCATAAATGTTTGTCAGTACATTCATCAGTACACTTTAACCATATTTCAAATATTCCTCAAATATGAAATTACATATAAAGATTTAATAAAAATGCATACAGAATTATTTACAAAAATGCAATAAAATGTTGTTTTTAATGTGCAATTGTGACCTGGACTGAATGTGGATTGAAGTCAAACCCAGATTTGATTTATAAGAAAATAAGGTAAATTGTTGGTTATGTGACATAGATTCAGTAAACCATAGTCGAATGTTAAGATACTTATTTATTTATTTGATCTCTCACTGTGAGTTCTGTGAGGTGAGGAGAAGATTATGAAGGCAGAGAGTAATTTCAGAGTGAGGACAGAGAACATTTTAAAGGAAATGGAGCTTGTCAGGACTTTGAAACCACAGCTATTTTTTTTTTTTCAGAGATCTTCATGTAATCCTATTATCTGTGCTAAAGTCAGGCATTAGCACTTTGCCAATAATGATTTTAATAAATAATTTCCTGCAAATCCCAAAATGTCCTCCGCCTGTAGTTAAAATCACACATTCAGTTAAAATCATAACCAAAATATGAAAAACATTTCAAATGTGTGGGCAGTTTGAGTTTCTCATGGGTACACATGATTCAGTCCAGATCCTCAGGTTGTTTATATTTTTGTGAAGCATTTTTAAATGCTTTCAGACACAAGTTTTCCCTCCTAATAAAATATATGTTCTCTTATTTTTGAAAAGTGAACAAATTTGAGGTTGTTTATAGTGCAACGTATAAGTGCAATCACCTATTGAGGGAAATTAAGATGACTGTTCAAATACTTTATAAACTAAACTTTGCTTGTGGGGAAACTTTACATCTGTATCATTTGTAAATGAGTCAGATGAAGTTGATCTTCCTCATGACAAATAGATCTCAAGGGTACATTGAAGTGATATTCTGTATCTTAGCTGGCTCTTCGTAAAGCTGCACATCCCCAGTACTAAACATAGCAGAGACTAATGAGACTCGGAACAATTAAATTCACCACTGATGTGGCCTTGCTTATCCTGCTGAGAGAATCAAAGAGTCAGCACAGACTATCTAATTTGAGATGATTTCATTACCTGATGCAATGAATCCCATTTGGTGTTAAATGTAGGCAAAACTGGAGAGTTTTAATTGCCTTTACCATGAATTGTATAGTTCCACTCATCTAAGGGTTGGAAAGAGATAAACCTATAACTACATTAAGTCTTGAAATGTATCTGCTATCTTTCATACAGTAATTACATAGAAACTTTTTTTTACATGACACATGAAGGTTAAAGTCCCCCTGTAGTCAATAATTTTATTGCTAAAAACTCATAATTTGATCACCAAAATTACATATTTAAAACATTTTTTCCCTGTAAAAATAATTTCTCATCTCGAATATAACTTTGCACCCTTGCTTCATTTAGTATTCACGGATCCGTGAATATGCAAATTAGTCCCCACCTCCACTCACTAACATCAGCTCAGAATCCTAGTCAACTTTACTGTAGTAAACACTGTGCAATTGCAAGTAGGAATGCGGGTTTGATCCAGCCATATTTGTTTGAACCATGTTTGAACCAGAAACTGATTCGGAAGAAGCAGAGGAAGAGCCAATTATGTTCGTCCACAATTCTATGTATCAGATCGGTAACTCATTTTATATATCGATCGCTACAATATCGGACACAACGGTAATTGATATGATTATCCTTTTGCTTGACTATGCTATCAAACAGCTAATAATGTGTTGCAAACCATGTTCCTGTTCTCCATCAGTTAGACAGCTGCCTTCTAAAAATCAACATTCTTAGAAACTATTTGAACAACTTAGAACGTCAGTGGAGAAAGGCATATAGTTCCCTTTCAGTCGAGAACGTCAGACGTAGTCGACGTCGACTGAAAGGGGATCACACTAGGGAGCCAATCGTCTTCGATTACTATTGAACGAGCCAACCAATGGAATTGGCATGTGTGACTTGAATCACACACTCCTCCCCCTCAGCCCGGGTATAAATACGGAAGTGGATGCACGCACTAGTTGCCTTTTGCTTCGGAGCCGATCGTTTGATGTCTCTGAAGATTGCTGTTGTTTATAACGAGTGAGTGTGACGGTGTTCTTCTGGAAGACTCTCCCAGTGCTTGTGGTTTCTACAGCGCGAGTGCAGCAGTGATCGCGAGCTTTGAGCTCTCAACTGCTGTTTTAACAGCAACAAATTTCTGTTTGTTTGTGTTTGTTGACGGCTGGATAGAGGGCGGAAAAGTGAGTGCTTCACTATTTCACTATTGCTCCAGCACTGGTGATGGATCCTATTTCCTGAAAGAGCAACACAGGTGCGTTTGCGTCTTTTTCAAGATGTCATTCCACCCTTGCGTTTCTGGATGCGGTCGTTCCCTGTACCTCTATGACGGTCACAATTGTTGTATCACGTGTTTGGGCTAACAGCACGCTGAAGCAGTTTTTCTTGATGGTTTTTTGTTCCCATTGCGGGAATATGACTGTTGCGGTGTTGAGATTGAGACTCGCCCGGTTGATTGTCTCGCCCGATAACCATTCCCTGTGGGCTCCTCACTCCTCCATTCCACCGCAGCCATTGGAGTCCCGCGTGGAGCGTGCTGGTCCATCTGTAATGGGTGGGCCAGTCGTTTCACCCAGGGCTCCGGTAATGCGTTCCCCAGTGAGCCTTCTGTGATTTTTATCACACTCAGGTGTTGAGCAGGGATGCTCCTGGAGCTCAGTGAATTCCATCACACTCAAGTGTTGAGCAGAAATGATCCTGAAGCTCAGTGATATTCTTCACACCTAGTGTTGAGCAAGGCTCCTGTCTTGTGCGCGCATGTCGCTTGCATGTACTGTGCTAGGTCAGGAGTGGATCAGGTCTTGATAGTTGCCCCTTATTGGCCCAACCAGACCTAGTTCTCCCCTCGACAGCCCTTCCTGACTTCCCCTGAAAACGTCATAGGGACAGGGCATGATGGCACCCGCGTTTGGACCCCTGGAGGATTTCAGGCCAGTCCTGAATTTGGACGCGGAGGTTCAGGTAGCTACTGCAGGATTATGTGGTAGTCACCATCACTTCTGCGAGAGCACCCCCTGAATAGGAAGTTGTGCTTACGCCAATTAGAAGTGCAACCTATTTGTTGAGTGAGTCTTCTCTCCGTGAGGAGATCCTGAAAGCGTTCGGTCATTTCAGTGCTCTCTTTCCTGCAAGATGGGTTGGAGTGAGGGCTGTGTCCTCCACCCTCAATATAATGTTGCCTCTATTTTTGATGCACATCATGATTCAGTAGCATGGGAAGCACGTCCTGATCGTCAGGTTCCTAAGGCAAGCAAGGGAAATTAATCCCCTTGCGCCCATCTTTATCCTCTTTGGCCTTATCTCTGGTGCTACTGCACTGCAGAGACCGCCCCTGAGCCACTGCAGGCAGTGAGTTAAAAATTCTCTTTTAAAGAAACAGTTCTCCTGCTCACCTGGTTTCTACTAGAGGGTAGGGACTTGCTCGCTTTTGTTCAACGAGTTGTGCCTGGAATTCGGGCTGGCTAACTCTCACTAGCTGAGACCCCGGCCTGGATATGTGCCTAAGGTTCCTACCTCTCCCTAAAAGTGGGACCAGGTAGTGAGCCTGCTAGCGCTGCCCCGGAGGAGGCATACCCAGACCTGGCTTCTCTGTCTGTTCGTTATTGTGGTTGTCCGAGCACAGAGCTTAAGCTTAGGACCTCAGACCTGCTCTTGTCTGTTAAGGAAATCAGCGGAAAAGAGAAGGCTGTTTCCAAGCGAGGTTGGCCCACTAAATTAGTGGTTGCCTTCATCTTGGTGAAAATTCCGAGATGCACGTGTCCACTTAGGTGGTGAGCTCCTCTGAAGTGAGTGTGTGCACCCGCCTAGGTGTTGACACATCGTGCTTCGCTGACAGATTTTATACAGTTGGGGGCTGGGCGACACCTGTAGTCGAACCGCTGCTTCCCATGGGCTCCCTTCTTATGAAGCCAGTTTCACCGTGAGCCCGTTTCGAATTGTCGGCTTGCTGCGCCATTCTCCTCCTATGGACTGGATACGTGCGCAATTCTTACTCCAGTAGAGTTCTCCTTATTAGCCGATCCCTGTCGAGTTCCTTCATACCCTTTGGCTATGGACATGACGGAACATCCGATGCAAGGCCTATCACTCGTATGCACTGGTGGAACTTGTGTTAGGCTGGGTCCATATGTTGTGATCCCTACGGCGATCCCATATGTGTATTCTTCCACGGTACTGCGGCGAGCCCCCGTGTCTAGTTGGAGCCACCTCAGTGACATTCCATATGTTGTACTGTCTAGTCATCCACCCAGTTCATATGTGTATTTCCACATGTTACCTCCTGTGGCACCTACAACCTTCCACAGCGTCCGTTCCTTCCATGTTCAGGGAACGTTTCCCAGTGATCCTGCAAGATCAACAGTGACTTCCCGTCTCCTTAAATGAGGGGGATTAGGTGGCTCTGTCTAGGCACAGGAAGGTGGCAGCACTAGTGCCGTTTTCAAATAGATCCCCATTCAGTCGACGTCGACTACATCTGACGTTCTCGACTGAAAGGGAACGTCCTGGTTGCGTATGCAGGACGTAGTCCCCTCGCAACTACTGCTGGACCACTGCTGACTCCGGGGCCCGATCGGCTCCTCAGTGAAAAAGCAACAAGTGCATCCATTTCCGTACTTACACCCGCGCTGCAGGGTTGGAGTGTGTGATGCAAGTCACGCACACCAATTCCATTGGCTCGTTCAATAGTAATCAAAGACGATTGGCTCCCCAGCGTGATCCCCATTCAGTCGATGTCGACTACGTCCTCCGTTCCCTCCTTCAGTGAACGGTGGGTTGCATACGCAATCAGTACGTTCATCCTAACATCGTAATATACATCATATACATAATTATTTCGCTATTTTGCTAAATCTACCCGATTTTTCATATCAACAGAAAAAATATACTGGGATAACATGGCTTCTCTTGAGACCCCCCTGCTTCACAGCATAGTTAAAGGTAAGGTGGGTAATTTTTGAGAGGCTATTAATAGTTTAAAAACTTTAAAATATCATTTGCGCTTTTTTGTTTTTGTTTTAAAGCATATTACAGTTTTTGCCCGTTGCTTGAACACATTTTGCAAACCTTGGCTCATTGTGTCAAAACTCTACACACAAACAAATAAGACACAATACTGGGAAATAAACCATTCACATCTATGTCAAATTGAAACTCTGCTATCAAAACCTAACAATCCTTTGTCAAAATTTCACTCTGATGACAAAATGACACCCACTTGCATCATATGAATACACTTTCAGATCAGCAGCAACACACTAGTCTACTTTATATAAAACACTGCAGACTTTTGTTTTCAATGTTTTTATTCAGTTCCACAGAGGGCATGTTTTCACAACAACCAAAAAATTAAATACTGAATTCAAAATCATTACATTACAGTAGTATATTTTACAGTACAGTAATTTCAGTTAAATCAAACAAAGAAAAACACAATTGTGCGCAAAGGATCTCATCAACATCACAAGCAATGTCTTCTCTCGCTAAGCATCGGGGAAAATATCCCCTTGTGTGCCGAATCCATCCCTGGATTGACCTCATCTCAATGTCTCCGCAGGCCTGTCCCACTGCCTGCAGAAGAGGCATTCGGGCATGTGGTTGGCGGTCATATATGCGCCATCTCCAAGCGGGAAAAAATTCCTCTATATGATTTACAAATGGCGAGTAAGGGGGCAAGTACACAACTTCAAATTGATCATGGTTGGTGAACCAGTTCTGGACCAGAGTAGCCCGATGGAAACTAATATTATCCCTGTATTTATCCCTAACTTTACTTTATTTACCATACACAGTACTGAAACATCTCAACATGTTATCAAGGTATATTTCACAAAACTACCACTTTTGTTGGAAAGAAGCATTAGCCACCCTGGAATACAATACATGTGATACAGTAACGTGATATGGTACAGTACTGTAAATACTCTAGATACAGTCTGAGTAGAGAGTTGAAGACATACCTGTTTTCCAGTCGGAATGTCCTTATTATGAATGAAACTTAGATTAGGATGGACTCTCTGCCCAGATTCCCTCATAGTCAGGCCATGGTTTATGTTATGACATGGTCCACCAAAGTTCCTCTTATGTCATCTGAAATAATGGTCCTTGCGTGGCCTCTTTGACCACGTCCTCCTCTCTCTCTCTCTCTCTCTCTCTCTCTCTCTCTCTCTCTCTCTCTCTCTCTCTCTCTCTCTGCCTTCCTCTTCCTCTTCCTCTGCCTCTAGCTCTCCCTGCCTCCATGCTTGCAAAGTTCTCAAAATGGCTTAACTGAGGCCTTTTTGTAGCTGGCTGATTGGTGTTCAGTTTTGTAAGTAAGTATTTTCAAGTGTGTGTCTATGTCTTTTCAATTAACCAATGTGTGTTGTATTTTGAATAGATGTGTTTTCCCAATGGTACCCTGAGATTTCATTTTTGAACTAAGGGTGTATTCACACCTGCCTTGTTTGGTTCGATTGAATCGAACTCTAGTTCGTTTCCCCCCTTGGTGCGGACCTTTTGGGCAGGTGTGAATACAGCAATCGAACTCGGGTGCGGACCAAACTACCGAACCGAGACCCAGCTGAAGAGGTGGACTCGGTACGGTTCCAAACGAACTCTGGTACGGTTTGTTTACGGTGTGAACATGAACCGACCCAATTGCAAGAAAGCACTGCTCGAGCTGCCTTATCAGACATCCCAAGTCTCCCGGAAGTTCCGGGAATCTCCTGCATATTGATAGTGTCTCCCTGAATTAGTTCAAATCTCCCGGATTCAGGATTCAGGAGCGCGTATGCGAGACAGAACATACAGCGCGCGCACGGCAGCCTCACGAAAGCTAGTCGCACATCGTCGTCTTCTCAAAATCCGAATTACAACATCGTATAGATGACATTGTATCATATGATACTAATTAATTTCTTCATATTGCGTTTGGACAGAATAACACAAAATTAGTAAAAGAACAAATATTGCAGTACGAAATATCTCCATGCTGAGCCTTTTTTGCACTTCCTGATTTCCCTACTTGAGAATCCTTGTCCAATGAATGGACGACCTTAGCACACGTGTGGTTTTGTTTACAAATTTTGGTTCACTTGCAAAAAGAGCAGTGTGAAAGGGAACCGTACCAAAAAAAATAAAACAACATTTTATTTGGTCCGGACCAAAGCAAGTGAACTATCGGACTTTTCTGGTGTGAATACACCCTAAGTGTCTTATGTATGAAATAGTGTGTAGTGTCTAGGAGCAAGTGTGTTACAGAATTGCAACTAAAGTGCAAAGCAGCGCTTTTGTTTAAGGTATGGTTACACTTTGTTTAAGGTATAGGAACAACAACTTCAAGTTATGTTACTTTGGTTTAAGCATGTGTCTATAGTGTTCAAGCACTGGGCAAAAACTGTAAAAACACCACATAGACATATAGACAACATTAAAAATTTGATTTTTCACCACAGTTTAGAATGTTATAATGTTCTCAGGAGTTAAAGACCTTTAACTAACACCTGAGAACATTTTAAAATAACATTTGTTGTTTAATTGACATATGTTGGGTACAAAACTAAACTGACTGACAATAAAATGTATCTCAGATTTATGGTTATTATGGAGACATTCAGTGGGTGTAATGGTTTTATACTGTACAAACTGTATATTCTATCCCCCTACACAAACCCTGCCCATAAACCTACGCATAAAAACTCTTTCATCTCAAAAAATCTTTTTTTTGCACCAATGCTGCCTTTAGTTGACCAAATAATACAGAAACATCAGTATAAATAACAGTTACTAAAATAACTCTTCGATTTTAATGTATTTATAATATATTTAATATTAACATAAAAGGTATATGAAAACCATCATGATTTGAAAACCATCATCATCATTTATTTGAAATAAAAAAAATCTGCCATGATATATCTGTTTAGTTTATGGACATTTCCTTTAATCCTTAAACACAACCATAATGACCATGAATTTCACACAACTTACGGGAAATTCAAAATATGAAGAAAAAAAAAACACCTGTGAATTATATACTTCTGTATATTTATAAAAATAGATATTTATAAATCTGATCCCAATACATCTGTGAAAAATAACATTGTGTGTGTGTGTGTGTGCGTGTGTGCGTGTGTGTGTGTGTGTGTGTGTGTGTGTGTGTGTGTGTGTGTGTGTGTGTGAGTGTGTTCTTCAAGCCCATGCATGTCTTTCACTGTGTGTATGTTTGTGCCATTTAATTACATGCTGAGCACGGCTTTAGAGCCATGACTGATGGAAAACGATTCTCCACCATTAGATTCCTGTTCATTAGGCCCAACCACGCTCTGCTCTCCACCCAAAATCTATCACCATTTTCATTCTTCCTCCTTCGTCCTTCCTTGCTCTCACACACATGCACTCGCAACCTCTTTTTTTCCTCTTCTCTCCCTCTCTCCATCCCCCTCTCTCACACACACACATACACTCTCCTACAAGCCCTGGAGTGCTGATGAGGACTTTTAGTGCTAATCTGTAATGTGCCCCATATATTTAAAATTTCTGCTGAAGCAAGTGTCTTGGCCAATTTATGTAAGGGTAAGAAAAAATGTTTATATGCAAATGTGGGGTGAGGATAAAGCGGTGAAGTATTGTATTGTTGGACGAAAAGAGAGTGTTCATGGGATGAGAAGAGCTGAAAGACTAAGATCAAGTGGACATGCTTGCACATGCTTTGTTCAGTATTAAATTGACATATTACGTCATACGGTACAGTCTGTATAAATGTGAATAATGGCAGGTTGATGGATTTACGTGGTCCTGTGACTAAAAAAGTCCTGCTCAGTACTGAACGAGTGAGTATGCGAGAGGCATTTCAACAATTTGGGCGTAAATGAATGAGAGACTAAAACAGACAGCGCAAAAGATGGCCATATGTCCGTGAATTAGTGAGGCAGGACATTAGCTCATATAGATATAATTACACAGGTCAGTGATTGAATGAATTTGCAAGTGCAGGAGTTTTTGACTGAAAGAATAAATGAGGGAGTGAAGGGATGCATTAGCAAATACGTAATGGAACGAGAGCAAGTAAATGAAAAAAGATGATCTTCCAATAGTGAAAACCTTCAACCAAGTGATTTTTAAAACTTCCCTGCACATCGTCATGATGTTCCTGGACAGAACGCCATTCTCCAGTGTCCTTGTCCATACCCTAGTCTATCTGTTACTCCCCAGAGCGAATACACGGTTTTGACACGATCAGAACTTTTACCAGATGCTGTGGCTGCGCTGTAGGCATCCTCATCCGCCCAGAAACACGACGGCAGATGGCCACATTCCCAGCCAGAGAGGACAAGCATCTGCAGATATACAGAGATAGAAAAACTATGCACTGAGATTAGTGAGCGTTGGATGTGTATAGGGAAGCGGGATAAAACGCTGATCATATGCAATTATGTGTCGTCTTGGTGAATAACCTCCATAATTAGTTCATGATATGAAAAAGTATTATTTTATGACAATCAATATTTGGCAGGATGTTTTTACGTACTTTTATTTATTTTTTATTCTGAGGGCCTTTCCCTCCCCAAAATAAAGTCTGTAAAAAAAAAAATCAGAAAATTATTAAAGAGGAGATATATGGAATGGGATCAGGACACATCATTGGCCAGATATGAACGTGTCACCCAAATGAATACCATGTCTGGAGAATGTATGCATTTGCACTGCTTATACTGTACATTGGGACTGTTATGCTCAGTTAATAGCTGACTGAATGCAATGCATGCATAAACTTCCAGCAAGTGCTGAATTTATTTTCTTTGAGCAGCTCAACAGAGGGTGAAAATTATGATTTTTAAAGTTCACCATGTCTTCAATCCTTTCAATCCCATTCGCTTTACGTTTTAGCCGAGAACAATGTCATGGTTATAATGTTGTAGACATGCTGCTTTGGCTGTGAATAAAAGGTGTTGCATTTGCACTTTGAATGTATGCATGTCTATTCGTGTGAGTTGAATTATTTTTGCTACTATAATTTATCTATATCTATATATCGATATCTATGTGTCTGTGTGTGTGTGTGTGTGTGTGTGTGTAGAAAATATCTGTCTTTAAAGATAGCAACATGGTTCTTTCAACATCTACATGTCTTCACTTTCCATCCATGCAGACACCAATGTTTTCACCTTTTCTTCTCTACTGTTTCTGTGGTTAAGAAAATAGCAGTGACGCTATTCCCATATTGTATAGTACAACAGACAATAATCAAAGGTATTTTACGGTACATTTTCTGCCAGTTCATATTGAGTAAACCTAGTGTAAGAGAATGCTAGACAACATTTAAACACTGTGCTGTGCCACAGATATGTGCATGGATGATAAATTCATAAATATCATCTCATTTCATGGCATTTGCAGATTTATTTCACCATAATTTTGGAAACACGTTACTATAAAGTCAGATGTATTAGCAGTTAATGCATTAGGTTTCATGAACAGTGAACTATAATTTTACAGTATTTATTAATCTAGATTAATGTAAATTTATACATTTACCAATTCATGTTTAACCTTTGGTTAATGTGTTATTATTACCAGAGATGAAAGAACAATGAACAATAAGCTGCAACACAGGTTCATTGGATAAACCTTTGCCTGGGCTGATAATATATTTATAAACATGAACCTAGAATAATAAGTGCTATAACAATGTCATTTTTAAGTTCATGACACCCATTTCATTAATGTTACTGAATTGAACCTTTTTGTAAATTGTTACCAAATTTAATTCTCCTTTGATTTATATATTGTTTGTAAGAATCATCTCGTAATTAACACAAAAAAGGGAAAAAAGGAAATTTGAGTATTCAAATCAGCTTCTAGCTCCCTGTGTCCGTGGGAACCAACAACTGACCTGATGTCAAAGCCAGCCTCTCTTCTATTAGGTGCCATGGCAACCCAGAGTCTTTGAGGCTGATAATAGCTGACACTGTTTCAGTGATGCCGGCGATCAAGAGGGTCCCTCTATGTGAGGGGCCAAAGGAAACCAGGATAACTAACCCTGAAGCTCTTCATCAAGAAACCAAGCAGCAGGCTCTAGGGCTGAGCTACTTCAGACTTCACAGTGGGAGGTGTGAATAGTTAATCTGCTACTTTGAATAAAAAAATAAATAAAAAATCCATTAACAAGAATTTTTGCAGAGATACTGGATACATTTATTTTGCTGTTGTTTTTAGTGCAAGAGAGATATTTTGCAATGCTACATATATACATTGCCAATGTTGCAAATAATATATCATCCTATAGAGATTTATTTTGCGTTAAATGACCGAATGACTGTACATAATCCCTTACATTCAATTGGTATATCAAAACAATATTTTAAGTTATATGGTTTCACACCAAATAAACAAATATGAGGATTTTTGTATATGAAATATTTAGTAAATTAGCGGTTTAAAGCATCTGGTCTTAAAGGAATAGTGTCACAATGAATTTATGTCAAAAATGGAAATTATCACATATTTGAATCACCCTCAAGCCATCCTAGGTGTAAATGACATTCTTCTTTTAGCAGAACACAATTGGAGTTACATTAAATAATATCCTGGCTCATCCTAGCTTTGCAGTGGCATTGAATAGTGCCTTTAGAGTTTTTGAAGCTCCAAAATAGTGCATCCATCCATCAAAAAAGT
The DNA here is from genome assembly GCA_031834385.1 of Semotilus atromaculatus. Classification (NCBI taxonomy): domain Eukaryota; kingdom Metazoa; phylum Chordata; class Actinopteri; order Cypriniformes; family Leuciscidae; genus Semotilus; species Semotilus atromaculatus. The sequence goes on from JAULUF010000009.1 coordinate 4,679,343, forward strand.
AATCCATACGGCTCCAGTCGGTTAATAAATGCCTTCTGAAGCTTCCAGCAATGGCCGTACACACGTTCACCTGTTCCAAACAGCCAGTAATTACTTAGCACTAATGACTTGTCGTCATTACTATCAAAAACCTTAAAAAAATCTGAACAACTTACAATGACATACAACTTACAATGACTTAAGTTATTACTAGAGAGTTATTACTAGAGATTACTGTTCCGAATAATTAGTAATTAATTCCGAAGGATTTCTTTTTGCTTGAGTCATTACTAGAATGTTACTATAAGCTTTACTTTAGAATTAATTATATGTTGTGCATTACTCTCAGTAATCATGAACCTGTGTAGTGGTACTTAGTCCTCTAGGAGATATGGAAAAAATTATCAATTATTGCTTAGCTAATAGTGAACTACCTCATTCAACTGAGCACTATTACTTGCTAATTATATTAATCAGAGATTCTTGTTAGTTAATAGCAGTTAGTAGAATGTTAATATTGCATTACTCATTTGTTCCTGTGTAGTTATTGACCAAACCGTATTCTAAAGTATTACTGGTACTGGATGAGACTTTAAATCCAGATCCTGACTCTCTGTGGTCATTAAAAATCCCATGGCACTTCTCGTAAAGTGTAGGGGTGTAACCCTGATGTCCTGGCCAAAGTCCCTCCATTGGCCCTAATCAATCATGGCCTCCTTATGATCCCTATCCACTGAATTGGCTCTATAACTCTTTCTCTCCTCTCCACCTGTAGATGGAGTGTGATGAGCGCATCATTCAAGCATATGCATGCACACTGGTGTTTGAGGAGAGACTTTCTGATATGATTGCATGCTTTGGGTGTACAGCAGAACATATTAAAACACTATATAAATGCCTCATCATTCATTCATTCATTAAAGGTATATAAGTCATTGCTAAAAATCCATTCCCATTATGGTTAACATGGATACAATTTAGAATGGGGAATATCAAATCGAGACCAGGGGCCCTATCATACACCGGGCGCAATGGACGTAAGTGTTTTTTGCTAGTTGCAGCCTGACGCAGTTATCATTTTCAACTCCTGCGCCACGTTGTTTAACACTAGAAGTGTCAGAATTGCATAACTACTAGAACTGCCACAAGCGGTCATTTTGACCGCTAGATTCCAAACTCTATATCTTTAATGATAAATACCCAATTGAGAGATTAATGCATTTATTGTATTAGGATATCTTTTAAAAACAAAACAAACACCAAACTGTACATTTAAACAAGTTCAATTATACATTTATAAATAATAATATAATTAGTAGCCTACCGTAATTATCGCATATTCACAACAGATAGGCTATATTTCCATATCCATTCAACATAACTCAGAACAAGATAATAACAACTAAAAGTTTCTAATTTAGATATTCTGTTGACAGTGAGAGAGACAAAGGTCAACCGCGGGAAATGTAACAAAAGAATACTGTGAAATTCAGTACGGTCAATATAACCGTCTATGGCCGAAATAGGTAAATATGTTCATTTGTTTTTTTGCCTTATGTGTAATTTATATGAAAAACATTTTAAATGAAAATACAGACACTTTTAGGAAAAATCAGGTACCAGCAGCATGTTATTGCTTTTTCCAACAAAGTTATTGCAGATATAAAATTCAAAACGGTCAAAATGACTGTCATGGCTGTTCTAGTGTTAAATAGCAAATGCATTTGTGCCCATTTCTGTGCCCATGCTGGTCTGCTATTTTGCTATTTTGAGGCAATTGAAATAGACTGCGCCATTGACCAACTGAATCCTGGTCTAAAGTCAATGGCGCAGTATTTATTTTGTTATTTAAAGAGAGTTTTAGTAATGTGCGGCTATAGGCGGGTGCACAATGCGCGTACACTCTGCTTATTACACACAGGGACGTGCAGCAGCACACAAACATGGCACATAAAAATAAAAGGATTACAATGTAAAAGACTAATATTGTTTACATAAAGATATGGTGGAATCAGGCTTGTCCCGTGGAATGGGAAATTGCACTCTGATTGTTTTTTTTTTGCACGTTACACCCAAAACACACCCATTACTCATTAAGAGAATAGGGACAACCCTTTTAGACCATGCCATTTTTCCCGTTTTTAAACTAGCAAAAGTGGATTCGAACACGCCCTAAGTACACTTGCACCCTGCGCAATAGACCATGCGCTTAGATCCTTAAAATAAGGCTACAAGTATTCCAGACAGCCGTACATACACAGATACATTACGTGAAATAGCAGATGTAAACGATTCACAGTTAAAGCAGAAAGGCTCCAGACAGAGTGTCGACTGCTGTCTCTTTACATCTGAGAAGAAATCAAGCCCCATAGTCCCATTTTAGACATCAGGCAGGGGGCAAGTGGATGCTTGTGACAAAAATATGATAAGTGTGCATGTGTAGGTCCTTTTTTTTATTCTCACACACCCCATGCCAACACAGGTGCCACCGTCAGCATGCCAAGACATTGGATAATTGGCAATTGAAAATCAAGGCAAGATAAAGAAGGGAAAATTACGGAACACAAAAGAAATAGAGGACAGAGAAATATGCGTAAACCCCCCGAAATCACTGATAATTTGTCTTTTATCAACTTCAATAAGAATTAAATTTCTTTGGCAGTAGCGGTTCATAAGAGAATGACGCTGGAAATGGTGTTGCGGATCTGTGGAGAATAATTGGCTTTTAGCTGTGAAGGCAGATAGAGGGTGTACTGGTGGGGTGAAGAGAGAGAGAGAGGTAGAGAGAGAGAGAGAGAGAGAGAGAGAGAGAGAGAGAGAGAGAGGTAGAGAGAGAGAGAGAGAGAGAGAGAGAGAGAGAGAGAGAGAGAGAGAGAGAGAGAGAGAGAGAGACAATAGAGAGCTTGGCTCCTGTACAGCTGTGGTTGAGAGCCTGCAATGTGCTTGTGCTGATGACAGGGAGAAATAATTATGAACGGAAGAGCCAAGAATCAAATTTGTAAATACTGATTTTTCCATGTGCATGCGTGTGTGAAGGGATTGAGAGTCAACTACAGTATCATCAGTGTGCTTGATTCTATCAATGTTCCCACAAATCCCCTTTTGAATCATCCCATTGTACCAGCAATCGTATTTTTTACTCTTTACTTAATTCCCCTTCTATTAGATGTGAATATAATTGATAGTTCAGTGAAATATTACAAAGGCAATACATCATTAATTAAAACTCTCCCACATACTTTAGGTCAGTGTTTTATCTTGATTGATTCCAGACTAAATGAATCATAAACTCTAGATCAGGGCTATTGAACTTTACAACGCTCTTTTTTAAAATTTTTTATAATAAGGCATAGTGGTATGTATTATGACCAGAATCTTATATCACAGTAAGAGTTTCTATATTAATTTATTGACTTAATTTCTATCTATCCATCCATCTAATAGTATTAGTATGTTACTATAGACTTATTTTATACCTGGGTTTTCCATACAACATTTTTGACATTTTTTCATGCTACGCATACAGACGGATACATACAATTAGCAATGTTAACTTTCCACACCACATCTACAATTATCACTTGCATTGCACTTACATTTCTACTTCATTTAAACTTTCACGTCACTTATAATATTCCCATATGTATGGTTTGGATGCTCTTTTTCATTGTCTTTGTACATCAGTCCATAGTTGAAACACAGCTTCACATTATGAAAAGCAAAAACCTCAAAAGATTAAAACATTATCAGTATGACTGGATGAGTCATGTTTGAAGACATTTTAACTGCCAGTACATCAAATTAATTCTAAAATAATGATGGGTTGTGACTGTTAAGCAAATACATAGAAACTAAAAGTGCCATGATGATTTAAGACTACTTGTAAAATAGCGCTGCATGTATCTCCACAAAAGTGGACACTGTCAAGCAAGATTTCAGTGAATAACAAGCTACATTTCAGTCTGTTCCTCACACAAAGCTATCATCTGTGGTTTGCTTCTCTGGTTGCCTGCGTAGGGAGGTCCAGTTAAATATTTACAATAGCTGAATGTGAGTGTACTACCCAGATCTTTCTGTATGTCCCCAGAAATCCTGGCATATGGTGCTGTTGGCACTCAACCACAACCACCCACAACTTCCTTTGTGTGAGTTTTCCTGAACCCCTTTGACCCGCAACCTCGAAAGTGTTTGACAAGCTACATTGAAAAAAACTCCCTCTCCTGGCTGAATTCCCAAACCCAACTCTCTCTGTCACAAACATTCTGTTGGCATTCCCAGCAGTAGAATATGCTTGAATGTCGGCGATAAATCTGGACTTGACACCAGTAGGCCTGCTTCTAGGAAGCGTCCTTCCCTCATTGGCATGAAACATTCAGATGATTAGTTTGCAAAGAAACTGAAAGATAAGGGAAAAATACATTAAACACGATCCGTAAAATAAGAAAAACAATAGAGATACGTTTTATGCCAATGTTTTCAAATGTTATATGCACAATTAATAGCTGAACCCAAATATGCATTCTTTCCTACTATATAGCAGGTGAAAAAAACAGTATTTGTAAGTAGTGTCTGAATTAATAGTATTCATAAAATAGGCGAAACGTATCCGGATAACCAAATGCTTTCTATGAGATTGTAAGGTGTCCATCCAATGGACACTTTACTATCCCACGAGACCACGGGAGAGGATTTGTGGATGGCAGTGAAGTGACACAAGTGATTGGTAGAACACATGACAATGACAACATGACATTTTATATAAAAGGGAGATTTGCCATCTCTTACACACCTGTCTCTTCAATTGACTGCCCCAAAACTGCTCAGGTAAGTTCAGGGCATCATCACCAGTGTCGTGGAAAGTTACTTTTACAAGTAATGTGCTACAATATTACTTTCGTTACTTGGTTACTTTTATGGAAATGGAAACGGTCTTCTTTTGCATAAATTTTTCTTTGGCTGGGCTTGCTGGTTTGGTTTTTAATAAAAACAAAAAGTTATATTTTTGGCAAATGTAAAGGCCCTTTCACACCAAAAGGAAAATCTAAAATGCAAAACAAAATCTAAATTCACACCTGTACAGTAGAGACCTCAGCTCAAACAAATATTTCAGCTTTCCTGCCATTCTGGATTACAGAAAAATAGGATCCAGGAGAAAAAAGTTCAACCGTATTATTATGTATTATTTAACATATTGATTTATTTATTGCAAGTTTGTGTAATATTCTGAGTTTACATTTATATATTTTTGTATTTATTTTGAGTAATACTGAATCTGTTTGTTTTTTTAAGCATAATTCACATTTTCACATATTGTAGCCGTGAGCTACATTAACCGTATTTTAATGTATAATTAAAAAAACTATATTTTTTGTCAGGACCACTATCATCAAATATGATTGACATGCAGTTTGGATTGCCGGTATGGTTCAGTTCAGAGCAAGAACTCCCTGCACATCCATGCAGCCTAGCATGGTTAAGAGCAGGGAGAGCAGTGATAACCCCCTTTAGGGTAAACAGAACAGAACCAACATAAATCAACATAATGATATAATTAATTTAACATAGTTTGAGAAAAAATTGTCTATTTAAAGAGGAATACCAGAAGGCCATGTCCTGATTGTAGGCAAAGGAGGAGCTGGGGATGGAGGAGGGTAATTAGCTCCTGAGCAACGCGACAAAGCTGCTGACAATACTGAATAGACATAAGGTGTGTTCGACATCGGCTGCGGCTGGATGTGACCGATCGGCGAGAGTTGCCGCGTGCAGGCGGCGAGGAGCTGCAAACGGCGACGTGAAGTCGAACACTTTCTGGTTCCCGTAGTGACCGCTCACTTGGTGTTTGCATACTTTACCACATCTGAAGTGAAATAAATGCAATATTTGTCAAACACACATCTTTCAGATACGTTTCCATTTAATACTTTATGCTTAATACAGCATCGGTTCAATACAAGAATAAGTTATACTATACTATAAGTATAAGCCTATACTATTTAAATGATGTAGTGGGGTCTATGTTTTTTTTTTTATCACTTTTATTCTGATAAGCATGACACAATATAACATTGCCTACATGAAAATAGATTTGTGAACATTATGAAGGTGTTAGAATAAACACGAAACACACGTGATCATTGTCATGCGGTGAATCCGGCCAATCGAACAACTGTGTCGTCATCAGAGCTCGTGCAGTCCAGTGCAGCCGCTCCTGAGAAGCTGCGCTGGCTCTCGCGATACTTTGATGACATACGTCACAGTCACGTGGCGTCGGCGCTGTGTCAAGTCGGACAAAATTTCTAAGCAGCATGCACTGCTTCAAGTCAGCCGCCGATCGATCTGCGCAGAGCTGCATGAAGTCAAACAAGCCTATATAGGGATGATGTGATAGGCATTGTATTACTATAGGTAGACGTGGATCAGCTGAGAGTCAGCTGATGCGAGCTAGACTGATGTGACCTGCCTGAACTTACTTGATGCTTGAGCTTGATGTTTACACAGTTCACACAACACCCGTGCACCTTACTCCCGATTTCTCTTGGGGAACAGGAGAGATGTCAGTCAATAAATGAGAAAACAGAGTAACTTGTGTAACTTATTTAAAAAAGTTACTTTTGCAAATAAAAAAAAAAAAAAATGCGTTACTTTACTATTTATTATATATCTCCAATTACTTGTAATGTGTTACCCACTGACACTAATCGTCAAAGTTACACTGTTAAATGTTTTATTTAATAATACCCAAGCACTGCATGGCACAATACTTTATTTTACAACAAAATTTTAAATGGCTGACAGGCAATTTGTCTGTGAATGTAAAGTCAAAAATCAGAGTGACCATGATGCTTAAAAAGTTTTGTTTCAGTAGGCTGAAATGTTGCTGAGATTCAGCCTAATTTATTCCTGTCTGGAGCTGGAACTGTGAACTTTTTGCCATTACTTTGAAAAATGCCTCTACGAGACTCAAGCATTATTTCAATTTTTTTTCTGTGTGTGTGTGTGTGTGTGTGTGTGTGTGTGTGTGCTCTCCTTGGTCTGAAGATCATCTAGCACCAACATTTGTGATTATTTGACATCATTTTTTGAAGTAGTGAAAAAATAATTGATCAAAACCCAAGATGGCAGCAAATATTGTGGGTCTGGAACATGAACATCCCTTTGTCTCTGGATGTAAATAAATGTAAAGGGTCTTTAGAAATTTTTTGTGTAAACTGGAAAATGCATATAAATAGTTGCACTCATTTATCCATTCAATAAGCACCAAGTAGCATATTAATCATTTCTCAGATTCATCCTTCTTTTACTGAATTAAAACAAACCCATTAACGAGGATTAACCGCTATGAATGGGAATATTTGGGAGCATTCCCAAAACGCTTGAGTTCTCCCCCTCCTTCTCTCGAGTGGGATCACTAAAGAAACAGCGGCTGAGCTTCCGAAGAGAAAGCAAATACAATGACAGGGACTCACATTTAACTTCAAATGTGTGCCATTCTTATTTCTGTGTTCCAGTTCGTAATAATCTCCAAGGCCTCTCTTTTGATCTTCTTTTCTCGCCATCCTGCCTTCATTATTTCTAGTTCCTCCAATTTTCTTTTTAAGGCTTTGTTTGGCACAAGGGTGGAACACCATATTATTGACTAATAATTAGCTGTCGGAATCCAGCAACTGCACCCATGGACAAAGTGCTGGAGTGTGATGGGTAACAGACTCCAGCAGTCATCCTTCAATCCCAAATTCATCTTTCTGTTCCTACATGTTACAAAAGACTAATTACAGCCTAGAGGACAATCTTTCCCAGAACATGACCTCGTTGCTTTAACCTCCAGGGGAGTGGATGAGAAGAGGGAAGAAAACGGAAGAAGAAAAAGGAAATGAGAGTTGCACTGATGTTATTCTCACTGAGGAGTAGTCTAATTGTCATGACTCATAATCTGTGCTCTGGTAAGACAGTGTCAGCCATGAAAATACATGTAGCTAGTTGTTCTCTAAGCCCAGGTGAAAAGGAAATATATTTAAATTGCGCTTTTTTGGACATACTTAATATATTTAAATTACACTACAAAGTGGATTAAATTATGCATATTGAATGTATAATTTTGAAACAACTTCAAGTATATTAAGTGTATTTCAGGATATGCTTAAGGTCAATGTTAATATATTAAAATGTGCTTAAATGGAACCACTTCAAGTACATTTAGTGCATTTCTTTATTTAGTGCATTACAAATTTAGGCCTGCAAATGGCTGAACCAAAGAAACATAAGAGTTTGAATGTCACATCCTCATCTTCAAGTGGACGATCACTTCTGAGTACGACTCGCATTTATGCAACTGAGGGCTTGTGTTTCAGACACTGTAGTATTTGAAGACTGCTTTATCACAGGATATGTGAAAGGGAAGAAGAATTTATATAAAATTAACCAATGATTAACATTTTTGTATCCATTTTGGAATATATGCATTATAATTTGCTTAGATATGCATTATAATTTCGTTGACTTCTCAGTTTACCTTTCAAAGCTTTGACTATATCCTCATCAAGCTAGACATGAATGTCCATTTTTACCCTCTTGTCGTCACTATACAGCACTCTGAGTTACATTGAACATAAGATTAGAAGAAGCCAAACACCACATACAGTATCAGTTACTTTTTGTTGAACTCTGTTCATACTGTAGTTGCAGCAATAAAGCAACCTGTAAGTATTAGAGTGTATGTTGTATATTGATAATTGTGGTTTTATTTAAACCTAGGGTATTTCTTATGAACGTGTCTATTGTGGTCATGCTAATGTCACCGGGTGAACAAACCAGGAACCAAAAAATTGTTGACTCTTTTTCCAGGGGGAAGAAATGCCGTTGTAACACCGGGCCGCCTCCGGGTTTACACATCATGGCTGCCGACCATAACGAGCGCCAGCTGAAGCCAGTGAGTAGCGCTTCATTGAACCACATGCCCGGGAAAAAGGGAGTATAAAGAGAGGGGCTTGAAGTACAGAAGGGGAGGAAACAAATGCTCTGGCAGTAGGAAAGTTCCACACGAGTGCTTGAGTGGATTACAGCAGTGACAGTGAGTGGTGGCAACTGCAGAAAGCTGAGGTTTAAGACCTGATCGGTGTTCCATGTTGAGTCCCCTGAAGTATGCTCATTAAGTGAGTCTTTTAAGAAAACCCCGAACAGCAACACAACGAAGTAAGTGGGGAAATCTTCCTAAAGGAAGAAGGAGAGTGACTGGCAGAAAAGAGAGTGGAAACCCGCTGCAGGATTCATGTGATTCACTGAGGAAAAAGTTAAGTGCCCCTTTTTTATGATTCACCTTCTGGAAAAAAACACATGTAAAGATTTGCCATCACCAGTGTACGACTAACCTGTGTTCGTGGGCAGTGCGTGTTATTTTATTGACAGTAACAGTAATGGCTGGGAAGATCGCTGAATCCATGTTCATTTTCTGAGACCACTATTCCTTGAATTATCCATCCTGTGAAGAGAAGAGAGACGAGTTGATTAATCGCTGTGAAGATGGAGTGAGTTTGCAGTGTCTGAAAGAGTGAAATAAACACGTGTGGAGATTTACAAGAGTGATTTGTGCACAAGTGTGGTGAGATCAAACAACTGTGTTCTCTTTGAGTCTCTGATGGATGAAATTGACCTATAACTTTGAAGATTCTTTCAAACTGATCTGTCCCCTCAGCTGTGTCCAGTTTTCTGAGATTGTGTGCATGGTGCGGAGTAGAAAAGCTCAACACACCTTTATTGCCACCATCCATGAGCACTGTTTCCCACACTAAAGAAAGTCCAGTCTCACTATTTTTCCCAACGATGCCGTTCTATCACACACAGAACGAGAGTGAAGGCTGGTAAAGTACCCCGTCTCTGTTCCCCTTACTGCTGTCCGTCTCACTGTCAAATTGTCTGCTCCTTGCAGGAAGCAAAGAAGCCGCTATCTGTCCCATGAGCTTATTCGACGAGTCTGACGACGAGAGAAGTCACTGTTTGTCCCACGAGCTTATGCAACGAGTCTGACGACGAGAGGAGTCACTGTCTGTCCCACGAGCTATTCAACGAGTCTGACGACGAGAGAAGTCACTGTTTGTCCCACGAGCTTATGCAACGAGTCTGACGATGAGAGAAGTCACTGTCTGTCCCACGAGCCACCCGGAGAGGGATATACTTACCTGAAGAACGGTAAAGTACCTACCAGCATTCCCCTCGTCTCACCAAAGCCACAGCCACAGCCACGAACGTCCCGGCCCTTGCTTTTATCCCTTTTTAAGTTAATAAAAACTTACCTTTAAGTCTACTTTGGTTGTCTGTCTCTGGTGTCTGCTCCTCCAGAGTGTGATTAATAACCCAAGGCCTTAACATCGGTGACACTAACTTGCGCTTGCTTCCCCTCTGTTGCAAAGGTTTAAGGAAATTAGAAGTTAAAATGTTTTCTGATGTTTTCCACGAACATCGTTCTAAACTCAGAGGTGCAGAGAGGAAGTGGCACAAATCGAAAGACCATTTAAGACCTTGGTCTTTATCAAAACCTCCTCTTCCTTCTCTGCTAATATCTCTACTGCTAAAATGACTTACTATCACAACAAAATTAACAATTCTTCTGACTCTCGCATGCTTTTCAAAACCTTCCTCTTTTCTCAACCCTCCTCCATCAACCCTAAACAGCTGAGGATTTTGCCACATTCTTCATAAAACAACCACCATCAATTTACCAAACCACGAACTGACACGCACATTTTAGCAGCTAACACACACATTCTACCCTCCCTCACTGCTTTCAGAGGCAGAAGTCTCCAAACTCCTCTTTTCCACTCGCCCTACCACCTGTCTGCTTGATCCTATTACCACTAACCTACTTCAAGTCATATCTTCCTCAGTTGTACTCGCACTCATGCACATCATGAACACCTCTCTTCACACTGGTACCTTTCCCACACCATTTAAGCAGGCTCGGGTAACCCCACTGCGTAAGAAACCCTCTCTAAATCCAGCACATCTGGAAAATTACAGACCGGTATCCCTTCCATTTGTCGTGAAAACACTTGAAAGAGTTGTTTTCAACCAGATCTCTTCCTTTCTTACACCGAACAACCTCCTGGACAACAACCAGTCTGGTTTCAAAAGCGGACAATCAAATGAGACTGCCCTGCTCTCTGTAACTGAAGCTCTGAGACTGGCAAGAGCAGCCTCCAAATCCTCAGTTCTCCTCCTGCTGGATCTGTCTGCTGCCTTTGACAGTTAACCACCAGATCCTCCTGTCAATCCTAAAAACGAAGGGCATCTAAGGAACCACACTACAATGGTTCAAGTCTTACCTCTCAGGTAGGTCCTTCAGGGTGTCGTGGGGTGAGGTGTCTAAGACCCAACATCTTCCTACTAGAGTGGCTCAGTGCTTGGACCACTTCTCTTCTCCATCTACATGACATCACTAGGATGTGTGATTCAGAAACATGGCTTTCCTATCACTTCTACGCTGATGACACAACTCTACCTCTAATTCCAGCCTGACGATCCGACGGTAGCTGCTCGCATCTCAGCCTGCCTGACAGACATTTCTTGCTGGATGAAAGACCACCACCTTAAACTAAACCTTGCGAAGAAAGAGTTGCTTGTGGTCCCGGCCAACCCGACACTTCATCACAACTTCACAATTCAGCCAGGTTCATCATCCATAACTCCATCAAGGTCAGCCAGGAACCTTGGAGTTGTGATTGATGATCAATTGAACTTTACAGACCAGATTGCTAGAACTGCCCGGTCCTGGAGATTTGCCTTATACAATATTAGGAGGATAAGGCCCTTCCTATCAGAGCATGCTACACAACTCTTTGTCCAAGCACTTGTTCTATCCAGACTGGACTATTGTAATGCTCTCCTGGCTGGTCTTCCAGCTTGCTCTGTCAAACCTCTGCAACTGATCCAAGATGCTACAGCCAGAGTGGTCTTTAACGAGCCGAAGAGAGCACACGTCACTCCTCTCTTCTCAAAATTGCTCTGGTTGCCAGTTGCTGCTTGCATCAAATTCAAGTCGCTGACTTTTGCCTACAGAACAACCACTGGCTCTGCTCCCTTTTACCAAAACTTATTACTTCAGACTTACGTGCCAACCAGAAAGTGAACGCCATCTTGTGGTACCATCTCAAAGAGGCACAAAATCTCTTTCTCTGACCCTTTTCTGGTCTGTTCCCTGCTGGTGGAATGATCTGCCCAACTCAACCAGAGCTGCTGAGTCCTTGGCCATTTTAAAGAAATGGCTGAAAGCGCATCTTATTCAGCAACACTTGATCCATTAATACTAACACTTTATCTTCTATTCTAAATATATTATCTTATCTTTGGATGAAAGGATAACTAGGACAAGTGACTTGCAGCTTTACCAAAAAAAAAAACTATTAAATAAACAGATTTTTACATGAATGACTCAAAGGAAGCACAATTAAACACCTGAAATGGAGACGATGCTAACATTTTTCTACTAAGACTGACCGAATCACCTTTCAATAGGCCTGATTCAAAAATCTCTATAACAGAGGTGATATGAGATTAAATTCATTGCTTGTCTTTGCACTCAGATTAATATATATATATATATATATATATACACACACACATATAAGGCAGGAATATTATGATGAATGATTTGTTTTCTTTTTGAGAATGACAGTACGCTGAGTACAATGTACCTGGTGGGTAATATAATCAAAAGAAACCTTTCACAGACACAGCAGTTTCAAATGTATGCTCTCTTATAAGCATTACTTTTAACAATATAATTGTTGTACTTATTTGTAATTAGAAATATACACTCACCGGCCACTTTATTAGGTACCCCATGCTAGTAACGGGTTGGACCCCCTTTTGCCTTCAGAACTGCCTCAATTCTTCGTGGCATAGATTCAACAAGGTGCTGGAAGCATTCCTCAGGGAGTTTGGTCCATATTGACATGATGGCATCACACAGTTGCCGCAGATTTGTCGGCTGCACATCCATGATGCGAATCTCCCGTTCCACCACATCCCAAAGATGCTCTATTGGATTGAGATCTGGTGACTGTGGAGGCCATTTGAAGAGCTCTTTTCCAAAACGCGATAAACGCCATTTTTAAAAAAGAGTTTGTCACGTCATTCTGTTGTATACCGAGCCTACTCACTGCTCCATAAATGTTTGTAACCAAATCGCTACATATCCCTGTTTAAATTGTACTGAAAGGTGTCGTTTTACTCCAAACCGCGACAGCCGCTACACTCGTTTCGAGTCACAGTGCGACATATTCTCTCGACCAATCGGAGTCTTCGAATAGCTGTCATGCGTGAGGTGTACGTGAGGCGTGAGGTAAACATCGTCAGTGTGAATTAAATACGTCGGAAAAATGAATGTGTTGACTGTGATAAACACTTGTGATGGGTCCGAAGAAGCTGTTAAGCCCGCGCCAGGTGGAAGACGACGGCGTTTAAACGAAGACAACCACGAACGTCAATAGGTGTGTCTGAGGCAGTGAGCGTATTTTATAGTGATGCACTATCTGATGTGAATGAAAACGCTCACCAGAGTGACGAAGACCCAGAATAAATTCCTACAGTGTAGTGAATGAATGTAATGCAGTATGTAATGCAGTATTAAATTTAATCTTTGTTTTATTGTTATAAAGGTTATGCACTTCAAGCAACAACATTTTAATTGGTTTCGCACTTAATATTGCACTAATTGGCCATTTGTTTTGTATGTGTGTTATGTATGTGTGTTATGTTTTACTGTGTCTTTACTGTGAATAGCGAGCGCTCTATAGTCTCATATAGAGCTCATGATATTGTATGTTAACTTATTTTAAAAACAGACTGAAAAAAATGAATGGTTTTATAAAATTTTTGAGCAAAGAACACATGGTGGATATGTAGTGGAGAGTGGATATATAGCGTTTTGAAAAGAAATATAATAAACTTTGGATTTATGATCATTAACATTCTTGTTTGATTTCTCAATTATTGTTGATGGTGTTCAGACTGACCCAAAAATGATTTTTAACTATATAAATTAAATACTTACAAAATATGTAGGTCTGGGTAAATAATTGTCCATTATCTCAAAACAATCAAAATGGATATATAGCGTTTTGGAAAAGAGCTCTTCATTTGAGTACAGCGAACTCATTGTCATGTTCAAGAAACCAGTCTGAGATGATTCCAGCTTTATGACATGGCGCATTATCCTGCTGAAAGTAGCCATCAGAAGTTGGGTACATTGTGGTCATAAAGGGATGGACATGGTCAGCAACAATACTCAGGTAGGCTGTGGCGTTGCAACGATGCTCAATTGGTACCAAGGGGCCCAAAGAGTGCCAAGAAAATATTCCCCACACCATGACACCACCACCACCAGCCTGAACCGTTGATACAAGGCAGGATGGATCCATGCTTTCATGTTGTAGACGCCAAATTCTGACCCTACCATCCGAATGTCGCAGCAGAAATCGAGACTCAGCAGACCAGGCAACGTTTTTCCAATCTTCTATTGTCCAATTTCGATGAGCTTGTGCAAATTGTAGCCTCAGTTTCCTGTTCTTAGCTGAAAGGAGTGGCACCCGGTGTGGTCTTCTGCTGCTGTAGCCCATCTGCCTCAAAGTTCGATGTACTGTGCGTTCAGAGATGCTCTTCTGCCCACCTTGGTTGTAACGGGTGGTTATTTGAGTCACTGTTGCCCTTCTATCAGCTCGAACCAGTCTGGCCATTCTCCTCTGACCTCTGGCATCAACAAGGCATTTCCGCCCACAGAACTGCCGCTCACTGGATGTTTTTTCTTTTTCGGACCATTCTCTGTAAACCCTAGAGATGGTTGTGCGTGAAAATCCCAGTAGATTAGCAGTTTCTGAAATACTCAGACCAGCCCTTCTGGCACCAACAATCATGCCACGTTCAAAGTCACTCAAATCACCTTTCTTCCCCATACTGATGCTCGGTTTGAACTGCAGGAGATTGTCTTGACCATGTCTACATGCCTAAATGCACTGAGTTGCCGCCATGTGATTGGCTGCTTAGAAATTAAGTGTTAAGGAGCAGTTGGACAGGTGTACCTAATAAAGTGGCCGGTGAGTGTATATTAGAAAGTAATCAAAAAGGCAATAAGGTTGTCAAGCTTGAACAAAATAAACATCAATCAACAAACACTACCATAATTGGTTGGTCAGCGCAAGACAAAGTAACTTTATGTTCATAACATGTTTTTTTCAAACTTTTCAAAGATCATTTACATGATAACAATGAAGCCAAATTGTTCAGGAAATCAGAAATAAATACACAGCTTCATTTTGCAAATAAAAATAATGTTAATGTAAAGTTGTACGTTAAAATGGCTAATTGTGTTTTTTGCAGATGCATTGACAATGTTTTATAGTTGTTTATTTATTGTTTAATACATTTTAAAGGGTAACTAAACCCTAAGCAACTTTTTTTAGTTAATGATCTGTAAGAATGGGGCTTTATTAATGCTGATCACTGATTCAGGTAATTCTTTTGACATTTGGGTATAAAGTGTTTTAATTCTACAATATATGGTGTAAAAACGTCTGAGTGCTGCCCTCTTCAGGTTGAACGGTGGCTACTGCAGTTGAATTTTCCTATTGGAAGTTGTGGTACTCTGTGATGTAAGAGAGTACCAGCTAACCACGCCCTTGCCTACAGAGAGAGGCGTCTCAGGTGTACGCCCCCCTCCACTGGGCTCTGCCCACTTTTCCAGCATTTTTCAAATATTGCCAGTGGGTGGAGTCAGGCTCTGACCAGGGGTTTAGTTACCCTTTAAACAGATTTATCAAAGACTTTAGACTTTGACTATACCCAGTGAAGTTCTTAGAAACATATGTGAGCATCAGGTTACAGCAGTTAATGTCAGTATTCCGCCATTAGCAAATGCATAGTAGCCATATCCACCAAGGAAAAAACTAAACAGTGGGCAAATGCAAACGGCAACTAAAACTGACCAGTAACTTCTGAGGGCAGTGTCTTCATCTCTTCGAGTCTGCTTCGACTTCGACTTGAAAAGCTTGTCTCTGATTGGTCAAATTGAATGTAGCTACACTGAAAAAGACTTGCTGTTCTTTTAATAAGTGTGTTATGAGTGTTGTTTGAATTTAGAAGTACAAACTTTTTTTTTAAACATCTTTGGAAAATGTATCTATGATGCATTTCAAATAATATGATGTTTAAATACTTGTAGGAATTTCAGTAGTACAAACGTATCATGTAATGGGCAACAGCCTTTTAGCCTTTTACAAGTAAGTATGCTTATTGCAATGCTTAATAATAGTTGACAAATGTTTATAATACATTATAAGTTGGTGAATTGTAAATGTAAAATATGTTTTCAAAATATAAAAATGATAAATACATAAATATTTAAAATGTAGTGCAGTAGGCCTAAGTGTTTATAAAGTACATATATTATAAACCCACTAAAAGTATAATAATTTTTCTATGTTCTTACACAAAGTACACATAAAATCTAAGAGCAACATAAGTATGTTTTCTGTAAATAGCCTATACTTCACTAAAAGTAGGCTTTGCTTGTGTTTAGAATATTTCTTAAAAGTGTAACTAAGTATAGATTTACCAAAGTACTTGTAGTGTACTTTTAGAAATATACTAAAATGTTTAGCATATTTCTTAAAAGTGCAACTAAGCATATATTTATTACCAATGTACTTTTTAGAAATACATTAAAATGCAATTCAATATATTTTTAATGCACTTCAAATAAACATGTTGTGAATACAAATGTATAATAAAAATACTACTTGAATTTCAAGTATATTTTTAATACATTTTATACTACTACTTTTTCACCTGGGAGACCTCAATTGGAGACCTTTATTTATTTTTTAAATAATATAAAAATCAGTTCGATTAGATTCATACCTGTCAGCAAAAAAAAGTGTTTTATTCTCCCTTTATAAATCTGATAAGCTAAATCTCTTGTAGCACAGTGTTATGGAATCACAGACTCACGGCTGTTTACACGACACCATTTTCAACTAAAAACATAAAACTTTTTATGCGTTTTGGGCACTAGCGCTAACTTTTGAAAACGGGTTTAAAGTGCAAGTTTTTGAAAACGGTCTCTGTGTAAACAACAAAACCGTGAATCTCTGAAGACGATGACGTCATGCACATGCATATATTTCGAGTTTACTCTACAGTGTTTCATAGCCATCTACTGGCCTGGCAGCAGAATACAGCGTTTTAGTCGTTTTCGCAAATCCGTGGGAATGATCATTTTGACAAAGGTGTCATCTGTACGTGGAACACTCAAAGGAAAAACTTCTCCATTGTAAGCATATCGTTGTCGTAAATGTAACCTCAAATACTGTGCTGATGAGCATGTTGATCAGTTGCAGATAGATGATGGCTGACTGAGTGCAGGTGATGAGCAGGAAGAATGCTGGGAATTGTAGTCCAGAGTGTGAGTGAGGTCACTAGTCATCAAGGCTAAGCTCTAGAGCTGAAGTGAAAAATTCATCATGAAAGATCATCATTAATCATCATTAATGTCACATCATCTAGAACAGTGGAAGACAGAGATCCCAGAAATCCCCTGCATATTCCTAAATCAGGCAGCCATTTTGGGAGAGTGAGTCCAAAAGGTTGATAGGCATAGTAGAATGATGATAGTTCTACAGCATAGACTGTAGATATTCTACAGCATAGACATCATGCTGATGTCTGTTTTAAAAGGTCTGGTCTTCTGTTATGGAATCACAGACTCAAGACAGATAGTTAGTGAAGAAACTGACATGTAATCCTTAAACACACATGTAGACATGAAGGAGATGGAAACATCTAAGCTTTGAAACATTGGAAAGTAGTTATTTTCTCATAAACGAGACCAGCCCATGTGTGTGACTGAGGTGTGTGGGCAGATGTGAATGTGTGTATGTGCAGATGATGGCTTAGTGAGTGTAGGTGATGATCAGGAGGAATTCTGGGAATTGTAGTCTAGCGTGTGAGTGAGGGCAGCAGTGTGCGCACAGCATTGAGGGAGGACCGATGCACTCATGACTCATAGATCCAATATTTCTCCACAATCTGTCTCCAGCTTGCTCTAATGCTGTATGAGTATATATCAGCAATGATCCCGACCCTGTGGTGGTCTTGTTTATACACTTTTCAAAACAGTACTCTTAATCATATCACTGCATCGACGTGTTTGCAGCACTGCTGGTCTGAGAGCAGCAGGTCTCTGAAGCAGCTGTGTAACTTCATCAGTGGGACACATGCAGCTACAAACAACGGGAACAGGCACATTGTTATTTGTCCTGTGGAAGATGAGGGGGGAATGGCAGATGTATAACCTTTAAAGAATAAGTTTACCCACAAATTAAAATTCTATCATTTACTTACCCTCATGTTATGCCACTGAGAAAAGAAAAAGTATAATATTGTAACAGCTATTTCCATACAAGTTCATAGTAACATTTATGTCTGTCAAACTCCAAAAAGGACACACACACACACACACACACACACACGTTCTGTTGACTGTAAGTAATGCTGCAACTATATGTGTCAACTAACTCGCAGAGTATTAGTAGACTTAATATAATTACTCACTTAAAAAAATTGGGTTAAAAATAACCCAACAAGTAACCCAACTATGGGTTAGTATAGCACCGTCCCAACTGTGGGTTATTTTAACCCATTGCATTGGGTTAAATGCCAGTTGGGTTAAAATAACCCAACTGTTTAGTTAAATATTTATTTTTATTTATGACCTTATTTTAATAAATAAAATGCACTGTTTTCAAATACAGATAGTTTATTTGTATAAAACAATACATATGTTTCAACAAATATATTTTTAAATTACAAACTATATATTGGGGAGTCTAGCATTTAATGTAAATAGTGTACATAAATTAAAAATACACAAGTGTACATACAACACACATAATAAATTCAAAACCTATGCAAATATGTACAAACAGTACACATTCAAAACATGTACAAATACATAAAATATATACATACAGCACACAAAAATTCAAAATTCACTAAATTCAAATTTATGGACAAAATACACAAATTAATAACATTAAATTCTAATCACAACTTTATTAAAAGGTATTCAACTGTACACTTAAGGCATTGATGTGTTGTTGTAAACATACCTTAAGTAATACAACTAAAAATACATATGTTGACTATTGGACCTAATGATGATGATGAACAAAGTTCTTAATGAGGCAGCAATGTGTTAAAGGAACTCCTCCGGATATATTAAAGTTTGCATGCTACAAAAACTCCCAAATAGATGCAGAGGTCTTGAAATAGTTTATGTCATAGATGTTAAACATTTTTGAAGCAGATCCATTGCTTGAAATAAAGTCTTCTGTTCAACTGCTTTCACACTGAATATGATAAAAACTTGCGAGTTCTCTTTGTCCCCAAGCATCGTCACGTGGATCCGGGCTCGTCTCACTGTTCAGATCGGCACCATGTCAGATCCACTTCCAACCTTAAAAGAATAAATAAAGTTCAGTTGGGCATGCACTGTGACAACATCAACAGTTTAAATTATGAAAAAGTTACATCAAAGCAGTGCTGTATATTGAATTAAATTATGGTCACTCTAATTACTCATTACACCTGCTGTTAAAGAGTTAGTTCACCCACAAATGTAAACTCATATCATTCCAAACCTGTAAGACTTTCGTTAATCTTCGGAACATAAATAAAGATCTTTTTGATGAGTCTGAGAGATTTTTGTCCCTTCATTGACAGCTACGCAACTATCACTTTAAGCCCCAGAAAGGTAGCAAAGACGTCATTAAAGTAATCCATGCGACTCCAGTGGTTCAACCTCAATTTTATGAAGCATGATGAGTATATTCTATCACTTAACCATAATTTACCACTTTATTTGCAAAATATTAAACTCAAACACGAGAGCACCTCGACACATGCGTGTTGTGTTAAATGCGAGAGCAGAAGACAAGAGCGTGAACACAACAATTATGATTTTTTGCACAAAGCACTCGCGTCGGTTCATAAAACGATTCTTTCATTTTGAGTTGACTGCGCATGAACATCCTATAAGTTCTGTTCTGGAAACAGAATTGATTAGTAGATCTCTTGAGGCTTCGGGTCCAAATCTTTCATTCTTCCCGTCAGTCTCAGAGGCTATGCTGTCAGTACCGGAAAGATACATGATTAGTTCACCTCTCAAGTCTTCGGGTCTGATTCTTCGATTCTAGTCTTTCGTTCTTTTGTCACGTGAAATGATGTGACAGCGCTGGACACATAAGATAATAATTCCCAAACTTTCTTATAAACAAGCACTTAGTCAGTTTTTTAACAGTAATATGCTGTGTTTTTGGTCTCAAATTAAAGCTTTTTAATTTCTTTCAATTTATAATTTAAGAATTTCTGTTATGATGGTTCTTTTCCATATGAATGTGGTAGAGTTGGTAATGCTTTAAACTTTATCTATGATGGAGAAAATCACTTTGCTAAAGATATATATTATACATATAGTCCAATAACAACACACAGTTACGTGACATAAAACTGAACGACTCAAACCCAAGAGATGAACTAATCAATAATGTATCCGGTACCGACTGCATGACTGTCTATGGGGCTGTTACGTGTTAAAAGAAATGACTCGAACCCGAAGTCGATAGACTCGAAACGTGAACGAATCAATTCTGTATCCGGTACAGACTGCATAGCTCAGTTTATGAGGATGTCACGGGATGAATGAACGGCTTAGATCAGGAGGTGAGGTAAACTAATACAGGGTACCCCCAGGATCCTCCAACTTAAATTCAAGGCTTTTTAAGACCTTTTTAATACCATTTCAAATGAAATTCAAGGCCAACTTCGTACCCATTCCGACAGTATGAGGGGAAAATGTCAAATCTGTATAAATTTTAAACCCTAGAAAATAATTATGTACAAGGAGGCTACTTGAATTAAATAAAACATTTTACTTAAATTATCAGTCATATTTAATACATACGCAACAGCATTGTAGCGCGCACGTGTGTGTAGGCCAGTGTTCATTTTGGCAGCCATTTTTGATTTAGTCTAAATCTTCAGATGAAAATGCTTATTGGTCTTAATCACATTTGAGTCA
Organism: Semotilus atromaculatus; assembly: GCA_031834385.1. Lineage (NCBI taxonomy): Eukaryota > Metazoa > Chordata > Actinopteri > Cypriniformes > Leuciscidae > Semotilus > Semotilus atromaculatus. Next base: position 4,700,446 of record JAULUF010000009.1, read on the forward strand.
TCCTGTTTTTTATAGTTGTAGTTGACGAAAAGTCTTTGCATTTTTTGTCAACTTTTAGTCAAACTGCAGTTACTTTACTTTTGGTAGTTATTTTATATGTAGTCTTTAGACAGAAAATGTCATAATAATTATTCTCTCTAGGCCAATTCAATTAAGCTTATGAGAAATTATTGAAATTGCACTCTTTAGCAGTAGCACTTGTGCAGGTCTATAATGATCCCTTTTCCTAAGTTCAGTGGTTCTCCAATGTTTTAGAGTGCCGTACCCCCTGGTGCCCCCTCTCTTCCACTTAGACTGCACTCACACCTTTTCCATTAAGGGACAAGATTTGCCCCCTTTAATCAATTTTTCTATTTCATTTTTTACCTTTGTAATACCTTAAAAAAGAAAGAAATAATGCTTAAATAAAACCATGTTCATTAAATTTGCAATGTTAAAAAACATTCAAATCGCCAGTAGGTGGCGGTAACTCACTATCTTTATGAGTGAGTCTTTGAGTCATTCATTTATTGAATCTCACGATTCGTTCAAAGCCACATATTTCGTTGCAAAATAGAGCAAGCCTGACAATGCTGTTTTAAATGTAGTACATCACTTAATGTTACCCTCTTTTCTTTTCTTTTTTACTGTTGTATAAAATCAATGTCACATTTGAAATCGTGTGGATATTCGGGAAACATTGCATTCTTGCTCGTATGAACACTGGTGGATGGATATCAGCCTGCATTTTGATCGCAGATTTAGTCGCACAAACAGTGCAAGCGGCTCGTGACAGAACACAGACCGACTGAATGACACTTTAATTTAAGAAAGTTAGAAAATCTTAAAGATCGCTGAACTCCAGCTTGTCTGTGTTTTCAGATCATCCGCGCTTCTTCAGCAGTGTAGAGAGAGCGCGCGCGCATGGTTGCCAGATACTATTGAAAAGGCCGGGTAGAAAATATGTTCTTTAATAGAAAAGCTCTTATTTGGGTTTAAATTCTGTCATTTGTGGCCACAGCGGATTAAACTAGGCTAGGTACTATCTTGTTCTGTACCTCACTTGCCTAGTAACCATAGTAACGTTTGCGCACGCGATCGCTTTTTCTGCTGTGACGTGGAGCGCGAGGTGCACTCAACGCTGCATACATTTTGAATTAGCCTACATTAGTAACACTAACAGTCAGTGGCGGATCTAGAGATTTTTTCCTGGGGTGGCAAAGGGGTGGCATGAGGTTTCAGTAGGGGGGCCATGGACATTATTCATAATTTAAAATACTACGGTTTTCACTGAATGTGTTTTGTTCTCACTACATTACACAGAGTGGGAGTCAAATCAGAGATGTAGCTGGGTTTTTGGATGGTTTGGGTCTTAATTTGTGAATTGTGGACCCTGTGTAATCATTATCAACAGTCTGTGTAAACAGTCTTGTCTCAAAAAATATTAAACATTAGGCTCAGACATAAATAGGCTAGTGATAGATTCTAGGGCTGTCAATATTCCTCTATAATACTATTCGAATTCCATTCCTTATTTTATTTAAAATTCGAATATTAAATGCTCAAATTCATCCTATTATTAATATTTACGACATTACACTGGTTTATGGATCGCCAATGCCACTATAGCATGTGGTTGTTGTTACACGTTCTGTCCACTAGAGGGACATCTGATAAACATGTTATTCGTGCTAAATATGGTTGAAGCGCTTCCGATGGTTTTCAGTTAATATCTCTGAGAAAACACCACCAAAAATTCTGAAACTTATATCGTTCTTTTCAGTTAGACTAGACGGTTCCAACGAGCTCGCCGAATCTGTTGAGTTTTTTTGCGTTTTTCGCTTCACGGGGGCTTTTTACGTCGTTAAACATTTACCATTTTGACAGTATTGTTATGATGTTACAACGTGGATTGGAACCGAGAGTTGTCATCCAGTCTCTTTGGTAGAGAGAAAGACGAAGAAAACAAACAAGCATGCAAATGGAAATTATCGCGGCTGGAAAAATGGTCGAGCTCATTTTTTTATAGTGCGATTAATTTGATTGAGTTTCGCGACAGGCCTAAGCAGTAGTTTAAACACACACAAAGAGCTAGACTAACGTTAGACCCTTATCTGACCTGATGATCATAGAAAAATTCAATGAGACAACAAAGTATTGCAGATGTAAATAACGTAACAATGTGGTTGTTTCAGGGTTAACTGTCCGCTATGGACTTTTTCAAACTAATTACCTCTAAACTCACTAACTCACTGCTTATCAGCCGCTCTTCTCCACTCCGAGACACTGCGTACTGCAGACAGATGCACTGCCCAGGCTGCCCTGCTGGCGGCGTGACTGGTGAAATTTCGCGGGGGTCGCTGCCGTGCTGGTGATGGGTGAAACCATTGTGAGGGGGAGGGGATTCTAAATCGGCGATTTCTGTTTTAGAGGAGTTTGGTGCGGGTCTCCTTGGCCTTCAACGTGTAGGCTATGAACATAAAATATACTTAAAAATATTATCTGATTTATAAATGGGGTGGCAACAGGGGTGGCAAGACTGATCCCAGGGGTGGCAGCTGCCACCCTTTGCCACCCCGTAGATCCGCCACTGCTAACAGTTAATTTTGTTACGGTATGAAATTAATCCTAGCAAAGGCAAAAAAATATATAAGACCTTTGTAACGAAATCCAAGACATTGTATACTAAATTCAAGGCTTTTAAGGCCTTAATTTGAGATGATCAAATTCAAGACTTTTTCAAGGCTTTTAAGACCCGCGGGTACCCTGTAATAGACTGCATAGCCTGAAAAACCCAGATAAATTAATTAATCGTTTCCGTTTCTCATAATTTGGCCTCTTCCTAGCATTGCGATTTTTTTCTTATTCTAAATGTGATCAGCATTTGATGTGTTTGATGAATTTGGCAATTGACATGTAACATTTTAAATACATTCTGCTGAAATTAATGAAATTACTTTAAAAAAAGAGATTCAAAGATCCGAGTCAGTAAAATTTTCCGAACCTCCCACTACAACTGGACTGTAGCTTTCGGCAGTCTGTAAAAAATACACTGCAAATTACTTGTCAAATCTAGTTGTACAAATAAATCTTAAAGCTCTTTCCCATTTTTGTGGTGTTTTTTTTTCTTTTTTCGCGGCAGTCATTCTGCCACTCAGTGGGCGTAACCGCAGTCACTCGACAGTGACGTCACGCGCATACTCTCTATTCTGAACATAATTAAACTCACCATTCCAAGAAAACTGTGAAGTCTGGGATGTTCTCTAATGATTTCTGCGATAGTTTTTGTTCCAGAGGATCAATTCCACGCATTGCAGTTTGTTGAGTTGGTCTATGAATTCATGAACTCCTGGACTTGGCTGTGAGGACTTCTTGCTTTCTTTTTGCCATATTATTGTCAGTCATCAGACAGCTTAGACTCTACTGAAATAAAAACATACTGTATTAAAATGAGGGAAGACAGCTGAAAAAACAAACAAACATAAGCAATTAACTGGATCTGTAGTAGCCCCAGCACTGCACATTTGGTCTCTCTAATCATTATTCAACTTACTAGCTTGTTAGAGGAGTCCAAGACTGGTGCCAGATAAGGAAGGCGTACTGTCCAGGACCAGAATTGAGAACCATTATCATCCAGCAGTGTAAAACTTTCATTTACTCCTTCCTGTGTTAGAATGAAGCAGAAAATAAGAAATATTTTCAGAAAAGTAAGCTAGTCGTTAAAAATAAGTTTGTAAAAACCCATTTATATATCACTTATTTCAATAGATTACTCACCTTGAAAGGTTTCAATTAAAAGGCAGAAGATCACCTGTTGTAGTCTGCTTCACAAATTAAGCCATTTGTCTAAAACAAAAGTATAACACATTTAGTGCAACAAATAAAAGGCAAAAATTTCATAAGAAAAAAAATACTTTAATTGGATGCTTCAGCTACTCCTGTATTAATACAGTTGCATGCACATACATGACTATTAATACAACAACATTCATTATGAATATACCACATTTCTGCCAAAAAACCATAGTTAAAGTTTATGTTACTACAGTAAATCAAGGTAAACTGTGTGTTGGAAAATAATCTCTCTTTAACTAATCATGAACTAATCGATTATTTGTTTCACAATGTGCAACATTGTGTTTTACGCATTGTGTTTCATGTTTTACGCTTCAATGTTGTTGGGAATATCTGCACTTTTTCATCTTTCTTTCATCTCGGAGATTTCAGCGAATTCAAACGGTTCTCACTGCATCGCACACCGCTGCTGTGGTGTCGTGTGGCCGATGTCTGAGCTCACGCCACTGGGCCGAGCTGATAATGGACCGTGCACTACGGTTCAACTGAGTAGAGCTCTTTCGTCCCGCATTTAGTGACAATTGTAGTCGCACCTGTACAAATAGTAGTCTAGAGCACTGCTTCAGCTGGGACAGACCATCACTAAAGTCCCTTTAATACATTTGCTATAACGAATAAAGTTACCGCAAAACAGGCGTAAAGATAGTGATTTCAGACTAGGCCTAACGTTAGCTAGGTTAGTTAAGTTAGTTAGGTAACTTAATTTACTGGTAACGTTAGTATATCTCTAAACGGTTTCACAGCCAATATAATGTTATAATTAATTACTTTATTACTGCTAGCGAGCTCACGGGGATAGCTAGGATTAATTTCGAATCGACCTCACTCCCGGAAAACGGACTAAGGAAACTTTGTTTTTAAAAATATAAAATTCAGTTTTATAATAATTATATTCAATGTCTCAGTACACAATACTTGATGTTATATAAAACATAATATGACTTACCTTTCATAATCAGGATGCAGCAGGCAGCAGCAGCTTCTGTTGTTGACTATCTGTCACTAGACCGTTAAAATTTGAATCGTCGCTGCGGAAACCGAAGATTATCTGACCCAACCGTCGGGTTATATCTAAAAAAATACCCAACGATTTTATAAATGACCCAATATTTTGGAAAATAACCCAACATATTGACCCAATATGTCTAACCCATCGGTTGGGTTAAACAAATAACCCATCGTTTTTTAGAGTAGTTAATAGAATGAGGGGTCTGAGTTACTACAACAAGTTGACATGTACTTGAAAAATTTCTTATAGTCAGAAGAATGTTGGTTGGGGGACAATCAAAAGAAAAGTCTATTAATACTTTACTAATACTCTAATGAGAGTTAGTTGGCATGTAGGTACAACGTCACCTTGGCCACGTACACACTGCAGCTAAATGTGGTTGTCAGTTCACCTTTTAGAGCTTAATCCTGTTCTGTACACACGGTTCAGTACTTTACGAGAGGACAGTACGGGAGTACAACCACCAGGGGTGCCGCCAGAAATTCTGGGCCCTATGGAAACCAACATTTCTGGGCCCCATACATTTTTTTACAGAAAAAATTTAACCCAATAAACATGCCCAGTATACTTTAAAAAAGATACTTAGCACATTGCATAGTTAAAATGTCTAAAGATGAGTACAAAGCCTACAAAAACAAGAAAAAAAAATAGAAATATGTACTTATTTACATAAAAGGTAAACAAATAAAGCTGACTCTGCATCTGTATAAGTCAAACACACACACACACACACACACACACATGTTGGTGCAACAGCATTATGAGGACTCTCCATAGGCGTAATGGTTTTTATACCATACAAACTATACTGTATATTATATCCCCTTACACTGCCCCTATCCCTAAAACTACCCATCACAGGAGACATGCTGCATTTTTAATTTTTTAATAAAACATAGTTTTTTTATGTTTTTTAAGCCATTTGATTTATGAGGACTTTTGAAATGTCCTCATAAACCACCCATAAGTTGTAATACCAGTGTAATACACATGTCATTATACAAATTTGTGTCCTCATAAATCACATAAACCAACTCTCACACACACACACACACACACACACACACACACACAATAACCATATTATTTGTATTGGCCTATTTAGTTTTCTTTATATAAAATATTAAAATATATATTTTGTAAACTCCTTATAGCCAATGGTTACTACAGACACGTTTTATTCAATTTTATATAATTTTTTCTGTGTAATTTTATTCACATTAAGAACGTCAAGTTAGTTTGACAGCAGCACTACTTCACAGGACACACGACACACACGGCAAACTGATTTTGTAATTTTTGAAGCGTGTAGATTACTTTTTGTTTTATAAAGTTATCATCATGTGGCGAACACAGTAGATAAGACGTGTTTAGAGGCTTCAATCATATGGTGTGTTCACACCGAACGCGAATTGAGCGTCAAATACACGTCTATCGCATCTAGTTATGACGCTTGAACATTCGCTCGGGAGTTCAAATTTTTCAACTTGCGCGGAAGACATTTCAGACCATATTGAAATTAGAACTGTTCTCAATCTGGAATGGAAAGGAATATTATCTGTAAAAAAGAACTTTGTTGTTCTGTTTTAAGATTGATATGGACATTGCTGTTGTGTTTCTTGTCCTTTTAGAAGCTTAAAAAATATGGTCACTTTAAATTGTAGATCTGTAGAAAGGAGCTACTTCAAAATTTTTATTCCATGTTAAAATAAATAAATACCAGCATACAGATTTGTAATAGACATACTGTATACTGTACATTGGAGATCTATTTGAAATAGTACATTAAGTCCTGGTTTCTCAGAAAGGGCTTAGATTAAGCCAGGATCATGGCAGATGCCTTATTTCAATTAGGATATTTAAGTAGACAAACATTACTGGTGAAAAACATTACTGGTGTGCATCTTGAGACAAAACAACACTGACATATTTTTTAAATCTGTCAATGAAAGTTGCTTTCAGTTAAAACAGCTCAAACATGCATTTTAGTCTGCGACTACGCTTAAAGGTTTAGTTCAACCAAAAATGAAATTCTGTCATTAATTATTCGCCCTCATGTTGTTCCTAACCCGTATGACTTTCGTTCATCTTCGGAACACAAATTGAGATCTTTTTGATGAAATCTGAGACCTTTCTGTCCCTCTGTTGACAGCTGCGATGATGAACTAAAGTCATACAGGTTTAGAAATGACATGAGGCTGAGTAATTAATTACATAATTGTCATTGTTTGCGTTATTCATAGACATAAATGTAATTAAATAACATAATACAGATTTTGAATATTCATATTGACCTCTAGAGACTATATTTAAAATAGTACACTGACTCTCTCAGCAACATGACACTTAATGTCAGTCAGCCCTTAATTGGTTGAGTTATTCATAGACATAAATGTAATAAAATAACAGCAGATTATAAATATTGCCCTGTACTACTGGAGATATATTGTTTGAAAAAGTACATTACAACCACCAAGTACATGACATTTACAGTAGTGTCAGTCAACCCTCAATTGTCTGAGTTCATCAAAGACATTGGCACATTACGGCAAGTCTGCAATATAATGCATCTGTGTTGGATGACTGAGGGGATGTCAAGCTGTGTGATTCAGGCATGTGCCAGAAGCACACATGTCTTATGAAGTGTCGGTGAATATTAAAGTTACCAACCAGTCAATGGTGCACCACATGAGTGAAAACAATCATGAAAAAAAAAAAACCTGAAAAAAGCAAAAAAACAAAGCGAGAGCGAGAATAACAGGAAACCAGAGGGGCAAAGGCATCTCTCATTTTCTCTCTGCCCTCCTTTCCCATGAGCACTTTGGCGCAAAAATGCCAAATGATCACGCTCCCGTGAGCACCATCTGCCAGCATGTACTCTTAAAGATTTTGTCTCCTCTGCTCACTCGCACTCGCTTTTTCCATTTGTCTCGTTTCCTCTCAATCTCGTCCTTTTTGTCACAGTTTTTAAATCATCTGTGCTTTTTTCAGTTTGTCTCTCAGTTACAAATAGAACATTTTGTTTCTTACTTCCTTACTTAATAATGTATTGCCTGGTTTGAGTGCATATATTTTAAATTCATATAAGAGCATCCACTGGAAATAGCACACTCCATCTCTTATTTTTATTTTTTACAAGAAAAGATACACACAATAGACTTTGTTCCAAATACATTCCAAATATGTGAGCAGCAACAATTTTCATGTTTCATGGACTAGGAGGCACCCAGGGAATTTTCTGTAACTCCCCTGATAGATGCTAACAACAAACATACTGCCGCATCTGAGACCGTCCTCGATATTCACTGAACCTCATGCTTTTGTGTAATTACGAGTTTTTGCGAAAGTACATTTGCCTGAGCTTTTTTATGGCTTCGGCGTTCAACTTCATTTTGGCTGTGGATGCTGTGCCTGAACTTGTTAATCTGGTTTCTGCATAGAGCATCTCCCCACCAGGCTTGGCATTACGCATTGCTGGCTCAAATACGCTGGCTCGGTTATTACAGAACAGTTTTCTCTTGCAGTAACTGCTCTCGTATCAGAGTCCAGACACGGAGAGTCTGTACACATGACAAATGAGCCACATACACACATGGTCTGAATGATGATGATGGTGATTGAAATGACATAGGAGCACTATTACTGTAATGTTCTTTATTTCGATAGTCCACTTTAGACATTCTACTAATTATAAGTAACTTTGTCATTTTATACTTTGCAAGTATGTCAACTTAGTTATTCTACTAACCTGAATCCTATCCTAGCAGTCAACAGCCTTAACAACTAATGTGACCAATTTCATGGCATAGGATGTCAAATGATGATCTGTTCATTCTGACTTTCTAGAGCCAAAGCCTATCATTGTCTACTATTACCTCTCAGAACTGAATTTGTCATCCCCAGTCTCAAAGCGTCTGCTGTTGATCGCTACAGTAGCAAACATGACGTTTTCAGTGCATTTTGTCTGCGTGTTCTAAACCACAAATAGCTTATTACATGTAATAAAAGTGGCACAGTGGCTTCTACTGTAGCTACAACTTCCATTTCCATTTTAATCCAATTTCTCTGGAAGTGATGAATTTGTTGTCTTGAACTCATGAACACGCTGCGTTATTTGCAAATAGTTTTTTTGGGATATTGTGACTTGTAATTGATTATTGTAATTTTATTAATTAAATGTGCAACTTGGATGGAAACATAGCTACTGTTACAATCTATATTAGTGTATTTTGCACAGCTAACTGATTGAAATACAGATTTTGAAATACAGTATTTTTGTAATTGGGCTGCTCACGGTTATGGGTTTAAACTGAGAAAGAAAGCTGAGACCAATGTCCAGTGTTATAACACAGAAACACATAAGGGACAAGGCAAGAATCTGTTTACTCTGAATGTTTAGGATTTGGTTAAGCCTGTTGGTTATATTTCATGCTATTGCATTAGAAATCCCTCACATCTAGTAGCCTTCGTCTTGAGCTGGCAGTAGTATGATGTAACTTCTGAAACTTAAAAGCTCAAAAATACTTTCTTCGGATTCAGGAAGACTGAGATGTAAATACATTTACAGTAATTTGAACACTACTTCAAGGAGTTTGGCCTATTCTGAGTTTTGGAGATTTTTGGGAGAATGGATAAAACTCTTTGCAACACAGCCACATGAGAATTAATGAGCAATTAACGGACAACATGGGCCACAGCCCAGGACAACCACTATGTGCACCGAAACAGGAGGTCAAATATGAAGTTAAAGCTGTGTCCGAAATTGCATACTTTCTTGAGTAGGTACTTATTTAGAAACTTTGCGAACTCTTAAAAAGTACATTCTATCCACCTTCTTTTTCAACACGGTAGTAAGGTGTTTTCTGTAAATGTACGAGACTTCAGATTTATTAGCCACTATAGGGAAATAACGAGAATAATATATCAAAAAGCAGTAAAGAGTAAAACTGTTTGTGCTACAATCCAGCTTGTTTATAATTAAGACACTTCATTAAAATAATATGGTAAGAAATACCAGTTTGCAATAAACAGCATAATGAGCTGTTTTGTACAGCTAAAGAAAACTGGATGCGAATGACAACTGAAGCCAGATAAATCAACACGATCTTATGAAAGTGCGTATCTATAGCACGAATTTAATTTCTTGTACCATTTATACACCAAAAATAGTTTTTGCGCGAAAATGATACGCACTGTAAACCCCTTAGGGGTGTGGAGTGTGTGCGTATTACACAACATAATGTTTCTCATATGCACGCAAAAACTAGTTTTGGCATAGACATGGTACGAGAAATTAAATTTGTGCTATAGATATGCACTTTCATGAGATCGGGCTGGATAAATTACAATTACAAATGGTAAACTCGCACTTACCTGAAAAAATAAGGTGGATGTAGAATGAATGTGTGTTGTATGAATGAAATTCAGATGTACTATATTCGCTATGTTGTCATTATTATGTAATCTACCAACATCAGTTGCGTCGCTTAAACTGCCATTTACAAATCCTCTCCCGTGGCCTCATGGGATAGTAAATTGTCTATCGTATGCACACTTCAGAATCTCGCCATAAGCAGTATGTTATATAGGTACTTTTTTGCCTACTTCTTTGTACTATGAATTCTGACATACTTCTTAGGTCACAAACTGTTTTTCGCCAACTATATGTGACCCTGGACCACAAAACCAGTCACATGGGTAAAAATGTTTTACATTGAAGTTTATAGATCAGATATGAAAGCTGTAGATATCTATCTATAGATAGATCATCTGAAAGCTGAATAAATAAGCTTTCTATTGATGTATGGTTTGTTAGGATAGGACACATTTTGCTGAGATACAACTATTTGAAAATCTGGAATCTGAGGGTGCAAAAATATCTAAACATTGAGAAAATCACCTTTAAAGTTGTCCATTTATGTTCGCGATTGTGCTGCATTCACTCACAAAAATAATTGTTTTATATATTTACGGTAGAACATTTACAAAATATCTTAATGGAACATGATCTTTACTTAATATCCTAATGATTTTTGGCATTATAGAAAAATTTATTTTTACCCATACAATGTATTGTTGGCTATTGCCACAAATATACCTGTGTGACTTATGATTTTGTGATCCAGGGTCACATATGGTAGGGAAGTATGTGGTTTCGGATGCAGCCAATTTCCGCACCACCAAAAAGAATTGCAAAAGTAATGATTGTTTCTACACATGTCCCAAACCTATTACCCCTAAAAGACTTTAATGTTAATGTCAAAAAGACAGTTAATGAAAATAGACTTTTGTTGAACTGTTTGAAGCATGACCCCCCCCCCCCATGATTTTAAAGATTTATTTTGAGGATTTTGCTTTCAATGAGAGCAGCAAGACACTTAAATAGTAGTGAGTGACATTTAATTAACTGTAGCTCTCTGCTTGAATATTTCAGCAGTTGCACAATCATTTTGGCCAATTGGCATGGACTATTTTTGTGTTTCCTCATCTGTTGCTGCCAATATGAGAAACTTATCTGACATTTGTACTAATGGCCATTAAAGATCAAATGCTCATGAATTTACAAGCTTTGGCATGATTTTCATCCACAAGTCTGTTTTGCTGTTTTTGGTACGAATGGCTTACATGCTGAAAATGATGGTTGTAGGGCACTGTGAGCTAATTTAAAGGGTTATTTCGCCCAAAAATGAAAATTCTGTCATTAATTATTCACCCTCATGTCATTCCAAACTCGTAAGACCTTCTTTCCTCTTCGGAACACAAATTAAGTTCCTTTTGATGAAATCTAAGAGCTTTCTGAACCACCAATAGGCAGGAATGTCATTGTCACCTTCAAAGCCCAGAAAGGTAGTAAAGACATTGTTAAAATAGTCCATGTGACTACAGTGGTTCAACCTTAATGTTATGAAGTGACGAGAATACTTTTTGTGCAAAAAAAAAAAAAAACTAAAATAACGACTTAATTCAACAATGTCTTCTCTTTCACATCATTCTCCTACACTGTTTCCGGGTTCTACATTAGAAGGCCGGCTCACTATTGGCTATCTCCTGTGTCAGCATCACACGCATGTGTCGGGGTGCTCACATGGCCAGCGTCGGCCAATAGTGAGCCTACAGTACGTCAAGCGGAAGCATGACACACAAAAAGTATTCTCGTCGCTTCATAATATTAAGATTGAACCACTGTTACATGGACTATTTTAACTTTGTCTTTACTACCTTTCTGAAAGTTGCAATGATGTTGCTGGCTGGTTCAAAAACCTCTCAGATTTCTGTTGACTATAAGTAGGCTAACGTTGCACCTACATGTCTACTAACTCTCATTAGGGTGTTAGTAGAGTATTAGTAGACTGGTAGATTTAGAGTTAGAATTAGTATCTACTTGCAAAGTTACTTATAGTCAGTAGAATGTCGGTTGGAGGACCAACACAAAGAGTTAGCTCTAATGAGAGTTAGTTGACATGTAGTTGCCAAAAAAAAAAAGTGTTCCCAAATATCTTAATTTTGTGTTTCGGAGATTAATGAAGGTCTTATGGACTTGGAACGACATGAGGGTGAGTAATTAGTGACAGAATTTTCATTTTTGGGTGAACTAACCCTTTGAAAAGGTTTAGCTGACAAATCTTAATTAGTCGTGTTGCTTAACCTTCATAGAACGCTCAGTCACATGACCTAATCAATATTAATAAGACAAGATGGGAGGAATTTTTTAGCCCAAGATCCTGGGGTTGCTCGAACAGATATTCTTCATTTAGTATGGAACCATTCAGTTTCTAGTGGCCTATAAAAATAGAGCTTAAATGCTGCTAAGGGCACCAAGAATATTAATACATCTACAAAAAGAATATAAAAACCATATGGGTGGTGATGGCGCAGTGGATAAGACACATGCCTTTGGTGTGAGAGACCCGGGTTCGAATATTAATAAAGTTATTAAAACTCACAAAATAGTTTTAGATCTTCACTTTAGTTAGGTTGTTCTCCTTTTGAGCTATAGCATGTGGTTACAAAATGTTACGATGTATAACATGGGAACATATTCACGAGTTCACACTTACGAATGATCAGAGAGTAAATGGTTATGGGTATGTGGCGTGCTGTCCGGGGGGAGGGCTCCGAGCTCAGAAATTGGGCCAGAACCCAGAGAACACCCCCCGTATCTCTGGTTAGGAAGATAACCAGGCAAGTGTGAGGAGATGGGGTGGTGGAGGGATTGTCGAGGAATATGGGTGAGTCGACTGCGTATATTTATTGGCTTTACTCATGCTGATTTAGTGGACCTGTTGATTACTCATTGCGGTCTCACTTTATATTAAGTGGCCCTAATACCTGTGAACTTACATGGTTACTAGATATGTACTTAGTATGTAACTACAGTGTAAATACACATTGGTACATAGTATTTACAACTGTAATATTTGTGTAACTACACATATGTAACAACCCACGGAAAGGTATGTGTAAGTACAAATGTGTAACAGGACATTGGTAACAACACTTTTTCCACTACAGTAAGTACACATGTGTAACAGGCATTATGTAACTACATTTTGTAACAACAATATGTATTCACACAAGTTGTTCCACTTCCACACGCAGTCTTCCATACTGTAGTTACCAGTTTAGAACACACTGAAACCATGATGATTCCTATGTGTATACCATGTATTTACTATATGACTGGCAGGACTTATGTTGAATTACAGCTAAAGTTTTCCCTTGTGGTACCAGTGTACTTACATGGTAACTCCTCAGGAACTCTGCACTTGATACAATGTGTTAAACTGTCATAACTTACATGTATTATGCAAAACCCAAACCTCTGTGCAACACTGTATTAACAGTGTACTTACATGGTAACTCCTCAGGAACTGTCCACTTAATATAAAGTGTAAAATGGTCATAACTTACTGTGTATTATTGCACAGAGGTTGGGTTTTTCATAATACACAGTAACGTTAAGTTATGACCATTTTACACTTTATATTAAGTGGACAGTTCCTGAGGAGTTACCATGTACGTACACTGTTAATACAGTGTTGCACAGATGTTTGGGTTTTGCATAATACACAGTAAGTTATGACCATTTTACACTTTATATTAAGTGGACAGTTCCTGAGGAGTTACCATGTAAGTACACTGGTACCACAAGGGAAAACTTTAGCTGTAATTCAACATAAGTCCTGCCAGTCATATAGTAAATACATGGTATACACATAGGAATCATCATGGTTTCAGTGTGTTCTAAACTGGTAACTACAGTATGGAAGACTGCGTGTGGAAGTGGAACAACTTGTGTGAATACATATTGTTGTTACAAAGTGTAGTTACATAATGCCTGTTACACATGTGTACTTACTGTAGTGGAAAAAGTGTTGTTACCAATGTCCTGTTACACATTTGTACTTACACAAACCTTTCCATGGGTTGTTACATATGTGTAGTTACACAAATATTACAGTTGTAAATACTATGTACCAATGTGTATTTACACTGTAGTTACATACTAAGTACATATCTAGTAACCATGTAAGTTCACAGGTATTAGGGCCACTTAATATAAAGTGGGACCCGTGTTCCTCCAGAACCTTGTTAATAAAACATCAAAAAGTAATGGGAAACAGTGCAGCACTCTCAGGCAGATGAGAGATGTGGGTGCAGCTGCTCTCTCAGTTCTGGTCATTAATGGAGATGGCTGAGATGATGATAAGACTAAGAGTTTTCATAGAGACCCTTGTGCCAAGAGACCATGGTGATGAAGAGTATGAGGCACTTACATAGAAAGTAGCCATCAGGATGGGAAGAAGGACTGATCAATAGGTGTTTGTCTGAGTTACTCTCTTTGTGTTTTGATGTTATCACATGCACCATGCTGCTTAACATTTCCCACTTTGTTCTGACAACCTACAGAAAAGGAGACATATAAGTCGAGGCACACACACACTCCAGCAATCTTAAACTGTTTACATTCATTTCTCTCTCTGATGCACACACATATTACGTTTATCTCTAGAAGATAGAAAGACACATGTTGACTTTAACCCACAATTCACTGTTTTTTTTAACTCCTGTTCATCTCTCTGTCTCTTCTTTAAACCAAATTGTCAGCCAGCTCAATTCCTCTGTTTCCCAATGATCCTCTGCCACAAACAGACAAATCTTCATTAAGTTTCACCTGCTTGTCTTCATAATGATTACAGCTGAAATCCTGAGGAGGAAAGTGCCGCTCAGATTGATTAGTAGGCCTGGCTGCAGTCTGGTAATCATTGTTAGCTGCAGTCTCAGCACTCCGCTAAATCTCCTGGGGTTCAGCTGTTAACGGACAGTCATGTGTTTTAGTGGAGGTAAAGGGAGAGGTCAATTTCTGTGCATGTATGTGTGTGTGTGCCTATATTCATACATTCACATGTTATTACTGCATATTTTATCACTGTATCTAGCTGTGTCACACAAAACTTTTCCATTCATTGTCTTCCTTTATCAATATTTGATACGCTTTAGTCACGAAATACTGGTATTGACGATAACCGTGATTTAAAAAAATGAAATATCGTTTCTGTCACGGGTGGGATGCGGGCAGAAGAAGACGACAAAGGCACAGAGCTCCAATTTACACGATTTACAAATATAATACAAAACAGGGACAGACAGGCAGGATGAACACGCACACTCTACATATGACTAACTACAGACAAAGGACTGACTGAACTGAAGGAACTAAATACAAACACTGATGAACCGAAACAGGTGACACAGAAGATGATAAATAACAAGACACAGATGACGATGGTGATGCTGAACTAATGAATGGTTGAACTGATGAATGGCGGAAAACAAGACATGTGACTCAGAATGAAAACAAACATACTGTGACAGTTATCAGGTTAATAAGGGGTGTCGCAATTTGCACTTTTGCCGATATATTTAAAATGAGTTGTACACATTGATAATATAACATGTAAATAACACGGCGCCAGTATCTGGTTGACATCCCAATGTACAGTACATTAGGTGGCTGTATTGCACCTTAACGTATCATAAAACACAAGAAGACACAGCACGCATTTGCTACTACCGCATAAAAGCATGTCGTTGGAAATGAAAGAAAAGACACTCCAAGAAAGTAAGCTCATAGTTGTGGAAGTTTTTTGGGATTCCAAGTGACTCATTAATTATCCCAGTCTGCAGTACTCTCGATCAACAGTGAGCGCAAAAGGAGGTAATACCACCAACCTCTTCACCCACCTCTGCATCCATTATCTTCTGATTTGGACACTGTACAGAGAGTAAGTTGCAATTACTTTGCTAGTCCTGAAACGGGAAATGTTACATTAACCTGCTTACTGCTGATGCCTTTCTGTGTTTTATTAGCCTATTTTCATCCCTCGGGCTTTCAGTCTAAAACTCATTCGGATAAAAATGTATGGGTTATCGTGTTTAGGTTACATTTAAGGTGATTGTACTTAGATAAGTACTGAGGGCTATAGGCTCCATGGGGTAAAAGGCTCCTTTGATTTAATTTTCCTCTAAACCACTAAATGGCACAAGAACTTGCCGCAGCACTTTCCAAAACATCCGCTTTTCAAGATGCATGTAAAAATTTGGCAAAGTTGATTCTGCGCTAATTTGATCTAATAGTTGATGTTTTTAAAGTAGCAAATGAGAATCGCTAAAATTATTGAACATATTTTGAGACACAGGTATTTTTAATGATTTTCAGTTTTTGAATTTGCATTCCAGTTTTTTCAGCGCTAACTTTTCACTGCGTGTTTTTAGTAAATCCTAACAATTCGTTTTTGTAACACCAAAAGGGTTTGCTCAGGCGCAAGCTGTTAGTAAATCTGACCCTGTATGGTTTATTTGTGTTCTTTAAGCCATGGGTATTTTCAAAAGGATTATGCATATTTACAATGCAATGCCAATCGACATAGCCTTTATCACGGTATAGAATATTATAAACTAATAGACTGTAATTTCTGCCTCATTCTGTGATAAGAAGCCACATCAGCTTTTTCAAACTGGTTGCCAGTGTGTAATTGTTCCTTTAGTAGGCTATGCAATGGTGTGATTCTTCAAAAAAATAAATAAATAATCAAACAAAGTAAATTTTGACTGATATTATTATTATTTTTTTTTAAATCTATATTATAATAAAATAATACTGTTATTGTGAATTATTTTGGCCACGGTAATCATGTACTGAAAAATCTGATATTGTGACAGCTAATAGACTTAAAAGGATAGTTCACGGAAAAATTTTAATTAAATTATTTACTCACCCTTATGTTGTTCATATGATTTTCTTTCATCTGTGGAACACAAACAATGTTTGAGGAATCTTTCAGCTTTGTCTACACAACAAAAGTAAGTGAAGTCCAAATCAAACTCCAAAAAAGGACATAAAGGCAGTGTAAAAAAATAATCCATCATAGTACTGCAGTGGTTTAATCCAAAAGTTCTGAAGCGATACAATCACTTTTTATGATGAACAGAGTGAAATTGACATGGTTATTAACTCTTGAATCAAATCGAAACATTGATCACCTATTGTAATAGCTGGAGATTAAATGATGGCAGAATTTGTTCTTTTTTTTTCTAATGTACACTCCCATTAAAAAGTCTCTGGTCTTTTTTATAGAAATAAATTTATAAATTGATATTTGTATTTGGCAAGGATACATTAAATTGATTTAAAGTGACAGACGTCAAAGACATTTATAATATTACAAAATATTTCTATTTTAAACAAATGCAGATCTTTTTATTTATCCAAGTCTTGAGAAAAAGAAAAAAAAAATCATATTTTACACAAAACATTAGGCCAAATAAAACTAAAACACTGTTAATAGTAACTGTTCTCTTACGAGAGGTTCTCTTGACTGCGTAATATATTACGCTAGGGGAAAATCTCTTTCCTTGAGATATAGAAGCCAAAAAAATTATCCTTAATTTTTAATTATTGTAAAACGCATTGCGGCAGCATACAGACATAGGCAAGACGGCTCGCGTGCCTATTGGCTGACCTGCGGCAACTGCAGCAGCCTATCGAGAGAGGCCCCTCGTGACATCATGTCCAATGGGAGAACAGGCGTGGCCTGGGCCTATAAATACAGCTTGATGGGCTGATATAATCAGATTTTTCATCTCTTCAGCGAAGCTCTCGCATCGCTGGATCCGGAGTGAAGAAGCCGCACCGTCTGATTACAAGCCCTCTGTGGGACGAGCCGTCCAATCTGAAGCCGCTGGCCTACAAGAGGATGCTGCATCCCCTCGCCGCCTTCAGTCGCCGTTCCTGCAACAGTTTTCTGGCGTTATATCCTTTTCTCTGTCACGTTCGCCGTCGCAACCAGTGTTGTGCAAGTTACTTCCAAACTGGAATACATTATATATTACTTGTTACTGTTATTTAAAAGTAATTCATTACCTTACAATATTACTGTCTCAGAATTGTAATGCGTTACATTACTCCTGTATTATTTTTGAGTTACTTTCACCAAAATAACTATACAGAAGTAGAACTTAACATTCTAGGGCTGTAACGATATGCGATATGAAACCGAAATCGCGACACTCAGATCCACGAACCTGCAGAATCGCGACACACCCCTTCCAACTCAGCGTTATCCATACCGTCCAGATCCAATGCTACCACATCTTTAAATTACTATTAGTATTATTTGAAGTTAACTTAACATTATAAAATACGTAGACCTACACCACAAAACTTGTTGAGGATAAATTATTTAACATTTGGGAATTCCAGCTATGGACATGACTCATGTCCATAGCTGGTTATGACATTTGCAGTCAAAACTTGAAAAATGTTGTTTAAGACACTCAGAAAATTAATACCAATACCATTAATACCATTAATACCATTAATACCAAAATATTGAAACGTCTGTTTATCCATAGGCTCCTCCCTGAAAGGAGTCCAGACATTAGAAAAATATCAGTCTACACATGCGTTTTATATTTAATATTAGGGAAATAGACAGATCATGCGTGACAAAAAAAAAATCTTTAACTTTTAGGAGGCAACGATTTTTTTGGGGGGTAATTCTGTGAATTACACTGCGCAAATCGGATGAAGAAGGGTTGGCTCTCCACAGAACATAAAATATTCATTTTATTTTATTTTATTTTATTTTTCGTGTTCGCATTTATGAGGAAAAAACAATGTTACAGACGTGACAGTTCTCCGTTACGGACGCGACCGCTCTGAAGCGGCACTAAAAGACTGCTTTAAAACTTTCACAGAGACCTTACACCGAAAAAGAATTTCGTTTTGTATTAATTGTATCTTAATTTTAATAAATGTTTCATCAACCAATTGCCTGGATTTAATAAATAAGAAGTAAATATAGCAGACAATTATAGATAATCAAGGAGGCGCCGGTGCGTGAACTGGAGCGCGCGTCTCATAAATGAACCGAAAACTCAGCGTATAAGGTAGCCTATTCACGGACCTGAAAAATATATCTATATTGAAATGTCTACTTGTAAACAGAACAATTCAAAACGAAAGAAAACAGACTGCTCTCTGCTTATTAAATGAAATGTGCATTTCTCTCTGGTGCATTCAGTAGCCTACTGCGAAGATCGCGAGTCAGCATCGTCAACTTCATCTTGACTTTATTAATAAACAATTAAAATGTCTCCTTGCTATATTTGACATATTCATAATCATTGCTTTTGCCGGTTCTTTGTGACAGCTTTTAGGTGCGTTATCGGCAGCGCCGCCGCCCGGAACGCGTCACCACCGCATCAAAAACATGATTGCGTGATGAAAACATGAAAAATACCACATAAACATAGCCTAACTGTTTAGAAAGATAACACGGAACGAATAGCCTAACGTCCATCTCGCGATTTATTTTCTTCTTCATGCCATCTTCACCATTAGCCGCTTTTCCACTGGCCAGCGCGAGCACAGAGGCCGAAATCATACCTCACGGCACTCCTGTAAAAAATGATTCGCTATACAAATATATCCGACGCTGCCATTTAGTTTTTATTTACAGACTTGGACACCACACGCGGCTATTCACTGACCACGAACAGGAAATTTAGCCTACTTGCATTTATCATTCGTTAATGTCTCGTGGTCTTGCTGTTTTTTTGGTTTGTTTTACAATTAAAACTAAAAGTCTGTTGTAACGCAAGCCTTACTGAACATGTACCGAGTAAAATATTACTGAAAATTGATTAGTAATGCCTTACACTACTGCGTTACAGCAAAAAGTAATATGTTACTGTAATGCATTACTTTTGTAACGCGTTACTCCCAACACTGGTCGCAACACACATTCTCCTAAAAGAGCTAGCGTCTTTTTCAAGACGCCTAGAGCATGTGTTTCGCCACGCTACTCTAGCGCTCGCTGACGGTGGTTGCACTCCGACCTTCTGCCTATAGCGACTCTGAGGACTCGCCTGGCATTCTTCAGCGAGCCTGCACTCCGCCCGCTGCGGTGCCGCGCCGTAAAAAGAGCCGTACTCAACGCGCCCCGAGCCTTCCCCAAAACGCGAAAGCTCGCCGGTTCGCCCGCCAGCTTCGCCAGCTTCATTCTCTCACCGATGGATAACGGTCGCCGTTTCCGCTGTTGGTGACGACAAGCTGCATCTGTGGTGGAGGCCAGCTGATGGCTAGCTGTCTTTCGTTACAAGAAAGCTACTCTGCGCCCCGTGTGCATGCGTCACTGGCGAAGTGAGGAAAGAGTGTGCTTTAGTCCCGCCGCGGCCGGACCAATCTCCATTTCTCAAACATTTCTCAGCTCCTCTTTGCCGAGCGGCTGGAAATACTGCAGTAGTGAGCCTGTTATATAAACACGCACGCCTGCAAATGAATGCCGACACACAAAACTGTGATGACGCTCTCTTATCTGCTCGCGCTGACGTAAGCTTATGTAGTTTTCCCCCTGTGGCTCAGTGGCAAAATCCAAGGCTTTTATGCCAGAGACCCATGTTGTGGCAGCAAAGCTCGAGGCTTTTCACCCCCAGACTGTGGGGTTTCAGAAGTTCTCTCTTTTCTTCAAGAGCTACTGGATAATGGCAGGACCCCATCCACGCTCAAAGTTTATGTGGTGGCCATTGCAGTGTTTATAAAACCAGTCACCGACCAGTCACCGGCCAGTCACTGGGGAAGAACGATCTGATCGCTCGCTTCCTTAAAGGAACCAGGAGGCTGAATCAATCCCAGAACCCCCTCAGTCCCCATGTGGGACCTTTCAATGGTTCAAGAAGCCATGGAAGGTGCTCCATTTGAGTCGATCCATTCGCTGGACATGAAACACCTGTCATTTAAGACAGCGTTTCTTATGGCTCTTGCTTCAGTGAAACGCATAGGGGATTTACAAGCGATCCCAGTTAGCGCGACATGTATGGAGTTTGGGCCAAATGACTCAAAAGTCATACTCAAACCAAGACATGGTTACGTGCCAAAATCCAGGTTATTTCCCTATGTGCCCTGACTGGGCAAAGGAAGCTCACGTCTTTTTCCTCATTGTGAACAGGCTCTGTTTCGTTCAGTGGACGTCCTAAGGGACTAGCCGCGTCGAAACAGAGCCTATCCATTTGGATAGTTGATGCCATAACTCTGGCCTACACTTCTAAGGGCTTACAGTGTCCTTTGGGTGTCAGAGCACACTCCACGAGGGGCGTGGCCTCGTCGTGGGCTTGGTCTAGCGGGATTTCCTTACAGGATATCTGTAAGGCGGCAGGCTGGGCCTCCCCGTCTACGTTTATAAGGTTTTATAACCTAGAGGTTCCCGCCTTACAGGCTAAACTACTTTCGGTCTAAACAGTACTGTCTGCCCCGTGCTTCGGCTCAGTGTACTGAAATCGCTCGAGCGTCGCTCGCTGATCGATAATGTATAGCCACGGGTCATAGTAAGGCCCATATTGGTGCCCAGTGCAGGCTGAAGAGTAACCGAGTACGTTTTCAACATTGATAATAGTAATAATAATAATAAATGTTTATTGAGCACAAAAACCTAAATATTAGTATGATTTCTGAAGGATCATGTGACACTGGGTCAAAAAAAATCAGCTTTGTCATCACTGGAATAAATTGTGTTTACGAAAAATAGATTAAATACTTTTGATCAAATAAATAGTGAGCATATGAGACTTCTTAAAAAAAAAAAAAAAATTATCAATAGTGTAAATCAAGGTGTAAATCTGCTCCATCACAAAGATTAGCCACTAAACCCACACTCTGAGAAGCAAATGTTGTGGCCAGTCACTGTGAGCTCCATGACTCTCACCGTGGCCACAGGGAAGCCTCCACCCCTCACCAGGACCAAACCCTTGTCAGCACTCACAGACCTTCACTGGTGGCAAAATCACTGTGAGAACATCATGTCCCCTTTCATTTGTCACAATATTCCCTTTGCACACTTTTCCTCTTTTTAATATTTCATGTTCATGTTTATTTAAAAATACATGCCTCCATGCCTCCTGACACCACAGCCTCTGTGAATCTCTTTACCGAGCACACATCTTCCCTCAAACTCTTTTGCTTTTTTTCTCTCCTCTTCAGTGTTGTATTTGGTTTCAAGTCATCAAACAATGAACGCTAATTGCAGTGTAATAGATTTTCTTCATCTAAACTCCCAATGTTCTTTTCTCCCATTCTCAGTACATCTTTATTCGTTCTCTCATTCTAGTTCTCTGGCAACAAACAAGCAGCGAGTAGTTTTGACTAATATATGATCCCATGTGGGCTCCCTCCTGCCCTTTCCTTCTTCACCCTCCCCCTTCTGCAATTCTGGTTCCTTCTAATGTGTAAATATTTGTGCTCCTGTCTCCAATCTGTGACCTTATCAGTGCTATTCTGGGCTACAGACCATACAAAACCTGAAAAAGCCGTTTCTACCGGAGGTAATGTATATTCCCCAAAAATGTTCATGGCAAACAAAGAGAAGAAAATGTAAGTATAAATCCTCTAATAAAAATAAATATGAATGATGAAGTCAAGCAAACAGCAGGCTGGAGCTATGCTACTACACAAGGCACATAGGCCATATTTCTAATGGAATATTTGGATTAAAGCCCAGACAAGTAGAACAGATGATAAAGAAACTCCTCTCGTGGGTCCAAAGATAATATATTTTTTTTGTCTTTGTTGATGGTAAGGTCATATGTAAACCTCAGAGAGTGGAGGTAAAATGAGATATGCACGTCTAATAGCATCAAATGATGCAATTACAAATGACTTATAAAATAGATCACATACTGGCTTCTGATCGGTCAATGCAGAATTTTAACCATGCTAAGATCCACAATATACAAATATAACCGCACGATCCATAATATAACAGCTAATATGGCCAAAACAAAAAACAAAAAAACATACGATTTTCATTCATCTTTGAAACACAAATGAAGATGAGAGATTTCTCTCTCTAAGAGATGTATGCCCCTCCTCTGAAAGTCCCTTCATCAAAACACCACCAAAGTTCATAAAGACATTGTAAAGGAAATCCATATGAATTTAGTGAAATCCTTATGTGAAATGCAAGGACAAACCTCACTGGTTCTTGCACATGAAGCAAGCACGTGCGTTTCAATTTACCATATGTTTTGTACTCTATGAATGTGGGTTAATCAATGTTTAAAGGTTAGTAACCTTAAAAAAAAAACTCAAGGTTGAGCTATTAAATATTTATGGCTAAAGTAGTTTTATTCTCTGCTTTTCATTGTCAATAAAAACAAGCTTTACCAATGACTACTATATATTCACAATATAATGTAGCTCTAAATATAATATGTGTTGTTATTTGAACAAAGGTGAAGTCTGGCCCATTATATAAAAGTAATCTCTGCTCTCTTTGTACACTATTTTTTCCACCTTCCCATTAGTTTTCAGAGGACATGCTACAGAAAAAACGTTAGTCGAGGATCAGAAGCATCTGTGGTTGAGGCACATGCTTTGCTTCATATCTCAGGAAAAGGTAAGGTAACTGTTGTTAGTATGCACTTTTGCTTTTGGTTCCATGGGTTGACAGTATATCCAGCGCTGAGAAAATCATTTTGAAGCTTATGGAGTATCAGTAAATGTTCAGCCCTACTCGCAGAGACATCATCTAGGCAAGCAGCAGCATATTGTTTCTGAGGCTGTGTCACACATTTTATATGAGTTGAAGTGTCCCCCTTGCAGGCCAAAAGTGAGAAGTCATTACAGCTGGAGTCCATCTGGCTTGCTGAAGGCTGTTTCTTATGCTGTGGGTGACATCCTTTTGTAAGATCTAAAGTTGGAATAGACCTGGCCTTATCTAGGCATTCATTGAGGTCATCCACTTGAGACTTGAGGTAGCTGTCAACCTGTGAGACCGTATCAAGCTTCTAGAAATCATTACAGAGTTTGGAGTGTGCCATTGCCATGATCTCCATTCACCAGTCCAGTCACCTCAGCACACTACGTATCCCAGAATCCCTCGTGGCTCACTCCACAATCACCACACCTGTGTGCTATTACCCTCATCAGCACCTCTCTATAAAAGCTAGCACCACACACACACAGGAGTCTGGTCTTGTCGTTCATAACCTGATCTACTTACCTGATTACCTACTGCCATGCCATTCCCCTCTGAAACAGATAAGAGCTGTCATTCACTCATCAAGACAACTTATCCGTTTACTTGCATACCTGCAATAAACCTCTTGTTTATGTGTTGCATTCTTCTGCTCAGTGACAGCCATATGGTTTTGCAACCATTATATTCAGACTATTAAAATGAGGGGTCTGAGGGCCTGGGGAACTCTGTAGGGGCAGTGCCTGACAATAACACCTGACAGACAGCAGCTGTCTGACCAGGATTGACTGAAGACTCATCAGAGAATGCAAAACAGGTGTCAAATTGACCCAACATGGTGTGGTTTTGGAATATGTTTCTCCTCCTTCAATAATATATATTAATACAATTTAATTACTTAATAATTAATACCTTTATTTGCCATAAATCTTCAAGATTCAGGAAAAAAATGTATTGTATATTGTATTTTGATAAGTTTGAAGTTTGTCCAAAAAAAAAAAAAAAAATATATATATATATAATTCCCTGACATACTAAGGGATTACTCAAAATGTTGGTCTCTACTATGGTAATATTTTGTGATATAACATATATATATATATATATTTTCAACAGTATTGTGCCCAGACTGTGTGTGTGTGTGTGTGTGTGTGTGTGTGTGTGTGTGTGTGTGTATATATATATATATATATATATATATATACTGTATATATATATATATAGAATGCATAATCACCAAGAACTCACAGGGAGTCCGGGGAAGAGAGGCTAGAAGCATATATATATATATATATATATATATATACACACACACACACACACACAGTCTGGGCACAACAATACTGTTGAATATATATATATATATGTAAAAAAAAATAATATATATATATATATATATACACACACACACACACACACAGTCTGGGCACAATACTGTTGAAAACAATGACAGTTGCCACAATTGAGAGAATGCCCAGTGTGTAAGAAAAATAAATAAACTCTTATCAGGTTGTAAAAGCTGTAGACAAAGGCTTACTACCTTGAAGAATGCAAGATATAATAATATCATTTTCATTTTTAGGATTATTCAAAACTATCGTAATGGTACAGTAATGTTTGACTGGTGCTGGTGTCATTCTCTGTATATTATACTGTAAAATCTGTATTATAATGAATTGCATGTACAAGTGTATGTAGATTGTATGTACAAGTGTAGCGCCCCCTTAGTGTGTCTTAGCTATTTTTTTGAACTGCACTCCCAAAATTCTTACTTGGCGAAAGATCTCTCTTTCTGTTATTAATTAATGCACCAATGTAAATTACTAACTTCTCACTATATGTTCACTTTGATTCCTAATAGTACTTTTCTTCATTTATAATAATCACACAATGTCTGTATAGTTAAACTAAAATAACATTAACTATATGTCTCTCTCTCACATGCTAATTAAAATTAACACTCACTTTAATAGCCGTTTTAGTATTGCACTACTTAAATTACTTAAATTATCCTTAGTTACTTTTACACAAATAATTGCGTCCACTCTAAACCAAATTATTATAGACTAAATTATATTATTTACCTTAAATATATCACTTGTATAAATATATAAAACCAAAAATATAAAGACAATCTTCACAGGAAATAGTTATGAACTATTTACATAAAGAAAATATAAAATATATACAAATATACACTTAGATTCAAATAAACAAATTCAAAAGAATCACAATTTTCAATCACATTAAATTCCCCAAATTAAACCAATTAAGATTCTAAATCTAATGCCGGCAAATGACTAAATGGCCATCAAAATGAATAAACAAAAGGAATACCCTGATAGTCAAATGAATACACGTGGCAGGCCTGTGAGCCCGATCTCATGAAAGTGTGTATCAATACCACGAATGTTATTTCTCGTGCCATTTATACGCCAAAAATAGTTTTTGCGTGTATATGATACGCAGTTTTCGCGTGCATATGATACTCACTTTTTGGCGTGTAATACACACGCAACCCCCTTCCCCCCTCCCCCTAACCCCCAAGCGGTTTTCAGTGCGTAGCATTTACAATCAAAAAACATTTTAATGAATGACACGAGAAATAACATTCGTGGTATTGATACGCACTTACATGAGACTGCGTTGGGCCTGTTGTGTAGCTTGAGATCGTTGAGACCTAAAACACAATGGCCGCTTCACGCCTCGGCGCAACAAACAAAACTCACGGCACAGAACTGGTCGGCGTGTTGTCCCAAGGGGGTAATCCATCCGCCGGAAACTGAAGCTTCCTCCAGGGGCCGCCATTGTAGCTGGCTATCACCTGCTGTTAGCATCCCATTGACTCCCATTCATCATTCAAATTGTGTTATAGGTGGTTAAATTGCTCCAGGTCACGCTTCGCCATCTCTGCAAGATTAGGTGATTCAGATTTGTCTTGGCACAGCTACTAGGAGATTTACAACTGTCAGTCAGGTTGCTCACGTCACATCTACGTCGTCCAGCTCAGTGTGAGTCTGCGCAGTATGCTTGGCTATCAGGAAGTGAGTGCTTCTATTGGGCTTCAATTCTCTCCGTTGAAATCAATGGGGTCGCTGTGTCCATTTCTTTTACTGTCTATGTGTCGTCCTTCCTCGCTCCGGAACACGATGCTTCACACGCTCCACAACCGGGAAGAATCCCTCCGAACCTTCACAGTCTCCTCCTTGAAGATTAGGCTTTCCAGGCGATGCACTCAACACAGCAACCGAGCAGGCTACTCACTGGCAAAGTCCTTTTCGCAGATGATAGAGAGAAAGAGTTGCGACAATGGGTGCTTCTCATTTCTTATTTGTGCATCCTCGTTTCCTTTCCTCGCGTCTCAGCTCCGCCCCCTGTAGGATGCGAGGGAAGGCTGCAAGGAAAGGAAATGAGGAAGGAGGAATCGAATGAAAGCTTTTTTTTATACACTGGAATACTTGACCACTCGAGCGTCACTTCACAGCGTCATCAGCAGCGCTCAAAGGATCTGCCCATATGTTGTTAAAGTTTGGTTATTTAAGAAATTCATAAGAAATAATAATATAGCAAGATACCCTGTTAAAATATGTGAGATGTGTGGTTTATTTAAACTGCAAATGTAAAGTATAAATTAATTTGATTGTGACTGATGTGAAGGGGGAGGAGAATGTATACGTGCGTCACGTTAGGTCGATAGAACACTTCCGCATAGGATCCACCTGTGTATCCTCGCTCATCACTCCTCAGGAAGCCTCCTCACTCCTTGATCCTCGCCTCCTCGGTGTGCAATTAGAGAATTGAGACGTCCTTCAAGATGGCTGAGCTCGATCGGTTTCCGGGTCATAGGATGGAGGACGGAGGAGCGAGGAGACGAGGAGACGAGGAGGGATATTGAGAAGCACCCACTCTTTTATGTCGCCGCTATGGCTGTCACGTGGTTCATGTAAGCCCCAATAGTTCCAAACATACGCTGGCTGTCATGTTCTTCTATGGGACAAACAGCAGCGATTGCATTATTGAACGGTAAATATAAAATAAAACGCACACTCAAGTACTTTTTCAGCTGTTATTGCATTTTGTTAATGTCAGTTTTGCATTTGGAGAGGCAGGGTGACAACGAAATACTGTATAGATCAGTTTTAGACTATATTTTTGGAGGAAAAAGCTTAGTGTTCATGTTCACATGGGTAGTAGCACAACATGGCTTTAGTGGCTCTAACTTAACTTTTCCATATCATTCATCTGATGATGGACGTCTCATGATATTTATTTTAGCACAACTGGGCTGTATTAGGCTATTGATTCCCGTGATTTTGCTTATAAATTCCATTAGCCTACCTTCGTGATCACGCAAAGAGGTCTGCCGTGGCGATCCGTTCAGAATTCGCTTAGAAGCTAGCTCACTTCTTCTGATGAAAGTGCATGGCCACAACGTGAAACATGATCATTAAGACTAAGAATATAATTTTAAGATTAAGCCATACACATATTATCAAAACTATAACAGATTAAGGGGCTGTTTACACCTGGCCACTTCATGCGTTTTCTCAGATCGGATAGCTATCTGATCGTAAAACGACCAGGTGTAAATGCCCTCCGAAACGCATTCGAGACGGATTTGAATCCGATAGCTCAAACCACTTCAGGAGGTGGTATGGGCCGCATTCCAGACGAAACTGGACAAGTGTAAATGCATTTGGTTGTTGAAACCACATATGCAAATTGTACTCCTCCCAAAAATGCTAAAAAATAAATGTGTGAGAGCGTGTTATAGGCTATATGTCATATTATAGCTAGATATGACGACGCTACTGCAACACGCATCACCGCAGATGAGCATCTATTCATCAAACCAATGCGCAAACTATCGCAAATCAAAGTGAAAGTAAGTCGCAGACGCTAAACACACAATCATCTTCATTAAAAGTAAAGAAACTAAATGATCTTACCAGCGCTGTTGCTGCTATCTCTTATTGCGGTCTTTGATTTGGACATTTTAGCTGATGATCAATAAAATGGAGTTAACATCTGTTGCTTTCGGTGACGTGCACTCCGTTAAATCTGCATATAGCGCGGGAATTGAAAATCAAAAAAGAAGTTTTGCAAAAACACATTTATGTGACCAGGTGTAAATAGAATCGTTTTGATAAATCAGATAGCTATCTGATCTGAGAAAACGCATTAAGTGGCCAGGTGTAAACAGCCCCTAAAATCGAATTTACAACTCCAATCCCTATTGAGACATTAATTAAGCATGGCTGATACAAATGAAGTTTTTCAAAAAAAAAAATTGTATTGGACAATGACAGACAAAAATGTGTGCTTGTGTGAGTGTGTGTGAACAAGAAAAACAAAGACCAGGGGCAGGTGATCCATGAAACAGACAGGACGATGGCCATAACAATCGAGTCCAAAAAACTCAGTCAACACGTCACATAATGAAAAGTTAGTATATCCCAAAAATTCAATAAAATAAAAGTTGCTATAAAGGTGGTAGCGATTCATTAACGCACTAATTAAGATGCTACCTTCACAGCTGGCGAAGTCGCGCTAGCTAAGTAGCAAGCAGGCAAAGCTAGAAAATTGGGTGAAACAACCAAGATAAAATATAAATAATTACGCTGTGCATATACAAATGAAGACCAGTATAAGCATCGCAAAGGGCCTCTGATACAATATAGACAGTTGACAATTCAAAAGAGGTCGATATTTCAGCAATTTACCTCTGGAACAACTCGACGCGCATCAGTGAATGGAGTCCAACGCCCAAATGACAGTTTTTGGAACTAATCCGATCTTCAAATCCCGGAAGTAGGCGGTTAAAAGCACCGCCATTTTTTACAACGGAGGTCTATGGGAGTGTCGCAACTCTTTCTCTCTATGGATCTTGCTCGTGGTAATTAGCCGTCCACTCTCTCTCCGCGTGGTGCTAACTATAACCGCAACTAACTGCTAACTATATATCACACTGGATCGTATTTAAGTGTCAATAACTCACTCTTCGCGCAGTATACAATGTCACTTATATTAACAACATTAAACTTGGTGTTTTACCAACTTTTTACTCGTATCTCGCTCAGCACAATCTTCTTCACAGCTCTCCCTCTCGTTTCACTCTTCTTTTTTTTTCCCTGACCTCTCAACCCGCTCCTGATTGGACACTCTCACGATTAAGTGCATTTTCAAACAAACTTAACATAATAACACATATAAACATAATTAAAACACTTGTATCAAAGTGAAATATGTATTACAATGAAAATAACCAAAATAAAATATTGACTTATTATATACCTTTTTGTGCCATTTTTAATTTCAAGTTTCAAGTTCTCCTATTGAAAGGCTGGACTGTATGTTTTTGGTGGACCTGGTAGGTTACAAAAAAAAAAAAACATACTGCAATGAAGCAATCTTTTTTTTTAATGCTCAATCTTTGAGAAGTGTGGGCTGGTTGTTGTTCCTGCGCCTTCTTTTCAATACTGGGGAGACCCCGAGGCTGAAAAGCAGCTCAGAAGAAGATAATACAATCAATGCCTGTGGTACATCTCCAGTGCTGAATACAACATAGAGATCTAGTGGTAGTCACACTGATCCTCAACCACCCTATGACACCCTTTTTACAGGCATTTCTGCCTCTATTGGTTAGTCATCCAACTAATGCAAGTGAGGCACAGGTTACATCAATCCACCCGATTTCAAATATGAGAGAAGATGCATGTGAGGTTTGAGGGATACTCTACTGGGACACAAACATCTCTTTTGTATCCACCTTTGATGATCAAATGTGAGGTCCAGATGTTACTGATTATGGCGTCCCACTTGAGGTTCTTGTTTGATTGTTGTCACCCAGAGCAATAGACACATAGAGGGCTCGCCCCTCACATGTGAATATTTAGGAGTATGTGGGAGATGAGGTGTCATGTCACTATGTCTGAAACTTGAATGAGAGCTGAATGAATCTGGCAACATACTGTGCATCGCAGCATAATTCTCCAGCCCCTGAAGGCCTTTTGCTTAGAGGCATAGTCAGAAACAGCTGGATAGTACCTCTGGCTCAGTCACTAAGTTGCATGTTTATCGGTTTATCTGCTTAATTCAGAATAATTCTCTGGGCAGATGTTTCTTCTCAGTGCTGTAAACCTCATCCATCTCAATTAGTCTAGTCTGAGCACATAACACAAGCAGTAATGAGTTATGGGCTAAAGCAATAAACCATGCTAAACTGTAAATATGAAATGGTCAGAGCAGTGAATACTCACACCAATGGAACTAGATTATGTATTTTGTTACCAGCCTGTCACTTATCTTTTAGAGTAACTCATCATAGCATTAACTTATATAAATTGGACGTGAATGAATACTTTTTATTCACAATAATGTATTAAACTCAAAAGTGACTGTAAAGACATTTATAATGTTTCAATAGTTTTCTATTTTTAAAAAAGGTAGTGTTTTGAACTTTCTATTCATCAAAGAATCCTAGAAAAAAGTATGATAGTTAACACAAAAATATTAAGCAGCATAACTTTTTTTTCAACATTGATGATAATAAGAAAAGTTTTTTTTTAGCACCAAATTAGCATAATAATGATTTCTGAAGGATAATGTGACACTGAAGACTGGAGTAATGATGCTGATTTTTTTTTATTTGCATTCACAGGAAAAATATATTACAGTTTTTCTGAATTACTAAAATGCATTTCTCAGAAGCATCACCCACTTTCTCAAAACCTTAAACACAAAACCAAAATATTCAACTATATTCAGAGAATAACTCTTCTGGCAAAATCCAAAAATTGCCTCAAAACCTTTTTATCTGAGAGCAAAATCATACATTGCTTTCAGATCATACACACATCAGTCAATATATAAACACTACATATCATTCATTGAACACTACATCAAAAAATGAAGAACACAGCATCCAAAGCATGCAGTTACAGAAAAGAATGTAAAGTATAGTAATCGCAACTTAAGGTGAATAATTTGTATGCACTGCAAGTGTAGTATTGTACTGAGTATTGTACTGAATATTACTGAATGTCTGTATATTCAACACTTGCATACTGTAAAAATACAGTAGCTCAACTGCAACAGCCAAAAAGTAAAAAAAAAAAAAAAAAAAAAAAAATGGAAAGCATGTTACTCAAAAGAGTCATTCCTTAATTCTGTCGAATCTTTGTGTTGGGTCACGCCTGAGAACTTTTTTTTACATCACAGACAGTGTTGTCTCTTGCCAGGCAAAGGGGAAAACCCTCAACTGTGCCAGATCCAGCTTTGACAAAACTGTCCACACCTTACTCTCGTCCTCAAATGTGTTTTAGTGAGTGAGAATGTTTTTAGAGTTTTGCAAAAAGAGTGCTTTAAATATGTGACCCTGGACCACAAAAGCAGTCTTATGTGTCCATTTTTTAAAATTGAGATTTATACATCACATAAAAGCTGAATAATATGGGTATGGTACAACCGTTTGATTGACAGACTTACTGTCCAATGATTCTATTTGGTCTTGGAAATGATTGGCTGGAGTTTTTCGAGTCCTGCCCGTTCCACAGATGATTAAATTGCTTAATTTTCATTTCAGTGCTTCTAACTCGGTGGCTGTAAGTGGGTTATGAATAGGATTTCAAGTGATTTTGAAAAAAAATTGACAAAAAAGAGAATCACATACCCCACCTTTAAGACTGGTTTTGTGATCCAGGGTCACATATGTCTAACTACCTGCACTGTTTAGGGTTTTACGGAAATAGTGAATTATTTGACAAATTGGTTTAGGGCTTGTTTCAGAGAATGGAGTTTAGTTTTTTAGCAATTCAGAAAAACTGTAAAATAGAAAAACTTTATTTTAAATTAAATTTTTCAATAGTTTTCTAAGGATATCTAGCTTTCCTGTAGCTCAAACAGTGGAGCGTTAGCGCTTGCAACATCAAGGTCATGGGTTTGATTCCAAGGGAAAGCATGAACTGATAAAAAAAGTAAATGTACCTTGAAATGCAATGTATGTCGCTTTGGATAAAAGCGTCTTCCAAATGCTGTATAATAAACACTGAGTATTCTCACATTTGATGTACAGCTTTTTGCACACTGTGTAGCTGGGAAGTACACATATCTGGACATGGGGTAGATTACTTACAGCAATTATATTGATGCACCAAACCAGAGCCGATGAGAAATAAATCCAAGTTTGTCATTGCAGATAATCACCTTTGAGTGAAGGGGAGCAGGGTAATCATTTTTATGTTAAAGAACTGCAAGCTAAACATTCATCACATGCTGTCAGGCTGTAGCATGGGTAATAAACTCATGTGAGGAGACAGCATACATTTCTTTTAAAACATTCAGGCAACAGTAAAGTTCAGCTTCTCTTTTTTGATGATTATATTACCTGATACAATGAGTATAAAAGGATAAAGTCTGTGAGTCAGCCATGATATTTTTTTAACACATGGAGGTGTCACTTGCTCTCACATACATTTGAAATGTTTAACGAATTTGGTTAGAAAGCATAGATCATAATGGCATCTAAAACACTGACAATCGTAGATGAAAGAATCAAATCTGTTTAATGTCACAAACAATTGTGTGTGTGTGTGTGTGTGTTTATGTATGAAGATGTCAAAGAAAAAGAAAGCCAGAAGGATTAAAAACATGACATGATATAATGTAAATAAGTGAGCGAGGCATGTACTGATGTGTGTGTCAATTTTATAAGATCTCTTGGATGGTTTTGTCCTTTGTGTTTGTCTGTGTGCAATACAACATACAGAACAACTTTTTGACGAAAATTACATTGAACATCAGCAAATCAATGAAAGAATGTTCATATTATCCTGGAGTAGAACATTTCAAAACTGTTATTTTAGTACTTAGCAAAGTTTCAGATGGAATCTTCCAACATTACAGAAAATGCACTTTCTAAATTCCACAAAATATATAAATATATCTTTGTGGTTTGTCAGAACAGTAACACAATCTCCAACACAGTTTGGTTTGAAAAGCAAAGCCTATAGTACATACATTCTCTCTTCAAACAAAGACAGATGCAAGAGGCAAGCAGAGTCAATGGGATGAGAGAGAGAGAGAGAGAGAGAGAGAGAAGATGAGGAAGATTGAATGAGGGTATGAGGTCTGGTAGGATTATAGCATGCGCGTGTGTGTGCGCGTGAGAGAGAGAGAGAGAGAGAGAGAGAGAGAGGGGGGTTTGGCTCCAAAAAGAATCTCTATGTGTGTGCCTTTCTTCATCTCTTTCTTGTTCAACAGCACCGTGCTTTTCTCTGTTAACTCTGTTACTTTCTCCATAGATTATTTAACATGTCCAAAATAGGAATATACTGGTCTAATATCTAGATTGGATATTAGATTGCTTGTATCAGAACCAATACTGACCTTTTTAAATGATCTGTATAAGTCAGATGTGACCGATGTAAATCCAATACTGCGAGTATTTGTCATACTCGATACTTTCAAACTCAGGAGAAGACTGTTAAAGAACACCATATCATTGCTTAACTGGATGAAATGTCATTCTCCATTGTGCATACTTGAACTGCTTTGTCAATTTACAGTTGCATTGTCATTGTTGTTTTTGAATCAGACATGTGTACTGCTTTTAAATGTATTTTTATATATTTTTCTTACATTTTTTTACAGTTGCTGAACTTTTTCATTTATCATGAATTATTGGCTAAGACATTTACTGGGACAAAAATAGGAACGAGGGAGACGTGGAGAAGTTGTGGAGAAGTGAGACAGGTAAAGAACACTGCTGCAGAAATCTACAAATGTCAAAAATCGTTATATATATTTTAACACACAGTGCCTTGCAAAATTATTCAGAACTCAAATTTTTTTTTTACACATTTTGTTATGTTAAACTACTTTAAATTTCTTTTCTTTTTTTCAGATCTATCTACACACCATACAATAATAACGAAGGAAAACCTGAAATAAGTATTTGTAACTCAAGCACCTTTATAGCCTGAAGTCTTTTTGGGTACGACGTGACAAACTTTTTACATCTGCATTTGGCGATTGAAAATTCCACGTAGGTTTTCATGTGTCACTGAGGAGAGGCTTGAGTCTGACCACTTTGCCATAAAGCCCAGATCCGGTGGAGTGTTGCAGTGATGTTGGTCCTTGTGTAAATTTCTCCCATCTCCATACATGATCATGAAGCTTAACCAGAGTGACCAACAACTTCATGGTTGGCTCTTCTCCATCGATTGAAGGAGGCCAGATCTAGGAAGAGTCCTGGTTGTCCCAAACTTCTTCCATTAAGGATTATGGAGGCTACATGCTTCTGTGAACCTTCAATACAGAAGATTATTTATTTTTTTGTAGTCTTTCCCAGAACTGTGTCTTCATAAAATCCTGTCTCTGAGCTCTATCGGCAGTTCCTTCAACCTCATAGCTTGGTTTTTTATTTTATTTAATTTGTTCTGATATGCATTTTCAACTGTTAGACCTATTATTGGGAGATTTAAAGGAGATGTGTGCCTTTCCAAATCATGTCCATTCAACTGAATTTGCCACAGGTTTCAAGTGTCCTAAAAAAAAGGTATGAATATGCAATGTAGGCTAATAAGTGTATTTTTAATTAATGTGCAAAGTTGTAGCAAATGTTTTTTTTTGTTTTTGTTTTTTTTGCTCTCTCATTATGGTGTACGGAGAGTAGATGGCTGCATTTACACTTGGCATTAACATGCGACCTGTATCTGGATGTTGTCCACATACACATTGAAAAGACAAGTGTAAACGCGTTTCTGATCGGAATGTTATCCGATCAGCGTGTCCTGGTTCAGAGGTAGTCCAGGACGCATTGTGATCAGATCTCAGTGTAATGTAAACGCAATCCAGCCATCGTGTCTGCATTCACAGGTGGGCGTCATTTAAATCCCCGCCCAGTCTCCCCACGTGCTGTCAGAAAATAATGACCAGATGCAGTTTAGACAATAAATTAAACACATTTGAACCTTACAAATAAACGTCAATATTTAAAACACTGTGTGTCTTTTTTTTTTTTCATTTTAATTGTGCAACATTATCTGAATGAGGCGATCGCCTGTACAACATCACAGTGAGTCATGAGCTAATAATGAAGAGCGTGCGCTGCTTTGCCAGAGGAATAATGTGAACACACTTTTTATTTTTTAATGTTTTAAAAGTTGAATGTTTTTGTTGTTTCAGCATGTTTATTAATCTCCCATTTCTGTTAATATAGCCATTGCACGCTATAACCTTGATGATCGATGATGTGACTTAACGATCAACCCAACGTTATTTTTGTATGATCAGCTCTGAAATATTCCTTCATTCAAAAAACGTAATTTGATATACGACTGGAGATTGCATAGAAAAGCACATTGGGACATTGCTTAATTTGTATCATCTTTACTATTAATTTGGCTACTGACCTAATTTAAATATTATGCAAAAACAGAAATCCGATCGGTTATCCAGATACAGAGACTACTTAATATGAACAAATGTAAACGCACCGTGTCCTGATTGGCTAATGATCCGATCTGCTTGATCGGATCACGGTGATGGCATGTTAATGCCAAGTGTAAATGCAGCCGATTGATGTGGAAAAATTATTTAAAGTAGTTTAACATAAGGCAGCAACATAACAAAATGTAAAAAAAAATTAATAAATAAGGGCATAAGGGAAAATACAGTCATTTTGTAATATAAACATTACTGTTGTTGAAAACAATCGTGTGTTTACATTACATATTATTGATATTTTTATTGTCTAAGCCCATAATTACAAATACATACAGTACATATTATAATAATAATAATAATACATATTTTTTACACGGAATTTGTTTTGTTTGTTATTAAAAATGTTGGACAAATATTTAAGATTCAAAGTAATTTCTGTTGTTATAGGTCGACAAGTCAAAATCAAAATAGAAAGAACAACCAGGGACTTTCTTATGTATGGGGTAGCTCTGTTTGGGAATAACTACTATTCTGTAACAAACTAACCACTGACTTTAAATTTCATGGCTCTCTCACAAATTGAGTAAGAAAGAGAGAGGGCTGGGGAGAGAAAGAGGGGTGGGTAGGTCAAGATCTTAGTGTGATAAGCAATGAAGGATGAAAGTCACTCTCCTTCCTTTAAAACGATATGCCATCTTGAAGGGGGGAAAAAACTGTCCCCCATGGACGGAAGATAAATGAAGACGTCAGACAGTGATTGATTATTTGTCAATCAAATGTCTAATTCAGCCTCATAGTCTGAGATAATCAATGATAGCTGAAAAATTTACTTCATGAAACATCCTCTTCTTTCTCATGACTAGAGATGTTCAGGATGATGGAAAGAAGACTGGGACCATCCCTCATGTTTGACCTCCTCTCCAGTTTCAGAAGCCTGCATTTCAAAAGTGACATCTGACCCTTGAAAAAGAATAAAAAAAGAAACAAAAATGACTGTGCAATTATTTTTAATAAGATTGTGAGTGTGAGCATATAATTAAGGTATGGGGAATATGATCTGTGCAGCATATCAAAATACACATAATGAATGTTTGCTTAGAGTAAATTAGTAGATTTCAGTTGTTCTTCAGAAAGAAATCTCTTCTAAAATAATATATACGACAGTCTTAGAAGATGTTCTCTTACGAGAGGTTCTCTCGTATTGCATAAGTTAGCTTACGCTACGGGAAAGATTCATCTTCTCGAGATATTGAAGCCAAAAATTATCCTTAATTTTGTATTTATTGTCAACGCAGTGCAGCAGCTGCCAGACCTAGAGCGGGCTATCTAGCGAGCTCATAGGCTGCCCTGCGGCAACTGCAGCAGCCTACCAGTGAACCCGGCGTGACGTCACGCCCAATGAGAGGCGCCCGCGCCCTCATGGCATCACAGCCCGCCTAAAGGGGCGTGGCTTAGTGTATATAAGCAGGGTTCAGAGGCTGCTTCCCTGATTTTCATCTCTTCAGCTAAGCTCTCCGCATCGCTGGACTACAGAAGCCGCGTCGCCGTCTGAGGGGCAACTAGCAAGCTTAGGACAGCGCCTGAAGAAGCCGGCCGTCTTCGCCACCTTCAGCCATCCGTGCGAGCTACGCCATCCGGCGACGTATCCTTTTACATTGAGCGTGTTCGCCCTTGCGACACTTCCTAAAAGAGCACGAGCGTCTTTTTTAAGATGTCTCGCACTTCCTGCGGCTCGTGCCGAGCCCCGCTCAGCGCCGGAGACCGCCACGTGATATGCATTCTCTGCCTGGGCCAGGAACACGCAGCCCTCGCCCTCTCGTCCGGAGGATGCGAGCACTGCAAGGAGCTTCCAATGTCGACCCTGCGGGCTCGACTTGGAGCATTCACCTCCGAAGCCGCCACCCCGCCCTTTGTCGCGCCGCGCAGGAAGAAGCGCCGCTCACAAAGGCCGCCGGAACCTATGGCCATCGCGAACGTCTCGCCGGACCCTCTCCCTTGAGCTTCGCCTTCGCCTTCCCCGCCCCCTCTCACGGACGCGCAGTTGCCGCCGACAGCCCGCACTGCCGTTTCGTCAGATGAAGAGGCGGAAGACAACGCCACACGTGACTGTTGTTCCTTACTGGCTTCTGACAGCGAGGAGTGGTCAGGCTCTCACCACTCTGCCTCCTCCTCGATCCAGGAATCCGGCCGGACCCGCGCTGGGGTGGAAGCTGAGCTCATGCGCCTCCTCACTCAGGCCGTTGACCGCCTCGGGCTCGAGTGGTCCCCGCCTGCTGAGTCTGCGCCCAATAGGCTCGACGGCTGCTTTCTACAAAGTCGCCGCCGCCCAGCGCCCGCGGCCCGGTCCGCGCCTTTCCTGCCTGAACTCCACGCTGAGCTCTCCAAGTCGTGGAATTCGCCTTTTTCGGCCAGGATTCAGTCTCACGTCTCCGCGTCGCTCTCCCAGGTGGACGGCGCCGCCGAGAGGGGATACACGGCCATTCCCCGTGTCGAGGAAGCGGTCGCAGCTCACCTTTGCCCGCCCTCCGCGAGATGGCGCTCAAGGTCTGCGCTCCCGTCTAAAGCCTGCAGAACAACATCCGCCTGTGTTGGCCGCGCCTACGCCGCCGCCGGCCAAGCAGCTTCTGCTCTGCATTCTATGGCTGTCCTCCAAATCCTCCAGGCTGACCTTCTTCGTGAGTGGGACGAAAAAGGCAGAAACTCAGAGGCTGTCACGGATTTGAGGAGCGCGACGGATCTGTCCCTTCGCGCCACAAAGTCGGCAGCTCAAGCTCTGGGGAAATGTATGGCCGCGCTGACTGTTACAGAGAGGCACCTCTGGCTGACACTCGCGGACATGGGGGAAGCTGAACGCGCCACGTTTCTCAACGCGCCACTCTCTCCCACTGGTCTCTTCGGCCCGGCGGTGAATGGTATCGTCGACCGGTTCTCCGAAGTGCAAAAGACCACGCAGGCTATGAGCTTATTCCTGCCTCGACGCTCCAGCTCCTCTGCAGGCCGCTCACGTGACCAGCCTCCTGCATGAGCCACAACACAGCGCCCAGCTCAGCCTAGCCAGCCTTCACAGCGACGACAGGGCGGCCGCCCTAGATCGCGCTCGGACAGCCGCCGCAGACCGCCGCCCCCCCGTGGGCCTCGGCCTAGGATCGCGCTGAAACCTGAGCACGCGAAGCCCTCCTAGCAGCGTCAAGAAAAAGACGGTCGAGTCCCGCCGCGGCCGGACCACCGTCAAAGCTCTTCCCCCTGTCAGTCCCCTTAACACAGGCTACTGCAGTGGCGTATTTAGCAGCCAACAAGCCGGTAACACCACCCTCTCGTCTGCACACAACCGCCGTTTTCACGGCGACCCAGAGAAATCTCAAAAAGAGTATAATGTCTGGTTATCCGGCTCACGCCGAAGGTGCGTTGAGTGTAGAAAATGTGCCCACACCTCAGTGCTCACCCCTACACAGAAACGTTACACTTCCCGTGTCACTCACAGAGCCCACTCTCATAAAGCGGACACAAACCGCTCGAGTGTTGAATATGGTAAACGCGCCCACAAGCCCGTGCACGCGCACCCCCTCTGCCCACTCTGTCACACGGCCAATGCACACTTATATGAACGTAAGACTCGTGCCCACTCCCAAGCGCGCACGCTTACGAATAAACGCTTCTCACAAAGCGTCGCCTGTTTGCCACAGGGCTGTAATAATGCGTTCCCCATCCCAAAAGATCGAGGCGTCACGGAAACATGTAAGTCTCGTGCCCGCTCACAAGCGCTCACACTTACAAATAGGCACCTCGCCCAGGGCGCTACTCGCGCACCACAAAGCAAACACAAAACGCTCCCCATTCACAGTAATCGGGTCGTCACTCAAAAAACAGTGTGTAACTGCTGGTTGCGAGCCCCCTGTGCTCAAAAACCGAGAGCGCGCGCGCTCCACACACACCTCTGGTTCAGCCTGTCAAGCCCACACAGTGTGGCGGTCACAGCCCAGAGGCCATCCAGCCCCTAGCTACACATATCAAAGCATGGGAAGCTATCCCAGGGGTATCAGAAAGGGTGTTAAACACAATAAAACAGGGCTATTCGCTCCAATTCGATCGCCGCCCTCCACGCCTTCGAGCGCGGATCGATACAACTGTGAATACAGAGGTAGCACATCTACTTCGCACAGAAATAGCGAACCTGTTGTGCAAAGGGGCTATAGAGATGGTGCCGCCCTCTCTGAGCGAGTCGGGGTTTTACAGCCGTTATTTTCTTGTACCAAAGAAAGACGGCGGCCTCAGACCCATCTTAGATCTGAGACAGTTGAACAGAGTGCTTGTGAAAAGACCGTTCAAAATGTTGACAATCAGGAAACTTCTCGCGCAGGTGCGCCAGAAGGACTGGTTTATATCTCTCGATCTGAAAGATGCTTATTTTCAGATTCAGATAATTCCCCGTCACAGGCCATTCTTGAGATTCGCCTTCGACGGCCGGGTTTATCAATACACCGTCCTTCCGTTCGGCCTGTCCTTAGCCCCCCGTACATTTACGAAGTGCATGGACGCGGCGCTCGCCCCCCTGAGAAATCAGAGCTTGCGAATTATGAACTATCTGGACGATTGGCTAATAGTAGCGCAGTCGGAGACGGAACTTTTATCTCACAAGACAGTGCTACTCAGTCATCTGAAAAGCCTGGGTCTCACGGTCAACTGGACCAAGAGCTCATTACGGCCCAGTCAGTCAATTTCCTTTTTAGGAATAGAACTAGACTCGGTGGCTATGACGGCTCGTTTGTCAACACAGCGCGCGCGCCGTGTTCAGCGCCTAGCCGCGTCTTTTCAGAAAAACAGCCTCATCCCTTTGAAAACGTTTCAGAGAATGCTAGGCTGTATGGCTTCAGCTGCAGCAGTACTCCAGCTGGGTTTACTGCGCATGCGCCCGCTACAACGCAGGCTGAATGCTCGCGCGTCTCGCCGGGCTTGGGCCGCCGGCCGCCAACTAATCAGAGTGACTCAGACCTGCATCACAGCTCTGCAGCCCTGGAAAGTGGCCGATTTGTATCAGCGGGGAGTGATGATGGGTGCGATCTCATACCGAAAAGTCATCTCGACAGACGCGTCCAACACAGGTTGGGGCGCAATCTGCGAGGGCACACCGGTTTTTGGTCTGTGGTCAGACCGAGAGAAGCTCCTTCACATAAACTGTCTGGAAATGATAGCGGTCGAGAACGCGCTCATGCGTTTTCTCCCTGCCATTCGGGACCACCACGTTCTAGTCCGTTCGGACAATATGTCGGTGGTATCCTACCTGAACCGTCAGGGCGGAGTCAGATCCAGGAACCTCTGCGATCTGGCAGAACGCCTTCTAGTTTGGTCTCAGCGTCACCTGCGCTCGCTGAGAGCGACGCACGTACCAGGCCACTTGAACGACGGCCCAGACAGACTGTCCAGGGACAATGTTTCCCCAGGGGAATGCAGTCCAGAAACTATGGCGCCTATTCGGCAGGGCGGAAATAGACCTTTTTGCGTCGAAAGACAACGCTCACTGCCCAGTGTTCTTTTCGAAGAACGAGGACGCGCTGGCCCAGAACTGGCCCAGCCGCCTGCTTTATGCTTTCCCACCGATCTCACTGTTGCCACAGGTAATAAAGAGAATCAGGGAAACGCGCCACTCGGTGCTCCTTATAGCCCCGCGTTGGGAGAATCAGACTTGGTTCCCGGAGCTAGCACAGCTGTCACAGACAGCCCCGTGGCCCATTCCAGTGAGAACAGATCTCCTCTCTCAGGCTCGCGGCTCGATCTGGCATCCCCACCCAGAGCGCTGGTCGCTGCATGCGTGGGTGATCAACGGATTCCCGTTGCTTTGCCAGAGGGAGTAATGAACACGATCGCGCAATCCAGAGCTCTTTCTACTAGAAAGCTCTATGCGTCTAAATGGTCTGTGTTTTCTAAATGGTGCACCGACAAAAATCTGGACCCACGGAAATGTGGGGTTTCGTGGCTGCTCGTGTTCTTACAGGAGTTGCTGGATAGGGGCAGGTCCCCATCCACGCTCAAAGCATATGTGGCGGCCGTCGCAGCGTTCACAGAACCAACGCACGGCCGGTCACTAGGAAAAAACGAGCTGGTCATCCGCTTCCTTAGAGGAGCTAGAAGGATGAACCCTCCGCGCCCCCCGTCGGTTCCTATGTGGGATCTTTCTTTGGTCCTCGAGGCAATGAAAGTTTTTCCCTTCGAACCACTAGAATCCGTGGACCTGAAATACCTTTCACTTAAAACCGTTTTTCTGACAGCCTTGTCATCAGTCAAACGTGTGGGGGACCTTCACGCGCTGTCTGTCAGCGCTGCGTGTCTTGAGTTCGGGCCAAATGACTCCAAAGTAGGGGTGGAACGGTACATGTATTCGTATTGAACCGAAACGGTACGGGGGTCACGGTTCGGTGCACGAATTTACACGCAGAATACACGGTATAAAAAAAAAACTTGCGTGCAAATTAATTAATGTAATGCGGAACTACTGTTAGATACGCGGGTTCTTTAGGGACACATAATCTGTACCCTCGGCTTAGCTCTGAACGCGCGTTCACTTCAAACGTTGGCTTTATACGCGCGTCCTATTCGCTTTGGAGTAGCGTCGAACTAGACGCGAATTTGACGCTCTATTCGTGTTTGGTGTGACCGCATAATGAACAGGCTGCGATGTCAAGATTGCAATGCTGGAGTGTGTGTGTGCGCGCGCGAGAGAGAGAGAGGCGCGGGCGCGATCGAACTGTGTGTGTGTGTGAGAGAGAGAGGCGCGGGCTCGATCGAACTGTGTGTGTGTGTGTGTGTGTGTGTGTGTGTGTGAGAGAGAGAGAGAGGCGCGAGCGAACAATGGAAACATAAAAAACATACTCCGTCATTTTGTTCATACAGATCATTAAACCTGCAAAGTGTTTACTTTGTGTACACTC
This sequence comes from Semotilus atromaculatus, assembly GCA_031834385.1. Classification (NCBI taxonomy): domain Eukaryota; kingdom Metazoa; phylum Chordata; class Actinopteri; order Cypriniformes; family Leuciscidae; genus Semotilus; species Semotilus atromaculatus. The sequence goes on from JAULUF010000009.1 coordinate 4,743,693, forward strand.
GCAATAAAACACAACATTGTGCTTTTGTCACACTGTAAACTCTTGTCAAACTGTAACCTACAACTGTCACCCAACCAAAATCACACACACACACACTGTTTTAAAAGCAAAACATATTTATCCAACCCCATTTCAAAACAGTCTGTGGGTCCCATCTTTTGGACATTCATCATATTGCATTGGTTTTCATTTCTTGTCCTCGGAGCACTAATCTGTTTATTTTTAAGTTACACATTCTACATTGATTAAAAAAGAAAATCGAATGTGGTTTTAATGGTAGTATTATTTGATACAGAAATCCATTATTTATAATTCAGATGAGAATAATGTTACATTGTTAAGTAATAATGTTAATTAAAATTAAGGAAAACAAATATATTGATCTGAAATATAGCAAATTAATTTTAAATTATTTCAGGTACAATTACCAAACACATCTCAAGGTCTTTTTATTAATTTAATTAATAAACTAATTATATAAAACTATTGTCAGTGCACTACAAATAAACTGGTTCTATGCCTTTATTAATAAAACTTATTTAAAAAATACAATGCCTTATGCATTTTTGTTTTGCTTTTCCCTCCATTGTACCGAAATCGTACCGAACCGTGATGTCTGAACCGAGGTATGAACCGAACCGTGACTTCTGTGTACCGTTCCACCCCTACTCCAAAGTCATTCTCAAACCTAGACATGGCTATGTTCCTAAGATGATTGGTACTCCTTTCAGAGAGCAGGTCATTTCCCTATCGGCTCTGCCAGCATCCGATAGCGACTATGATATTAATCTCCTCTACCCAGTCAGAGCGCTGAGATTTTACACTGCGCGCTCCGCCTCTTTCAGACGCACGGAGCAGCTCTTTGTTTCGTTTGGTGGGCGCACTAAAGGTCTCGCAACAGGCCCTGTCCAGATGGATAGTGGACGCTATCGCAGCTGCTTACGCGTCAAAAGGTCTGCAATGCCCACTGGGCATCAGGGCTCACTCCACTAGAGGCATGGCCTCATCGTGGGCGTGGTCAGGCGGAATTTCCATTCATGACATATGTGTGGCGGCGGGCTGGGCTTCCCCGTCCACCTTTGTCAGGTTTTATAATCTGGAAGTTCCCGCCCTGCAGGCAAAACTTCTGGCGGTATAAGTGAGATGTAAGTACTGTCCAAATGTATAGTGTGCAGGCTACTCTCACAACATCAGCTCTCCTGGTTGAGTTGCACTATTGGGTTTTTTGTTATATGCTTGTACAGACCGGCGCCGCCGCTCTGTTGCTCCCTTTAAGTGCTTATGAACATGTGCTGGCCCGCACGACTGCTGGCCACCTATTTTCCCACTTATCAGGGCTCCCCGGGCTTCCCCGGGGCTCATGTAGTGGATGCTGGCGCGCACGGCGTTGACAAAGGGTTCCCGTAGCGTAAGCTAACTTACGCAATACGAGAGAACCTCTCGTAAGAGAACGTATCGGTTACCTAACGTAACCTCGGTTCTCTCTAGAAGAGGGAACGAGTATTGCGTAACCGGCCGTGCTCGCGCCACGAGCGATTTTCGCTTCAGTCGATGAAAACCAGGGAAGCAGCCTCTGAACCCTGCTTATATACACTAAGCCACGCCCCTTTAGGCGGGCTGTGATGCCATGAGGGCGCGGGCGCCTCTCATTTGGCGTGACGTCACGCCGGGTTCACTGGTAGGCTGCTGCAGTTGCCGCAGGGCAGCCTATGAGCTCGCTAGATAGCCCGCTCTAGGTCTGGCAGCTGCTGCACTGCGTTGACAATAAATACAAAATTAAGGATAATTTTTGGCTTCAATATCTCGAGAAGATGAATCTTTCCCGTAGCGTAAGCTAACTTACGCAATACTCGTTCCCTCTTCTAGAGAGAACCGAGGTTACGTTAGGTAACCGATACGTTTCATAGAGTTTTAGCATTGTTTTCTGGCCTCAACAAAGACAGTGTCACATTAGAAAGAACACAAAATTTACAAATGAAATGATAATTTAGGTGGTTTTCAGACTAAAAATGTTTTATGACTTTGATATTTTAGAGACAACTAATTCTAAAGTGTATTTTCTAAAAAGAAGACCAGTGATAAACCGCACCAATTTTAGTTTGTGAATGTCATGTCTTGGGTTTCTATTTTATTGTACAAGTTAACTCAATAGCCATTATTCCAAAATCACATACTGCATTACATTAGATAACAATACAGTCAAAATACTCTAAAACTGTATTATTGTGAAATATTATTACAATTAAACTAATGAAATGCATTGTTGGGATGGCAAATCTGAATTTTCAGGATCATTAGGCTACTCCAGTCTTCAGTGTCACATGCCAACGCATCCTCATCCCAAGGCGTCATATTCTGACACTTTGACAAAGCGTCTAAATCCAACGCCCATGGAACCCTTTAGCGTCAATATAACACGCAGAGAGATGGGTAGGTTTAGGTATGGTGTAGGGTTAGGGTTAGACCGCTAGGAGGCGCCTTCTGACCCATATATTTCGGCGTCTCATATTGACGCTAAAGGGTGCCATGCGCGTTCGATATAGACGCTTTGGCAAAAGCGTCATTATATTACGCCTTGGGATGCTCTTTCAGAAATCTTATGCTGAATTGGTGCTGAAGAATCATTGCTTATTATTATCAATGTTGAAAAAAGCTTTGCTGCTTAATATTTTTGTGAAAACCATGATAATGCTTTTTAAGATTCTTCTTGGGAAAGTTTAAAAGAACAGCATTTATTGAATTAGAAATATTTTGTAACAATGTAAATTAGTGTCCTTTCTGGTTCTCGAGTCGATAGCCTTTTCCAGCCTTGCGATATTCTCCCAGTAACAGCACTCCAACTGTTTCACCATTTGTAATTATTTAGACCTCAAATATGTGACTAATATATTATCATAGTGCCTATTTTACAATCGCTTCGCAGGTGCGAGCCTCGATCAGGCCGTCAGCGGCCGTTCAGCGGACCCGCAGAGAAGTTTCATAATTTTATATTTATGCTAGCCTACATCTTGTAGATACTGAGTGCTGCTTCCACGTTATTTGTTTGCTTGGATTTATTTCCTATTGTCTTTTATAATGACTATTGTTGTTAAGTTAAATGTTGGTAGTCAATAGTAGGCTATTTCACATAGGACTAAATAATGTTTTATTTGGTACACACTAAAAAACGTTGGGTTATTTGTTTAACACAACCGATGGGTTACACATATTGGGTCAATATGTTGGGTTATTTTTTCCAAAATATTGGGTCATTTATAAAATCGTTGGGTCATATCATTTTTATATAACATCAAGTATTGTGTACTGAGACATTGAATATAATTATTATAAAACTGAATGTTATATTTTAAAAAAACGAAGTTCCCTTAGTCCGTTTTCCGGGAGTGAGATCGATTGGAAATTAATCCTAGCTATCCCCGTGAGCTCGCTAGCAGTAATAAAGTAATTAATTATAACATTATACTAGCGAAACCGTTCAGAGATGTACTACCAGTAAATTACCTAACGTTACTACAGTAAGTTAGCTAACGTTAGGCCTAGTCTGAAGTTATCTAGCATTACGCCTGTTTTGCGGTAACTTTATTCGTTATAGCAAATGTATTAAATGGACTTTAGTGATGGTCTGTCCAAGCTGAAGCAGTGCTCTAGACTACTATTTGTACAGGTGCGACTACAATTGTCACTAAATGCGGGACGAAAGAGCTCTACTCATTTGAACCGTAGTGCACGGACCATTTATCAGCTCGGCCCAGTGGCGCGCGCTCAGACATCGGCCACACTACACCACAACAGCGGTGTGCGATGCAGTGAGAACCGTTTGAATTCGCTGAAATCTCCGAGATGAAAGAAAGATGAAAAAGTGCAGATATTCCCAACAACATTGAAGCGTAAAACATGAAACACAATGAGTAAAACACAATGTTGCACATTGTGTAACAAATAAACGATTAGTTCATGATTAGTTAAAGAAAGTTTCTTTTCCAAAATACAGTTTACCTTGATTTACTGTAGTAACACAAACTTTAACTGGTATTTTGGCAGAAATGTGGTATATTGATAATGAATGCCGTTGTATGAATAGTCATGTATGTGCATGCAACTGTATTAATACAGGAGTAGCTGAAGCATCCAATTATAGTAGGCTATTTTTTTTTCTTATGAAATGTTTGCCTTTTATTTAAATGTGTTGCACTAAATGTGTTATACTTTTTTTTTAGACAAATGGGTTAATTTGTGAAGCAGACTACAACAGGTGATCTTCTGCCTTTTAATTGAAACCTTTCAAGGTGAGTAAGCTATTGAAATAAGTGATATATAAAAGGGTTTTTACAAACTTATTTTTAAGGACTAGCTTACTTTTCTGAAAATATTTCTTATTTTCTGCTTCATTCTAACACAGGAAGGAGTAAATTAAAGTTTTACACTGCTGGATGACAATGGTTCTCAACTCTGGTCCTGGACAGTACGCCTTCCTTATCTGGCACCAGTCTTGGACTCCCTCTACTAACAAGCTGGTAAGTTGAATAATGATTAGAGAGACCAAATGTACAGTGCTGGGGCTACTACAGATCCAGTTAATTGCTCATGTTTGTTTTTTCAGCTGTCTTCCCTCATTTTAATACAGTATGTTTTCATTTCAGTAGAGTATAATCTGTCTGATGACTGACAATAATATGGCAAAAAGAAAGCAAGAAGTCCTCACACCCAAGTCCAGGAGGTCATGAATTCACACACCAACTCAACAAACTGCAATGCGTGGAATTGATCCTCTGGAACAAAAACTATCGAAGAAATCATTAGAGAACATCCCAGACTTCACAGTTTTCTTGAAATGGTGAGTTTAATTATGTTCAGATAGAGAGTATGCGCGTGATGTCACCTTCGAGTGGCAGAATGACTGCCGTGGAAAAAACACATAAAAAATGGGAAAGAGCTTTTAGATTTATTTGTACAACTAGATTTGACAAGAAATCTGCGGTATATTTTTTACAGACTGCCGAAAGCTACTGTCCAGTAGTAGTGGGAAGTTTTGAAAATTTTACTGACTCGGATCTTTGAATCTCTTTTTTTTCAAGTAATTTCATTAATTTCAGCAGAATGTATTTAAAATGTTACATGTCAATTGCCAAATTCATCAAACACATCAAATGCTGATCACATTTAGAATAAGAATAAAATTGCAATGCTAGGAAGAGGCCAAATTATGAGAAACGGACACGATTAATTCATTTATCTGGGTCTTTCAGGCTATGCAGTCTGTTCATTCATCCCGTGACATCCTCATAAACTTAGCTATGCAATCTGTACCGGATACAGAATTGATTCGTTCACGTTTCGAGTCTATGGACTTCGAGTCATTTATTTTAACACGTAACAGCCCCATAGACTGAAGATATGCAGTCGGTACCGGATACAGTATTGATTAGTTCATCTCTCGGGTTTGAGTCATTCAGTTTTATGTCACGTAACTGTGTGTTGTTATTCAATATTGTATATCAATATATTGAAAAAGGATCGTAATTAGGACTTCTGTGAAATTACATTATTACGCCATTAGGCGGCAGAGGTCTTTGTGAGTTAGTCAGAACAAGGAAGTTAACGCTGTCATGGGAAGGACAAAGACGGACATTTCGCGTTCCACCGTTAGACATTTAAACTGATGTTTTGGATATTATGGACATCGACCTGAAGAATGAATGCTATATCAGATGCAGGTACACTCTTTTAGTCTATCTCTCTCACCTAAATACCGCAATACTGTAGGCTACTCTGCATAATAGCCTATACAGCAAGCTTTAATGAAGCGACTCAACGTTCGTTAGCTACTTAAGTGATGTTTTAGAATTAGTAACGGAGGCTTTAGCTCTCAACTGTTAAACCAAAGAGTGTAGAAGTTACTTCTATACTCTGGTTAAACAGTCAACTTGAGATTTGAATCCATAACGGAAACTAAGTAGTTCTGCACAAAATATATATTTTTAAAGACACTCTGTTGTTGTTTTTTATTTATTTACTCACGTGTGCCGTCGAATTGTTGTATAAACACAATGGGTCTAATTCATGAAACATTCGTAAATATACGAGTAAATATGTGAGTGATTTGCGCGTAAAGAGACCTTCCCGAAAACTCTTCTCCTGATTCACAAATACTTCGTAAACGTCAGATGTGATAGTGAAATGTGTGTTTGTTAATGAATTCCAACCAGTCGTAAATGGGACGCGCGTGCACGCTTATTCTCAATTACCATAAATCCCGCCCATTATATCAGACTGACAACTATGCTGCCGTGCAAAGGCAAAAGACCTTAACTTAAATTTTGTCAAAAATGAGTTATTGCCATATTTGGAACAATGGACATCAGTTTTATCATGTGGAGAAATATCTTGCGTCAATTTTGTTCTTTTCTGCTAAAAATAAGATGTTGTTTTTGCCATAACTTCCAAAAGCAGAGGGAAAGCAAAGGCAGAAGCCCTTAACATCAGTTACGGTCTTTTAGCTTTGTTCCGCTGCACTTTAGAACGCTGTTATTAAGTTACGGTGGAGTTAAGGCGATCTGCCTTTGTTTTACCTAACGTTACCAGCAACTTGTTTGCCGCGCTGAATGGTGTTATGCCTATGTGTAATTGAAGCACTTTTGCCACACGCATTAATTTAAATACACCTCCCCTGGCGAGGAGAAAACATTACCTCGTTTGACAACTTTGACAGTTTGAAAAGTTTGACAAGTTTGACAAACCAACCCAGCAGATATAACTTAGATCGCAGCTTACCTTTTTTATTTTTTTAAACATGTTCAAAATCCATGGAAAACAACATCCAATGAGAAGACATCCATTGTTTAAATCCATTATGTGCCCGGCTGGCTAGCCTAATTCTATCAAAGTGCAAAGTTGTCTGGAGGTTGACAGTCAATTTTAAGTGTTGCTGACGTCCGGTTTACACCAACCACTATGAAATTGTCCCGGTTAAACCGTTAAAATGCTGACAGCTAAACTGTGTAAAAGTGTGACTGTATTGTAAAGGATTCCAACAGCGCGACATAGCCTACAACAAGTCTGCCGTTAAAGCTATGAGCTAAAACGTACTCGGTTACTAACGTAACCTCGGTTCTCTCTAGAGAGGGAACGAGTATTGCGTAAGTTTAGCTTACGCTACGGGAAAGATTCATCTTCTCGAGATATTGAAGCCAAAAAATTATCCTTAATTTTGTATTCATTGTCAACGCAGTGCAGCAGCTAGCAGACCTAGAGCAGGCAGTCTTGCGTGCTCATTGGCTGCCCTGCGGGCAACTGCTGCAGCCTATCAGTGAGCCCCGCGTGACGTACGTCCAATGAAGGGCGCCCGCGCCTTCATAGCGTCATAGCCTGCCAGAATGGGCGTGGCTTAGCGTATAAAAGAAGGGGCTCTAGGCTGCCACGCGGGCCATCACTTGTACATAAGCACACATAGGGAATACAGAGCAGCGCGCTGGTCTGTATAAGCATATAGCACATACCCTACTAGTGCAGCTCAACCAGGAGAGCTGAGTCACGTGAGAGTGGTCTGAGCATGATATATCTGGGCAGAACGCACAACTCTCTTAAACTGACAGAAGTTTAGCCTGCAGGGCGGGAACTTCTAGGTTACAGAACCTGACAAAGGTAGACGGGGAGCTCCAGCCCGCCGCTACACATATGTCGTGGATAGAATCCCGCTGGACCATGCCCACGATGAGGCCATGCCTCTGGTGGAATGAGCCCTGATGCCCAGAGGGCATTGCAGACCTTTTGACGCATAAGCTGCCGCTATAGCGTCCACTATCCATCTGGACAGAGTCTGTTTCGAGGCAGCGAGACCTTTGGTGCGCCCACCGAACGAAACAAACAGCTGCTCCGTGCGCCTAAAAACGGCGGAGCGCGCAGTGTAAGTCCTCAGCGCCCTGACTGGGCAGAGGAGATTCACGTCTGTCTCACTGTCTGACGCTGGCAGAGCCGACAGTGAAATGACTTGCGCTCTGAAAGGAGTGCCCATCACTTTTGGAACATAGCCATGTCTAGGTTTGAGGATGACTTTAGAGTCATTCAGCCCAAACTCAAGACACGTCGCGCTGACTGACAGCGCGTGCAGGTCCCCCACACGTTTGACTGATGACAGCGCGGTCAGAAAAACGGTTTTTAGTGATAGGTATTTTAGCTCCACGGAGTCTAATGGCTCAAATGGGAAGGCTTTCAGGGCCTCGAGGACCAAGGAAAGATCCCATATAGGAACCGACGGGGGACGCGGCGGATTCATCCTTCTAGCTCCCCTAAGGAAGCGGATGACCAGCTCATGTCTTCCCAGTGACTGGGCGCGCGTCGACTCTGCGAACGCCGCCACGGCCGCCACAAACTTTGAGCGTGGATGGGGACCTCCCTTTATCCATCAGCTCTTGTAGGAAAATAAGCAAATGCGCAACCTCGCACGTCCACGGGTCCAGATCTCTGTCGGTGCACCACTTGGAGAACACCGACCATTTAGACGCGTAGAACCTTCTAGTGGAAGGAGCTCTAGATTGCGTGATCGTGTTCATCACTCTTTCTGGCAGGGTAGCGAATACCCATTGATCAACCATGCGTGCAGAGACCAGCGCTCTGGATGGGGATGCCAGATCGAGCCGCGAGCCTGAGAGAGGAGATCTGCCCTCACCGGAATAGGCCACGGAGCTGCATGTGACAGCCGTGCCAGTTCCGGGAACCAATTCTGATTCTCCCAGTGCGGAGCTATGAGGAGCACCGAGTGGCGCGTTTCCCTGATTCTCTTGATCACCTGTGGTAACAGAGGGACCGGAGGGAAAGCATACAGTGGGAGGCTGGGCCAGACCTGGGCCAGCGCGTCCTCGTTCTTCGAAAAGAACATCGGGCAATGAGCGTTGTCTTTTGACGCAAATAGGTCGACTTCCGCTCTGCCGAATAGGCGCCACAGTTTCTGGACTGTTTGGGGGTGCAGGGACCATTCCCCTGGGGGAACGTTGTCCCTGGACAGTTTGTCTGGACCGTCGTTCAAATGGCCAGGCACATGCGCCGCCCTCAGCGAGCGCAGGTGCATCTGGGGCCAAATGAGGATGCGTTCCGTCAGATTGCAGAGGTTTCTGGATCTGACACCGCCCTGACGGTTTACATAGGAAACCACAGACATGTTGTCCAAGCGGATGAGAACATGTTGGTCCTGTATGAATGGGAGGAAGCGCTTCAGCGCGTTCTCGACCGCTATCATCTCCAGACAGTTTATGTGGAAACACCTCTCCTGGTCTGACCACTGGCCAAAGGCCGGTCTGCCCTCGAACAGCGCGCCCCAACCCGAGTTCTGTCGAAATGACTTTCTGATAAGAGATGGTTCCCATCGTCACTCCCTGCTGGTACCAGTCGGCTACTAACCAGGGCTGCAGAGCCGCTATGCAGGTCTGAGACACTCTGATTTTCTGGCCGCCAGAAACCCAGGCTCGGCGAGACACGCAAGCATTCAACCAGCGTTGGAGCGGGCGCATGCGCAGTAGGCCCAGCTGGAGCACTGCTGCAGCTGATGCCATACAGCCCAGCATCCTTTGAAACGTTTTCAAAGGGAGAAAGCTGCCCTTCTGGAAAGATGCGGCTAGGTGGCGAACACGGCGCACGCGCTGTGTCGACAAACGAGCCGTAATGGCCACAGAATTCAGTTCTATTCCTAAAAAGGAAATTGACTGACTGGGTATTAATGAGCTCTTGGTCCAGTTGACCGTGAGACCCAAGTTTTCCAGGTGACTGAGAAGCACTGTTCTGTGAGATAACAGTTCTGTCTCTGACTGTGCCAATATCAGCCAATCGTCCAGAGAGTTCATTATTCGCAGCCCTTGAGTTCTCAGGGGGGCGAGCGCCGCGTCCATGCACTTCGTAAATGTACGGGGTGCTAGAGACAGGCCGAACGGCAGGACGGTGTATTGATATACCTGACCGTCGAAGGCGAATCTCAAAAATTGCCTGTGACGGGGTAATATCTGAATCTGAAAATAGGCATCCTCCAGATCTAGAGAAATAAACCTGTCCCTCGGGCGAACGTGCGCGAGGATTTTTCTGGTCGTAAGCATTTTGAACGGTCTTTTGCAAGTGCCTTGTTCAAATGTCTCAGATCTAGGATGGGCCTGAAAGCTCCGTCCTTCTTGGGTACGAGAAAATATCGGCTGTAAAAGCCTGACTCGCTTAGAGAAGGCGGTACTTTTCTATAGCCCCTTTGCACAGCAGTACTGCTATTTCTACGTGAAGTAGGTGTGCTACTTCCGCATTCACTATCGTCGCGGTCCGGGCTCGAAAGCGCGGGGGACGGCGAATGAATTGAAGTGTATAGCCCTGCTTTATTGTGCTCAGAACCCATTCTGAAAACCCTGGGATAGTTTCCCACACAGCTATGTGAGCCGCTAGGGGGCGAATGGCCTCCGGGTTCAGATCGCTGCCATTTGCGGGCTTGTGAAACTTGAGCCGGAGCCGAAGCGCGGCGCGCGCGCTCTCGGTTCTGGGCAATGGCTGCTCGCTGAAAGCCGAGACCGTCTGATTTATGTGAGTTGTCCCAATCATTATGGATGGGGAGCGTTTTATTCTCACTTTTTGACGCGCGAGTAGCGCTTTGGGCGGAAAAGCTTTCTGTGAGCGTGAGCGCGGGCACGAGACTTACAAGTGTATTTGACGCCCCGATCATAACGGATGGGGAGCGTCTTATCATAACATTTAAACACGCGGGTGCCGCCCGGGGGGAGGTGTGTGTTTAGTAAGCGTGAGCGCTCTTCGGCGGGCACGAGACTTACATTCATAACCTGTTTTATTGATCGTGTAACAGAGCGGGCAGATAGTGGGCACAGCCCTGTGGACACATTTCTTATATTCAACACTCAAGCGGCTTTTCTGCGCTTTATGAGAGTGTGCTCTGAGAGTGACACGAGATTTGACGTGCTTGTGTGTAGGGGTGAACACTGGGGCGTGGGCACTTTCACTACACTTAAAACACCAACGGCGTGAGCCGGATAACCAGACATTATACTCTTTTGAGATTTCTCTGGGTCGCCGTGAAAACGGCGTATGTGTGCAGGCGAGAGGGTAAATGAACCGGCTCGTTGGCTGCTAAATGGACCACTGCAGTAGCCTGTTTGAAGGGGACTGACAGGGAAATAAACTTTGACGGCGGTGCGGCCGCAGCGGGACACGCGCGTCTTTCTCTCTCATAGTTTGATATGAGTCTTTAGTGATAGAGCGGCAGAAAAATAGGCGTGGGCACGAACTCGTGGACACAATTCCTACGTTCAACACTCGAGCGGCTTCCCGCTTTAAGGGAGTGGGCTCTGTGAATAACACGGGAAGTTTTGTGCTTGTGTGTAGGGGTGAACACTGAGATGTGGGCACCTTTCTACACTAAAACCACCATCGGCGTGAGCCGGATCTGAATACGGCGGCTCGCTGAGGAGAGCTGCATAAATTTGATCTGCTGCGGGAGCCGGGATCGAACACGGGTCTCCAGCACTAAAAGCTTAGGGTTTAGCCATTGAGCCACAGGGGAAACAACGTAAGCTTTAGTTGGCGCGAGCAGATAAGAGAGAGAGAGCGTCATCACAGTTTTCGTGTGTGTGTCGGCACTGTTGCAGGCGTGCGTGTTATAACAGGCTCACTGCAGTATAGACATTACCAGCCGCTCGAACTAGGAGGAGATGGAAAATGTTTCGGTAAAAGAGGGGGTTTGTCAGGCCTCGGCGGGACAAAAACCACACTCTTTCCTTCTTTCGCCGGTGACGCATGCTCGGGGCGCGCGCGCTCGCTTTCTGTACGTAAGAGAGCTGGTCGCGAGCTCAGAGGAGAGCTGCATAAATTTTATCTGCTGCGAGAGCCGGGATCGAACTCGGGTCACTGGCGCGAAAAGCTTAGAGTTTAGCCACTGAGCCACGGGGTAAACAACGTAAGCTTAAGTAGCGCGAGCAGACAACAAAGGGCGCGCGGGGCGCGGTAGCTTCCTTGTAACGTAAAGGAAGCTAGCCGCGGTGAGAACAGCAGTCCATTGTGGCGTGTCCCTCATCCTCAGACGCGACGGCAGTGAGGCTCGTGAGCGGCAGCTGCGCGTCGGTGAAGGGAGGCGGGGAAGGCGAGAGCGAGGCTCGAAGGAGGTTCTCCGGCGAGCGCGTCGCTGTGGAGCTACAGGCTCCGGCTGCCTTTGGGAACGGCGCTTATCACTGCGCGGTCCCACAAAGGGCGGAGTGACTGCTTCTGCGGGGGCGCGGTAACTTCCTTGTAACGTAAAGGAAGCTAGCCGCGGTTAGAACAGCAGTCCCTTGTGGCGTGTCCCTCAACCTCAGACAGACGCGACGGCAGTGAGGCTCGTGAGCGGCAGCTGCGCGTCGGTGAAGGGAGGCGGGGAAGGCGAGAGCGAGGCTAGGGAGGTTCTCCGGCGAGCGCGTCGCTGTGGCCACAGGTTCCGTCTGTCTCTGGGAACGGCGCTTCTTTACGCGGTCCCCTTCACAGAACTCGCAGCCCCCGGCGAGTTGTGCATGTTCCTGGCCCAGGCAGAGAGCGCAGATCATGTGGCGGTCTCCGACGCTGAGCGGGGCCCTGCACGAGCCACAGGAAATGCGAGGCATCTTGACAAAGACGCTCGCTGCTCTTTTAGGAGTATACACAGTAAAATACACAATTTGCAAAAAGGATACGTCGCCGGATAGCGTAGCTCGCACGGATGGCTGAAGGTGGCGAAGACGACCGGCTTCCTCAGCGCTGTCCTAAGCTGGCTGTTCGCTGTTCGACGGCGGCGGTGGCTTCTCTCAGATCCAGCGATGCGAAGAGCTTCGCTGAAGAGACAGAAATCAGGGAATGCAGCCTAGAGCCCCTTCTTTTATACGCTAAGCCACGCCCATTCTGGCAGGCTATGACGCTATGAAGGCGCGGGCGCCCTTCATTGGACGTACGTCACGCGGGGCTCACTGATAGGCTGCAGCAGTTGCCCGCAGGGCAGCCAATGAGCACGCAAGACTGCCTGCTCTAGGTCTGCTAGCTGCTGCACTGCGTTGACAATGAATACAAAATTAAGGATAATTTTTTGGCTTCAATATCTCGAGAAGATGAATCTTTCCCGTAGCGTAAGCTAAACTTACGCAATACGAGAGAACCTCTCGTAAGAGAACAAACTAGCTAGCACTGTCGTGAAAAACAACACAGACGTGAATAAAGGTTGCGTTTTCTTAAAACTGGTCAAACTCGTGGTGCATTCATAGTTAATGTAAAATACCCCTATCTCATCTGTTTTTTGTCATTTAACATATATTTAAAGCTTTCAAAAAAAATTTGTGAGAATTATTCAATATAAATTATTTTGAATAATTGATGTTTTAAAAGGTCAAACTAACATTTAATGTAGGCTACAAATTGCACCAGTAGGCTATTAAATGTTACTAAAAATAAGAACAGGGGGTACAAATTGTCTCATATGAGTTATTAAGCCTACACAACACTTTACAATAAGGTTCATTAGTTAACATTAGTTAATGTATAACATGAACTAACAATGAACAAAACATTTGTTAAAGTATTTATTAATCTTTGTTAATTAGTTAATAAAAATACAGCTGTTCATTGTTCATGTTAGTTCACAGTGCATTAACTAACAAATACAACCTTTGATTTTAATAATGTATTAGTAAATGTTGAAATTAATATTAACTGAGATTAATAAATGCTGTATTGTTAGAATACTAAATACATTTTCCATTCTGTCCAGGAAAATTTATTATTACAGAGTTTTTTCATTTATTCTGGAAAACATACACACAATGTCATCAGATATAAGCATATTCCTATATGTTTTGTCAGGAAAGGGTGAATGGTATTTGAGAAAGGGCGTCTACATATTACTGGCATAGCCTAATCAAACCTTTCAAATGTAAGAAATATTTAAAATGATCCAGTACAGATAATAGCCTTCTCATTATTTTTTTATTTTGTAATATTCTATTACTGTAATATTAAGTCTTACTAGACAGAACTCACTAAATGTTATTTTAAGGCTATCGTTGTTATAATAGAAATGTTTGTATGTGAAAAAAGTCAAAATGGTCAATAAATTAGAAGTTAAGGTATTTTCCCTTTGTATGACCTATTATTGTTTTGCAGATAATGCAAAGGCAGAATACAGTAACTTCCGAATAAGGGTCAAAGGTCAAGTTTGAGCTCAGTTTTTTTTTTTTTTTTGTAGATAAATATATTCATTATGACAACTACTTGGCAAAATTTCAGTGTCCTACCTATCATACAATTGGCTGGACAACAAAAAAAACTTTAAAGTCATTTTTCTCAGTTTCACACTCTGGTGAGTTAAGGTCTTTTGCCTTTGTAGGGCAGCATGGGCATCATATTATGACACCAAACGAAGGATATCAATATGTCTTGTCTTCTCAAAAGCGAATGAAAAAGAAAAATTTCTCAAATGCAGAAATTGAAGTTTTATTTTCATAAGTTCATTCAAAACGGCACCTTTTATTTTCAAGCGTAGCCTACATGGCATATCAGGTCCTAAAAAAGGAAGCTTGGCAGCATTTTACAGATGCAATTAATGGAGTTTCATCTGTTAATCGAACAGTCCCAGAAATGAAAAGAAAATGGTTCGACATGAAGCTTGACTGCAAAAAACTAATTAGTTCACTTAGAAAAAAATGCTATTACTGGTTCTCATAATAAAAGTAAAAAGAAAACCTGTATGTAATTACTTGCCTATATATAATATTTTTTTCAAAATGATGTGTAAATATGTACCCGATTAAGGTGAATTAAAATGCAGCCTTATTAATGAGCAAAACGTTCAGATATTAAACACACTGTTTACGCGTGGCTGGGAGCAGGTGTAGATTTCTTTCGTACCAACTAGCATTTGGAAGATACGAACATTTTAATGAACCCGAAAATTTACGCCAGAACCACTTTACACATGATTTACAAAAAAATTCGTTCTGCTCGTGTTTCATGAATGAGACCCACTATCACACTCGTAGCCGTGCTGAGCTGGTACTCGTATGATTTTGCATAAAATATATTTATATCACCTTCTGACCTAAACTTTAAAACGGTATAGCGTAAAATAATGCAGTGAATAGAAGTGTAGGTAGAGCCTAAAATGCTTGTATTTTGAAAGGCCCTTTTCTATCCTAAACATGTTGATGTGTCTATATTCAGGTAGGGTTGTATTATTATTATTATAATGTATTATTTTAGTAAATTTATATTATTTTTCTATATCAACCAAAACAACAACAACAAAAAAACATCCATGAACAATGTGAGAAGGACAACAGAACTAAAAAAAGGCCATGTCGGTAGTGCACATACTGAAGAGTCCTGATGAGATATGAGACTGTCAGGCTCCATTGCCTCTCTCTCTCTCTCTCTCTCTCTCTCTCTCTCTCTCTCGCTCTCTCTCTCCTCACTCTGTGACATGACAGAGGTAGGGGCCTTCGGCTGTGCTTTTCGTCACCCACATCCCCCACATTCCTTCAGTCTCAACCTGAACAAGCTATGGGACTGTCTATGCTTCTGAGCCCACACCGAGTATTTGATCTGTCAGGTTGTTGCATGTGCACAAACACACACTCACCCTGTCAGTCGAAACTAATATGATCATCAACCATACAAGTTACTCATACCGAATAAACATGCCCACACATACACGCACACGCGTTAGAATACAGACACGATTGCATGTTACATCTGAATTCTCTGACTATTAGAAACCCTGACATGTTTACATCAATCCGGACACTATGCCATAAGTGTTTATTCATTAACTCAATATTACACATCAACATACATTCTTATGAGTCATACCTTGTATGTTCAGGTCGTTTAAGTATGCCTTCTGCAGACAGCCATCAGGTTTCATAACGCTGCCATATGCAGCAAGCTGTCCAGGCCCATTCTGTGTGCTACTTTTCACTCTGCACAAAAACAAAGCAGTAGCAAATTACAAAAAAAAAATTTCTAATGTAGTATTTTGTCTTAATTTTCTGTATAAATATCTAAACATTCTTAAAATCAAGATATAGTACGCAAAAATGACATGAGATATCAAGTCTTTTTTTAATTATAAAAAATATCTGACATTGGGGTAAGATGAATAAACTTAAAGGTACAATATGTAAGAATTTTGTAATCCAAAAATCACTTGCACAGTGTCATATATTTCCTGGAGTTGTGTACTTACAATACCCCAAAAGTCTCCAAAGATAATTTATTTCAGAGAAACTCCAATTTTAAATAAGTGGCCGTCCCGAAAAAAAAAAAACTTTGCCTGTCAATAACGCAATATCTGCGCGATCCTCGATTTCTGCTCGTACTGCCATAACATGACGTAACCATGGCGACAGACGTGGACAACTGCATAGTGCCTAACGTTTAGCGGCACACTGTTCTTGTTTCGTTCAAGCATTATAGACCATGGCAAGCAGACTTTTGGACAAAAAAAGGAGAACTAAAATGAGGATCAATATCGGCGTGGCGTTTTCGTGATGCTGAGAGCTCCACGTCCGCGACTAACTTGAAGCAACACCACTCTTGCACATACTTTATTAGAGAGGTGAGCAAATGTCCATACAACAAATCAATGTTATATAGCTCAACATGATAAAATGTTAGAATATGATCAGTATGTTGTTCTAATGTTATAGCAAACAAACTAACACATAGAATAACATTATAACTTTCAACACACTCAAATGCTGTTTAGTATGAAAGTGTAACGTTATTTTGAACAAAATCAGGCCCAAACAAAGTACGTTTCAGGAGTTCAAACGGTTTGCAAAAACAAACGACAGGGCGACAGTGGGTCAGTGTTTCATGTAGGTTGTCTACAAACCGTAAGGTTGGTGGTTCAATCCCTGGTTCCACCTGACCAAGTGTCAAGGTGTCCATGAGCAAGACACCTTACCCCGGCTGCTCCCGACGAGCTGGATGGCGCCTTGCATGGCTGACACCACCGTCGGTGTGTGAATGGGTGAATGTGAGGCAATGTAAAGTGCTTTGGTGGCCATTGGGTCTGTGAAAGCTCTATATAAATGCGGTCCATTTACCATTTGCAAAAACAAACTTTCTGGAAAAGTTTACTCTAGGTGTTGAACACCTTTAAAGGTGAACTATGCAGGATTTTTACCTTAACCAAACAGCTTCGGAGTCATTGGAATGGTTATATTACTTTTTTCGGGTTGAATGGTGGTCGTTTCGCACCCCCTTATCACATGTGAGTGGAAAAAACACACTTGCAACTTTGAGCTGGCGGGACGCCGGCCTCAGCATCAGGAAGTGTCGCGTGATATCAGGTCTCGCGATGTAACGAATTGCTTTACGGCAAAAAAGATCTGCTAAAATGAGCATCAAACAGAAATAACCCGGTGCCATATAGATGTGGTGTTCGAGGCGCACAGTTCAACAGGGCAAGCACTGCTCTTAAAGGGGCCACACCTTATTTCCACTCGTTACAGCTTCTATCCTATTGAACAGGTACCGGTATACAGGGGGAGGGGATCAGGCCGTGAGTGCAGAGACATCTCTGCGTGAGTGTTATTTACGACAGTACAAGTACTCCACAGCGACTCTAGGGGTCACTGTTCGATAAAAACAGAAATCCTGCATAGTGTGGCTTTAAACTACCATTGGTCCATGGCGATTACGTAATAGTTGGTGTGCCCTGAGACTCCGCCTTTTTTGACATAGTAATCTTTCCGGTTCATTTTAAGCCAGGGACACACATAATGACTGTAAGGCCGATTATGAATATAATTTGATACTTTACTGATCATGCTCAAGTGCACCGAGACAGAGACAGTTGTGCTCAGTCGGTGTTCACAGTCAGTGTTTAAAATCTCTTCCTGTCATTGGAAACAGTCTGGAATAGCATTTCTGTCTGAACTCCTAATCCTAACCCTACCCATAACTTAGGTTAATATCTTTTTTTTATGTTTGTATCTAAAGTTAATGTATCTCGATTTAGGAACGTTTAGGTGTTTGTAATGGAAAATAATTTTTGTAGTGTAATCGAACATCACTATAACAATTTGAAACTTAACTGTATCTGCTCCTGACTGACATTTTACATTATAGAAAGGTCATGGCATTTCCAGGAATGGGAAATGACACTTAAACTGGAATAACTGGTGAAGAAAGAGACCCAAGATGTAGGGGTGTCTGTAGTAAAGGTCTTTATTTCACTGACGGACTCCATTCGGGTCTCGTAGAAGATTTGGAAGCAGAATTGATCTCGTAGAAAAGAGGAAAAAGACAAGTGAGGTGTTGAATAGGGTGATAACGGTGCTTTTAAATGTGTTAAATTTAGTTTTCTGTTAATGTTTGTATCTCTGTCTATTGTTTGTGTCTCTATGTGTGTCCCTGGGGTTTTCCCTGCTGTTCAGATCACGCCTTCGCTCTTACAGTTGGCTCCGAGAGTAATCTTGCACCATGGCTGGACCCTCATCCACACTATCTTCCTGCAGCCTAAAGCATGGGCCGTTATTGGCACACAAAAGCACACACACACATACATCACACCACAGCCAACAACCTGGCACAAGTGTCTTAAAGTGTCACTGTCTTGTTCTCTTTCTCACATGCATCTTGCAGCCTGAAGTGGAGAGAGAAAGAGACAGACGATGAGTGTCTGGTTCACTTGTTGGCGTCACTAAAGACGTGTGTGTGTGGGTGACAGAGGAACTTTGCAGTTGGCTGTATATGGACCAGGAGTAAAAACTGTTTTTCATGCAAATACAAAAACTTTTTTCTGATTTCGATATTTCATGCATAGTGATACCTGGATATTGCACTTTGCATATTGCACATCTTACAACTCGTTGTGACTTTGTATTTGTTTCTGATTGTATTGCTCTCATGAGAAGATATTTACTGTTAGCTGTTTTCCATACAATGATACAAAGTCATGGGGTCCAATAGTATTGCGGACAAAGTCATGGTGTCCGCAATTTTGTGGGCAATTGTGCACATACACTTTGGCGCATATTATGTGTGGGAATGGCATAGGTTAGTTGTCACAACAAGACACGGAGAAAGCTAAATCTTGAACCTCTGGCGGATCACCCATTTTAAAGCAAATGCCTAACAGAGGAGAGGCTGCTGGCAAAAAGAGAATGTGACAGAGCTCATAATAAAACAAGAATCAACATAGGCTTGGCTTTTTGGAGATGTGAGGGATTTGAAATGTTGTAAAAGCAACACAGAGATTGCGATTTTATGGTAATAGGTGAGTAAGGTATTTTATTTAACAAATATATTGCCATATGCAGCTCTCATTGTAAAGCTCATCTATTGTGAAGGGTAATTTCATTATGGTTGTT
Source organism: Semotilus atromaculatus (assembly GCA_031834385.1). NCBI lineage: Eukaryota > Metazoa > Chordata > Actinopteri > Cypriniformes > Leuciscidae > Semotilus > Semotilus atromaculatus. The sequence goes on from JAULUF010000009.1 coordinate 4,763,039, forward strand.
GTAGCGTTGTGCTGAATTTAATTTTCAAGGAAGTACCATGTCTGTTAATGGGTATATATACAGTAACATCTTCAGCTAGTCAGCTTGAGATCATTTCCATATAAACTTTATAATAAGCCTAGTGAATGTTTTATGAGCAGTAGGATAACCATATTCATCCGCACAGTCACGCAGAACCGAAGCACAACCAAAACAATGTTATTCCACAAAACACATGCAGTTTTCTAGCCGCTAGAGGGCCAAACGTTACCATTTACCATTAACATCTGAATGGTAATGTTTTACAACTGATATAAATATAATAGTTTCTCAGTACTTTGAGTACAAATTCTGACCGCATGAAAGCTGCATACACCCTGCACTCTCTTGAGAGATAATCTTTAAAGTACATCATAGAGGTCAACAGTGGCCTTAAGGGTCACTACCTTATTAGTCAAGTCTCAGAAATCACAGCCACACACAGCTCACGTACTATCGCTGAATGTCAGCTGCCCACAAAAACAACAGGCAAGAGTTGTGTGTAAACCGCCAATGCAGTGGTCATGGTACAGAGCTTTTTATCAATCTGCCAGGAAACAAATGTTTCCAAGATGAAGAAAAGTTATGTTTGCAAACACATTGGAGATTAAGGTGTCATATCTTCAGTTCAGTGAGTTCAGAATTTGTTTAGAAACAAATAAACAGACCTAAAAACACTTGGCTTTGCCAAGATTCTGCTTTTTCAAAGTTATGTCAATCTTTCAGATTATACTGACATATATGTCACATTTATTAAAGCAAACTCCACAGGGTGAACAGGCAACCCCTTATTTTTTACTGTAGTTATTCGGCTGAATAAGCTGATAGTCAGACTCGAAAGTCTGGTAATGCAAATCTACTGCCTTACTAAATGATAATATTGACACAGAAACTGCACACATGGACTCGGAGATGGATTTCTAAACAAAAAGCATCAAACCAAGCTTATTTTGTAAACTAGGCCTATATCTGAATTTTTCGATTTCACTCAAATTTTAAATGGCCCATAGAAGTGTATCACAGAATGTGCACTTTTAGATGTAACCGTAACATTTTCTCAGCACAAAAGTGAAGAACAGAAGGATCAAGGAGAAATAATCAAGGACGAATAACTTTGACAAGTCTGCTTGGGAATATCTGACAGTTATAATTAGATTTGTTAGAAAAAGAGAAAGAGAGAGAGAGAAAGGTATGATATGTTTCTTCCTGAGACCGATGACAAGAGATAGCAGTCCTGCTTTATCAGCATCAGATCTCTACTCCACACACAAATCACATGGACACAAATAAACAGTATTGCACTCCTGGTCATAAACATGGCATATTTTTATAGGGAACATAGTCAAGTTCTATGATTAGGTCAGTCATTAAGCTTTGTGAACATTCTGATGTGAGATAGCAAGTAGATTCACTTTCATAGGAAATAATTTAACATATGCCAGGGTGTTGCTATCTGATTTATTAATCTCTTGTTTCAATTGTTTGTTGAATATAGCTCCAGGCAGACTAACTGATGTCAGAATTAGTTTGATGTGTTCTCTGTGTTTTTGCAGAAGTGGCCTCTTGGGCCAAATCCTACTAGGTAATAGCAGAAACTCAAACGCATCGCTCTGTGAAGCTGGAGATGTTGTAACCGTTTTTCGAATAAAGAGCTGTTGTTTTTTTTTCCCCCTCATGGGATACATGCACAAATCCACTGAACATAGCAATATAAACTATACCAGAATTGTGGCCACTTTAAAATTATTCCTTGAATATATTATATATTATATTGCCACAGAATGCTATAATGTTTGGATACTATTAGACACTTATTAATGTGGGAAAGGGTTTAAATCTTTACAGACATAAACACTATATGATTAGCGTCAAACATATTTTCACATTAGAATCACACAATCATGCATAAAGTACAGCCTCTATCAGAATAATAAAGAATAAATATCCATAAAAGTCTGTTTGTAGCTTCAAAGAGGAACATTTAAGAGTGAAGACAGTCGACCTCCATTCCTGCTGCTGCTTTGTGCTTTTTTACATTTCCAGCACTTCGCAGCAGCTTCAAATGTCACATTCTATGAGACGTCCAAGCGCATACCTAATTAGTCAAATCTTTTGCCTGTGGCACATTTAAACAAATCAGTTTGAATCCAGTGATGACCCTGCGGAATTCTAAGAGATATAAAATAAAATGCAAGTTCAAAGACTTTATATTTCCGGAAGAAAAAAGATAATAGCATTCAATATTCAATACATATCTCGCTCTGTTATGGAGCCATGCGTGAAAATTACATTTTTGTGAATATCATTAAAAATGTTCTCTGTTTGAACACATCAATTAGTGAGGAAGTAATATTCACAATTTATAGCACAGCCATTGTTTGTGTAGGTGACAGAAGTTCAGATTACAGAAAAGCCAATAATATTTATTTTAAATGCAAAACATCCATGAAAATCTACTATTATTACACTTAATTATGCACCTGAAATGGTCATTAAAAACATTATTGATGGGCAATAATTCAACACTGGCAGCTGACTAATATTGATACTATGTCAGGTCACTATTGCGTTGGGCAGTAATTACATTTCTCCCACATATGCTGCTTTCTTGTACTCCATATGTGATCAAACACATAATGGAACCAAGGGCCTTCATTACAGCAGACCTTGCCAAAACTGTGAGATAGAGAGAAAATGTGTGTGCTTCATACAAACTGTGAATAACATTGGTCTGCCAATTAAACTTACATTCTTAAACCTGTTGACTTTGCATGTTCTATAATACTTCTGTAATGCGGAAAATGCTGATGGAATACAGACATAATAACTAGGAATGTCACAGAATTTGACAAATTTTGAATTAATAAATCAAAAGTAGGGCTGCAATCATGGTATGGACCAGTGTCTGTGATTATTAACCCACAAAAATGAACCCACTGTTATGTAAATATGAAGTCTCTGTGCTCTGCATGTCTCAAAGCGAATGAATGGGTTTGTCTATTACACATAGTCAAGCATGCTCACTGCTCTTTCAGAGTCTGCTGTCTCATTATCCATAATTCTTTTTTTAACAATTATTTTAAATCATGGCTGGCACTTCCGGTTTGAAGTGGTGCTTTAAAATTTAGTTATCTCCCCTTTTTCACAACCAATCCACCATAAGTGTTTTATATGATGTTCTGGAATATTTTTAAAGCTGGAAACTGCAACATGTATCTGTCTAAATGAAGAAAAGCACTTTGAAATATCCATCACTGTTTATGACGGAACATTTTTTATTAACACAATATACGTGCATGTTTCATAATATAGACTTTGATAGGCTATATTACTATACAGTAATATTAGCATATCCATTATATTGCTGCTGAAAGACTCATCTGAAATTATTGATGGTCTGCTAATAGTAATTTGTTAATACTTTTAAGATTCCTTTTGATGTTAGGATATGATGACACTCCATATCAAAGTCATCTCCAGAGCTCTGAAAGTTGCTTTTATCAGCATGTCACCATTTCATTTAATAAAACCAACCGAAACGCAAAGATCTTCACTACAAACCACTAGAAATGCAAAAGATAAGATGCCCTGCAATTACTCTGCTTGTTTTGCTTAGCACATAAAGTATAGAGAGCTGTTTTTGGATCCTGGATGTTAGTTTGGCATTTATGAAATGGGCTGCTGAGGTTTAGGAGTGAATGCACGCAAATAGAGCGGCCATTATATATTTTGTGCAGTGAGGTTGTCTTTGTTTTTTACCTTGTTTCATCCATGTCTGTTCAGAACCAAGGACAGCGTCTGCTGTGTAGGTTTGTGAACCTGTGTAGATTAGAACTGGGCCTGAATGTAAATGCCACAGTGGTGATATACACCCAAAATACAGGATTTGAAGAAAGTTAGGTACATTGTGAACCTAAACATCTCTGTCAAGGTGGGATAGTTATGTTCCTCCTTCCTTGAAAACAACTCGCAATTTTACAACATGAACACACAAAAAGCTGTTTAAAAAAAGAGTTGGCTATAAGGATGACTCGAATTATGTTACAAATGGCATCTCCATCAAAATACCAAGGCATAAATAACACTATATCCCTCACGTAAACCATTTTAAATACTGAGCTATGTTCTTTTATGAAGGCAATTTCTCTTTAGATGGATTTTCAACACTATGTTGCCATCCATAGTTAAGTCACAATGGCAGGCCTTCACCGCCTCCCTTCATTTGTAACCAAACACCATTTCAAACGCATAACAGCCTCCACTATGTGTCCAACACTGGATGAATAGCACTATGAAGACACGGTTTATGGTGCACGTCAGTAAGTGTTACTCTCCTGAAATGTCAGGCATAGGTCATAGACTACTGTGAAAAATCTCAATGGTTAGGAAATGGGCCCTTACAGACAAGAAAAAATGGTCTTTCACCCCCCAAAAGATGCAGTAGACTGATTTGTTGGCATTTTGAAAGAGTTTTCTTCCCCTTTGCACAACTTCATCATGGGACTGTTTCCCTGTCATGGCTGACAGCTGAGCTGGGGTTCGTTTCCCATACAATGATGTTTTTTGCTTTATTTAATCATAGGCTCTTCCTTAAGTACTAGAGCAGGGATCACCAATCCTGGTCCTGGAGGGCCGCTGTCCTGCAGCTAAACTCTCCAGGACAGCGGCCCTCCAGGGCCAGGATTGGTGACCACTGTACTAGAGCATGTACGCACAGGCACACTCTTCGAAAACTCTTGACAAACTAATAGTCTAATGGTATTGTTACGACTCAGTTTTGTTTTGGGTTTGTTCTGTTGTCTTCTCTTCTTTTTATAGGGTGCCAGATAAGGATCCACACCTGTCTGGAATTTGGAAAGCAGTATTTAAGGCTGTCCTTTGTGTGAGGAGAGTTGACCCCTGCAGTTGTGCTCAGGAGCTGGACCTTCATATTGGTTTTCTCTTTATTGTTTGCTTATTTACTGTTGAACATCTATTTTCTTTATCATTTAACCCCTAGACATAATTAATTTTTTTCTTTAATATATTTTTGGACTCTGATCCCTTTATTTGTTACTTCCTTGAGCCGGAATGTAACAATTGGGGGCTCGTCCTCAGGGGCGGATCTAGAAAAATATGTATGGGGTGGAGAGAGGGGGGCAGGAATTTTTGAGGGGTGGCAACATATGGCAGACGTATACTGAATTTAATCACAGTTTGATGAGAGATAGTATGTAGGCTACACACTACAAAAGGGCACAGGCTGCCATTTACAAACTCATACAGACAAACTTAATCCCATGCAATCAATGTCTTGCATTTGAGGTTTCATGTGAAACAGTTAAAATTAGGAATAAGTGACCGTACAATGGCACAAACATGATTTTTATCACCTCAAAATCAGCATCGCAACTGTCCTAGCACTGTGCTACCATTATAATTTCCTTTCTTGATAGATAGTTTTTACCTCTTTCCTCCTCAGGGCTCAACGCTAACATTTTTCTTTAGGAGCACTTATGATCAATAACAGACATCAACTTTACCATTACAGGGCAATATTTACCCCTTTAAATTAATTTCCAGGGGCATTTTTTACCATTAGGATATAAGAGCAATTTTTCTAATCTTATTATATTTTGTCAATTTCTTGAATTAAAACAGAACATTTGTTTTTAAATGTTAATTTAAACTAATTCAGTTAGAACAATAATACCCAATCAAACTATTAATTCAAATGAAATCATTAAAAAAAAATCTATCTTTACACTGCAAAAATGACACAGAAGCTCCATCTGAAGTGATATTTAGACTCATTTACATCAACTGTTTAATGCAGCTCAATCATTCAAAACACAATTAATTCAAGAATCACCGTTGCTTGGAGATGCGCAACAGTTCTGGTGTGGCTATGGTTGAAACTGCACGAAATAGAGCAAAAACAGACAGTATTGTGGTTAAAATGTTGTCACTTAATATAACTTTATTTGACTTTTGTACAAAATCAGTAGACCTATCACATTATGCCAATGCACTGTAAGGTAATACCTAACGTATAATATAATAATAATATGCATTAAAGGGGCCAGAAGGCCAATTTAAAGGAATTATCAATTAATTTATAGGGAATCTTAAAAGAATCAGTTCTACGGCCGAGCAAATGACTCATCCAGCGTTCATTTGAATGGGCCGTAACTATAACCTTTGCGGCGGATATAAATATCCACCTATAGTGAAACACTATTTATTAGCAAGGTAACTTAGATCAGAAGTTTAAGACATTAAATCTGTAAGCACATAACACAAGACAATTATCTTTAGAATATAAACAAGACTTTATTGATTATCCTAAAACATAAAACTAATATCTAACACAAACACACACACACATTCATTCGAGTTGCAGAAAGAAAGAGAGTGAGGGAAGGAGTTTTAAGAGTGAGATGGTGAAACTCCACGTTTCTATATACACTTAAAAGACATGACCTGAACGAACCATCAATCATTAATTTAACCCTTCTATCGTTTCTTAGGCAGGTTATCTCAAAAATGTATTTATTTGAGTGTTTTTACCTATGCACTTGTAGCACTTTGAGATATGTTTTTCACGAGTAAAGTGCATTACAAATAAAACGTATTATTATTATTATTAAATTTTATATTAATGCACCAGTTCAGTTAAGAGTCTGAAGGCTACTTGCTTGTCTTTGGTTTGCTTTGGGGATTCCTTTTGTCGTTGTAAAAGGGGGTTCCCCGGGTCCGTTAATCGGCTGGCTGTCTCCTCGTGCCTGTATAGATGTCTTGGGGCAGCCAATCACGTGGGGTGTTGGCGGATGGATGAAAGTCTTTGAAGTTGGAAGCGCTTTGCAGTCGAAACATTAAAACGAAACTTTGCAGCAAAACTTAACTTAGAACCGAGACTTTTAACGGAAAAGAAAAGAAAACTAAGGAAAAGAAAGGAAAGTGAGACTAGTAGTTAGATGGCTTGAATGAAGCTGTTTAAACCCTGATCTTGATTTGGGTCCTTTTTGGTCTGCTCGTCTACATTGCTTGTCCGTCTGTTACTTGGTCATGGCTCTCCCTAGAGCATAACTCTTCGTACTTTTTTAACTCTAACTCAACTCTAAGGCTTTGTTCGGGTCTAAGATTTTAAACTCAAATGTTTGTCCAGCCTCTTGGATGAATTCGGACCAATAAGATAAATGTGGTTATTTGAGAAGGGGGTATTTTCCCATCCCCACCTCTCATCGTAAATCATGCGTTATCTGTGGTCCCTTTTAGGGCTGCACGATTTGGGGAAAACGTCATATTGCGATTATTGAGGTCATATGTGCGATTGCGATATAATAAACAAATGGTTTCATGAGTCAACTTACTTGGTTCTAAAGCAAAATGCACACACAGATTAGTGATACTTCTGTGTATTAATGTGTATTTCTCCACTCAAACTAGCAACAACAACTAAATGATTAATAACACCTTTAATGATAAATAAACCATTGATGGCTGGATAAAAATTACATTAATTATAGCCATCCAACATTACAGTGATTCCGTCACTACAAGTGAAAGCTATCAATTTTTTAAAAACATTTTAGGCTTAAAAAAATATAACAGCTTTTAATTTAAGTAAACTTCAAACAATCCTCACATAAACCCATAATAAATGTCATTTACCTGTGCCCTTCCTGTCTTACAGGTAGGACATATACAGAAATTGAATAAAGTTATCAAACAGTTTGCATAAATTATAAATTATATATAGACTAGGCCCTAATCCTTATTAAAGCTACAAAAGTAATTTAGTCAAGAGCACCGACCGAGTAATTTTCTCTGTTCCCTTTGTTCTTTGACTAACTTTACTGACAGAGCATTATTAGATGCTGGCGCTTTAAGAGCAGCCGCTGCTGACAGAGACGCGGATCTCACACGCGCCTCATTCTCTCACAACTCTTTACGTCCATCATAAGACTGCTCTTATGTTATGAAGATACTCGACAAAACGATATTTTGGCATAATTGTGTGTGTTATTGTTCGTTCAAGCGCGAAAGAGAATGTATTCTGGCGCGCGGTCTGTGCATGCGCATGAAGGCATGATACTGGCCGCGCACGTCTTTCTGTGTGTCACAGTCAGGACATTCACAGACAGCGCGCTCTCTTTTGACTAGTCGTGCAAGAAGGGTTTTCTCACGAATAAGAGCGGGATCATGTAACACTAACCAAAGGATGACGAAAAATAACAGATGCTGCGTTAATTGCGTTAACAGCCCTAATTTGTTTATTTCATATAAAATCGCAGCATTTTGCGTCATATAATCGCATAGGCTTGACATCGCGATTGCGATTGCGATATGATTAATCGTGCAGCACTAGTCCCTTTACTCTGCAGCTTGAGCAGAGGATTCAGTTTAGACATAATTTCCATTTTAAGAACATAAACATTTTACACAGATTTCATTCAAGCCACCCTTTGAATTAAGAACATATGATCGTATTGATAGGAGACACGATACACTTTCATTCAAACGTCTAATAGTTATAACATTTACAGGACTTAGATGTGGTCTTAAGCAGAATAGACATATACAGAAGTTGTAGACAAAATATGGGATTATGTAGTTGAACGATGTTTGATTGTAAGTCTGACAAGATTTGTTTTGGGATGATTTGATGCATTTTATAGGTATAAAGTCGCAGTCTCTGTGGTTTTAAGAGATCTCAACCCTGAGGTTGTTCAAGGGTCTTCAAGAAGGGGGAGGTCTGTTTTACATCTCTGTCCTGGGATCAAATGACCTCAGCCGTTATCTTAGTGGGTCCTATCCTGTGGCATCTCTGAACCAATCAGTCTTTTCCAAACTATCTAACTTTGACAAGATTCTTCCTTGCAGGTCCCATCTCTTTGAAATTTGCAGGGCCATAAAGTTGTTTTCGTAGACTCGCTGGAGCCTGGATCGTTATGGTGCTGGAATGTTGATTTGAAGTCTGGAGTGTTAAATTCTGTGTGGAATTCTGTTTGAATGAATCGCATGGAAGATTCATTTGTGTTTGGTTCATTCTCAAATCCTACAGCACATTATGGCACAATCATGCCAATAGAAACAGGAGTCTACTCGTGTGATTTTGCTTAGGCTAGTATATTGCTGCGATAGTCGGTGGATACATCACTTGCCTACCGTGACCACAGCACCGCCTTCACAGTTGTTTTGATTTTTTTTTTTATAGTGACGGACACTACAGTTAAAAACCTGAACGTATCTGCTCAATCCAGCGCGCCGAACGAGTCGCATCACAGATCAGAAGAGGAGTCAGATCTCCCCTCACTTCGCCTCACTCTTGACTGACTAGACGATTGTGAACAATCTTTGAATTGTTGTCTTTTGCACTTGCTCTGACTGAAGCAAAGTCGCAATTAAGTTACCTTTACTAGCTCCCTCGCTTTGCGCCACTCAGTTTAAAAAAAAAAAACAGTCTCTTTCCGCTCTGGCGTCATCTCATGCTGCATTCAGTCGGACATTGGAGATTCGCGCTCGTAAATTGTCATATTGGCCATAACTTTTAATTTGCTGCTGCCAACTGGGGTGGCAGCAGGGGTGGCAAGGCTTTCTTTTAGGGTGGCATTTGCCAGGAAACACCAACTCGGTGATAAACTATAAATAAACTATAAATAAACCATGCTGATAACGGAACTTGTGACCATAGTTGGCTAGCAATGCTTATGGTAAATACACCCCTGCTCAGTTCTGTGAGCTTGAGAAGAGAAGTTTCTACCATGTGAAGAAACCGTGTGCTCCAACACTGAGCATGCAGACACCATTAAACCGTTGCAAAGAGAGTAACAGTAGTGTTGAACATAATAAAAACTAATATACATGAATTAGTGACAATTTCAAAAGTTTACGTTTTTGAAAGTATCATCAAGGTTGCATTTATGTGATAAAATATGTTTTCTGTTATAATATAATACAAAATAATTGATTCTTGTGATGGCAAAGCTGAATTTTCAGCAGCCATTACTCTAGTCTTCAGTGTCACATTATCCTTCAGAAATCAAAATAATATGCTGATTTGGTGCTCAAGAAACATTTCTTATTAATATTATTATTGAATATGGTTGTGTTGCTTAATGAAGTGCTTTTTCAGGATTCTTCGATGAACAGAAATCTTTGATGAACAATTTAAAATAGAATCTTCTATAACTTTATACGTGTCTGTGTTGTCATTTTGATTAATTTAATGCATGTGTACAGTGGCTGAGAAGGGTCACAACACATACAAACGCCACAACAACTACATATTCAGAAAACACCTCCAAATTCAGAAAACACATGCAAACGCCGCCATAACAACTACATATTCAGAAAACATCTCCAAATTCAGAAAGCACATACAAACGCCACAACAACTACATATTCAGAAAACACCTCCAAATTCAGAAAACACATAGAAACGCCACAACAACTACATATTCAGACAACAAAAGCGCACTCACAACAAAAGCACACATTCAGATAGCGCGAAGACCATCACTGATTATGGCCCCCCTGGAAACATTTCCGTTGTGTCTTTGCAGTTTGCAGTTCGTTTCCCTATTTGCTCGTGCTGTGAATATTTGCAGCGTACGTGATGTGAAATCGACGAAGTTGTTTTCTGAATATGTAGTTGTTGTGGCGTTTGTATGTGTTTTCTGAATTTGGAGGTGTTTTCTGAATATGTAGTTGTTGTGGTGTTCGTATGTGTTTTCTGAATTTGGAGATGTTTTCTGAATATCTAGTTGTTGTGGTGGCGTTTGCATGTGTTTTCTGAATTTGGAGGTGTTTTCTGAATATGTAGTTGTTGTGGCGTTTGTATGTGTTGTGACCCTTCTTGGCCACCGTACATTTGTGCTGAAAAAAAGTGATAATTTCTGGAAGAAAATTTATTTCAATAGTCCACTTTAGAAATACTGGTTTCGCTTTATTTGGATGGTCCCTTTAACACATTCTGTTGTCTATAAGTAACGTTGCTCCTACATGTCTACTAATTCTCATTAGAGTGTTAATTGAGTATAAAGAGACTGGTAGGGTTAGGGTTAGATTAAGTTGACATGTAGTTGCAAAATTACTTATAGTCAGTAGAGTGTCTGTTGGAGGAGCATCATAATAAAGTATATGCAGATATTAAGCAGACAGTCTACTAATACTCCAATGAGAGTTAGTTGACATATAGTTGCAAAGTTACTTATAGTCAATAGCACGTTCAAAAGGGACCATCAAAATAAAGTGTTACCGAAATACTAACTATAAGTAACTTTGCAACATGTCAACTAACTCTCATTTGAGTATAAGTCTGTCTACTTAATATCTCCTCAACAGACACTCTACTGACTATAAGTAACTTTGCAAGTACATGTCAACTTATTCCAACACTAACCCTAACCTAACAGTCTACTAATAATCTAATGAGAGGTAGTTGACATAGCTCTTATGTCTCATAGACATTTAGTTTAGTTTAATGTCTAAAATGGACTGAAGTATAATGAAGTATAAAACCAATTTCTTTCAAAAATCTTACTGACCCCAAAGCTTTGAACTGTAGTGTATGAATTGACATGATTTGTTTGTTTGAATGAATGCATGTTTATGAGAGATATACTAAGAATGCATTCCAGTAAAATTCTTAATGCACTTTGATACACTTGCTTCAGGCTCAGTAGTCACCATACAATTGTGTAGGCCTACATATTTATTTTGTCTATAACAAGTCATATTCAGACATGTCAGCACAATTTGCCATAACCTTAATTTTAAAATAAGCTTTCTGCTCTATACACGAACTTACACTTCTATATAATTTCACTGAAATGTAAGTGGTTTTATATGAAAGAAGTTTGCAAATCACTGCAGTTGAAGTAATTCTGTTCATTAGAGCTCTTAATTGAAAAATGGATGAGCATTACATATAAAAATAAAGAAATTACAAATTTATATTAAGTACTATATATATAAGCATAGTCATTTTGTTTAATATTAATCAAGTCAAAATTAATTCTGCCTTCATCTCTCTCTCGCTGTTTCTCTTTTGCTCTCTCACACACACATGCATGTGCAAGCCTATGCCAGAATGCAGGGGGACTCAAGAACAATATTAAACCAGTCTGTGGACCATGCCATTTCAATTACCAAAGCGAATCAAAAAGCTGAAAATAATTCAAATTGATTCCTCCATTTAAAAAATTTTTTTTTTAAAAAATATAATGGCAGCAGTCCCCTGGGTGCCACGGACTGAATTTGGAATCAGATATGGTGTTTGTGTGTGTACATCCCATCTCGAGGAACACAATTGTCTATGGCATCGAAGTTATTGTGTTGTGACTGTAAAAAAATAAATAATCTAAATGCTGACATACAACAGCATGACAGCTGACGCCCACTGTGTGACAAAATGCAAAGTCTCATTAAGTGGCATTGAAGTAGCAGAGGAAGTAGCAGAGGATAGGCACACACACACACACACACACACACACACACACACACTCATGCAGACACAGTCCATATAGTGTTGATGGCCAGATAATAGATTTATGCACAGCTAAGAAGATTAATGTACGTGCTTTTAAAAAGTGCTCGCAGATCATTCTTACCCTGTAAAGAGCTTCAGAGAAAACCAAAGCGATAAATAGGAAATACATTTATTAATCTAAGCAGCTTAGTTCAGGTTGAGCTCGTCCGGCAAATTAAGTTTGCTGGATTTCACAGGAAATAAACAGAACAGCCTGGTGGAGATGAGAAGGTGTCAGCAAAATATTGTATCGTGATTTATATTCCGCCTTCATGTGCAGATGATTTCCTTGCCTCCTCATTATCACAAGTACAGACTATTTTTAAGTTCGCTCTTAGGCTGCATGCATGTGAGTTTGAAATGAGCGTGCTGGTCTTTGAGTATTATTTAAATTGCTCACGGTTGATGTCGAGGAGTGTGAGAACTTGGCGGTGCTAGAGACAGAAAGAGAAAGGAGGAGATATTCTGTGTATGGGGTATTAAAATGGGTGTTATATACGAAAATAGTCTGAGTGATGGCTTAGAGTTTTACAGTCTGTTGAAGATGAGAGAACATTCACACCCTTTCCGTGAGTGATGGGATGATGCAGCTGCTAAAACTTGAGTTGATGTAGACTATGCTATAGGTGTGTGCACGTTGTGTGTGTGTGTTTTTGTGTGGAGCTGGGATAGATAAAAGTTAGGTTAGAGTGTGTGCTGAGGTCAAGCCTATTGGCTGCTCTGAAACTCATAAAAGATGGAAGACACCCTGCAATGGCTTCTCATTCTTGGCCAAACACAGACACACATTCACTCACAGTCTCTCACACTTACTGTCATTCTTCATAGTCTTCAATCTCTCCAGCTGACAGAGGCTCACATTTTCAGACCTTTCATTTCAGTGTCTCTTAGAGAAAACTTTCATTCCCAGGGATTATCTTCCAGTGAAACCCAACATTATCCATTGCTACTGTAGCATCTGGATGAATCATGTTTTGTCCAGCAGAACACAAATAATGCACATTCTTTCTAAAACCCAAAAGCTTTAACTCCTGAATGTAAATTAGGACACGTGGCAATCTAAATTACTGGGCTGGTGCCAACAGGTCTGAGTTTAGATTGGTTTTTGACACCTTTTATGGGCCCACAGATCCTCACCAGAACACTCCCGGCCCGAACCCGGGAGCTTCAAAAAGATCATTATATCCCAGAGATGTATAGTAACGAAGTAGAACTACTTCACTACTGTACTTAAGTACTAAAAGGCTGTATCTGTACTCTACTAGAGTATTATTTTTTTCTCATACTTCCACTTTTACTTCAGTACATATTTTCGATGAGTTTAATACTTTTACTCCGATATATTTTTCACGTGCTGCATCGTTACTCGTTACAATTATAAAAATGTTGCGAATCATTCCAAACCCCAATTATCACTGCCAGAGCAGTAGATGGCTCTGTCACCAGGTTTGATTAAGCTGGCTCATCATTGAGCGAATCAAGCGATCAAGAAGACGCGCGTCGCGTGCTCCCGTTCTGCCTTTCGCTCTGCAGCCTGCCTCCATTAACACTTGAGCTTTGCTAGTTTGTTTCGAGATGGAAGAACAACCGGAAACAACGCCTTCAACTTCGAGTGATGGTGAGGGTGAGGATTAGGAGACCACCCCTGGCCCTACTTAAGAGTCCATGTTTTCATTTATCTGAGTGAAAGACAATATAGACTTGTGCGTAGCCTTCATGAGGACGCCGACGCACTGAATCGTTCTTTGTTTAAAAAGTTTAAAATTACTATTAAAAATATATAAGACTCAAGTTTCAGTATTTGATCACAATTTTATTCTGAGGAGTTATGTACTGAAAAAATGAGTCGATACCTTTAGTATGAATTATAAGCATCAGCCGCTCCCATTCAGAAAAAAAACTCCTGTGCTGTCGTCATGAGAACGCTTGACAAAACGTCCCTCAGGGCTTTTAGCTCAAAAATTTGCAGATTTTGACAAATATTCATAGATTTCATAGGTTTACGTCAGATTTCTATAGAGAGGAATAATATTTATTGAAATTATACCCAAAATGGGCCGATGTAATCATTATGAGGGCTGGATACTCGGATACTCTGATGTAGCCTACTGTGTTTTCAATCCATACCGGCAGCCTGAGGGCGCCCTGCGCACATTTAGTCCATATATGGAACACATGAAGAAGAGACATCATGTAACATTCCTAGAACTCCTTGACATAAAGCTTCTAGAGATCGCTGTTACATGCAGATAAATACCCAATAACCTGTGGAGAAATAAGGCTCAAGCAGGGAAGAGAAGGACATATTTGATCTGTTTTTGTTTACAAAGAGTTAAGCTCAGTGTTTTAAGGTGCTTTTGTACATTCATGTCCTTGTAGCCTATACTGATAAGTGTCCTAAACATGTGAAATAATATTATCAATATGATGTTCAAACTTTTGAGTGCTTTTTTTTTTTTTACTAGGCCTACATAACACGATACTTGTACTTTTACTTTCAGTACTTGAGTAGTAAATTTTAAAATAAACTACTTGCAATACTTAAGTAAAAAAATTTTTTAATACTTTAGTACTTCTACTTAAGTGTGGTGCTTAAAGAGTACTTCAACTTCTACTCAAGTTACTTTTTTGATAGAGCACTTGTACTTTTACTCAAGTACGGGTTTTGAGTACTTTATACATCTCTGTTATATCCACAACACCCCCTTTATGCGAAGAAAGGAAGGCCAGGTGGCAGAAGGAAAAGCTCCTCTCAAAGACACACACACAGACACGGACATTCCTTTTGAAATCTATAATTTGAGTAATTCTGGAAAGAATACGATATATTAATGTATACCCATGTATTTCTGCTTTTGTATCAACCCTAGTTATGATTGTATAATAGTGTAGATAAACTCTAAGTGCTTATATAAAGAGTCTGATTTCCATTACACGAGAGTAGATGTTAAAACTTCATGCTGATTTGTACTCGGCTTTCGCCAAGATAAGCAACACTAAGACGTAGCTTTACAGTAAACTATGCTTCTCCATCCATTTACGCTTCTTTCCATATGAGGGTGTGACTCCCCTTCTGTCCGGCGTTAACGGCTGCAGTGTACTTGGCGCGTCAGCACACACGACGGCTGCAACTACAGTGTGGTCTCCCTAGTGGACCAACACGACAACCGTCTGGATTGAGCCGAGTAGGGGACATCTCTAGGGTCTTCAAGTGGGCACCTTCCGTCCTCAGTGTTTCGTCGACTAGCCCACGACACCTCAAGAGGGCTCGACAGTGACTCTGGCGTCCCAGAGTCACCCCCCTCCGTCCCCCACTCAACTCAGCCCAGCTTACTGACCTCTACATCCCTCCTGCTGCTGAGACCTAACCACAATCTCACTATCTCTCCGCAACCCAACCATACGCGCCAACCCGATTGATTAAGGCTGTCGAGCCCCACTGGTGCGTTAAAGCAGTTACAGTGGCAACGGTTCCGTATGGCATACCACCTAACGCAAAACACAATATCTACCCAACCACCCGTCATTCTATACTATACAACCTATACAAATTGTATAGTATACTATACAACCTATACTATACAACCTATACAAATAAACCAACAGACTCTTCAAGTTTTTCAAGAATTCTACGAAACCGTAGCGTGGCGGCCTGTACCTTGCCAGCTAGAATCTTTCCGTCTCAACCACAGCCAGTTGCTGCTCCTTTCTGCTGCTTCAGATAAGTTCTTTACTGTGCGACGCAACTCTTGGCCGCTGAATCCGACGTCCCTGAGGAACCGGGTTGTAGAGTGTGCCACAAAACCTCGACAACCCACTTCCACTGGATAAACCTGGACTCTCCATCCTCGCTGTTCTGCTTCAGTGGCCAAATGAGCATACCGCAGTTTCTTCCTCTCATATGCCTCATCTACAGCATCCTCCCATGGCACTGTCAACTCTATCAGGTGAACAATGCGTGCTGATCCAGACCACAAAACAATGTCTGGTCGTAGGTTAGTGGTGGCAATCTCAGGTGGAAAAATAAGCCGTTGATCAAGATCAGCCAGCATCTTCCAGTCCCTAGCAGCTTCCAGTTGTCCTGGCCGAGAATTGGTGTTAACACCTTTTCTTGGTGGTTGCTCGCCTGGGCGGAGGAATGTTGTCTTCTGCGTGTAATGTTTTGCTAGAACATGCGGCAACTTATTGGTCATACTACGCTTGCCTTCCAATGCTAAAGCCAAACATCTCAGTACTTGGTCATGGCGCCAAGTAAACCGACCTTGGCTAAGAGCCACCTTACATCCTGTCAAAATGTGCCTTAATGTGGCAGGTGATGAACACAAAGGACAAGAGGGATCCTCTCCTACCCAGAGGTTTAGGTTCTGCGGTGATGGGAGAACATCATATGTTGACCTAATAAGGAAACTGATCCTACTCTCTTCCATTGACCAAAGGTCTTGCCAGCCCATTTTGCGTTGTTCCACACTCTCCCATCTCATCCACTCTCCCTGCTTGGCCTGGGAAATGGCCTTTATACTCCTCATCCTCTCCTCCTGCTTTCGCACCTCGTTGACTACCAGCTTCCTCCTTTGAGCTGGGCCTGCCTTGTGCCATTTAGGAGGAGCTAACCTGAGCCCAAAACCCCCTCTTCCATGCTGTACCTGTCCCACGATATCCCCTATTTGAAGGTCAGCCTTTGCCTCTACTACAGATTTCTTTGCTGACCACTTTCTACCAGTTTTTAACACAGGGGCTGCCTCCCTTACACATTTGTCACGTGACTCTACTAATGTCATTTCCAGTCTGACCTTGGCACACTTAAACTCCTCGGTTAAAGCAGAGACTGGCAGCTGCAATATTCCTTTACTATAAAGTCCCACTCTGCTGAGGCAGCGTGGAACTCCCAACCATTTCCTGATGTATGAACTTATTAACGCTTCCAGCTTATCCACTGTTGTCAAAGAAACCTCGTACACAGTCAGTGGCCACAGCAACCTCGGCAGTAGACCAAACTGAAAGCACCAGAGTTTTAGTTTGCCTGGTAGAGCACAGCTGTTTATGCTCTTCAACCCTTCCACTGCTTGTTGTCTAACTTCTCCCACTCGAACTGTGTCCTTTAGATCTCCATCGTACCATCTCCCAAGACTTTTCACTGGCTTCTCAGAAACTGTTGGTATTGCCTCACCATTAATGAAGAATGTTTTATCTACTACCTTTCCTTTAACTATGGAGATGCTCCTTGATTTAGAGGGCTTAAATTGCATTCGTGCCCATTCAATATTATCTGTTAACTTCCCCAATAACCGATTAGTGCAGGCTACTGTTGTAGTCATGGTTGTCATGTCATCCATGTATGCTCTGATTGGTGGTAGTCGCAACCCAGAAGCCAAGCGCTCTCCTCCTACTACCCATCTTGATGCCCTAATGATTACTTCCATTGCCATGGTAAAAGCCAGTGGAGAAATTGTGCATCCTGCCATTATTCCAACCTCTAAGCATTGCCATGCAGTGCTGAATTTTGGAGTTGAGAAACTAAATTGCAAATCTCCAAAATAGGCTTTCACTAAATTTGTTATTGACATTGGTACTCTGAAAAAATCAAATGCTGCCCAAAGAAGCTCATGTGGCACTGAACCATATGCATTGGCCAAATCCAGGAATGTCACATGGAGCTCCTTCCTCTCCTTTTTAGCTGACTGAATTCGTTGCCAGATAACATTGATGTGTTCTAAGCATCCTGAGAACCCTGGAATGCCTGCTTTTTGAACTGAAGTGTCAATGAAGCCATTCTTTAATAGGTAGGTGGACAATCTCTGGGCAATAATGCTGAAGAAAATCTTACCTTCAACGTTTAATAGTGAAATAGGACGAAACTGACTGATGCTTGTAGCATCTTTTTCTTTAGGTATAAAGACTCCACCTGCTCTGCGCCATGCTCTAGGTACAACCTGTTTTTCCCATGCCACTTTTAACAATTTCCACAGAATTCGCAGAACTCCTGAAGCACTCTTGTACACTCTGTACGGAACTCCATTAGGCCCTGGAGATGATGAAGCCCTTGCCTTTCTCACAGCCTGCTCTACCTCTTTCCACTTAGGTGCACAGACCTCCATTTGGTATTCTGGTGGGTTGATAGGTGGTATGTCTGATGGAATTGACATATGCTCATGCCTTTTTGCATCTGTATGCGTTTCCTCCAAATATCTCTCTAGCTCAACTCTAGATGCTTTTAAAGTGCCATTCTTCTCACTGGTGAATAACTTCTTTACGAATTTGAATGGGTCTTTATAGAAATTAGCCCTCGCACGTTCCTTCTTTTTGTAGCGTTTCCGTAGACGCTCAGCTCTGCGTAATGTTGCCAGCTTATCTTTTATGTCCCTTTGTAAGAGATTGAGTCCCTCCTTCTGACTTTGTTCTGCTCTTTTCCATTGCTTCCTCAACTGTCTCCTTTCTCTAACTAACCCTTCAATTTTCTGCTGCCGTCTAGACATTCCAGGAGCAGTTTGTACTTTTTCCTTCCTTTTTTCCACACCAAACCTCTCACTTCCATATGCGTAAATGATGTCCCCAAATTTATCCAGCTTCTTTTCAACTGTACCAGTTAATCTTTCCAATGCAAAGCATAGATCTGTGTTTACCGTATCCCATGCAGTTTTCTCACAAGCTCTTGGCCATCTAACTCCAGGCCTATGCCCGTTGAGGTTCTTTTCTCTCTTATGCTGGTTAGTCTGACCGGTTTCACAAGTATGAATATGTTCATCACTAACTGTGCAAGCCCTCCTCTCCTCTATGACAGGGGTGCTGATATCCTGCGAGCTGTGGTTTGCTTCCTGTCGCTGGATTTCATTCGACTGACTTGACTGACTTCGTAAGAAGTACTGATCAATGCGAGGCCCTTGTCCCTTCTCCCTCAAGCATTTCATTTTCCCTTGATGAACCTTCAAACCCCTGACCGTTGTCGCCTTGCTCCAGCCACAGACACAAACTTGGAGTTCAATGACTTTACTAACTGCAGATCTTGAACTAGTCTTACTCTCCATACTCATATCCGTTTCCATTCCTAAGTCGTTAACCATGTTGTCCAACATCGAGTCATCTTCCGCCCCCGCTCTCGCAGACTCTAGGGGTATTTTTCTCTTTAATTTCTTAGAAGCCTTGGGCGGGTGTCTCCAGCATCCTGTAAACACGAAGCTGGATACTGCCGACAAGGGTAGCTAACCCTTACCAGCCCCATTGGGGTCTATTTCCTCCTGTCAGCTGTCTCTCCAGGCTGTCACAAGGTCTTTCCCTTGTTGCCAGCAGCACTATTCACCGCAGTCACTGGACGTATCCAGATCTTCATGATTTCCATTACACGAGAGTAGATGTTAAAACTTCATGCTGATTTGTACTCGGCTTTCGCCAAGATAAGCAACACTAAGACGTAGCTTTACAGTAAACTATGCTTCTCCATCCATTTACGCTTCTTTCCATATGAGGGTGTGACTCCCCTTCTGTCCGGCGTTAACGGCTGCAGTGTACTTGGCGCGTCAGCACACACGACGGCTGCAACTACAGTGTGGTCTCCCTAGTGGACCAACACGACAACCGTCTGGATTGAGCCGAGTAGGGGACATCTCTAGGGTCTTCAAGTGGGCACCTTCCGTCCTCAGTGTTTCGTCGACTAGCCCACGACACCTCAAGAGGGCTCGACAGTGACTCTGGCGTCCCAGAGTCACCCCCCTCCGTCCCCCACTCAACTCAGCCCAGCTTACTGACCTCTACATCCCTCCTGCTGCTGAGACCTAACCACAATCTCACTATCTCTCCGCAACCCAACCATACGCGCCAACCCGATTGATTAAGGCTGTCGAGCCCCACTGGTGCGTTAAAGCAGTTACAGTGGCAACGGTTCCGTATGGCATACCACCTAACGCAAAACACAATATCTACCCAACCACCCGTCATTCTATACTATACAACCTATACAAATTGTATAGTATACTATACAACCTATACTATACAACCTATACAAATAAACCAACAGACTCTTCAAGTTTTTCAAGAATTCTACGAAACCGTAGCGTGGCGGCCTGTACCTTGCCAGCTAGAATCTTTCCGTCTCAACCACAGCCAGTTGCTGCTCCTTTCTGCTGCTTCAGATAAGTTCTTTACTGTGCGACGCAACTCTTGGCCGCTGAATCCGACGTCCCTGAGGAACCGGGTTGTAGAGTGTGCCACAAAACCTCGACAACCCACTTCCACTGGATAAACCTGGACTCTCCATCCTCGCTGTTCTGCTTCAGTGGCCAAATGAGCATACCGCAGTTTCTTCCTCTCATATGCCTCATCTACAGCATCCTCCCATGGCACTGTCAACTCTATCAGGTGAACAATGCGTGCTGATCCAGACCACAAAACAATGTCTGGTCGTAGGTTAGTGGTGGCAATCTCAGGTGGAAAAATAAGCCGTTGATCAAGATCAGCCAGCATCTTCCAGTCCCTAGCAGCTTCCAGTTGTCCTGGCCGAGAATTGGTGTTAACACCTTTTCTTGGTGGTTGCTCGCCTGGGCGGAGGAATGTTGTCTTCTGCGTGTAATGTTTTGCTAGAACATGCGGCAACTTATTGGTCATACTACGCTTGCCTTCCAATGCTAAAGCCAAACATCTCAGTACTTGGTCATGGCGCCAAGTAAACCGACCTTGGCTAAGAGCCACCTTACATCCTGTCAAAATGTGCCTTAATGTGGCAGGTGATGAACACAAAGGACAAGAGGGATCCTCTCCTACCCAGAGGTTTAGGTTCTGCGGTGATGGGAGAACATCATATGTTGACCTAATAAGGAAACTGATCCTACTCTCTTCCATTGACCAAAGGTCTTGCCAGCCCATTTTGCGTTGTTCCACACTCTCCCATCTCATCCACTCTCCCTGCTTGGCCTGGGAAATGGCCTTTATACTCCTCATCCTCTCCTCCTGCTTTCGCACCTCGTTGACTACCAGCTTCCTCCTTTGAGCTGGGCCTGCCTTGTGCCATTTAGGAGGAGCTAACCTGAGCCCAAAACCCCCTCTTCCATGCTGTACCTGTCCCACGATATCCCCTATTTGAAGGTCAGCCTTTGCCTCTACTACAGATTTCTTTGCTGACCACTTTCTACCAGTTTTTAACACAGGGGCTGCCTCCCTTACACATTTGTCACGTGACTCTACTAATGTCATTTCCAGTCTGACCTTGGCACACTTAAACTCCTCGGTTAAAGCAGAGACTGGCAGCTGCAATATTCCTTTACTATAAAGTCCCACTCTGCTGAGGCAGCGTGGAACTCCCAACCATTTCCTGATGTATGAACTTATTAACGCTTCCAGCTTATCCACTGTTGTCAAAGAAACCTCGTACACAGTCAGTGGCCACAGCAACCTCGGCAGTAGACCAAACTGAAAGCACCAGAGTTTTAGTTTGCCTGGTAGAGCACAGCTGTTTATGCTCTTCAACCCTTCCACTGCTTGTTGTCTAACTTCTCCCACTCGAACTGTGTCCTTTAGATCTCCATCGTACCATCTCCTAAGAGTGTATATCCACCTTTATACTATGCCAAACATAAATTTCTTGGTACCAAATTGAACCTCTCTGTCAACCCTAGCTAAATATATATATATATTAGTTTATGATAAAATGTATTTTACTATGTTTTACCATCTTTGGAGTGGGACTGACCACATTTCTGTCACTGCCATAAAACATGCAAAATTAGGCTGTCAGGATGAGACAAAGAAACTTTCCCGCTCAAGGTTTGCTGAACGATTATTGGCCAGTTAGCTCCAAACTGTGGACTGGGTCTTCTTTAAGAGAACCGAACTCTTTCATTTTTAGATAATTTTCATTGTTCATTCCCACTGACGACTGAAATGAACTTAGCCTGAATTATTTCTTTGGTAACTTCACTTTCAAGGGACGCTTAAACTTGCTGTGAATCCATTTGCCCCAGAAGAACCGAGAGAACGCGGACCGGCACACACACGCTTTTTTCCTCAGCAACACAAGAGAGCCATATTCGCAAGTATTTTTTTATGCTGTTAAGGATTTGATTTATTGTTGTCTCTCAAAAGTTGACTGTCCAGGTAATTTGCCATTCTGTGATCCATCCGTGATCTCTCTCTTTCTCTCTTTTTCTTTGTTTTCTCTTTCATGGTTTGTTGCTTATTTGTGTTGTATATACATTTGTAACTGTGTAACTGTAGTCACCGGTATATGTAGTTTTCCTTTATTAAATACACTATATTCATTTATTGACTGTTTGCTCATATTACGGGGTCCCTGAAATGTCGATCTAGCTACGAGCTTTACAAATTGTTGATACTTTAAATAGTAGTTTGTTTATAGAACAGGGAAGCTATTTTTTATGGCCAGAGAAATAGCCTTCCTTGAGAATCTATAAGAAGGATAAACTTTTTCTGAGGGTTAATAAAGATCGGACGATCAGTTCGCGGGACGAACAGATTATTCGATAACAAATGAATCCCATGAGAAGTTATCCTGAGAATCGATCTATTCTAGACAATTGATATATTCATATTTAATTATAATTCGTTGTGATTGACTATTGATATATATAATTGATCTAATTTTGCCTGCCTGTATGTGCAACTGATTACAATCCGTTGTGTTTTGTTGTCCATGTAAGGATATTGGCAATGTATTCCCTTTACGGGTAATTTTAATCTCTGTATGCGATTCACTGATCATATTCCTGATCAGTTATTAAAATTATATTCCCTTTATTTGAGCTAAGAATCGTTACACTACCCACCTTTTGAAACCATAAACTAGCTGAATTTCTCACAGTTATTTTTGTTTTATTTATTTTTTTATTTTTTTAAGTCAAATCATTACTATACAATACCATTCAACAGTTTGGGGTCTGGAAGTGTTTTTTTTGTTTTTTGTGTTTTTTTGGATAGGAATTACAGTTTTACCAACATTAGGATCCATTTCTCAATAGTAATGCAATTTTTTTCAAAACTCTTCACACAGTAATCACAACAGCAGTCTATGTGGTCTAAACTGTGGCTGAACCTTCAATGCTTTGGCACAAAATACTTTCAATGACTACTTTCAGACTATATGATTTTTTTTTTTTTTTTTTACTTTACATACCTACAGACCAATTTGTTAAATGTTAAACTTAAGTTCAAAACCTAACATGATACAAAACTGAATAAAACTGCAATTTGCAACATTTCTACAGTAATCCAATATTAAAAATATGAAATAATATGAAAAAAATTTGATTAATCTGAACACAGGTCTATCAACTTCATTAACATCCATGCAAAAAGGTTACAACATATACTGCAATGTAAACATGGTCCATGTAACATATATTGCAGTGAATTCTAAACAGCTGTCTTTCTTGTTTTATAGAGAAATGTCACGGTCACCAGTTAATCACCACCTCCTCACTACATTTCCCATCATCCTCCCTGCCCCTCACCTGCATGCACTTCTCAATCACAGAGATCGCTGTCACCTATCACCAATCTTCACTGATCATCATCCAGCACTATACTCTAACTTAGGCCCTGTTTACACGAGAACACTCGCGGGTGAAAACGTAAAAATATTTCATCAGACGTGCCTTTCGTTTACACTGCGACGGCATTTTTGGGGCTTAAAAATGCAAAAAAGTGAAACCACCCTCCAGAGTGAAAATCTTAAAAACGCTCCACCGTCGCGTTCCCGTCTAAATAGTAAAAACGCAAATCTGCTCACAGTGGCTCTCGTCGCGTGCGCGTTTACATCACAGGCATGCACCAGTACAGGAAAATAACAACCAACATGTCGGATTATTTCCATATGTTGGACCTTCAAGTTGCCCTAGAAGCTCTGATAAACGTACTTGAGTCTTCTCAGCAGTTGTACTAAATATTCTCAGATATTGGTGTTGTTGTGTGGCAGTGCTTCACATTGCCACCTAGCCGCCTGGAGTGCATATTACATCGAATTTCACACACTTTTGCGTCACCATATGCACGCAGATTTCCCCCATATAAAGCTCGTCTAAACGCAGAATAAAAAGTGATAATGCAACGCCACTTTTGCGTTTTCTCTTCAGATCGTTTCCGTGTAAACATTACACTAACTCTTAATTCCCACTGCTGTTCACCATTGTCTGGTCTCGTCGTTCCCTCAAAGAACACTTCCCTGCCCCCTTACCTGCCCGTACAATTTGCCTTCAGTCATCTGCCTCGATCTCCAGTTCAGAACCTGCAACAGATAAGACCATTATTCATCCAGATATCCATCCTGAACACTATAGGCTATTCATCAGTTACTCACCTGCTTCCATCGTTGTGATCACATACTTTTGCAAATAAACCTGTTGATCACTACCTGTGTGAATCCTTCTGTTTCATACACAAGAATTAAAAAAAAAATTGCTACCTGTTGTTAGAATTTTAGAATGACAAAGTGAGTTAGTTCACCACATTTGCTAGTGGCAGCAAGTGAATAACTTTGTTTTGAGGCATGTATTAAATGTTTTGATAAAAATAGAACTGTGGTAAGAATTTTGAAAAAGTGACAGTAACACATCTATAATATAAAACATTTATAATGTTAAATTATTTAAAGTAAATGCTGTTCTTTTGAACTTTTCTATTTATCAAATAATTCAGAAAATAAACTAATCATAGATTACTTACAAATAATAAGCAACACAAAATCAGCATATTAGAATTGTTTTTGACTGGACTGGAGTAATGGCTGCTGAAAAAGAAGCTTTGCCATCTCATGAATAAATGACTTTTTAAATATTTTAATTTCAAATATAATAGAAGCGATCTTTTAAATTGTACTCATTTTGACTTTTTTTAAACACATAAAAAATCTTTCCCCACCAGTGACTTAATTAGCAGCATCTGAACTTATGAACTCTTTGTTCACAGGATTTTAGCTTTGATCAGGCCCTTGTAAGGCCTTGGAAAGCCTTCATAACAATTTGCAGTTTATACTAACATTCACATTTGAATTTCTTCCAGGAAGTACATGTTGATAAAGTCCTGCGTTTGCTGGTTTTTATGTGTTGCGCTTCTCACAACGGATCTGTTGATAATAGACCAGCAGCGGTTGATTGGAAAAGACAGAGCCAGGTATGATTTATGTTGCTGACGTTGCCAGATCATCCTTGAAGAGTAATACATTATGGGAATAGCCTGACTGATAATGAGTGCTGTATGAATGAAAGGACTGAAGTTTAAATCGATTAGCGCTTGGCTCTCACTCACATCCATCATGACTCTGCTGATGCATGCACTCCCAATCAGGTCCTGTTTTTCGATGGATGATTTGTAAATTAATCTCTCTAATAAAACCTAGAAGACTGTTTAAACAACAATCAGTTGTGACATGCATGATTAACAAAAAATCAAGTATGAACGCGACCAAACTTCTATTGGAGGTTTATAAATCAGCATAAATGATTATTCCAGCATAACAGTTCAACAGAAAATAAAATATGCAGGTTTTCACTTCAAAACTTTGCTGACCCACTCTGTTACAGTATTGTTTTTCACTTAAATAAATGTTCTGGGTTCAATACAAGGGAAGATCTGACAGCATTTGCACTTTTAGAGGAGCGACAGCTTGTCAGTAGAGCAGTACTTTTAAAGTGGTCCTGTTATGCTTTAAACATTTTTTACTTTCTTTAGTGTGTAATGTTGCTGTTTGAGCATGAAAAAGGTCTGCAAAGTTACAAAGTTTAAACGCTGTCAACATATTAACGTATACAATTAATTTTTGTCCTGTTTTACACAATTAACACAGCATCTGTTAATTATTCTTTCATCCTTTGGCTAGAGTTACATTAGCTATATGATCATGCTCTTGTTCATTCAAATGCTTTAAACCATTCAAACACAAAACCAGAAATGGACTGTAACAAAGTACATTTACTTGAGTACACTTTTTGAGTATCTGTACTTTACTTGAGTGTTATTTTTTTCTGGAAACTTTTTACTTTAACTTCACTACATTTGAAAGACAAATATCGTTTTTATTATATTTCTCCACTACATTTCTGTAAAGGTCCTTTAGTAGAAAGTAGTAACGTCAGTCAGGGGATGATTTTGGTTGCAAATGAAAGTCGAGTTGACGTCAGATTGAAGTCAGAACCCAACGTCGGGTTATGACGCCAGCATCCGACGTCAGATAGACGTTGGATTTTGGTTGGAAATGAAAGTGGGGTTGACGTCAGAACCCGGCTGGTGTTCGTTTTTGACATCAACCCGATTTTTATTTTCAACCACAAATACGTCTGTCCAACGTTGGGTATTAACATCAATTTGTCGTTGGATTCTGACATCAACCTGATTTTCCTTTTCAATGTTGGGTTTGGTCTTCTAAATGTGAGTTTTGTCATTGTGTTTGGAGTACACTAGCTTATAGATAACAGTAAGGTTAACATATTCATATTAAAAGCCCAAAAACTTTTCATAGAGACTTTAAATAGGCCACTATTTGAGGGACCAGCCATTTGGGTGTCCGAAACCATTGTGGACGTTATTATATGAGTGCACTTATTCAATCTCACATCAATCCTGATTGTTAGTTTGGTAGCCTGGCAGTTGTCTTGGGGGGCCCAATGCATACCAATGGTCAGCAGTCATACAAAGTAGATGTTGCTTCTCTTGGTTCTCCAACACAGGCGCAGGATGTATGCCTGTAGGACTATAAGCCAAGGCCAAAGGTCCAAAGAGTGCCAGGGACAACTCCTCTAAAGTCATGGCTAGATCTCCCTGCTGGGACTCTAACCTGAGCTGCAGGCCTCATCCTCATTATGCCATGAAGGAATCAAATTACCAGTTAATGCTCCCCCAGAGGTCCACCCCTTAGTGGTGCGTGAAAGGTGACTGGTCATCACACAGACTTAAGTGTGGACGGGGAAATACCAGCAGAGAGGCGGTCTTGGAAGAACTCCAGCACTAAAGCCACTGGGCAGTTAATGGGTCAAACTAACAGCAAGAGTGAACTTTCACTATGGTATAAAGATTCCTTGTGGGGGAAGCTCTAGAGTTGAGGCTGGTCTCCGCAACCTCAGTTGAGATATAAGAGCAACCCTGGGACCATAAAAGGACCTGATGCGCCACCATACTTGCATCCATACTTTTCGTAAAGGTGCGGGGATATTGGTTCCAATATTGGAACGCTTCACCCCCAAAAGTGAACCTCAGGAACTTCCTGTCTTGAGGAAGGATAGATAAAAGGAAGTAAGTATCCTTTAGATCTATCGTGACAAACCAGTCCTTGGACCTGATTTGATTCACAATTAGCAGGATAGTTAAAATCTTGAACATGAATCTCCTCAGAGAACGGTTCAATTGTCGCAGATCTAAGACATGATGCAACTCCTAACCCTCCTTGGAACTATGAAGTACCGGCTGTAGAACCCGATCTCCTTCCCGGGAGGAGGGATACATTCTAAGGCGTCCTCCGCCACAAGGGACTGAACTTCTAGTTCCATCACCCGACCCTACTTGTGTGTTGACAAAAGTCATGCCACCCCCTATACACAGGACACACTGAAATAAATTTGGTAGAAGCCTGCTTTTAAGTAATCTTCTAGGGGGATCAGCCTCTCAAGGCCGACCTCGGGTTTGTCTCGTTTTCGATACCCTGAAACGGAGGACCGGAAAGGAGTTACCGAAAACGATTTTCAGAGTGCAGACGAGAGCACTGCCGGACTGTAAGTCTCATCTGAGGGAGCGAACCCGACACTTGGCTTCCCTTTATAGCTTCTGCCTAACACTGTCATATGTCACAAGGTAGTGCAGCACCAATCAGGATTGGACTAGTTGCACACGTGCTTTAAACACAGTCACGCTGAAGGCGTTTCCAAAAATTTCATCATACGATGCAGCGTGAGTTCCCTCGAAACGGAACAGTGATGTCATTCCAATAGTCTCAGTACAGTCAAATCACTAATATTGCTAAATATTAAGTGTCCACCTTACTATAACTATTTTAAGGTTCTAAAATGCAACTTTTAGGGGTATATAAGGTAAAAAGTTGAAGGGGGTAACACTTTACAATAAGGTTTCATTAGTTAACGTTAACTTGAACTAAGAATGAACAATACTATACAGCATTTATTAATCTAAATTAATGTTAATGTCAACATTTTCTAATACATTATTAAAATCAAAATATGTGTTTGTTAACATTGGTTAATGAACTGTGAACTAAAATGAACAAACAATGAACGACTGTATTTTTATTAACTAACATTAACAACGATTTATAAATACTGTAACACATGTTTTGTTAGTTAATACATTAACTAATGTTAACTAATGTAACCTTATTGTAAAGCGTTACTTATTGTAAAGGGTTCTGTTCCAGTGACAAGCCGTTGCAAATTTTAAAGGTAACATTTTTGCACATTTTAATAACACTTTATTTCAACACTTTAGATTTTCTACTAACTATGAGTAACTTTGCAACAACATGTAAACTAACTCTCATTAATTTGCAACTACCTCTCATTAGAGTATTAGTATACACATTGGTTAGGGTTGGAATAATTAGTTGACGTACTTGTAAAGATACTTATAGTCAGTAAAATGTCTGTTGGGGAACCATCAAAATAAAGTTGTAGCACATATTAAACAGACAGTCTACTACTCTAATGACTGGTATTTGATATGTAGTTGCAAAGTTACTTATAGTTAGCAGAATGTCTAAATCAAAATAGAGTGTTAAACACTTTTTTTTTCCTGTATAATTTGAAATAAACTGGTTAGTTAAATAAGTCTTATGCCAACATGTATAACATTTTTGTGTGTATATTTATGTTCATGGCTTGGCTTATTTTCAGTTGTAATCAAAATTACTCAAATGCTGTTGATAGAGTTGAACCTGTACTGAATTTTCCTTTAAACACAACAATACTCTAATTAAATCTCCCTATTGCGTAGCCATGTTAATAAAATTGTATATGGTCATCTCCTACCCTTTTCCTAATTTGCTTAAACAGCCTCTTTCTTTAGCATATAGCTCTGGAATCCATTACAAATCCCTGAGATAGACAAGTCATTTGCGCTGAAATAAACTGGAATCAGGAACTGTCCCCTTGACGTAATGTGACTCATTATCAAAATCCAATTAGCCTCAAACAGTGAGTGACAATGGAGAGTAGGAATGTAAAAAGCTTTATTATGTGTGTATTAGGCCCTCTGTGACAGAGTAGCGGAAATGAACTTTTTTTCTTTCTTTTTTGTCATTACTTTGTTAATTAGGGTGCACACACTCTCTTTAGAGATGTTAATGGGTTCATCTCCCTATTTCTAAACATTTCAGTTCCAGAAATATATTTTAATATTTATCAGAGGAGACAGAGAGAGATCCTGAGTCAGTCTTAAAGCTGAAAACGGGAGAAGGAAATAAAAGAGATTAGATCAGATAAAAGAAAGAAAATAAATGAAAACAGTCCTTGAATTTCTTCACTTTTTATTTTATTTGCCTACTTTGAATTGCTTTGCACATTTAATAAAAATGCCATCTATGCATTTAAAATAATTAAGTTTCAGTGGCTTAAAAAAACATTAAAAAAACAGATTTAACAACGATAATTTACACAAAATTTAAGGGGCCGTTTGCACAATACTAAGAATGGAAAACTTTGTATGCGTTTTGGCCATTCGTCTACTCTACAAAGACATTTTTGGGTGCCGGAAAACAAACTTTTCAAAAAAATATAAGTTATCATCTCTGTGTAAACTACAAAAACGCAAATTTGTGAAAACGGTGACGTCATGCGCATGCATATTATATGTTCATCCTATAGGCGTGTAGTGTTTACAAAGTGACCTTGCCAACTACTGGCCTGGAATGCAGAATACAAGCAGGGCTGTTCTCACGGCTCTCGGCCACGTCCTGCTTGCCACAACAGCGTTTTTAAATCGGATCCGTGTGAACGGGGATCAATTTGACAACGTTGTTATCTGTACAGAATAAAATGCGAAGGAAAATTGTTTCCCTTTTTTTGTACATCATTGACGTGTAAAGGTGCCCTAAATCAGGGGTATCAAACTCAGTTCCTGGAAGACCACTTTCCTGCAGAGTTTGGTTCCAACCCTAATTAAACACACCTGAACTAGCTAACCAAGCTCTTCAGGATCACTAGAAACTTCCAGCAGGTGTTCTGGAGATGGTTGGAGCTACATTCTGTAGGACAGTGGCCCTCCAAGAGCAAAGTTTGACACATGTGATTTAAGTACATCCATCCTTTATCCAAATCAGTGTTGTATGTTATTATAACCAACATGAACCAATCATTTTTTTCTTTTTTAAGTAGAAATAACAGCTTCTTTACCTTTGCTGTGTATATTATAATTGTATGTTTAGTGCTCGCAAATAAGTGAACAAATCTTGTTTAAAAAACTGTTGACGTGCTTGATGAAGATTTCTCCCGCTGTCCAACTCTCACTTTCATGCACACACAGCAGTGTAATGTTCTCTGTTGCTCAAAATGGGAAAACAGGGAAATGAGAGTGTGGGCTAAATTAGCAATAAGAACTTACTGCTAATGTTACTGTCCTTATAATACCCCCTTTTCTCTTTTCCAGCTCTTGAAGTCTGATCAATGTCCATGTCTCATGTGAAACGCTTTCAAAAACTGCGCCAGCACATCTAGGTTAATTGGTCGCTGTTCCCAGGGCCCACAAAACGCGTGATTTATGTAGCATTAGAGAAAAAACATTAATATGATCCTTTCCAAATGATGTTCTGGCAGAAAGCTTTTGAATTGAACATGTAGCCTTCAGATTCTGCAGATTTCCCCACCATGTTAATAACAATCTAATCTAAATTCCAAGGACATAAAGTCCAAAATAAATAAATGAATAGTGACAGAAGTGGGGAATGGGGAACTTTTGTGCAGAATCAGAACTCGAAAACATGAAAGTGTTAGATTTTTTTTTAATGGGAAAACATACCAGGCTGCTTGTTTAGAGTATGTTAAGAATTCTCAGATAGTTGAAGGCGTTGTTTTCATCTTCTTAATCAATCATTATCTCCATCATCATAATCACATTTCCTTCCAGAACTTCATACTTCATACTTTGGACAATTAAATAATATCTCAATTGAACCATGTAAGGCACTGTCATTGTTCGTAATTGGTCTTTCCCCAGAGGAGCTGAAATGCCAACGGTGTCATGTTGGCCCGAAAGCATCCCATCGTTACAGAAGAGCTGGAAGGTTAGGCTACATCGCTATGCCACTAATTAAAGCTAGTCTCTTCCTCTAACCGCTGAATTATAGATGACAAGTCATCAGTGGGGCTGGTTTATAATTACCAGCTTGCTAACAGGACTTGTTTTCCTTCTCGTGTTTTGAGTGTCATTGTTGGAATTATTCCTGCCTTTGATAGACCCAAGTTTTGCATCCTTCTCTTTTTTATATCTGAACATCATTTATGGAGTTGCAGACAACCTGCCTGTAGTCACTGCATTCCCCAGTTGGCAAATAATGCTGCATTTGTAATTTCCATTATTTGGAGCGACACTGCTCTCCCTCGCTCTCTCCCTTCCTCTCTCATTTGGGCCGAGAGATTGCTCTGGAAGGGTGAAGAGAGACAGCAATCTGTCAAGGCCATAGGTTACACTGTACCATCTGCCATGGAGTAAGATTACGAGAGTTTGGCCGGCTGGCATTGTTTTGACTGTCTCAGCTCAATCCCAGATTTTCAACTATGCTTCTCACATGCTGCACACGATAGAGGTGATGCTAGGGGTGAAAGAGAGAGGATGAGACAGAGAAAGAGGGAGGGAGGCAAAAGATACTATGTAACTGAATGCTGAAGAGGAAGAATAAATCAATACGCCATGTTGTGACCACCCATGCGCTGTTTGTAAGGGCCTGACGTCCTCTACTAGTAAAAGGAAATCTGTGTTTGTGAATACGTGGGTGGGTTGGAGGAGTTGTATAAGAGCCCATGTGTCTGGTGATCTTATTATATCCATGTTTAGATCCACAATCTATATTCTTATGCTCCATGATCCTGTTGCATTGATCATGTTGCTCAAGGGAAGCATATCGACTGTTTTGTGTGCTTGAAGATTTAGGGTATAATCTAGGAATCTTCTATGATTTGATAGCAAAATGTGATTATTTTAAAGGGGTCGTGAAATGGAAAATCGTAATGTTCTTGATATTTATCTTTAAAAGAGGTTACTCTACAAAAAATATATACTGCAAGTTTAATACCTGAAAGGTAACCCTCCATTTTAAAAATATGACTTAGTTTTACACCCTTTTAAAACAATCAAACTATTCACAAAATGGTCTCAGAAAATGGTCTCAGGCTCATTGTGCGTTAATGTTTTGAATCAGAGATTTGAGAGATTCGTTGAGTGAGGTAAACTTTCAAACCCATTATTGAGTTCACAGCTGACTCCCTCGCTGAACTGCAAATCCATTGTTGGTCATGTCAGATTTTAAATTAACCAGAAACTTTTACTGTGATATATTTTTTTTGTCTGTGAGACTGGCTGTTCATACATTACAGGGCTGCATTTACCAAAAGCATTGTAAGCCTAAATTGATCGTAGATACCATTGGTGACAATTGTTCTAGGATCAAATTAAGCTTATGGTTTTGGGAAACGCAGCCCTGTACAGTGTTGTGTAACTAGTATTAGTAGACAGTTACGGTTAAGGGTTAGTAGAATAAGTTGACATACTTGAAAAGTTACTTAAAGTCAGTAGAATGTCTTTTGAGAAAGCATCAAAATAGTGTTAGCAGACATTAAGCTGACAGACTACTAATACTCTAATGACATTAGTTAACATGATTTTGCCAACCATTCCGTATAATACAGAATCGTCCCATATTTTTTTTTTCTGTAAAGCTGCTTTGAAACAATATGTTTTGTGAAAAGCGCTATTCAAATAAATGAGAATTGAATTGAATTGAATATTTAAGCCATCAATGAAAGCCATACGGACCGCAGTGTGTCTCGTATACTCAGGCATATGCTCTAAATTGAGAATCAATCATTCTTTTGAGACCAATCATTCTTTTGAGACAAATCATTGTTTAATTTGCAGACATAGCTGAATTTGCTGAAGGCTTTAAGACCCAGCAGAATCCTCTGCCAGTTGGTTGCTCCCACTTCACAGTGAGCGGGACTCGCACTAACGGCAAATCCCTTCTTTTACTGCCCACGTTTTGATTTTGGCAGATAATTTTGGGGTGAATGCAAACAACATGAGTATTGTTCATGAGTCCAACATTCAGCAACGCAAGAAAACATGCATTCTCCTTGAGGGAAGACGTGATTAAAAAAGGGAAGACTTATTTCACTATTGTAAGTTAATGTTAAGACTTTTATTTTTACATTTAACTTGTAGAGTATTGGACCTCATTATTGAAAAACAAAATAACCAATAAAGTCTCAAGCATTAAAGGCAGCTCATATTAACCCTTTCAGTTCTCTTCGATTTAAAAATATGCATTTTCATTTATTCATTTATTCATTTATTCATTTATTCTTCATGGTTGCAACAAGATTTAGTAAAAAATTTGAAGTGTAATTGCTTAAAAAAATGCTTTATTGGCTGAAATTTCAAAGACGTTCAGTTATTATGCTTTCAAATGTTATGCCATCAATGTATCTCCTGACAAAAAAAATCAAAAAACCTTTTTAGATTATCGTTTAGATTAAAGGTTAATGATATTTAATATCCGTTGGTGTAGCTATTGAAAATGGGTAAAACAAAATCCAACAATTTGAACATGGAGCCACATGATCTATTGGTTTTAACAAAACCATTTTTTTCTTTTTTTTTCTTTTACAAAAGAAAAGTTTATTAAGAATGAGAATTCTTTATAGGATCTTTTTTTTCCTTTCCAGAAGTTGGCAACCCTAGTTGATATGTAGTTGCAAAATTATAGTTAGTAGTCTAATGTGAACCATCAAAATAAAGTTTTTTTTTTTGGAGCCAATGGTTCCCTGTGTGTAACACTCTATTTTGATTTAGACATTCTGCTAACTATATATAAAAAATAAAAAAAATTACCCATTTTTCAACTTTAGTTTACTACTTTATTCACAGTCAGCCTTCAGAGCAAACACTCTTCCTGCATTCTTAATATAAAATTTGTTTTTGAATCAGCAGCCCCTAATGAGTATTGTAAGTCCACAGTATCAGTTCAATCATTAGAGAAACAAAAGGAAGACTGAATTGATTTCATCTCTTGCCTTAAAGGATAAAAAAAATTGATTCCATAAACAACAATCTTGCTTGACTTCTCTGGTACATTCGAAATAACAACAAGGGCAACAGGAGAATATTGAGGTATTTACAGCCTGAAAATTTTCGCTCCAGGCTGGATTCCAGTATATGCGTGGAGCATCCAAATGCTCCCTAAATCGTACAGTAGTGTTTTTGCATGTGTGTGCGTGTGTGTGTGTGTGTGTGCACACTTGTCTGAGGCTGTATTGCCTCGAGCAAAGTCGGAACTGCAGGTTGAGGCATCACTCTGTAGTCACTAATAAGGAGCCTAATCTTATTCCACATGCTGTTATCAACAAACTGATGCAATACTACACAGGGATGAGGATATTTTACAGAACACTATGTTGAGTGCCTGTGTGAGAGAATCAGGCTCACACTTTAAGATTAAAAATATCCAGCCTTACACGTCAGGTAAGCGTCGACGCTCTGAGGAGAGTTTTGCCTCCATGTGAGTTTTGTCTGATCTTATCAATGTCTGCGGGTTCACTCTTTGCACACCTACCCAACTCCCATTAGGCTGAAGCTTGACAGTGCAATACACTCACATCATAGAGTATTGCTTCCAAAACACAAGCAGTATGTGCAAAGAAAGAACACCCCAGTGAAAGAGTTTCGTTCAAACACCTGCCAGGCATTTTCGTACAGTAGAATCAGAGCAAGGTGATCCTGGAGAGAGGGAGAATGATTCATCACCAGTAAACAAAAACTAATGAGATATTGTGATGTATAAACTATCATAGGATTTAATAGTAATATTGTTCTCTTTTAGCTGAGCAGATGTGTATTATGAGGCTAGAATTAGCCACCATAACAACCAGGGCAAATGGGGTATGTCTGTGTCCAGTTTCAGAGTATTTCCTGAGTGGGGCAGAGTTGACTCCTTAGCCCTCTAGAATCTAATTCCTCTACCATATTAGCAAACACAGAATGGGAGAGCATGAGTGCAATATAGTCACCTGCTAGTGCCATGACAAATGCCCAGCCATCATGAGTGAGATTGAGAGTATAATACGAGACAGCGAAAATATGAAAAAGGAAGAAAAATAAATATAAATAAACAGCTCTGCTGTTAAGTGGCAGGAGTTAACACACTTTATTTGTCCAAGTCAGTAGATGCTGGTAAAAAAGACCTTTAAAGTAAAAACAAACTGGCTGCATCCAAAATCGCATTTTGTCAGAGGTACTTCTAAATCAGTAATTACTTTGTGACCATTCGAAAAATATGTCCTATATAGTATGAATGTGTGAACTATGAATATAATTCTGACATATTACATCTGTCTTGAATGATGTCTTGGATAAATTCAGATATAGGCCCATGGGTTTCTAAATGCCATTATAGAGGAAGAACATCGGGGCAAACAATAGGATAGAGAACCAACAGACAGAGAGAGAGATAGAGAGAGATGAGCAATGGGAGTCTCTCTCCCCCACTGACATCTGGACCGAGGTAATAACATGCTACAAAACGTCAGCACAAGCAAACCAGCCATTAACATCTGTCTTTTGGCATGTTAATGGTAGTCATCTGAGACACTTTGCAGTGGCCATTCTCAGTGAGGTGTGTGTGTGTCCACGCATGTTTGTGTGGTGCAGAGAGGGGGCACAGATGCCTCTAGATTGAAATAGGCCTCACGGGCATCTTTATGTTATTCAAATGATCAATTGGTCTTTTTGAACTGCATGTTTTTTACTAGAAAATACACTTTCAATGCACAAAATAGTGTACATATGAATTCACATAGAAAATACAGTACACAAGATCTCAAAGTGGGTCTATTTTAAAACATCATGATTTAGATAAGTAGACTCAATTAGATCAGATCCAGTACATTTGCATCAGATTATCTTCTAGAGTGCATCTTAAGAAGCACATGAGAAATGCAGAAATACATGAGCATAGTTATCTATCACAACCCTGACCCAAACCTCAGCTATAACCTTAAACTCAGTTTTTAAAACTTTAAAATGTCCAGGGGGGAGATGCATGTAGTTTGTCTGAAAGGCATTTTAATGTGTAACTGATAGCTTCAAACTTTACACTTGGAATTATTATTAGTGCCAAATAAGAGATTAAGACCATGAAACATGCTGAGGAGACTGAGGTTCTTTTATCCAGAACCTTTTTAGAAATTATGGGGAATATCTTAACATGCGTGAATGAGTGAGATAGATAGAGAGAGAGAGAGTTAGTACTATTTGCTGTACTCTACTTTGAAAATGATTCATTTGTATTTTGAAAAGTTGTTTTTGAAGGGCAACTTCAATAAAGTGATATCCTTTTAAATCTATCAGAGAAAAGTACAAAGTGCTCACAGATGTATAATCCCTTAATGTAAAACAAAGTCCATTCATTTGAATTTCTTCATTAAAGATGCATTTGAGGTGCAGATATGCGAGCCCTGTTCTCTTGTTCTCGTGAATCAATAGAACCACAGTTCCAGATGTTGTTTAGTTCATGTTTGAACACTTGTATTTGGAAACATTGCTCATGATGGTAATGGACTGAATACTAATGATGCTGTGAGTTTCAAGATTTAAATACTCACGTCAAAATTTTACATACATTTTATTTAATAATTTTCTACAATGAATGACGCATCAGTCGTGATGGACCAGCATATGGAGCTTATGTATGAATCAACAAAGCATTTCTTTCACTATCCAGACATGACCAGTTTAAAGACATTTACAAAAAAATCCAACAAAGGTCACTGTGGAGAAGTTGGTCTGCTTGGAAATACATTCCATATTCAAATCTCTCAAATTGGGGATATTTCATTCTCCTTAAAAAGAAAAAAGAAAGAATAAAAATAGCGAGGAAAAAAACATCTT
This sequence comes from Semotilus atromaculatus, assembly GCA_031834385.1. Lineage (NCBI taxonomy): Eukaryota > Metazoa > Chordata > Actinopteri > Cypriniformes > Leuciscidae > Semotilus > Semotilus atromaculatus. The sequence continues at coordinate 4,800,663 of JAULUF010000009.1, forward strand.
TGTGGAGATTACAATCAAAGGAGTGTCATGTTCAATTTACAGGGTGATTTGTTCCTATTTCCCATTCTCTATTTCCCTCCATTTCATTCATTTATGTCACCCTGATACAAGTTATTCAGCTCAAGAAGATGATGGAGGTGGGACCTTAAGTATTTAAGATGACATTTTCCATAAGACAGACTGGGTCTAATGAGGAACAAGCTTCAGAATCAGGCTGTTACAGTGTCATCTAGGTCACTTGACCGGAGCGTTAATATTGCAGGGTTGAAATGGGCAGATTAGTGTCATGACAGAGGTGCCAAGAGCTGTAGTGATTGAATATAATAGATTTTGTCCCTTAATTTTCCAGTTAGATTTAGATGGATAAATAATGGAGTTTTGGAGTATTAGTAGACTGCAGTGGACTGTTAGGTTGGGGTAAGGTGTTTCAGGTTAGTAGAAGTTGACATACTTTCAGAGTTACTAATAGTCAGTAGAATGTCTCTTGGGGGACCATCAAAATAAAGTCTATTAAGCAGACAGTCTATTAAAACTGTAATGAGAGTTACTTGACATGGTTTGTAGAATGTCTAATGCAACTCTAATATCTAAAGCAAATCTAGCGACTGTCTAAAGTTTAGTTTTTTTTTTACCACGCCAGTCTTAATGAGCAGACGAGGGCACGTCTGCCCGTCAATGGTCCTCTGGGGATCTTTTTGGACTTTGTAGAGTGGGTGCTGGACACCTGTGGATCCTCGTGTTCTGAGTCTGTTCCCGAATGGGAAATTCCTGAGTCCGTTGCAGTGAGTAAAATTCACGAGTCCAATCCAGTGAGTGAGAATAGGCTTGTTCGACTTCATGCAGCGTTGCGCAGACTGATTGGCGGCTGACTTGAAGCAGTGCATGCCGCTTAGAAATTGTGTCCGACTTAAGCCAGTGGCGAAACCACGTGACTGATGTATGCCATCACATTCCGCAAGAATGATTCGAGAGCACGAGCACGAGCTCTGTTGACGACACAGCTGTTTCACGATTGGCCACATGACACCACATGACAATTGGACATTCGTTTCTGGATCTGTTCTGTTTCTAGATCTGTTTTCTAGATCTGTTCTAGAGAAACAGGTTTCTAGGTCCCGTTCCTAGATCAGGATGCTTTCTGCACACGCAAGGTCTCTCGCTCGCTTTCCCTCTCTGCCGTGCACATGCTACGCGGTTTGGAGCAGTCTCTGTCTCGCATGCACGCTAGCTCTAGATTCCGGGAGATTTTAACTAATTTGCGGTATAACTAGTCGATTACGAGTGGCTCAACAGGTAGATCTATAGATAAATTCATCTTTCAGGCATTTGACCGACCGGGTTGACACTTCAGCGTGAGAAACCGGGGGTGTGGCGTGTGAGCGTGTGAAACCAATCAAATACGTGTCTCACGGCCAATGCGTGAGAGTTGGCAGCTCTGGAATCTTGATGCAGTCTGCTGAAATCAACCTATGAAACTAATAATGAACAATTTGAAACTAAGTAAGCTTAATTAAAAATGTCTGTAGAGTCTGGACCAATCAGACACACACTAATTATTCATACATTATATTTAATGAATATTAAGGTCTATGAAACTCCCCCAAAACTAACATCACAAATGAAGTTACTATGTCGACCGGGTGTCCTGTTACAGAGCACCTTAAGCCTGATAACAGACTTTTACGACCTGAAAGGAATGTGGCCACAAGCGCAGGACAGAGACAATGGAAAGACAGAAACAATCTTTAATACAAACTTTGCTGCATTAGTCATAGACTAACTGATCTATGAATGAACATGCATAGAAACTGTGTGAATGATTTACTGTCTTGTGTACTATTATGTATAACATTATGGTATGTTTGATTGGTATGTATGTGGTTGTACAACCAACCAACGGTCAATGTAACCTCACCTGTATCATGTCTCCTACCTAATTAATCCTCACCTAATGACTCACACTTTGATGTACATCACCTTCCTTTAGAATGCAGTGTGGATTTGTTATATCTATCTGAGCATTACTGAACAGAAAAAGGTTGAGGCAGAGGTATAATCACTGTTAGGACAGAGACTCATAAATCTTGACCCCAGATGAACTTCCCACCAGAAAGTCCACTCCTCTCATTGGTAAAGCAAACTGAGAAAGGTGGGATCTTCTCGGGCTTTATTTAGAGACAGTCCACCGTGACCTCACTCTCTTGCCTTTTTTCATCTGACCACAACACTGTTCCTGAGGATACTGGGAATCCCTTCCCCCTTCCCTGGGGGCCCTAGGCCCAGCTGGCCGTGAGCACCATCGGCCATGCTTTCATGCTCCCAAAAGGGAGTCAGACTGTCTTTTCTTCAATCCAGAAACTGCAACCTTACCAACTGAAAAGGACAACCTCAGGAGTGTTGGCACAACGACTTCTCCTAAGGCAGAAGAAGTCCGTCGCAACTCACACCCTTTACTCTGCGTGTCCTCCCCGGACCAGGGCTGGTAGGCCACAGTCTGCACGCCAGCCATGAGAACAGAGTCAAACCAACCATGCAAGTTCATCATATCTTCTTCATCCAACGAAGAAGAAAATGATTGAGACTTCAATATTTGACACTCGCAGAATCATCAACAACTTCAATTTTCAACAACTTTGATAATAGTGTACACTACCCAGGCATGCAAGTATACTTTTGATTTGATGCTTTGAAAATGAAATGCTGATGTTTCTTCTCATAGTTACATGGAACTTCTCAATAGTTCCGTTTCCGGTTTCGTCCTATCACTAACCTATTTATGTATTTATTTGTGTACGTTGTTTAGTTTATGTATATTTATGATTTAGTTAATAAAACTTGTACATAATATGTATTTGGTTCTGATTTGCTGCAATACGGAGTCTCTTTACGATTTTGATTTGGCTACATGCTTAAAGCGCTGTACAAGCTAAGAAATAATTATTCTTCTGTGGCCATGGAAGGTGCCTTTTTCTTAGAATAAATGAATAATCAAAGAGTTAGTTGGACAAACTGATTAATTGATTGTAATACTAATTCAGCCACATCAAGTTAATCCAATTAACTGACCCAAATATTCATAATTAATAATAACAAGTTATTATTGATTATTAATATTCCAAAGAGCTGATTTTGTTACATGGCTTAGGAACTATAGGCTATTTAGAGGTGGATAAACGCAATTTAGAGGTGGATAAACGCACTTTGGAGGTGGTTAAACGCTATTTCCAAATTTTGGGAGGTGCATAAATGGCGTTTACGTTCGTTTTGCCTCCACTGGAAGGTTGGTTTAGCCTCAACCCGTAAGGTTGGTGGTTCAATCCTCGGTTCCACCTGACCAAGTGTCGAGGTATCCATGAGCAAGACACCTAACCCCAGCTGCTCCCGACGAGCTGGATGGTGCCTTGCATGGCTGATACCGCCGTCGGTTTATGAATGTGAATGAATGGGTGAATTTGAGGCAATATGTAAAGCACTTTGGGGGCCATTAGGTCTGTTGAAAGCGCTATATAAATGCAGTCCATTTACCATTTATATTGTGTCATGTTTATCAAAATAAAACTGATAAAAACCGTAGACCCCACTACATTGACAGTATAGGCTTATGTTGAACTTTAATGATGTTTTATTAACAAAGTTTGAAAGGAGCACGTTCAGATAATTAACACGAGTGGAGTACACTCAGCAATCAATGATAAGTGGTATATATAGATTCAGCAATCTCACCTCGATCCATTGACAGTTTAGCAGCAACCCTCCACCGCCCCTTCTCCTCACTTCTAGTCCGAACCACTTACATACGAGGGGGAGTACTCTGGGTTCGGGCCGAACGCCGAGCTCGGAGCCCTCCCCCCGGACAGCACGCCAAATACGCATTAAACCTTACCCACTCTAATTGTATGTAAGTGTGAACTCGTGAATTCTTTTACAAACAGATGCTGTATTAAGCAGTACATAAAGTATTGAATGAAAATGTCTCTGAAAAGTCTATGTATTTGACAAGATTGCGTTCATTTCACTTCAGCTGTGGTAAAGTATGTAAACGCAGCATCACTACGGGAAGCAGAAAGTGTCTGAATTCACGTCAGTTCTATCATCCTCCATTCCCTGCCTTTTTGTCACCTTGGTTTCTGATTGATTTGAGTATTCTGTTCAGGTGTGTCTTGTTAATTAGCTCCTTAGTTTGCTGTGCAAATAAGCCCTCAGTTTTAGTTATCTCATTGTCCGGTATTAGTCTTGGTTAAGCTGTTTAGTCATTTCTCCTGTGATTCCCAAAGTCGTCTGTTTGTGAATTTAAATAAAACTCCATCGGATTTCTATTCCTGCTTCAAGCGAGTGTCTGAACTATACAGCGTGATACTGACAATGAACAGTCGTATTTGTTTTAACGAACAAAGATACGGTAACAAATTTAACAATTTTAACACTAGAACTACCAAGGCGGTCATTTTGACCGTTTTTAAATTTTACAGTGTAATAACTTTGTTAAAATAAAATCAATGTGGCTGTAGGACTCTGACTTTTCCTAAATATGTGTATATTTTATTCTGACACTGTTATTTTATTAAAATCACAAAACACAAAACAGTTTTGACTATTTCTACCTAGAATGGCCATGGCGGTCATTTTGACCGCACGCATTATAGATATCATAAGTCCGCTACATTTCCCGCCATCAACGCGCTCATATTGTTCAAGAAGTGCACAAATGAGCAAGTTTCTCAGAGGGACTTCATCACGCGACTGGCAAGCGAACTTCGCTCCGACAACATGAATATCAAAAGCCACACAACTGGTGGTGTGATAGCCAGGACCCGGGCAGGAGCAGCAGCGGATGGAGAGAAGGAGACATTTGCCAAATGTCACAAAGTAGTGTGTGGGAGCTGCACACGAAATGCGGTGTTTGTGTGGACTGCGTACGAGTTAGTGAATGATGCGGTTTTTTTTTTGCGCCGTTCAAATTAGCCCTTTATTATTACCTATCGTAACATTGTATATCCATTTATTTTTAGATTTTGAATTGATTATTGAACTTATTTACAAACAGGGCTGTACTAAACGGTATGAAGCTTTGACGTTTCCTAACTTTTTTGCATGTCTATTCACGTGGTGAGTGTGGTGAAAAATTTATTTGTGACGCAAAATTTTCCTTACATTTCCTTAGACCTGTCGGGGCAATCTTTCTTTTGTGCTTGTTTTAAGGGCGATGACGTTAAGGAATTAAAGTGGCGCCACTGACGACAGGAATTAAAAGCATCATTGGAAAACTTAAAGAGAATGTAACAGTTTGACTCTTCTTCTTCTTCTTCTTCTTCTTCTTCTTCTTTAATGGCGGATTGCAAACAACTTTTAGGTGCATACCGCCACCTACTGTACTGGAGTGTGTATCATCATGTCACTTAATAATTAGTTAAATTCTATTCCACAACCTTGTGTCTTTCAGAAATTTAAATAGTGCCTCCCTGGTAATTCTTATATCCTCTCTCTCTCCTTCTGATCCCAGAATCCCTGCCAGATTCCACTCCCGCCCTTTCTGCTGAACCTTATCTTTAAATACCCGTCTTTCCACCTCATTCAATATACAGTACAATATTATGTGTTCAGCATCTTCTTTAACACCACAGTTCTCACATTTCTCACTTTGCCTTTTGCCCATTAAAAATAAAGTGCCATTTAGCCCTGTGTGATCCACCCTTAGCCTTGTCATTATAACTTCCTCTCTCCTGGTTTTTTTTTGACTCTTTTGTTTTCCCCTTTTTCTTGTATTGTGGTTTAGTCCTGTTCTGTTTTCCCGCCACTCATCTGTTACCATGTCTACCATTATTAGTTCACCTTCTTCACCTGTGTCCTGTTAATCACCTTCATCTGTATCACCTGGTTATGTTCATCAGTGTCTGTATTTAGTTTGTTCTGTTCAGTCAGTCCTTGTCGGTTGTTAGTCTTATTTAGTAGTGTTAGTGTGTCATCTGCCTGCCTGAATCCTTCTGTTTGTACCTGCCTGTTATTACTTTGAGTAAATTGTTGCAATTGGAGCTTTTTGCTTGTGAGTCCTTCTTCAACCCACACTACACTGTGACAGAACAACCGAACGCATCATGAGCTGGGAGCTCGCGGGACAGATCACGGCTTTGGCGCTGGATAGCCGTGATCTGTTCCACTTTACCTGGGGCTTTGTTCCACTCGCTGCCTCTTGCTTGTTGAGCGATGAGGTGATCAAGGCGTGTTACCGGCGGGGGGCCAAGATGGTCGACCCAAGGGAGCTTCCAGATCTCTCTGGTCTGGACTGGAGAGAGGCACTTTCCAGATGCCTGGAGAGCTTTCTCCCATGGCACGCCATGTCTTCACCGCTGGTCCCGTCCAGCCCAGCCGAGCCTTCACAGCTGGTCCCGTCCAGCCCTGCCGAGCCTGAGCTTCCCCGCAGCCCTGCCGAGCCTGAGCTTCCCCGCAGCCCTGCCGAGCCTGAGCTTCCCCGCAGCCCTGCCGAGCCTGAGCTTCCCCGCAGCCCTGCCGAGCCTGAGCTTCCCCGCAGCCCTGCCGAGCCTGAGCTTCCCCGCAGCCCTGCCGAGCCTGAGCTTCCCCGCAGCCCTGCCGAGCCTGAGCTTCCCCGCAGCCCTGCCGAGCCTGAGCTTCCCCGCAGCCCTGCCGAGCCTGAGCTTCCCCGCAGCCCTGCCGAGCCTGAGCTTCCACGCCAGCCACGTCCAGCCAGAGCTTCACGTCAGCCACGTCCAGCCAGAGCTTCACGTCAGCCACGTCCAGCCAGAGCTTCACGTCAGCCACGTCCAGCCAGAGCTTTACGTCAGCCACGTCCAGCCAGAGCTTCACGTCAGCCACGTCCAGCCAGAGCTTCACGTCAGCCACGTCCAGCCAGAGCTTCACGTCAGCCACGTCCAGCCAGAGCTTCACGTCAGCCACGTCCAGCCAGAGCTTCACGTCAGCCACGTCCAGCCAGAGCTTCACGTCAGCCACGTCCAGCCAGAGCTTCACGTCAGCCACGTCCAGCCAGAGCTTCACGTCAGCCACGTCCAGCCAGAGCTTCACGTCAGCCACGTCCAGCCAGAGCTTCACGTCAGCCACGTCCAGCCAGAGCTTCACGTCAGCCACGTCCAGCCAGAGCTTCACGTCAGCCACGTCCAGCCAGAGCTTCACGTCAGCCACGTCCAGCCAGAGCTTCACGTCAGCCACGTCCAGCCAGAGCTTCACGTCAGCCACGTCCAGCCAGAGCTTCACGTCAGCCACGTCCAGCCAGAGCTTCACGTCAGCCACGTCCAGCCAGAGCTTCACGTCAGCCACGTCCAGCCAGAGCTTCACGTCAGCCACGTCCAGCCAGAGCTTCACGTCAGCCACGTCCAGCCAGAGCTTCACGTCAGCCACGTCCAGCCAGAGCTTCACGTCAGCCACGTCCAGCCAGAGCTTCACGTCAGCCACGTCCAGCCAGAGCTTCACGTCAGCCACGTCCAGCCAGAGCTTCACGTCAGCCACGTCCAGCCAGAGCTTCACGTCAGCCACGTCCAGCCAGAGCTTCACGTCAGCCACGTCCAGCCAGAGCTTCACGTCAGCCACGTCCAGCCAGAGCTTCACGTCAGCCACGTCCAGCCAGAGCTTCACGTCAGCCACGTCCAGCCAGAGCTTCACGTCAGCCACGTCCAGCCAGAGCTTCACGTCAGCCACGTCCAGCCAGAGCTTCACGTCAGCCACGTCCAGCCAGAGCTTCACGTCAGCCACGTCCAGCCAGAGCTTCACGTCAGCCACGTCCAGCCAGAGCTTCACGTCAGCCACGTCCAGCCAGAGCTTCACGTCAGCCACGTCCAGCCAGAGCTTCACGTCAGCCACGTCCAGCCAGAGCTTCACGTCAGCCACGTCCAGCCAGAGCTTCACGTCAGCCACGTCCAGCCAGAGCTTCACGTCAGCCACGTCCAGCCAGAGCTTCACGTCAGCCACGTCCAGCCAGAGCTTCACGTCAGCCACGTCCAGCCAGAGCTTCACGTCAGCCACGTCCAGCCAGAGCTTCACGTCAGCCACGTCCAGCCAGAGCTTCACGTCAGCCACGTCCAGCCAGAGCTTCACGTCAGCCACGTCCAGCCAGAGCTTCACGTCAGCCACGTCCAGCCAGAGCTTCACGTCAGCCACGTCCAGCCAGAGCTTGTCCAGCCAGAGACCGTCCCGCCGCTGGTTCCGTCCAGTCCAGCCGAGCCCTCACCGCTGGTGCACGACAGCCACATAGAGACTATTCACGTCCCGTCTGCCCGGCCAGAGACTGTTCCAAAGCCTGTCCCCGACTCCATTATGGAGTCATTTTCAGATTCCGTCAAGCTCCCCTATAATTTTTTTGGGGGGGGCCAAAGGTCTTCGCCGTGGCTGCCCAAAGGCCCACGGCCACCTGAAAAATCCTCTCCGCCATGGCCGCCCGAAGGGTCCTCTCCGCCATGGCCGCCCGAAGGGTCCTCTCCGCCATGGCCGCCCGAAGGGTCCTCTCCGCCATGGCCGCCCGAAGGGTCCTCTCCGCCATGGCCGCCCGAAGGGTCCTCTCCGCCATGGCCGCCCGAAGGGTCCTCTCCGCCATGGCCGCCCGAAGGGTCCTCTCCGCCATGGCCGCCCGAAGGGTCCTCTCCGCCATGGCCGCCCGAAGGGTCCTCTCCGCCATGGCCGCCCGAAGGGTCCTCTCCGCCATGGCCGCCCGAAGGGTCCTCTCCGCCATGGCCGCCCGAGGGGTCCTCACCGCCATGGCCGCCCGAGGGGTCCTCACCGCCCTGGACCCCCGAGGTTTTGTCGGCTCCGCCCTGGCCACACCCACGTCCTGCTCCGCCCTGGCCACGCCCCCGTCCTGCTCCTCTCTGTCTTCCTGCACAGCCTTCTCCGCCCTGGAGGCTTCCTGCTCCAGACCACGCCCTCCTCAGCCTCCAGGGCGCCCACCCCCCCCACCCCATTGTTGTTATACGGCACGAGGACGTGCCTTTTTGGGAGGGGGCGTACTATAACAGTTTGACTCTTTTGTTTTCCCCTTTTTCTTGTATTGTGGTTTAGTCCTGTTTTGTTTTCCCGCCACTCATCTGTTACCATGTCTACCATTATTAGTTCACCTTCTTCACCTGTGTCCTGTTAATCACCTTCATCTGTATCACCTGGTTATGTTCATCAGTGTCTGTATTTAGTTTGTTCTGTTCTGGTCAGTCCTTGTCGGTTGTTAGTCTTATTTAGTAGTGTTAGTGTGTCATCTGCCTGCCTGAATCCTTCTGTTTGTACCTGCCTGTTATTACTTTGAGTAAATTGTTGCAATTGGAGCTTTTTGCTTGTGTCCTTCAACCCACACTACACCGTGACAGAGAAAGGTTCAAATGTAGATATGACATGACAAATTATTTTCAGAACGGCCATATGACCGTCAAAGTATGAACGGTCAGAATGACCACTGTGGTCGTTCTAGTAGTTATGGAATTCTGGTAGTTCTAGTGTTAACAAAGTTAATATTAGTTAAATGTTTAAAGTGTTACTGTTACATTTTACATTGCTATTTTTAAGCCCTATCCTAAACCTATAACCACTTCTTAAAGGTTGTATCAGTCATTTCAGGCCCAAAAAAGGCTGAAACATAAATGATCACATTCATCTAATCTTTCCTAACGATCCACTAGCTGCCCACCCCATAAGCATGCAGTCCAAAAACCGCGTCTCTGTAGGCAGCCTAGGCTCTGAAATCTGCACACAAAAACAAATGGATACACCACCACTCAAAACCAAAATAAACACTGTTCCAACCAATCACTGACAGGGGCGGGTGTTGTGAGGTTTTGAGCTTGTGCACGGCTGGACGCGAAGTCGGAGCAACACCCGCCCCTGTCGGTGATTGGTTGGAACACTGTTTATTTTGGTCTGAAATGACTGATACAACCTTTAACAATCTAAAAAAAATAAAAATGTTTAAATGAATGCAACACTTGACTGTGAGAGGAAAAAGTACAAATATACCAATATTACAAAAGAAGCACAAATCACATGATATGCAAAGCAAAGCTTAATTTTACTAGAAACACATGAACAGAAAGATCTATATTTGAACCTCTCACTCCTCCACTAAAGAGCAGACACAGCTTTTGTAGGTGCATTACACCCACAATAAAAAAATCTCACAGATGCTAATACGAGTACGACACATCCAAAAGGCAGCATTTCCCTGAGAGGTCTGTTTCGTAAACATCCAAAACATTAAACCGACTTGAAGGGCTTGTTAAATTATTAGGATTTCACTGAATATACATGCCCTGTCCAGATAGGCCTTCTGACTGCATAACCCCAGCGGCCACATTCTGGATTAGAAAATGCATAGGTGAACATGATAATGGGGATATGGCAAAGAGCATTTGTAAATAGTAAGGAGGAAAGCTTTGAATTGTTATGATCATGTGTCTGTGTTCTAAAGAGAGAGAGAGAGAGAGAGAGAGAGAAGGATTGCTTTCTCAATCTCTTTTGTCACTTTTTGTTATTGTTTTGTGACCCTGTCACTGGCTTAACCACATTCTCATAAACTAGAAACCGGAACAGAAGATGCAAGAAAAATTTCTTGCCAATGTCCACCGTCCCTGTCATTTTGAGGATTTTAAGGTTACTTGTTAATACATAGTTCAGGCATAAAACTCTAACCGGACGCTAATTGGTTCTTCTAACGCCGAGGTACCAGCCAATCAGAAGTACTTTCAAATCCACGTAACCATATTGTACCCTAGCCTGAGATCGGCACATTGCACTATTATGAAAGCTTCTGTTATGCCTTCTCCTACCCAGTGCTACCTGTAGAGATCTGCTATGGGGGTTCTACCGTTTTCTTGCAGTAGCCTTTCATTTTGTTTGTTACTTTGACTAAGCTGAACAAATTATTGTATTTGCTCAGCATCAGCAACGTAGCAGATCTAGTCCGCCAAAACCAAGCTATATGTATATTCCATGCCCCATGCCAACACATGCAACAAAAAATCAACTGTTAAGAAAAGTAAAACTGTTCATTGTTAGCTCAGGTCCATTAAATACGGATACTTATGTCAAATAATATCAACAAATTGATTTTAATAATGTATTAGTAAATTGTGAAATTAACATTATGCTTTAATTAATTAACAAATGCTTTAGAAGTATGTTTCATTGTTAGTTCATACTAATATGGTTAACTAATGTTAACACAAATGTAAAGTCAAGTTACCACTTCAGCAATTCACTGAAAGCAATTTATATCTATTTGCAATCATTAAACAGGTCAACATTTTAATTAAAGATTTGCATTGTCCCTTGACACTATTCTGTCACAACAGGCATTAAGTGAGAAAGAGCTTTGTGTACTCCTATACTGCCAAAACACCATTCCCCCATGTTTTCGCTCCATGGCAGTTTTCTCCTTTCTCCAGGAGAATAAAGTTACTGCCGCACTCCTGACGCCAGCTGTCGTTCCCAATTCCGCCTCAATGGTAAAATCGAGCCGTTTCTCCGGACCTGAATCTGTCATGGGCTCAGACACCTCGCCTCCGCAAGCAGAACATCTTTAGGTGACAGTAATGAGAACATCGCTGGGGCTCATTTTATGTTGGTGTGTGTGCATGTGTGTGTGTTTGTTTGTTTGTTTGTTTCCGCTTCCTATTCTTTTCCTTCTCGGTTTATGCATTATTTCTTTCTTCTCCTCCTCCTTTCCTCCACCTCAGTGTTTTTGGCGCCTTTTGACAGAATGCTAAACATTTCCTCGGGTGTCATTTCGTTTGTTGGTTGACCGTTACTGGATAGCTGATTTGCATTCCTTGACTTGACATGTACTTGATGACATAACATCATGTGTTAGCGTCACCTGGACAGGGAACTGTGGAGTGGTAAGAATCTAGCAACTGAAATTTCACACTGACTGTCACCAAGTGTCATTCATCACCACACTAGTGAACATGGCCAAGGGCCAAGTACTGAAATTCTAGAAATTGGCAAAATCGGCAAGATGTACATGCTCACTGCTTCCTTAACACCTGAAAAAAAAAAAAAAAACATTTAATTAATGAATACATTATTTTGATGTACATCTTTTTTTGTTAATCTTTACTTCATGTCTTTGAGCAAGACTTTCAGACTGTTACTGTTTTACTTAGCATTCATTCCTTCAGTAGACTTAAATATAGCACAAGCATTATGTCTTTTGAAGGTTGCAAACCATATAGCTCATTTACACAGGCGATGATACATTTAATCCTCAACAATCACCATCAGGCTCAAAAACAGTAGGCTACTTGCTGACAGTTTCTGATTAAATGCTGTAGGGTTAGCATAACCCTAAACCTAACCACAGAAAAAGCAAATAAATACTCAGCTGATTCCTCCAACCTTACAGTTCTGTATAATGCAGAGTTCTTAAACATAAATTATTTTTGGCTCACCAAATTTCCTTTCAGGTTGCTAAAAGAACCATTTCCTTTTAATTAGTCCAAAGAACCTTTTCCACTGCACAGAAATCTTTGTGCAATGGAAGGGTTTCGTGAGTTACAAGAAACCTTGATAGCCATTTAAGATCCTTAATGTCCAGAAACATTTGGAAAGGTATCTGATTTGAAACATTGGGTGATGTTCATGAAACAAAAGCAGAATGAATGTTTAGAAATTGTTCATAAAATCATTTAAATCACTCTCAGATCAATGCAAAAATGTGAGCATGGATTTATGAACGATTTACACAATATGTTTTGTTAGTGTTTTATTGAATACGGCTCATAAAAAAAGTGATTATGATGTAGATATTACTTTCCTCTAAATATCATTTTATAAGAAGACTAGGCATGTTTCAAATGCAAAGAGTCAATACCATGCATTACGGTTCTTGTCAGCATTGCAACCTTTTTATTCGTCTTACTAGTCAAATAAGCCGAAAATGCATATTGAAGCATTCAAGCATTCAATAAGCCACGGAATGGAGAGGTACTGAAGCGTTCCTATTGCAACAACATTATACCATTGCTCAATTTGCTGTTTGTTTGCAAGGGTTTCTTTTCTGAGCGTTTTGTCTAATTGGAAATGGAATCTTAATGAAACATTGATAGAAAAAAGGCAGTGGACCCAAACTCAATAGAGCACCATGGAGTAATTGTGGCTTATTCAGTATAGCCTTTTTTATTTACTAAAGTAAACTGCTTTTTAAAGGAGTAGTTCACACAAAATGAAAACTCTATCATGATTGTCTCTCTGTCATGTTGTTTCAAATTCGGACGCAATGTAGAGGCAGTTTTGTGCTCTTTTCTCATTTCACTCACACCAAACACAGAGATCTACAGTATATTTCTCAAAGCGCACAAACATAAGAACACTGAACTTAATGCAAATTTGGAATAATGAAACAACAATTATCCCACATGTAATGAACTTGTAACATGCTCTGATGCTTGTCTCTTTCCTATGCATACAAATGTGTGTTTTGCTCATGGGTAATATTTCATAGTTGTTGATCATCAATGCTAATTAAAGGTGCTTTAAGTGTTTTTTTTTTTTTATATCTCACATAAAATGTCTTTACTTCTTTTGAAGGGCGGTGTTTAGAGACTATGGTTTGTAGGGTTAAAATAGCAGGATGAAAGTTATAATGTCAAATGTAATAAATGTGCTAACATAGTTAAAGGTACAATCTGTAGGAATTTTGTAATAAAATATCCAAAAATCTCTTGCACAGTGTGATATATTTCCTGCAGTTGTGTACTTACAATATCCCAAAAGTCTCCAAAGACTTTTTATTTCAGAGAAATTCCAATTTTAAATACGTGGCGGTTTCCGCTTGTACTGCCATAGCCATGACGTAACCATGGCGACAGACATGGACAACTGCATAGTGCCAGAGAATGTGATAGTGCGTAACGTTTAGTGGCACGCTGTTCTTGTTTTGTTCAAACATTATAGACCATGGCAAGCAGACTGGGACAAAAAAGGAAAACTAAAATGAGGATCAATATCGTCGTGGCGTTTTCGAGATGCCGAGAGCTCCACGTCCGCGACTAACTTGAAGCAACACCGCTCTTTCATATACTTTATTAGACACAAGACAGGTGAGCAAATGTACATAAAAAATAGCCTGGCTAACGCCAGACCCAATCTCGTTGAGAATTGGGTCTGGGAACCACATGCGCAATTTCTCGTATTTGAGGCGTGGTTTCAGAATGCCCGTCGCAGTTTATTGGGTGCTAAGAATGTCTATCAAATATGCCTGTACGTAGCTCATAGCCAATCGTTTCGATTATACCAGATGACGTATGTAGAGCGACAGAAATTAGACAAGGAAGAAGATGATGGGAAAGATCTTTTTTGTAAACAATGCCGTTAAGCGATTATTGCCGTTTGTGCAAGATAAATATGAGGGTAGAAGGTATATATGGACACTCCACAGACATGTTTTCATCCAAAAAACCACCAAGTTTATCCGAGAGGTTAACAATATTAGGGGTGACAGTCGCACCGGAGTCAGGGGAATCGCAAAGATCCTGCCAGCGTTGCTCAAACATAATTTCCAGGCTGGAAAGAGACTTGCCCACATTCAGACAATGGGAAGAAGAGTTCCGAAACACGGACAGCAACATAGCCAAAAGGCAACGCGAGCCTACACCATCGAAGACCCCGAGGGCTTTGAAAAAGACCTGCCCAAACCCACCGAGTCCACGAGACATCTCCACAAGGAAAACCACAACCCAGGTATCATACGTTTATTTGTATTTTCAGTCGTTTCAGCTTCTTAAATAACATGCACTTAAATAACTATTGTAACAGCTCATTAAAATTAATATTAAATTAAAATCTTTTTTCAAAATGAACTTGCATTCTAAACTACTTAGACATTGTTCTAAGGCTGCATCAAAGAGTAGCTTCGCGTCTTCAGCCATGTTAAATCGATATAAACAAACTGTTTCCGTGTGTCGTATAGATGTCGTCATCGTCTAGATGCTCCCTCCCCGTTCTGTGATTGGTTCCCTAAATGAGGCGAAAAATCTGGCCATGGTATCCAGACTGCCTTTCAGCGTGAATTGAATCGCGCTGCGGTAAGGCAGTATGGGGAAACCCAGGCTACATAAAAAAGGGATCTATTTCCTTGCAACACATGCAACTGTCAATAATATCACTTATAAACAATGCGAGATACAAAGGCCTATATGACGTGACAGATCAATCATTATGCATATGTTGATTTACCTCAAAAACTATCAAGTGATCGTTATGCTGATGAAAATTATTGTTATATTGCTCTTTGTATTTATGATGGTAATGCTTTTTATTACTTGTGTTTTGACCGAGATTATGGCAGTGCAATTAAATACAATCGGATATGTGTTGTTAAACAATATTTAGCCATTACTTGCAAATGTTCGTTCAAATTTACTTTGAGTACGATTGGTTTGAACACGTAAAACAACACGGCATTAACCATAAACACGTAAAACTGTGCAGCATTAACCCAACAAATCATTTGACAAATAGCTGTAACAGGATAATATAGCATAACATTTCGCGTTCCTTGCAGTTAATTCATTATGGTGACATAAAATATTGCGATCAGACGTACAGGTAATACAAAAACGAATAAATTACCTCATCCGTGATCATGATTTATTAATTCCATAACACTTCTGGATGGTGAAAACGACATCTCCCATCGTTCAACTCTCTCTCATAGCGTCATCAAGCTTCGCCTTTGTTATTGTTGGTTGGAAAAAATTCTTACAGATTGTACCTTTAATTAATTGCATTTAAAATCATTCAAGCCAGTAAGAAGCTTAAGTTGTTTTTATAATGATGCTGTATATGAATAATCTAAAAACAGATTTGATCTTCATCAGAAATGTTCCTGTAAACTAAATGTAGGCATCATTGTACTCACCCTCATGCCATTCCAAGCCTGTGGACTTTCTTTTTTCTATGGAACACAAAAGAAGATAAAGTCGGCATGAAACGGAAGTTGCAATAGTCTTATCTTCCCTATTGAGATTTATGATTGAAATGGTTCTTGAATAAGAAAAAAAATGAAGGATGGACTTGATTTTGTCCATCTGGAATTTGAGTCGTTGTATTGTTGTGGTTTGCTATTGTCATGTCATTGACAGGTTGTTTATGTGTGTGTGTGTGCAGGTGTGTAGCCTCCATTGTGGGGACCAAATGTATTAATAAACATACTAAATTATGCTTATTTGAAAATGTAAAAATGCAACAAAAAAAAAAAACAATTATGGGTACGTTTAGGGTTAGAATATAAAGTTTGTACAGAATAAAGACCATTATGACACGAAGATAGCAAAAGCTAGTGTGTGTCTGTGTGTGTGTGTGTACCTCACTATATTTTGGGGATAAAAATTTTTACCCAGAAGTGACCAAAACCTGACAAAATCTCCAAAAATCTGCCTTTAGGGACGTCCTTGTTTGTAAATCTGGCATACAAATAAAGTAATTATAGTTTTTTGGGGTTTTTTAAATGCAGTAAGTTTTGTGTGATGGGTAGGTTTAGGGGTATGGTTAGTGTACAGTTTGTACAGTATAAAATCCATTACATCTATGGAATTTCCCCATTTGGATATCTAAGTAAAGATATCTAAGCGTGTGCGTGCATGCGTGCGTGCGTGCGTGCATGCACACATACAGGTTAAATTTCATGATGACTTCAAGGAAAAAAAAAGAAAGAACTTCTACTAAAGAATTCCTTCAAATAACAATAGCAAAGTAATTACCAAACAAGTTCCTGACCACTCACTCTGGCTTTCAGAGTTGTGTTGGCAAACCATAGATGTAATGAAGGTGAGAAGTGGCATGACCTTTACTTGAGGACGCAGCACTACTTGTAATGATGTCATGGGGGTTGTGCTGACATCATATCACCAGCATGGCTGTTCAATCAATTTTCAAACACTCTCTCCCTAGCGAGAGTATTTGCCTGATTTTGATTAAATTACCCTTGAATCGGCAGGCAACCCTAGAGACTTGTTTTCTGCTCTTTCTCTCTCCCTCTCTCTTTCTTTCTCTCACTCGCTCTTTCTTTCTCCTGCTTGCTTGCTCCCCCTCACCCTTTTTCATTTTGAGGTTTAACTTGACTCAATTCCAAATCGAGATTGTACCCTTGACCTCCCAGGCTGCCTCCATTAATAGCGTCTGCTGAAGCGTTTAATAGGTTTCAGACGCTCTAAGTAGTCAGTGGGCAGACTCCTTTGAGTAAATGGTTGTTATTTTTGTCGGCCATTTTGTGTGCTACCTTGAGTTATTAAGCCCTTATCATCTTGACTTGTAAACCGATTCCTGAGAGAAGTGTCATTCACTGACCCAGGTCCAGCTATAAAAAGGCTAAACAACATCTTTCGATAAGGGTGTGGGGGGTGGGGGATACTCCACAAAAACAGAGGCGAATAAGACAAACAATTTCTTTTTCACAGTCTTGAAGTCGGTGAGAAGCATGGACATAATTTAAAATGAATCCGAATTTAAAGGACTGCTTTTGGCTTAAAAAACCTGTAGCTTCGAGGGTGTGGTCTGTTCTATTGAGAGACTTCTATGCTTGAGGCAATTTTAGGTGTATTTCATTTCCTCTCTGATTTGACAGTTTCTTACTTAAGCAAGCTGGTTTCTATGCATATCATTATAATGTAACAGATTGTTAGTTAATTGCAGTTGAGTCTGGAGGCTTCGCTTTTCTGCAATCTTTTTTTCTACACAGAAAAAGAGTTGGGGCAAAACTCGAGATGCATCCCCAAGTAAGACGGTTTTAAGTACTGATATCCTAAATACCTAAATTAAACCAAACATGAGTTCTGACATATTCCAGCTGGGCTGTTCTGAACATAGATACGAGGCCATACACTTACATTGATCTAGCTATACCACTGTCCTCAGGGAATGAATGGATTAAAATGATATATTTTATGATTTATGCCACTAGCTGAACCTCTGTTGTCCCACAAACTATTTTGAGCATTAAAGCCCATCTTAAAGCGGTTGGACTGTTTAGCCCTTCCTTCTCTCCCTCCTTGAAAAACATCTTATAGTCTGTCAGACATCCAGAAAGGAAGGAAGTGTTAAAAGAGACATCACATGAGAATATGTAAGCCCTTTGCTTTGTATATATGTATATATATATATATAATATATACACATCTATATGAGCCAATAAGCAAGTTAAATTAGTGTTAGAATTTGCTGTCCCTCATCCATTTTATTCTGGGTGTGTTATTTTAATGTCTGATGTTCCGCCATGGATTCTCCCAAAGGCAGCTTTAGGGAAATCATCCATCGGCAGCAAGATTCCGTAAGAAGCAGATTTAGATGCAGCCACTGCACATTACACTCCTCATAGAGAAATGGAGCTGCTTCTTTTTTTTTACAAGCCATATTATACAAACATAGAGCTAGCAAAACACCTTAGGTTGTAAGTCTCTGTCTCTTTCTCTTACAAAGCAAAGAGGAACAGCAGACGTCACCATCATTTGGTGGTGTTTATTTATTTATTTTTGCTGAACAACGTCTCAGCAAAAATGTGTTCTTATATGAGACCGCTAACATCATGTGCCAGAAATAATTCAACTTTATATGCGAAAAATCCTACGGGCTTCAGTACACTGTGGAGCATGAAGGAAATCTGTTTACATTTGGTTTCGAAAAGAAAAGAAAAGAAAAGAAAAGAAAATAAAAGCCATTTCTTGTTTGGAACAGTAGACCTTAGCCTTGAAAGAGTTCATAATTAAATACAAAAACATTAATGTATGTTCATGCTGTGTCTGTTTGATTGAAGGACATCAAAATAATTTATATTACCACGAATGGTACAAAAAAAGAAACTGAAATAAGCATGGGTTCAGATTCCTTAGAATAGTGACCACTATGCATTAAGGGGCTTCAATAGTATAAAAGTACTTTGTTAGTTCATTGTTTTCAAACCAGTAACGTGTTAGCTTTGTGACAACAGGTTTAGGGTGATAATTACATCTTTTTTTTGTGGAACACAAAAATAACTTAATAATAGTGCAATAAATGTCCAAGCTGTAATAAAAGTGTTCTCAAAAGGTTTGTTATATAATTCAGTGTTTAAATCAGCAATCATCCTGTCCATTGAAAGCTTTGGCCCTTTGATGAGGGAAGTCTGCAAAGGTCATCTATGGCAGTGATCCCCAACCCCCGGTCCCCGGACCGGTGCCGGTCCGTGGACCCGTTAGTACCGGGCCTTGAAATATTCCCTGAATAATTTTTTTTTTTTTGAATAATAAATTTTTTTTTTTTAAGTGCTATGACATGTCATGTTATGTTATTTAATCCAAAACATAAACAGTAAATAGATAAAAATGTGTTTCTTTGAGCGCGTTCATTCCGATTGCTTAGCAACGCGTCGTATCTGAATGGACTGCAAAAAAAGATAGGCTACCGCCGGTAAACTGGAGCACTTTGCTAGCACTTTATTCAACTCAAAGAAACGTATCCTATATGATATTAATCAGATATATACAAAATAAACATAACATTACAAATTATAACTGCACAAAATTACGAGAATGCACAAGTGAATTTGAACTATGTCCCACTGAGCAAGCGACGTCTGTGGACATACAAAACAGGTTGATATCCCGTCCGTCCGTCCAGGCCGTGATCTGAACGTCCATTGACAGCCAGAATTAGTCGATTAATGACACTGAGAAATTATGTCTAATCTGGCCATAATCTAAACGTCCACTGACAGCCTGAACTAGTTGAGAAAAGACGTTCATACTGACTATAATCTGGACGTCCGTTGACATCCAAAAACAGTCCATAAATGACGTGAATAAAGATGTCCAATCTGGCCATTATCTAAACGTCCACTGACAGCCAGAACTAGTTGAGAAAAGACGTTCATACTGACTATAATCTGGACGTCTGTTGACATCCAAAAACAGTCCATAAATGACGTGAATAAAGATGTCCAATCTGGCCATTATCTAAACGTCCACTGACAGCCAGAACTAGTTGAGAAAAGACGTTCATACTGACTATAATCTGGACGTCTGTTGACATCCAAAAACAGTCCATAAATGACGTGAATAAAGATGTCCAATCTGGCCATAATCTAAACGTCCACTGACAGCCTGAACTAGTTGAGAAAAGACGTTCATACTGACTATAATCTGGACGTCCGTTGACATCCAGAAACAGTCCATAAATGACGTGAATAAAGATGTCCAATCTGGCCATTATCTAAACGTCCACTGACAGCCAGAACTAGTTGAGAAAAGACGTTCATACTGACTATAATCTGGACGTCCGTTGACATCCAGAAACAGTCCATAAATGACGTGAATAAAGATGTCCAATCTGGCCATTATCTAAACGCCCACTGACAGCCAGAACTAGTTGAGAAAAGACGTTCATACTGACTATAATCTGGACGTCCGTTGACATCCAGAAACAGTCCATAAATGACGTGAATAAAGATGTCCAATCTGGCCATAATCTAAACGCCCACTGACAGCCAGAACTAGTTGAGAAAAGACGTTCATACTGACTATAATCTGGACGTCTGTTGACATCCAGAAACAGTCCATAAATGACGTGAATAAAGATGTCCAATCTGGCCATAATCTAAACGCCCACTGACAGCCAGAACTAGTTGAGAAAAGACGTTCATACTGACTATAATCTGGACGTCCGTTGACATCCAGAAACAGTCCATAAATGACGTGAATAAAGATGTCTAATCTGGCCATAATCTAAACGCCCACTGACAGCCAGAACTAGTTGAGAAAAGACGTTCATACTGACTATAATCTGGACGTCTGTTGACATCCAGAAACAGTCCATAAATGACGTGAATAAAGATGTCCAATCTGGCCATAATCTAAACGCCCACTGACAGCCAGAACTAGTTGAGAAAAGACGTTCATACTGATTATAATCTGGACGTCCGTTGACATCCAGAAACAGTCAATGAATTACGTAAATAAAAGATGTCTAATCTGGCCATAATCTAAACGCCCACTGACAGCCAGAACTAGTTGAGAAAAGACGTTCATACTGATTATAATCTGGACGTCCGTTGACATCCAGAAACAGTCCATAAATGACGTGAATAAAGATGTCCAATCTGGCCATAATCTAAACGTCCACTGACAGCCAGAACTAGTTCAGAACAGATGTTCATACTGCACTGTAAAACAAAATCCAAATTTTACAGTAAATAACTTCCTATTTTCATCATTGTGGTGGCGTTCATGTGTGTTCAATTAGGGACAATCCATACAAACAATCATTGCTAAAATACAGACTGTCACAGTGAGAAGATCTTTGTCCTTTATCAATGCTATACCTAACCACTGCAGTCAACACTTTGGAGTATCCATGCTGTTAAATAAAAGTCTGTAGACAAGGGTTAAGGTTAGGGTTAACCCCTTAATTTCTAACCCAGACCCGGTTTCACAGACAGGGTTTAGATATAAAGCCAGGATTAGGCCTTAAATTTGGGCATTCAATTATAGCTTTTAAAAATGTACCTTAGAAAAGAAAAACATTACTGGTGTGCATCTTGAGACAAAACAATGGCACTGACATATGTCAGTACAAGTTGCTTTCAGGTAATATACAGCTCAAACGTGCATTTTAGTCTGGACTACAGGTTTAAGCCTTGCCTGTGAAACCCGGGGTATTATGTTGTAACTTAATTATGCCAATGTTAGCAAAGTGTTGCGTTGGACAGAGGGATTAACCCTAAACCAACAGGTTGTGTAACAGTACCACACAGGGTGAAAAAGCATGTTGACATTTATTAGGCATTAGAGTGTTTCTAAAGGAAAGGTCAAGAATTTGTGAAAGTGGAAAAGGGTCATTAGGGGGTCACATGAAGTAACTCTAATGTCACCACCATGATACCAATCCATTAGTTTTTCACATAGGTCTACATACAGAATTATATGAATACATGTTTGCTCTGTTTAATATACTGTTTGCTCTATTAAATTGCTGTTTATCAGAACAGTGATAAATAAATGTTATTATGTTATACAAGTTACTGTAAGTTTAATCTTTCATTTTTTATCTTTCATTTTTAATCATGCACTGCAATGAAAACACATTAAACCAATTGATTAAATATAACAGCCAGCCTACAAATACAAATACAAAAGAAATAGCACGTGTATTTTTTTTCCTATTCTTTCTTTTAAAACATTTCATATTGTCCTGTAATTGCAATGTTTTCACACTATTGGCTGTCTCTACGAGTTGTTTTGAGCATGATTGGTTATTCTGACTGTCATCCAGGAATCTGGCCAATGACAACTATGCGCGCCTTTACGAGTCAAGTTTGAAAATACGTCAGTTGAAGTGAGTGGGTGTGTGTGCTGCTGCTCGGGACCTACTTCGGTTTTTGTGGCTTTTTTACATTGTTTAAAACATGGATTATTTTACATCGGACTGCTAAATGTTTATTTTGAGCGAGTTGCGGGATGTAAATGAAGAACAAACAAGGATGGACAACGGACATATTGCAATCTACGGAAGGTAACGTAAATAACTTTTTATTTTATACAAATTCTAATACATCAAAATATAGTGTATTAAATTGAGAATCTAAACGCGATTAGAGCAATATTTATATTAGTACGGTATTCCAATGTATTAGACTAATTATGTGCTGAGCTAGCATGTGTATTGTCAGCTAACTAGTTTATGATAAAAAATTAAATAAAACTCAGCATTGGAGCTTTACAATGAGTGAACTGAGAACATTCTCTTTAGACAGAGGAACTCGAACCACACTCCTTGACTCTAGAAGAATCTGCAAACTAACTTTAGGCTTTTATTATTGTTGATCGCGGGATTTAACGTTAGGTCTAACGTTATCGATCAGTCAAAATAACGAGTGATTGTATGCTTTGGAGCTGGTGAGTCAATTTTGCAAGCTTTTGCAAATGTCTCTGTTAGTAGCCTAAGTAAAAACAAATAGGCCTAGCTAATATTGCTGTGTGTGTTTCCTTCATGATCCAGGCATTTTGGGAGTAAATATTATCCAGCCACACGATCTTCAGATGGTGAGTATTGTCATAAAATACACGTGAAATAGAGGCAGACGTACACTCTGCTCAAAGGCACACTGGTTCAAACCCTCCAGACAATGTTTTATCTTCCATCTTCTTGTGTTTACAGGCCTAGCTGACCCAAAAATAAATGTCTAACTTACTTTTGTGAAACACAAGAATGTTGGGAATAAAACAACTGTATGTTCCATTGCATGAGAAAACAAAAACAAAGGCATTTCTCAAGATATCTTAATTATTGTTCTACATAAGAAACTCATACATTTTCAACATGAGGGTGAGTAGGTTAAATAATGACAGAACTCTTCTTTTTTTTTGGATGAGCTATTCTTTTAAGGACATTTGCTAAATTAACCATGGTTTTTATTATAGTAAAGGTGTAGAAACCATGTTTTTTATGGTGGATTGATTACAATCATTTATTACCATTTGGTTAGTGTCGCAAAACATTGTTAATTTTAGTAAGGGTTCTCCAGATTTATATAACACTTAAGGAACACATTCAAAATGGTCCTATGTCACTCAGATCAATAATCTATTAACACACTTTTTAACTTTTTTTTTTAGATCAAGCATTGGAAAAATGTTTACGGAGCAGAACAGGCACCAACAGAGAAACAAGTCCATCACTATAGTAAGTATCCACTGCAGTATCTAAAACCGTAGTCAATTTTAAAGGCACAGTGCACTCCAAAATAAAAAAAATCTATTTTTTTCCCCATGCCATTCCAGATGTATATGACTGACTTTCCACAAAGATTTATTAAAAAATTATCCTTTATTGTAAGCCAATATAATGCAAGTGCATGCACCAGAAACTTCATACAGTACAGCCTGCTGTGTTGTTCACACAAGATGTTTTCTGCATTTATCATGTGAGCTTTACAATGCTCTTGGACTTTTTGACCTTCAGCATTTTGGTGTCTATTCACTTGCAGTATTTGACACACGAACACAAGAGATGGATAATTTTTCTAAAAGTCTAGTTTAATTTTTCTAAAATGTGTCCATCTGAAGTTAGAAAATCACATACCTTTTCGGACGGCATAAGGTAGAGAAAATAAAGGGGGTATCAGTTTACTCTCCTTTAGCTACTATTTATAAACCTTACATGTGATTTCATGAATTTACAATTAAAGGGGTGTTCCAAGCAAACAGCTGTGTGTTTATATTAGGAGTGTACGATTCAGAAAATGTCACGATTCCGATTTTTAGGCTCACGATTCGATTCAATAGCGATTTTCGATGCAAAAACGATTCACAGTATGTAAATGTAGTTACTTTTCCTATGTAGGTATTAGGGATGTGCATCTCCATAACTGAGGCCGATGCGATATGCATCTCGATGCATAGCCAACGATACGATACATTAAAGATAGGCTACATATAAGCAGCTACCGATGCAATGCAATGCGATTCACTATTATTACGATGCGGTGCGATTCGATTTCAATTCAACGCGATGCGATTCAATGTAATACGATGCAATGGAGAAAAATATGATGCTATGCAATTCAATATGGTATAGATAGTTATAGACTTTTATTTATTTTGTTCAAACATAGAGCAAATCATAAAGTAGCTTTAAGTGCCATCTGACTTTTAACGCATGGCTCTTTCACATACAAAAGATTTGGTTTTCACAAAAAAAAAAACATCGCGTTGCGACGTTCGTCTGTTATAGGACAACTTAGTTTGAATAAATTTTATTTTGAATTTGAATTTGCTCTACGTTTATTTAAAATTAACAGCCAGACAACTAGCAGTGACTGAGCTTTCCATTAAATGAATCACACACAGTAAACAAATCCTTAACAAAAAAAAAACAACAGGCCTATTCTGGTGGGTGCGGTGATGCAGTGGTGACGCATTCATGTAACATGTAAGGATGGCGCTGCCAATAAGCACCTAAAATCTGTCACAAAGAACCAGCAAAAGTAATGATTATGAATATGTAAAATATAGCAATGAGATATTTTAATTATTAATAAACAAGTGTTTTCTTTGCCAGTGTCGGCTGCAAAGATGAAGTTGACGATGCTGACTCGCGATCTTCGCAGTAGTCAACGCGCCAGAGAGAAATGCAAAATTCATACGGATTATCTGCTTATTACATAAGCAGAGAGCAGTCTGTAGTCTTGTTTTCTTACATTTTGAATTGTTCTGTTTAAAAGTAGACATGTCTGTGAGGCAAGGAGGCTACCTTATACGCTGAGTTTCGGTTCATTTATGAGACGAGCTCCAGTTCACGCGCCAGCGCCTCCGTGTTTATCGTCTGTTATATTTAAGATATTTTAATAACACGGTTTTGGCGGTAATAGAGTTCTAATGACGGTGTTCAACTATAACCGTCGGTCTCACGGTTATATAATAACGGTCACACCCCTAGTTTTAACAAACAATAATAAAAATAAAAAAACCTTTCACAAACATATATTTATTTACATTTGAATACAGTTATTAAAGACCTATGTTAGGGGTGTAACGGTTCACAAAATTCACAGGTCGGTTCAATACGATACACTTGTGTCACGGTTCGGTACGTTTTTGATACAGCAAAAAGAAAGAAAAGCCAGAGAAATTTCCTTGATTTAATTTTTTTAATTAAAACTAACATCATAAAGTATGTGTGTGTGGAATGCTTTATATCAGGCTTGATGTAATTTTACTTGATTTGTGATTTAATAACTATCTTATTTTATTGATTCGAGTATTCAAATTTTCTATGCATCTCTGCTGCAAGCTAAACCACAACAGTGGCGTTTGCATTTATTTATTTTACATGTTTATTTTTTTGCTTTGATTGTAGCTGCTGTCATGAAATGGGACCCAGCTGCAACAGAGGCCCAAATAAAGTCTGCAGCCGATCATCTGAAACATGCCCCCGGGAGAGTCGGGGCGTGCTGCTATAAATGAAGCTTGTGAAGCTTATAGCAGCCACATTTTGTTAATTGATATGTTATACTGTTTTAACAACATTTTATAGATTGTTTAAAGGGAAATTGTGTTCATTTATACCTTTACTGTTCTGGCTTTTAAGTTTTATTGTGTTTATTTATACTTTAATGTTCTGGCTGTTAAGTTTTGGTCCAGCAGAAAAAAATAGTAATAAAATATTTATTTTGAGATTTAAATAGTTGATTTCTTGGAGTGATCAGTTTGGTTTACAGGCAAATGGTAAGCAGTTTATTACAATTATATTGATAAGATATACAAATGCAAGACTTGTATATACACTACACAGTTGCCGTATTCAATTGAGTATTCAATATTATTAATATTCTTTAAAATCTTATTTAGGTCTGTGTGTCTGCAGTTTCATGACACGACAACTATTAACAATGAGTAACTGGGTTTTTCTCAGTGAGAACTAACTCACTGCCACTGTTTTGTACAACTTTTATTCTGGCTGCCTTTAGATGTCTAACAATTACGTCTGTAGCACGTCTTTAATTTACGTCTAAACAATGTCCTGAAAATACATATAAAAAACTTTCATTCTGGCTCCTGTGAGGATGTCTTCTGGATGTCTAACAATTACGTCTGTAGCACGTCTTTAATTTACGTCTATACAATGTCCAGAAAAGACGTATAAAAAACTTTCATTCTGGCTCCTGTGAGGACGTCTTCTGGATGTCTAACAATTACGTCTGTAGCATGTCTTTAATTTACGTCTATACAATGTCCAGAAAAGACGTATAAAAAACTTTCATTCTGGCTCCTGTAAGGACGTCTTCTGGATGTCTAACAATTACGTCTGTAGCACGTCTTTAATTTACGTCTATACAATGTCCAGAAAAGACGTATAAAAAAATTTCATTCTGGCTCCTGTGAGGACGTCTTCTGGATGTCTAACAATTACGTCTGTAGCACGTCTTTAATTTACGTCTACACAATGTCCAGAAAAGACGTATAAAAAACTTTCATTCTGGCTCCTGTGAGGACGTCTTCTGGATGTCTAACAATTACGTCTGTAGCACGTCTTTAATTTACGTCTATACAATGTCCAGAAAAGACGTATAAAAAACTTTCATTCTGGCTCCTGTGAGGACGTCTTCTGGATGTCTAACAATTACGTCTGTAGCACGTCTTTAATTTACGTCTATACAATGTCCAGAAAAGACGTATAAAAAACTTTCATTCTGGCTCCTGTGAGGACGTCTTCTGGATGTCTAACAATTACGTCTTTTAGACGTGTTCTAGACGACTTTTTGCTCGCTGGGGTGCCATTCAGAATGACTCATGTTGTGGACGCGCTCTTCCTGGAGCAACGCGACACAGCAACTAAACCCAAATAATTCACAATGTTTTATTAAAACATTGTTCTCTTTATAATGTTATATAATATGACAGTAGGCTACCAACAGTCATTATTAGTCGTGCAGTGTCGTTTGAGCTGCGAGCGCTGAAGCTGAAGAGTATCACCATACACTTTACTACATTAATTTTTAACCAAATGCATCCTATATGTCGTGAGATAAATCAGATATAGATAGGCCTACACAAAATAAACACAATATTACAACTTACATTTGCACAAAACAAAAGGCTGCGAATGCACACGCAAACTTATAGTCATGATAGTGTAATGAACCGGCGCGCTCTCTTTACATGTTTCGCGGTTGAGCAGCACGCACGCGCATGAACCTGCTTATCGTCGATTAAACGTTAACATCCCTATTTTGCACCAAAACACCAAAGCAAATTCCTTGTATGTGAAAACTTGGTACATGCCAATAGAAGTAAATTCAATGTAAAATTCAATGTAAAATACAATTTGCCATTTCTGCCACCTGCTATGAGTGAGTGCTGTGTGAGTTGCTTTTGAAGTAGACCTAATTGTATGGGAGAAAAGGGAAACATTTTGTGAACCGGTCTGAAAGTTTAAAAAGATTGGTATATTCATATAAGTAGCCTTTGTTGCCACCTAGTTCATTATATGTAAAGAAATTATAGGCTGTTACTGTTTTACACAGTGATATGTTCCGAATCCAAACGATACATCTTAAAATTGAGGCATTAAAATTGACAACTGGTCCCTGGAATTTTTTTTATGAATTTGCTGGTCCCTGGCACAAAAAAGGTTGGGAACCCCTGATCTATGGTATAACTAACCATTTAGGCCTTGCTGAAAGAGGACTCAACTATAAATATGTTGTCCTTTTTTTTATATCATAATGGGCTAACTTAAAATCATACCCTGAACATAGTCAGTCCGCTAGGTATGAACTCAGATTTTATCTCATCATAAGTGCCACACCCCAGAGGCATGATGATGGAAGTGTGAACAACGGTTTGCTTCTGTTGTCTTTCCAACACTCTTTTGCTCCCCCTGCATTTCTGTTTTGTTTACCAAATGGTTAGAGAGGGCAGATTAATAGCGGTCCAGAGGGCAAAAGGTAATGAAAACTGGAGTAGTTTCCCTCCTGAGACAAAAGAGCCTGTGCAGAATTAATTATGTCTCTCCCAAAAAAAAAAAAAAAAAAAAAAAAAAGCTTGTGCTCACAGGAAAAAAAAAGTAATACAAATATTTTGGAATTGGGAGCTCTTGCAAAGGCTCAATGTTTTAAGCAACCATAACGTTCTGTAAGCTATTAACAACTAACCAATGGTATTAATCATCAAAATCACGTCACGTGATTGTGAAGAGATTAGGTATCCATCAAGACCAAACTTTTCTTAGTCGACATTCTATGAGAGCAGAGAAGAAACTTATTGGCAAGCTGTTTGCCTGATATGAACATATTCCCAGCTGCCTGTCATTATATTTCATATAATGTTTAATTTATTCAACGTATAGTCTATTATTGGTCCCTAAATATTTTAAATTTAATTAATTGTTTGATTGGAATTATTAGTGAAACATGATTAAATTTTTGCTCAATTCTATGAGTACAGTTGAAATGGAGCAGCTAAAATATAATATATTATAGGGTCGGTTATCTCTACAAATCTCTCATAGTGCTTCCTCTAAAATTATATTTCAGTATTCACAAAATACAGCATACAATTTTTAAAATCATGAACATAACTGTCTATTGGAGTCTAGTAGAAGCAATACCTACTTCTGCTCATTTTGAATTAATTATCGTAACAAACAGCTGTCAATCCAACACTAATAAAAGCCAATCAAACTCCAAAACACTATTCTCTTAAGTTAAAATAAATCCAATGCATTAATGTGAGGTCAATTATTATTCATCATACATAAAGCAGACTTACGTATTAATGGTTTGATCTGTCTTGAAAGTTTTACCAGGAAAGCATTGGTTATTCATCAAATTGCCCTTTAGCATGGCTTAGGGTTGGTTCAGTGCAAGATCCTCATATTACACTTTAACACCAAACTGTTGAGCTGCTGAGATTAGCTCCAGGCTGTTCTGTCATATATGTTTGCAATAAAATAACCGCATAGTAATTGGGGGGCCTTTTACACATTATGAGCCTATTCATACTTAGACATATAAGTTCATGCATCTTGATCAGGTTGCATGTATTTGCACATTCCACTCACATGTGGCAACATAAGCATGCCAAAACATTTTTAGGTTAAATCACTGTAGTCACATGGATTAGGCCTACTTTAATGATGTGTTTACTACCTTTCAGCGGCTTGAAAGTGGTAGTTGCGTAGCTGTCAACGGAGGGACAGAAAGCTCTTGGATTTCATCAGAAACCAATTTATTTGTTTTCTGAAGATGAACAAATGTCTTATGGGGTTGGAACGACATGGGGGTGAGTAATTAATAACAGAATATTCATTTCTGGGTGAACTAACCCTTTAAACTAAGAATATTCCATCAAAAGACAACTTAATATACTGTATACACACTCAAAGTCCATAACCTTCTGAGATAAGCCCACACAAAGGTTGACTGTTGTTCCTCTTCTCTGAAACCTTTCCATTTGTTTAGCCTCTGTGCTTGTTGTATCTGACTTGGCTCCAGTGAGTGTTGTGATTCCAACAAAACACAAAATGCACAAAAATACAAGCAGAAGCTTTAGAATAATGTTCCGAATTGAATGAAATTAGAAAAAATTTACAATACAGTCAGCATTTGTTGCACTACTAATGTATGAAGTAGTGTTAACACACATTATACACATTTACATTTACCAGTAATTAAACTAAGTAACCTTTTTCACTAATTAAATTACCTTTAATCAGTTTCAGAGTCTTGAAGCGTAAAATGTTCCTCCACATCAGCTGCTACTCTTTGCACCTACAAGAAATAAAGAAAAATATCTTGTGATTTTTTTTATTTATTATTAATTTATTAGATCACAATACATTTCCAAAAAAATGCATATATTTCTTTTCAATAAACTCCTAATATATGCTTAATATACAGTACAGCTACAGTGGCTATAAAGCAAAGAATGTTATTGCTCTCGTACAGACACAATTTCTCATATACATGTAGGATCTAATTAATAGATCTAGTAAGAGATCTATATGTGGGACAGTTCAACACAAGTTAACAAATAAGTAGAAATGTCACATTTTACTGTTTGTCAGTTATTTAAAAAGATGTAATGACAATCATTTGCATTGGGCTTCATTTTAAAAATTAGTTAAACGCTACTTTACATGCTCTCAATAAGAAAACTAAACTGGAGAAATTAGAAAAATGCAGTATTTAACCATGCTATGATCACATTTTCTGATGTTATTTGTCAGCCAAAGCTTACCGCACATAAATTTTTAACAAGCCATGTCCCAGAAAACAGCAAATGAATGCTCTCTCTACAGCAAGTTCTCTAAATTAGAAAATTAAAGGAATGCAAAGCAAAATGAAACCGTAACAAACTGCAACATTCATCCATGTAAATATAATGACGCTTTTCGTTGATGCTTTTACCTTGTTCATGTTAGTCTCCCCATGGTGTACCCCGTTAAGCCTCGCGCCTGAAACAAAAACCCAAGTTAAACGACACATTTTTTTACTAACCAAACGTTATGTACGATTCATTTGTCAATATTTTACATATGATTTTACTTATATATTAAATGAATATAAAAAGAATATGAATATAAAATAATATCTAAAGTTAAATTAAGTTAATTTACCAGGAATTATGAATAATGCCTCTAATCTTCAGTCGTTCTCGCGCTGCTCCAATCAATGGATTTCAAATTTGAAATTTGCCCGCGCAATCCCATAATGCCACACGACAGTGAGTTATTGTGAAAATTTACAAGCTACATTAACAACACCTCCTTCATGTAAATTAATTACAGTTGACATTGAAATATACAGTTAACAACTCTAGAACTTTGTTTGCCCCATAATTCATTGTGAACTAGTGAATCTTGTCAAATGTTTAAGCAGTAATGTTCTGTACAATTTTGCTGTAAAAACTAAAAAAATGTGTTAAAGTGAGTTATGGCATCGCTTTGAAACCCCCCTTTTGGAGCCTTTATTTTTAAAAGTGCACTGATGGTAATGCTGGCATAATGCTGAAATGTTCTGTGTATCTCCTACTCAGCCTATTATGCATTTCCGATACATCTCAGATGGAATTTACCCTGGGTCTTTTCATGATGGGATAGCTATCAGATCACTAAAAATGCATGACACGACCAAGTGTAAATACCCCCTGTGTGTCAGATGTCTGTCACAGCATAGTGTGTCATTATCTTAATGTGCACGCTTCTGGAGGTGTCTGACCTCCCAGTGATCACAGTGATTTATCTTCGACTCTCTATCAGCTATTCTGATTAAGGTTCATCTCAAACAAGAGCAGGTCAGATGAATTTACAGATACACGGATGGTTTTATTTTACATGAAAATCCGCAAAGCATTACCTTGGCTGATACCCAAAAAAAATTTTCGGGGGACAACAATCAATTGAGATGCTTATTCTTTCTGAGAAATGGCTGCACCTAAATGGTCAGCGGCTGAATACGAACGAAAGTGTCTAAACAGATCGATAGTCGCCTTCCCTAATCACAAGCGCTCATGATTGAGATTTTTAGCCCTGGACCGTGGCGTGTGCCTTCCTTGTTCTTGTGTATATAAACTTGCTCAAGATTGCCTCATGCATGCCAATGGCTCCATTTGATTCCAAACAAACAGCCAGCCAAACTCTCCCTCTAGGACTCTGAGTCAACCCCTCTTCTGTCAAACAACACAATTGATTCCAAAGCTGACCTGATTGGAATGCCAGATCAATCCCTCAGAACTTCCTTCCACAACCCTGTATCGACTCCAGTAATAACTGAGAGAATGGACATTGGATAGGTGGGGGAAGAAAAAAAAAAATTGTTAAGTGTGTAAAAGGTACATCACCAGCCTTGGCGACATCTTCATTTCTCTTAATCCACTTGTGTCCTATTCTCACGCCATCTCCTTTGTCTGCTTTAACTAGCTTCTTTAGCTTATTTTAGCTTTTTTTTTTTTTTTGTAGCATACCATATCTTAGCCCAACACTGAAAGCTAGTATGTTCTTTGGGCAGTCTGCCAGTGTCTGCCTTTCTGATCATTCACAGTCACATTGCCAGCATTACCTAACCCCTACCCTCTCCCTATTTCAGTAGAGGAGAGATGTGCTCTATTACACCATTATCTGATCTACCCCTTGGTCTTTAATCTTCTCATCACGCTTTTCATTGTAATCTCATCTTTCATCAGCTGTTGGGGCCCCACCATGCAGATCTGCTTATTAATCAATCTGACGGGCAAGTGCCCAGAGACATAGAAACTACAGTATCCACAATGTACTGTACTTGTGGGGATTCTTTGTATCTCATTGGGTCAAGTATCATATATGGGTCAATGACATGATGCAGTTTTTTTTTTATATTCTATCTATCAATTTAAAAATACATTTAATTTCTGAATTAAAATGAATTAAAAAATATCACAGTGATACAACAGACGTAAGTAACAAGCATGAAAAAAAAACATAAATACATAATGTTTTATTATTATTAATTTAAAGAAATAATAAATAAACTTATTCGGTGCTGATTATTATTATTTGGAAAAATAAATTGTCTGCCAAATCAAAGTCATATACTGTAACCAACTAAGTGATTTGATGCAACCAACATGCAGAAAAAA
Source organism: Semotilus atromaculatus (assembly GCA_031834385.1). Lineage (NCBI taxonomy): Eukaryota > Metazoa > Chordata > Actinopteri > Cypriniformes > Leuciscidae > Semotilus > Semotilus atromaculatus. The sequence continues at coordinate 4,833,749 of JAULUF010000009.1, forward strand.
AGGACAGAAAATGACATTATAGAGAGGCCCCCTGCAGACACTCATGACTGTGTCTCTGAAAATATCAGATAATTTGACCTTTTATGATATAGCAAAGTTAGTTCAGGTTGTGAAAGGTCTTGAAGTCCTATTCCACAAAAATATATATTACAACTTGTTTTTACCTTGAAAATAATAATTAAGATAAGTATACTCAAAGGTATTCAAGGTGTAAGGAAAATATGCTGCAGTATTACTTTTTCAATTATGGTTAAACAATTAATTTAATTAAAGAAATTTTTTTTTTTAAACAAGATTTTAAAAGTTACTATTTTCCTTTTTTTTATTGCAAACTCTCTTATTTGTCATTGACCCAAGTAGATTCAGACTGAACAAAATTGTGCTGTAACTGAATGATAAATACGATAAATGAGACAAGAGTTTTTACCACATATAATAATAATAATAATAATATATTTTGAGTATTTATTCAAGCATTGATAAATGGCACCACATAGAAATGGCTCACCTCTCAAAAGTTAGCCATTGGAATGTTATTTCTTTCCTCCTACAACTCACTTCTACGTATGCAGCTTCTGAAGAAGTTTTTTTTTTCACCCAGATAGGGCTGAAAAAGACTGTCCTGTCATCTCCAATCATTGCATCGTCTGCCAGGGAAGGAGGCTAACGAGGGAGGATCGCTCGAAGCAAACAGACGCAAAAAACCCCGTTCCTGCTGCCTAACCCTGCCTCACATCCTTCACTTCCTGTGAGACTCATCCAGACACTTGTTGGGATTGCAACATTCCTCATATATGGGAAGAGGCAGCTGAGAAATGCCCCCCTCTTCCAGTTTATGGATGGCTGGAAGCGATATTTTGCCAGTACAGGCCATTAATTAAGGGGTTAAACTTTACATTGACATTGTGCTCTAAAAAGCTTCAATTAGTGTCTGTACAAACCAAAGGACCATTCAAGCCTTGATAAACAGAAAATCTAGAGATGATATTCATCCAATATCAACCGCAGCAGTACGCATTTATCTACGTTGCCCTTTTTCCCCATTCATGAATGCACTGCATACATTATCCAAATTCTGTTAATCCAATCTGCCATTCCCCTTCTCTGACATTGAGGAGGAGGACATCTGAAAGCCTCTGAGACCCAGAACCCTCCATCCATAGCAGCAGAGCGTGTCTGTAATGCAGTCTCTCCATACCAGAGGATAATTCCTCCAAAAGAGGTAGCAGATAGCATGCGTCGGATCCCTTTCTCCCAATGCTAAAACTTGGCACCATCCACTCACTGTCACATCAATACAGGTTCCAAAACAGCCAGAACAATGCTTGAGAAGCCCACAGTTCTACCCTGTCCTGGTTTTCTGAGTCTGACGTGCAATCCCATGTTTGGCAGAAGAGAATGGCCCATGCAGCCACAGGCTTAGGAGATAAAAGATTAATTGAAACAAATCAGTGGGGGAGAACTTAAAGCACAGAATGAGCAGAGAGAGGGGGAGATTGGGATTAGGGTTTAGGAGAGTGTAACCAAGCACATCCTGAGCACTGACCCATCCTTCAGCCAAGTCCAGCTTGGAATGGGGTTCAAACACTTGGCACAGCTATACAGATTTTTTTAAACCTTCTCCCATCCCTGCTGCTTTTTGGGCCTTGTAAATTTATTTTATCCTGTTCTCCTCTTTCCCAATGGGAAAAGCGGATACAAGCTACAAGCACAAGTTAGATGTCTGCACAATAGCAAAACCTATTATTGAGAGTTGAAGTCGGTATGAAATGGAAATTCACCCTATCAATTTTTTTTAATGCTTTTTATTGATCTTATTGTGAACAATTAATCCATGTTCAGATGTGTTGTTGTTTTTTAATCTCGATAACAGAGAGGCCCAACATCACTTTCTAGAAAGCTTTTGTTCAGTGTTTTATGATGGTGGAATGATCTTACTAACCCTATCCGGACAGCCGAATCCCTGACAATAAAGAAACAGCTGAAACTTAGTGTTTAGTACTTATTCAAACAACAAGATATTTGTTTACCGTTGCAAAACTTCGTTCAGCTGCTGTCTCTGTGCAGCTGCTGCGGAGCTTCCGTTCATTCAGTCACGACGATAGAGGGGCGGAGTTATCAGGTTTACAGACAGTTTGAGGATCGAACAAGATAAACACGAGCTCTTTTTAGGAACTTTCATTGGCTAAACATTTGTAAAACCGACAGACTTAAAGTGTGACCAATAACATTGATTTATAAAAATAAAATAAAATAAAAAACACCACCAAAAAAAAGGGCACTTCGGAGTGGAAGGACAAAAAGGGCATGTGCTCTGCACAGGTTGAGCCCTACCTGTGCACGTGCCTGACAAGGAGAATAAATAGGGAGAGCAAACAAAAGCAGGTAATGAGGGAGGACAGGTGGGGCAAATGAATCAATAATCAGCTACAAGATGAGAGGGGCTAGATAATCGACAGGAGAGCACATGACACAAGGAAACATACATGACAAGCCATGTGCTCACACTAAACATGACTAGAACTCGAAACCGCATGCTCACATGACAAAACACGCAGAGCATTAATGTCCGAATCCCGACACAGAAGTGAAGCCAAACTAGACTGAAGTGCCAGGATCCAAACACCATACACCGCACATGAAACAAGGTACACAGACAAGAGAGCACACGGCTCGAGAAAGCTTGAAACCTCGCACTCAGATGAAGACAAGACAAAAACAGGAGTGTCAGAGCTCTGTCACAAAACCAAGAAATGAACTAGACAGAAGTGACAGAACCCTGACAATTTGATTAATGGAAGTACTTTTTTTGAGAAGAACTGTGCATGGGTTTCCAATTAGACTGCTTTCAGCTTCAGTCTGAAGTTTTCCATTTTTTAAGTGTCTTTCTTTTCTCTCCTAATTTAATTCTTTCCTCAATAGAAACTTTTATTTTCTTTAATCTTCAAAAAGTGCTTTCTAGATGAACCTGACTGAAAATGATGATGGACTGAACTAAGGTATTATGGCCTGCAGGTTGGAGCAGGTCTGTTTTAGAAGCTTAGGGAACAGTGGAGATCTGAAGGGACCGTCTATCTGGAGGATTAAGGTTCTGAGGGTTATCTACTGGCTGCAGGTCAGCGGGCAACAGCTTAATGAACACATTCTCTTCAGCCATTGCTGTGGAGCAGAGGAGGTGACACTCAGCACTAATTACCAAATTCCCTCACCGCTTGGGTCAAAGGCCCACTTCCTTCATGATTAAATTCAAGGAGTGAGTGAAAGAGGAAAGGGTAAACTTTGAAGTCTTGTTTTGGAACAGAAAAAGAAAGATCTTTCAACATTATCCATAATTCCTGGATGGTTAATTCCTTTATTCAGTTTTAATAAAGTCTTCATTTTACTTTTAAACTTGCCTTTGTCGGCAACTTTCCACTTAAACTTGCTATAGAAAATTCAACTTGTGATTAATTGTACAGTGAAATGTACTACAGCACAATTCCAGCTCAACTGCAGCGCACAAAATGAGAAACACCATACATTTTTATGTCAAATGAATGTAACTCTAGGGAAGCTCATGCTCATTGCCTTTGATTCATCTTAAACATGCAGGTGGCCTATCACTATGGAAACCCTTAACACAATCAAAGTGATGTTTGCTATAGTTGGCTATGTTTCAAGGTGGGTGAGCCAACTGAGTCTCTTGAGATTCATGACTATATCAAAATACTCTGTTAGAGTTGTTAGATTATGAGAGGTTACATTTGTGAAGGCAAAAGTTGGTTGTACCGTGATACTTGACTCTGTCATATTTCAGCACCAAGGACAGCGCCATACGTGAGCACAGAGCCAAGATGATCCTGGAACAAGACACAGCCCAAAACAGTCAGGTGCTCTTCAGCTCTGGATTTAAAAGATGCCCAGTGAACAGTGAAGAGAGTAGGACATACACTAAAGAACCCAGTTTAGTGTTTCTCGTATGTTCAGATAAAGATCATTACAATGACTGCACCACATTCAAAGAAGTTTTGTTATCTCTCTTTTGTTCTCGCCCCATTGATTTCAGATTGTTGGTGCATCTCACAAAATTTAAATCTGCAGACCACTAGCTGACCTCAATGACTGTTCTCTGCATTAATGGTGACCTGAGGGTTACAGTGTGGAACAAAGCGCCCTCTTGCGTGCCGCAACCCATGAGTGTATCGAATGAATCCGCGGGATCGTTCTCTGAGATCCCGCGCGTGTCATTCGGTCCCCCAGATGCCATTGTCAGATCCCAAAATGATATCCATGCTTTCTCGGACAGCCGCGAGCTGCCCTGTCACCACGGGCTGGGGCGCCATGTGCAATGGACATGCTCCTGGATGGGACCCCCGCGCCCTTGGCATGTCAATTGCCTCGAGTTGCTGGCAGTACGTCTCGCTCTGCACCGCTTCCATGTGCTGCTCAAGAACCAGCACGTACCGCGATAGTAGCGTACATCAACCCACAAGGTGGTCTTCGCTCCCGCAGTATGTCGGAACTCGCCCGCCACCTCTTCTTATGCAGTCAGAAGCATCTGAGGTTGCTTCAAAACATTTACATTCCGCGGGTCCTGAATTGTGCAGCCGACGAGCTCTCATTGTTTCAGCCTCTTCCTGGAGTCGGTTCAGCTGATTTGGGATCATTTTGGTGATGCACAGATAGATCTGTTTGTCTCCCACGACTCATCCCATTGCGACCTGTTTTACTCCAGAGGGACAGAGGGCATGCTCGGCACGGATGCACTGGTGCACAGCTGGCCGCGAGGCCTCCGCAAGTATGCGTTTCCCCCTGTAAGCCTTCTTGCACAGACCCTTTGCAAGATCAGGGAGGACGAGGAGCAGGTCATTTTGGTTGCGCCTCATTGGCCCACCCGGACCTGGTTCTCTGAACTTGTACTCCTCGCGACAGCACCTCCCTGGCCAATTCCTCTGAGGAACGACCTTCTTTCTGAGAGATGGGGCACTCTATGGCACCCTCGTCCCGATCTTTGGAACCTCCACTTGTGGCTCCTGGATGTGACGAGGTAGGTTTGAGCCTACGATGGTGGCTACCATCACTCCTGCTGGAGCATCGTCCACGAGACATGCCTATGCGTTGAAGTGGAACCTCTTCATCAAGTGCTCTTTTCACCGAGAAGACCCCAGAAAATGCTCGATCAGTGTCATGCTTTCCTTCCATGCAAGATGGGTTGGAGAGAAGGCTGTCTCCCTCCACCCTGAAAGTGTACGTTGTCACTATCGCTGCACATCATGACACAGTTGAGGGTAAGTCCGTGGGAAAGCACGACCTGATCGTCAGGCTCCTGAGAGGAGCGAGGAGACTGAATCCTCCTCGCCCTCCTCTCGTTCCCTCGTGGGACCTCTCAGTTGTTCTAACTGCCCTGCATAGTGCTCCCTTTGAGCCTCTGTAATCAGTGGAGCTTAAGTTCCTGTCAGTTAAGACAGCGCTCCTGGTTGCACTGGCCTCCATTAAGAGGGTAGGGGATCTGCAAGCATTTTCCGTTGATGAAGCGTGCTTGGAATTCCGGCCTGGATATGTGCCCATGGTTCCCACCACTCCCTTTCGAGATCAGGTGGTGAACCTGCAAGCTCTGCCCCTGGAGGAGGCAGACCCAGCCTTGGCACTGCTCTGTCCAGTACGCGCCCTCCGTGCTTACGTAGACAGAATGCAGTGTTTCAGGAGCTTAGACCAGCTCTTTGTCTGTTATGGTGGAAAGCTGAAGGGAAAGGCTCTCTCCAAGCAAAGGTTGTCTCACTGGATAGTGGACGCCATTGCTTTGGCATACCAGCAGCAAGGTCGACCGTGCCCCCTTGGTGTGAAGGCACACTCCACTCGGAGTGATTAAAACTAGCTAAAAGTCCATTAAAACAAAACTAAGAACAAACACAACTGAATAAGTCTAACAGAAATAGTATTACAATTCAAAAGAACTGTTTTCTATTTTAATATACTTGAAAATATAAGTTATTCCTGTGATATCAAAGCTGAATTTTCAGCAGCCATTACTCCATTCTTCAATGTACCTTCAGAAATTATTATAATATGCTGATTTGATGCTCAAGAAACATTTATTGTTATTATCAGGGTTGAAACCCTTTTTTGTTGTGGATACATTTTTTCAGGATTCTTTGATGAATAGAAAGTTCAAAAGAACAACATTTATTTGAAATTGAAATGTTTTAACAATGTAAGTCTTTACTGTCACATTTGATCAATCATTACAGAATAAAAGTTTGGTTTGATTTTCATTTCTTTTTTTTATCGAACTAACCTCAAACTTTTGAACGGTAGTATATATCCTGTTTCAAACTCGAATGGACTTCCCTTTTTAAGCTGGTCATCAAAATCCCTCATCAAAGCACAAGTCGTTCAAGTAATACTGAGTAAGCAGAAGTATTGAATAAGATAAACTGCATAAAAAGGAAAATACAAATTCTTAAGAACTTCTTGGGTTATTATCTGGACAAGGCTGGCTAGTAATCACAGAGCCATTACTTGCAAGATCATATGACATGATTGAAATTTCTGATGCAAAATCAGACCATAGGATAGCTTATAAACTGCCAAGGTACATAAGCCTCTTGGAGTAAAAACGTAGTCTACTGCTCGTCATTGGTGTTTTAATCATATAAGACATACCAATATGTTAGCTTGCTAGATACAGCTGTGCTCAATGTGCATCAGTTGCATTTAACTGAACAGCTCTAAAGCCAGTTTAGTCAGTAATCCGCTAATGTTCGATCATTCCTCTTTACTCTGTCCCACTCTGACAACTCATGGGCAATTATCCACAAGAGGCTTGAGAAAAAAGGACATCAAACAGTAGAGAGATTTACAGTGATTTGTAAGACCCCCATGTCTCCTATGGAGGAGTGACTTGAAGAAATTCACAATCTTGACATGCTGAGTGTGGACTCACAATGACTTTAGCTAACCCAAAAACACATCCACCCACATACTCTTTCAAATATGTGCGAACACGCACACACACTAATTTTCATTCACTCACTCACTCACGCACTCACTCACTCACTCACTCGCTCACTCTAACATCCTTTTGATGTTTGAATCCAAGAAGCGGTTGGTAATTAAAGCTTTGAGGGGATAATGTTGGACTGAACTTGTGTCTGTGTGAGACACAAAGCCGGCTAATTAAAATTTGAAATGGATTCTACTCTTGCTCTTTCAAAGATCGTTCCCGAGGAAAGAGAGACGACAAGGATGACAGCAGTAATATTCACGACTGCATATTAAAGAACTGAAGAGTCCAACTACACAACAAGATATGACCTTTTTCAGCTGTCAAAACTGTAGCTTACAAGTGCTAACAGCACATTGTGCAAGACAGTCACTTTAAATCAGGTGTTTAGATCTAAAGGTTGGTTTATGATATGTTACATTTATATTGATGTTTATGAATTTCATAAACATGTTGTCTCCATAGAGGCAGAAATGTTGGACAAAGGGATGCTTATAGCAGAGTTATACAATTCTGGTAAATATTGTTCAGGGTATATTTAGATTCAAAAAAAGAAAATTTCTATACAAGCAAGTACCTCAAAGTCTTGGTTACAAAAAAAATATATTGAATATTTCCATCATTATTGCGAAAGAAAAGAGTTTCAGCTCAATAAATGTACACACTACAGTATATGGACTAGGCTGACACAATAAGGATTGCCATTTAACAGCCTATTGTATTGTTGAAATCAATTTAAGAGTTGTATAAGGTGTTTGAACATACAGTAGAGCAAAACCACTGCTAGAGAAAATAGACCTTGCAACAAATGTGACAACAAGCCCCAGTCTCTCCTATGTGTTTGGATGAAAAGAGAGTGAAAGTAAGAATAATTATTTTAAATTCTATACATCAATCCAGATTCTCGAACGTCAAGATACAAATAAATGCCATGAACATAAAGTCAAATCACTCATAATTAACACAACCATTTGAAGCATGGAGAACAGGATGCAAGAAGTCTTCAAATATTACCACAGTAATTAACTACATTCGTTTTTATTTGTCAACACATTTGCCTGTATTTTTCTCCATAAAACCAGCATGTTTACCAGACACCACATCTCCGGCTTGAATTGAGACTTCATATTGCCGCATTTATTTACAAATCAGACTCATTGAATCAATACTAAAAGTCGGGTGTGGGCTTTTGAGAGGCCCATTTGTGGTAAACATTTCATTTCCCAGAGTTCATAGAGGCAGGATAAATAACGCAGGCGTCTGCTTTATGGGGGCTCATCGCCATCCGCCGTGTCAAACCCTCAGCAGCCCAGCTCTCACAATAGCCCATTCAACCGTATTTATGGGATGACAGCAGGTGCCATTGAGAGGAATAACCGTGCAAACCAGGGTTGTGGAGAGATTGTGCTGCAATCAACACAGAATTAGAGCGAGATGGAGATGCAAACTCTAAGCGGTTTCATAAAGGACGGCGATATTCACAATATTGATGAGATATTGGGTGATCAAGGTTTGTTTGCTATGTTATTGCATTTCACAGTTCTGTTGTGTATTCTATTTGGGGATAGAAATTCTGGTGCTATAACAAAGCTGTCCAACCTGCTTTTTTCAGTGCAGCTGGGTCAAAGGCAAATCAGGATGTCTGAAATGATGAAAAAGAGAGAAGAAGAAAAAGAAAGAAAAGAAAAAATTTAGAGGGGAAAACAATTAAATCTCCATCTGCCAAGCTCTTAGAAATGTCATATTCATCTTTGCATTCATATTGATTTCAAGTATTGTTGAAAAAAAAGTTTAGACATACTGTATTTTCCTGTATGTCACAAACTTCTAATTACAAAATCTAATCTCTATTTCAAGTAATGTTCAACTTCAACTATGTTCAACCAATCAACCTGTTTCTGCACCGTGTTGCTGAAATGGAGTCGTTCTATTGGTTGGCGTCTAGCCAATGAAATCAGACTTATATTTTACGCGATGATGTCACGAAACTCGCGTCCTCGGGACGCTCTGAAACGCTATCATGGCTTAATGCATTAGAATAGACTGATATTAAAATAAATAAATGATATTATCAAACTCAGTGATCCAAAATTCAGTAAACACCATACTAGTAAAGCATACTATGTACAGGAAGATGAGCCCAGAATATGACAAAAGAAAGCAAATTTGTGTTCAGTACAAATAAACCTGCTGCCTGTGTTTTATTAATAATGTATAACGTATTGTGTATGTTTATTTATTTTTTAGAACTATTGGTCCATTAAGCCTAAAAAAACGTATGTACTGCATTAGATTAAACTGAGAAGGGTCATAGCACTTGCATATTTATGTCCTATTGTTAGTTTAACTGCTTCTATTGTTCTCATGCGTCCAAAAGCGTCTGCATATAAATGAATAAATGTAAATTAAGCACTTTCTTGGTTTTCTATGGAAGGATAAATGCTTACGTACAATTAAACGCGTATAAAAAGCAAATAAAAAGCTCATCTGCTTTCCTGTACATATATGCATTATTAGTATGTTGTTTACTGAATTTTGGATCACTGAGTTTGATAATCATTTATTTATTTTAATATAGTCTAATGCATTAAGCCATGATAGCGTTTCAGAGCGTCCCAGAGGACGCGGGTTTCGTGACATCATCACGTACAATATAAGTCTGATTTCATTGGCTAGGCGCCAACCAATAGAACGACTCCATTTCCTCAACTTCAGAATACAGGTTTGTGACAATTGTCTGCAAATGCAAATCTCAGCGTTCAAGTTCAGATTTTTATTTTACAGGTTTTCACATTGGAGCTGTGAGTGTAAATGTTCGTGTACAAGTACGAATATGTATTGTACAAGTTCTCAAATTCACATCTACGTGCTCTCGAGTTTTGCTACTCTTTTACCTTCATACTTGTGTACCAAATCAGCATATCAGAATGGTTTCTGAAGAATCATGTGACTTTGCAGACTGTAATGACTGCTGAAGATTCAGCTTTTCCATTACAGAATAAAAATGGAATGAAAATATATTAAATGCAGACTTGATGAGCATAAGACTCTTCTCCTAAAAAATTATATAAACTATTGGACTGACCCCAAACCTTTGAACTTCTATGCAAAAATTGAATCTGTTTTCCAGGAAATTCAGCTTTCAATGAGATTCCAGGCCAGCAAAATATGGATTTTCAGAACAATGTTCATCACAGAAAAGGTTTATTTAAGTCACTGTCTGTATGAATTGCTTTTGTTTTATTTGAATAACCTAATATATCTCAACAAAAAATGAATATGTTGGGGTCATTGACCCTAAAACAAAAAGTAATATAAATAAATTAACTAATAAGGTGAATTACATGTATTCCTGTGCAAAACCCTAATGTGATTTATGTTGTTAAAACAAGGACATGGACAATATGTGACCTATGTAATGTCACCCAGCCCAATCATCTCTCTCTGACTTCCTCTTCTCACAATTCTCCTCCACTCCAGTGTCTAGTTTATCCTTCCATACCAGACATATGTTTAAATGGTTTGTGCCACTTCCCCATTCCAACATGTTGAGGAAGTGGCAGAAAATAACTCCAGAATCTGGACAGAACTGATAGCATTGAGGCATGTTAGCAAATGGAGGTTTGCCAGTTTCTCTAAACCCCAATCAACAAGAAATAAACACTCTGCTGAAAATGTTTCAGATAAAAGTGCAAACAAATATGTCTGCCACTGATGAGGGAAGCCTTTGATAGTCACCTTGCCCATGTGGCAAAGACATCATTTTGAGCAGAAATAGCTTACTGTCTAAAGTGCTAATTGATTTTGAAAGTCAAATAGAACCTGTGTTCCTCAAAATGAGAAGTCCAGTAAAAAAAAAAGTGTTTCTAGTCAAACAAGATATTGTTACCCAATTATCAAGCCATAATACTGACTTATAAGTGTTAAAATATCAAATATTAATCCATTGTAATAATTAAAAATCTATATTATAGCCAAGGCTTACACTTGAGCTCAGCAGTATACACCCCGTAATATGAGAGGAATGGTAAATATTTCTAAAACATTCATCTGTAGTCATTTTAATCTGGTGCTATATGAGAACACTGTCATCAATAGGGAGGAGGCATGACGGGAAGGGGGCAAGAAATAGAGCAGGAGGTGAAAGAGCCGCAGCTCAGCAAAGGAGGGATTAGAGGGAATAGAGAAGTGAAAAAGAGAGGGATGAAAGAAGGGGATATGGAAGATGTAGAGGCATGCCTTTTTACATAGACAGTCTGTCAGGGTCATATGCCAGGTGGGCCCTGTGAAGGACATGTTTAAAAGAGTTACTGCGCTCAGAGAATAAGGAATGCACATTCATGCAGCATTATATCAGATTAATGTTTGTGTTTGGCATGCTAGAAAGATAAACGAGAATAAAATGCATTTGAAAGGTTGTAGTCTCTTCATGGCTGAACATAAACATGCAATTCAAATGCATGAAAAGTATTTCATTTGGCAAAAATAAGAAAAGAAGCTACAGTATATTAGATGCAGGTCAGGAACATCCATGTGGGACTACGTGCAAGTAAAGATGGACATTGTAAAGAATTGGATGATTTGTGTTCCTTCAAGGGAAACTTGTCATATTTAACTCATGTCATTGCACTTTCGTTCATCTCAGGACACTAATTAATACTGTATATATGTATATATATATATATATATTCAATATTCTATCATCCTTTTTGTCCATCCATTGAAAGCTCACAAAATAAAAACACGGAAACTCATCCGTACTTGCTTGACAAGTGTTGCTGGTTGAGTTTCTATATTTACCACATACATTACTTATATCATTTCTTTTTGTAGTTACTTAATGATACATAAACGTTTTGGTTGCATGCATTTTCAATGACTGGACAAAAATGATGAGAGAATCTAAAAAATATCTTAATTCGTGTTCCGAAGACAAATGGAAATCTTATGGGTTTGGAACGTGGTAAGATATTGTATATTTTCCCTTACTTATAAAGTAGGCTACTGACACAACTCATAATGTGAATCCTTAACTACACACTGCCATATGAACAGCCAATCAGTAAACTCACTGTCAGTTAACTGTAAACTGAATGTTTTTGATCTCAGAAAAAAAGTCAAAAGAGTAATTTGTTCGAGAATTGGACTACAATGGTCACGGTGAGCAGTGTCGTGGTGCTGCTGAACAACTAGTTCAGGAAACTTGAACTTCAATATTTATCCAGTATTTTTTATTTTTCTAATTCTCAGCTCTCACCCTCTACATACAAGTACTTTCAGTGACATTTAACCATAAATGTCTCTCTGTTATTCATGTTACCAGGATTCTATGCTACACGTAAGTAGGTTACTCCCATGTCTTGACATTACCTGTCATGTGTATAGAGCTCAACAGTTGAGGATATTTAATTAGGTCTACAGCTCTTCTAGGAGGTGAGTATGGTGGGCTGATGTGCTTAACTGCATGCCATCGTAGTATTGTTGGGCGAGATGAAGGTTAGGCTAATTTGTTTGACATTTATGTGTCAAACCTGCTATGACTGTGTGTTTGTGCAGAAGTGATAGAAGACCCTTGTACTCTTGCGACATGACATAGCGCTGGCATAGTTTTAGTGTGTGTGTGTGTGTGTGTGTGTGTGTGTGTGTGTGTGTGTGTGTGTGTGTGTGTGTGTGTGTGTGTGTGTGTGTGTGTGTGTGTGTGTGTTGGCATGTCATAAGAGTACACTTAAGGAAAGAACCTTGACAGTCCTTCATCAGCAAGTGTGGACCAGTGCAGGTGGAGTGTATGTGCAGCAAGTAGGGAGTGGGAAATGTAAAACCCGGGGTGGAGCTGGAGCAGAGACCTACAGGTTTTGGGCAGAGAGGAGAAACTGTTGTTAGTGAACTAACATACTCTGTTCTAGACTCAGTGTTGCTTAGTGACACACAAGCTCGATTATTTGACTTTTTTGGATCAGTTTTTTTTTTTTTTTTTGCCAGAAGCAAACATACAAACCAGACAAACAGTCTCAAACAACTCGATATACAATTTTCCACATAATTTTTGCATACAATAGATAGCAAACAGCACAATGATAGCACACAGCTTTACATATATGTACACATTCATAATAATAGGTATTGTTATTTTATATATAATAATGCCTTTTATATTAAATTCCTCCCATTTTGCTTCATCTGTTTGTCTCTCCTTTTTTGGAGCTTTAAAAGGTTAACTAATGGTAAAATATTCAATATCTGTTCAGGGTCTTTTAGGATAAGTATTTAACATTTTAGCTTTATTTTTTGCTCTTTTTCTTTATCAATTTTTTTTTTATTTTTTTTTTTTTTACTTTTCTAATGTTCACACAGTCAGCCTTTCTCTCAGTCTCTCTCCTTGCATTTCTTAATTGCAACATGTTTTAGCTGTTCAGTGTTTTCACTATATACATCAAAGCAAAAATCAGAGAGAAGGAGACAGACGGTGTAAAAATTAGTTGCAGAGAAAAAAACCCTCTGCAGAACTATTTGTTGCTAATAACTGCCCTCCCCACTGGCTGGCTCAGTGGCCACACTGAGGTCTGGCTCTCCCTGGAGATAAAAACATACCCACAGTGCCCCCTGTTGGACACCAACACGGTCTCATCTATGAGAAATACAGCAGAGAGATGGAGACTACACTTTGTCTCCAATTTTGTGTGTGTGTGTGTGTGTGTGTGTGTGTGTGTGTGTGTGTGTGTGTGTGTGTTTATGGTGGGTCCTGGTAAATCCTATATAGGGATAAAATGTCACCAATGTCTCCTGGGCTCATTTTAGGTCCCCATGAGGAAAACAGCTTATATATCATACTAAGACCCTGTCCCAAATGGCACACTTTATATGCACTTACGGTCTTGTGGACTTACAATGGCTGCCACGTGCGCGTGTCCGCTAGGTCCACGAGACCGTAGGGTGTCCCATTTGTCATTTTAGGTTTCAAAAAAGCGAGCAGGCCGCAGCAGATTTCTTCCCAACTGTCAAAGTGGTGTTATGTCACGAAAGTTTGGACTCGTAGGAAGACTGTCAGTGTTTAGGGTTAAATATGATTTTAAATAGCTTAACAATTGCACATCCCTAATGTATGGCTGACTTTGGTTAAAGAACATGCTTGCCTTATGCTTTATCTCTCTTTAAATGCAACGTTTTTCTAAATCTAAACTTCAGTAATTGCAGCAGAATGACCTTGGCAACATAACTTTTTCTGCCAGCCTCAACCAAGTTCAACAGCTTCAGCTCATTAATACCATCTGAATATGGACTCATTAAAGCCATGTTGTGTTAATGAAGAAGAGAAGAGGGTCATTTGTGCTACTACACTGGTGGTCAATTTGTTGCTCTCAGATCAGCTGTGACGGCAGTATCTGCATTTGTCTGAGTAATGAGGGCCGACTAAACTCGCCTGAGAACAGCTTAAAAAAGACAACCTGTACCTGAAGCCCCAATTATCTTTCCTCTCCTGACAAGACTGCATGTTTCCTCAGATACCCCTTTGCATGTGTGATTGGGCTCTAATCAAGGAAACCGAATTTTCCCTAAAGGATATGCCTTAAAAGTCAATTGACAGACATGTGGGATAACGATCAAGGCAGCATTAAAATGGATCAACACACACTTGCACTCTCCCCTGGTAGCTGAACCTTAGATGAATACACTTGTAATGAGACCAAGGTGTCAAATTAAGATACAGAGATGAATCAATGGCTCTTTGTACTGTATGTAGGCTATGCAGAATATGGTTCTGTAATACCAAGTGTGCACTACATGACCGACAAAAACCCAAGAGTTTATGCATTTACTGTATGACCGAGGGCATATGAGGCATGAACTTTAAACACACAAAAAATTTAACCTGCCAGCTCCCAAGATATTCTTGAAATGCAATGTCTCACACAAAAAGTAATTATATTCAACTGACTAATCAAATTCTCTGTCATTAGACTGAAATACATATTATGTTGAGTCCTTTTAATTTGCATTTTTACATAGACAATAGCTGTACATTGGCTACTGCTTGCCAAGCCTCTCACTAATTGTCATAATGAGGTCATAACAGCTCACACTGTTAGACGTCCAATGAGAAAAAAGAAAAAAAAAAACTTTATAAATGTCTTTATTTAAACTCACATATACTTGCAGATGTTTGTAATCCTTTGATATTAACAATGTATTAAATTTGAGACAGTGGATTTACAAAGATGAGAGAATAGCTTTTACAAAAACATTAAGCACTACAACATGGTGGTGTGAAGTCGGTTCAAGTTACAACTGCCCTATCAATAAAATAAGAAACATCATATTAATATCTCGGCATGTTTATACAACCATATACACGTATAGAGAATTATACACGTATAGAGAAAGAAACTTGCTTTATACTTTAAAAAAACCTGCATCAATCATCAAAGTTAATCAATAACTGACTTATTGCTTACATTCATAAACAGTCATTTCAAATAATTTGAATATATTTGAATATGTTTTAAATGATTATTCCGGATAGCAGTGCTGAATTTTCAGCATCATTACTCCAGTCTTCGGTGTCACATGATCCTTCAGAAACTCTAATATGCTCAAAAAGATATGTTATTGATTTATTTTATTTTTATTTTTAAATACTGACTTTTGAATCTTTTCTTTAGTGTGTATGTATAAGATATGCCAAAATGTGTCAAAGAGTTGAGGCAGTTCCAATTTGGCCTTCAGCATATGGAGAAAACATTCTCCATCAAATGTCAAATTTATGTAGTGGTCTACATATTATTATTATTAGAAAAAACATTATCATAATTCCAGTTTTGGAGGATGGCCAGTTATCTACTGTATTCAAACTGAAAGCTGTCCAACTTGTGTTCCAAATAAGCTTGTTTGAATTCTCAGTGGTTACCTGAGGGGTCCTGGCATCGCCATGAGCACAGAGAGAGATTAGCAAGATTTACTTCGATCCAGAGATTTTGGCACAAAAAGTGCAGCACGACATGTAACAGGCTAGTCATGTAATGTTAGCAGTGCTCCTCTTCTGTCTTCTTGCCAAAATTGAGTAGTGACTTTTGCTAGAATCCATTTTTGTCTCCTGACAAAGTTGTGTTGTTTCCCATTGGTAACACCAGCAGGAACTCATATTTGAGCTTTAATGTGGCACTCGACTAAGGTCTCATATATTTAATTCTAGATATCGTGTGTTTTCTTTGAATTGTATAATGAAAGAGAGCTGGGGGAGGCTTCGACACTCTTGAAGGGCATTTCTATTTATACTTGCATCACATTGCACAACAAAATAAATATCCCACACGCAGTGTAGAAAGACATGATTTTCTTTATCAGTATGATCATAAATAACCAGAACATTCAATGTCTACAAAAAAAAAAAAAAAAAAACAGCCATCATGATATAGTGTGGACATTTCCATAAGGTGACCAGATGTCCCCGTTGTTAACTGTGTCTTCAAAACAACCTGCAAAGTGAATGGCTAATGTGTTAGATATTGCACATGCTTGTAAAAAAATGTATACCATTCAATATATATATTTTTTTATTAAAGGAAAAGAAACTCACTAAACAGTAGACAATTTAAAAAGTTAATTAACGGTGTTCGCTCTGTCTGTCAAGCTACACAAACAGGAAAATAGGATGGACAGATATTGAAAACAAAGGCTATACATAATACTTTTACTTGCCAGTTACTTTATATACTTTAATACTGATTTCATTCAGTTGCTTTACATACAGATTGTCTGTAGTAACTGTCAGTCCCACACATGGTTTTAGATTAACACTTAATGATAACACTGTTTGTTAGCAAGCATATTTTTTTCAGAATTTATTAAACAAGTTATTCTGAATGGCAGGAGTCTGAATGGACTACAGTACATGTGATTTAGAGTATTAAAGTAGATTCATAATTGAAAACACTGGGAATTGAAACACTATTACATGATAGTGATATCCCTGAAATGTGGTCTCCTTAGCTTAACATTTGGAACATTTGGACAAGTCTGAATACTCAAATATATTGTTTCAGGAGCATGTCAATCAATGCATTTCGTCACAAATAGATAAATTGCATGCTATCTTACGCTTTAAAAGCAAAACCATTTGTATCTGGTATGGTCAAAATCAATAAGCTGCAAAAGAGAGCCTTAAGTGCAAGAGGCATTTTTATATAAAAAAAACAATTACAGAGAAGACAGTGATGAGTTATCTGTCATCTGCAATTTTTGTGCAGTCTTTCTGTTTGCTCCCAGACTGTTCCAGCCACTCATATATCAAAGACCTCTAAGACCCCTCAAAAATGAAGTCATTCCAAATGATCTAGATCAGTAACTGTCATTAGGCAATCTGATGAAATACACTAGAAATAACTATCTAAAAATTAATTTGGACATTATTTTGGGAGCAAACATAAAATAAATAAAAAGTTACATGCCGCTGTTGGGCCCTTCTTGACTTTTTTCAGCAAAACAGACCAATATGTGCATGCATTCCATATTCACAGTATCATCAAAAGGCCCCTAAAAGCATGTACACAAACATATCTTAAATTATACGATGAATAAGTAAAAGTGTGTTAAATGTTATTTGCTTCTCTCTGATCTGCAAAAACAGCGGTCAGCAGAGGTGGAATATTCTGTGAGTGCCTAAAGCTATATACATACAGTTACCAGGCCATGCTGCCTGAACGAAGAAGAAAATATTTGTATCTTGGTTTCTGCTCACTCTCACTCAAATTCTGTAAATTTCTCCTTGGATTAGGGGACAGCATGTAAAAGTAGTCAACCAAATGTCTTTGTGCCAGGACAGACAGAGGCAAGAAATGTGTGTGTGTGTGTGTGTGTGTGTGTGTGTGTGTGTGTGTGTGTGCGTGTGCGTGTGCGTGTGCGTGCGTGTGCGTGTGTCTGTTGGATAGACAGTGAGAAGTGTCTGAGTGGGAGCACACTTGTGTATTTTAAAGGAAAGCGATTTGGTGTGAGGCTTGGATTCACACGGACAGATGAGTGGCGAGAAGCTGATAAGAATGAATGTAAATATACACTAAAAGTGACAGATTAACCTTGGGCAAGGGCAAGTGGAGCATGCGCACACACCTTATCTACACATGCATGGCAAATTACCAAAGAGCTGGAACTTGATATGCTAAGGTCTATTTCCTCCATGCTATTTCACAGAAACTAATATAAATGCACATTCTAATAAAAAGGTTTCTGAACATGAAACACCCACAAACACACATTAAACTGACAAAATCCAGCCTACAGGATGTAACACGCTTCATTTGCATAAATAGGTTGCGACTGTGGCATTAGGCAAATCATCCGTCGGAGAAACGCTAGTGTACTTCGGGCTGCTAAAACACAATTCGAACGCAAACAATATCCCTGCTAGATTTTGGACAATGTCTGAGGTCCTTTGTTTGCCATTGGAACCGAATACAAGCTAAATAGTCTATCTCTCTGTCTCCATGGCTTGCTTTCTGATGGAAATGATGTGGAGCAGCATCTATTCGCTTGTAAAAATAGCAGCTCAGCTGAGGACAGCAAATGCAGTTTCTCTCAACAGATGGAGAGCTGAAGCTATGGAAACTGGCAAAGCTTTCCACTGCTTTTGCGGTTTGTCAGAGGTGAATTGAATGCAGTAAAGCATATTTGTTGGTGATTTTGTTTATGCCCCATCTCTTCCTCTGATGAATGATATTGCTTATAAGCAAGACAGGCTGATCTTTGAATAGGATCGCCTGATTAATCGGTCACTTCACTAATTGAACCGAAATCTAATTTGTTCACGTGAGGACATTTACCTGAGGCCCTTTGTGAAAAACATTGCAAAAGTCTACCGCATAACGACAGAATGAGCGCTAATTAAGTGTGTTCATCCAGTTTGACCCCTGGGGATTAACTCAACTGAAACAATCAAGAATGCCATTTCAAGACCCTCAAACGTGTAAGAAATTAATTTGTATATGAATTAAGCCATGCATCAACTCAATTCAATCTGCTCACGGTAATGATTATGCTCTGTGTTTCCTCTATTCTATATTAAAATTCTCTCTCTGAGATTTATCTCAATGATTCTAAAAAAAAAATAAAAAAAATAAAAAAAATCAGACACCAACTTGTTCTTGGCAAGTTGCCTTTTGAGGCACCCAGGAATGCAATTACTTTATGGTATTTGTGTAAAAGCATTTCTTATCAAACTCCTATTGTGTTTGCTACTAATGCAATCAGTTTTGCTAATGTACAGTCAATTGAAGTACATGCTCAACCTGTTTACTAGCTAGTCGGTGTAATTAGCCTGAGTCACAGCAGCAGTTTATAAATATCCAGCACACCAGCTCTCAATTCAGCAGATAAAAACAAAAACTGCCTATAAGAAAAGTACAAACCAAATATCAATGTAAGTAACTGGCTGTGTTTAAATGCTTAGTAATATTCAAGTATAGTTAGTATCCCAGCTTTAAGCTTTTGTAACCATCAACCACTAGACTCTGATAAACAGTTTTGATGCATTGACTCAGGAGTTGTGGGTTTGTTATCGGGTCCAATAAAGCGCACGTAATCTATTAAGAACAGACCTTGTTTAAATCAAACATCACACACTCTTTCCTAATTTTGGGATTCTTCTGAGAATATGCCAGCCCAATGAAAGTGCGTATCTATAGCATGAATTTAATTTCGCGTGCATGATACACACTTTATGGCATGTAATACGCACGCACTCCACACCCCTAATCCTACCCAATGGGTATACAGTGCGTATCATTTGCACGCAAAAACTATTTTTGGCATATACATGGCACAAGAAATAAAATGTGTGCTATAGATACGCACTTTCATGAGATCGTGTTGAATAATGCCGAGTTGCAGGTGATGGTCAGGAAAAACATAATTTTGAATTGTACAGTACATAGCATGCATTGTAACATTTCCTTATTGCTAATTTGTTAAAAGGTAAAGATTGAATTTTATTGTATTTTTTTTTTTACTTTTTACCATTTAATTTGACCCTGATTTGACCACTATGGAAGTCTGTTTTACACAGCAAATAAAGCAGACGTCTTGTATAGTTAGTCGATGCAGAATTCCAATCTATCCTGAACTTCTCAAGAGGCTCTAAAGTTGTGATTGTGAAATCAATGTTTGATGACCCACGACCTCTATTTATGACTCTTCTTCTCACTTTCATTCTCTCTCTCACTCACTCTCCTTCTGCATGCTCTTTATGACTCACACAGCTTGAATTTATCCCCTCCACACCACAGCTGTAGCTGTAAACCCCTCCACTTGTCACTCAATCACAGGGCTATTACCTCCAATAAATCTGCACTAGACTGACAGCCAACATAAGCAGCGGAGAGCTGCCCTTTATTCGGTAGTCTGATCCTGCTAGGCAGCCCAGAGTAGCTCATGTCAACTTTACACTCACTGAGGTCAAACTTTACACCAGAGATTCAACAACTGAGACTAAGTTTACACTTGCTTTCAAGGCAGTGTAATATAGAAAGGTTTGCAACACTAGAAGTTATAGCAGGAGTCGGCACGTGGAGATGTTCTCACTGGCACGTGAGCAAAAAGCGAGAGAAGTATTTCATTCAGATAAAGTACCTTGTACATGCATACAGATCTACAGTTTGAGGTAATAATTCCTCATGTAACACAGCTTGTTTTATTAAGTTATGATGAGTTATAAAATTGTAAGTACTACAAGTTACTGACTGACAGCTTACAGCTTGTTCCACCGTACATAGTTAACGCTATAAATTTCGAATATATTCAACCAAGTATATTGAGTCCTATTAAACATTCCAAACGCATCGAAATGACTGTGATGCATGTGGAAACTCTGCTCATGTGTCCCTACTCACTTCATGTGTTTTATCCGATCTGATAGCTATACAATCATAAAAAATACAAAATAAAAATAAAAACAGAAAAAGAGGTCATTTTTTCACATTCCTGAAACTGGACAAATTTCATCTGGATGTTGAAGCCACACGTTAGCCTCATAGCATAATTGCCTAAGTCATTTTTTGTTTTTTCTTGTTTTCCAAAGACATTGAAATATGACTTAGGCAATTATGCTATGAGGCTAACGAAATGTCAATTACTAAAATAGTAAAAAAAAACTAAACATGTGAGAGCATGTTATAATGGCTCATATTGCTTTCTTTCATGTGAAATAGAGTGAGAATTGAAGATTAGATTTATATTCATTTTGTGGAGACACAGTTTAAACCTAAAAACAAACAAACTAAAGGATTTTGATAATTATGGGGGGTAGGGGGATTAACCCAGGAACTTAAAATGGCACTTCATGACAGAAAGGTCACTGAGCCCTGCTTTAAAGCAACCAAGGAGCAAAATGGTGAAGTCAAGCAACTTTACACCTTCTGAAAAAAAGTGCAATTTTAAGTGTCAAAGCCAAATTTAACAGGAAATTATTAAGAGCATGGATGAATAAGGAAGAGAAACGTTGGGTTAAATTTTACATCAGAAAAAAAAATGCTATAGCCAAAGGAAAAGGGGAGATCTAAAGAGCTATAAGAAAAAAATGCTGCTCTGATATAATTATGCCATATTTACACTGCTTGAATAAATCAGGTGAAAATAGTTCATTTAAATTAATTTATACAAAAGAAATACACAACACAATGAATAAGTTATGAAAATTATAAAACACTAGCACTCTCTCCTAGGCAAGTGTACACCCTTAGAGCCAATAAGGGGAAGTGAGTGTGAAAAATCTCTCAAAAAAGTCCACTCCTATTATGGTTCATAGTGAAATGCAGTACAGCATCTTCCAGTGTTCACACATCGGAGAAGCAGCCTGCATCACTCTACTCATACAGCACTGTGTCCGTCCGTCCATCCATCCATCCATCCATCCATCCATCCATCCATCCATCTATCTATCTCTGTGGTAGATAGATAGCTACCTACCTTCTTACTTACTGTTTGTCTGTCTATCCTTTTTAGCTGGAATGACTTGCTCCTTGAACTTATTGTGCTTAAATTTATATTTTGTTTTAGATAGACATAGGCAATTTAACTCTCAACTCTATTAGTGCAGACCGAAAACTATGGCAGCCTTATACTTCCTGCTCACATCACTCATTTTAAAACTATAATTAACACAATCATCAAAATGACTTTCCTCTCTCTCATTAAAACAGAATAAGGATACATGATGTGAATGGTAATTTCACATGACAGAAAAAAACATAGTTTTCATCATTTCTGTTAAGTCCAATCCTTACACCTTTAGTAATTGCTCATCATATTTCTTTTATGCTGTGCAAGACATGTGTGACATGCATGGTTAAAATG
Organism: Semotilus atromaculatus; assembly: GCA_031834385.1. Taxonomy (NCBI): domain Eukaryota; kingdom Metazoa; phylum Chordata; class Actinopteri; order Cypriniformes; family Leuciscidae; genus Semotilus; species Semotilus atromaculatus. Next base: position 4,856,067 of record JAULUF010000009.1, read on the forward strand.
TGAGATGTTAAATGTGGTTTAATTCCACATGGGACCAGAGGCTTGCCTGTGGTTAAGGTAATGACTTTGGAAGGATGAAAGTCAATGCCCTGCTGGTTGTCAGGAAATGCTCAATTCAGTCTTTGGGCATGAAGACAAGAGAGCAAAGTTTCAGAGTAGTCTTGCCCCAAAGGACGTATTAATGAGAGCTACCTATGACCAAGCTGATGCTTGAGACCCCCCTATGGCCCTATTTTTTGTGATAATGAAGTCTTCTATTATAATTATTAATTGAATACTTAATAAAAGTTGTTGGGTCTCAAAAAAAGTGTACAACCCATAGTGAAAAATAAATATACAAAAATGAATTTGAAATACATTTATTTGATGCTTAGTATATTACAAATACATTTATATATTTATACTTAATATAAATACCCTGCAATTGTACTTTTGGTACAATTTATACTAAATTGATATACTTAAAGTCTACTAAGTTTGTACTTAATGTAATTCAGCTGTCCGGAAATAGTGCTGAGGTCCACCCTAGAGGGGGAAAAAAAAGTATACTTTATTGTATTTGAAATATTTTCCCTTTTTCAATAGTACATTGCAAATATACTTTTTCCTTTTTTTTTTACTATCTATAAATATATTAAATGTATATTAGCATCATGCTTTTACCTATTTTCACAATACAACTTTTAACACACTTTAAAATAATTGTACTTTAGTATGTTTTCAAAAAACTATATTTTAGCTTGAAGTGGAAATTCAGTTTATTTTTTAAAAGTGTATTTATTTGCACTTTGCTTAAAACTATATTTTAGGTATATTTTTAACTCTGTGCTGAAAATGATAATTGTAACAATGCATTGAAAGTATACTTTCAAAATACATTATAGTAAACAATAGTATATTTAACAAAGTAAGTAATATTTGTTTATTACCGTGCATTCGCTATTGAAGACAACGTGTGCAATTTGAAGTATTTTGAATAAGCCTTAGTAATTTGACTTGGTATTACTGAGCATATACGTTTTACTCAAATATAATACACTTATGGTATATTGCTTGTATGTTTTGAAGACACTCTTAATTAATTTGTAATGTACTTATAAACACAAATAAAGTACACTTTAATGTCACTAATCAAGCATGAAATTAGTCCCTACACAGGCATATACTTAATGTATACTTTAAGTTGTTCCGATTTAGCACACAAAAGTACACTAAATACACTTAAAGGAGCTGTATGTAAGAAATTTATTTCAATTAATCATACATTTTCCCTGATATGTCACTAGACATTAAGAAATCATGTTCATTTCAAATACTTATATCACTGACAACAGTAGTCCGGCCAGGATATTGTTATTTAAAAAGTGAAGTTGCAGCCCTCAACTGATGTTGATGTTGTCATGTTGTGTTTTGGTCTGAGTGCCACCCTCCACCGATCTACCAATCACAGAGTCAGTAGTGTTGCGGCATCCGGGTTGCCAGCTCTGCTCTAGTTCCCACAGCTGCAGCTAATAACGTGTCGTAATCGGATCCTGCAGCCTATCTGGCAACCTTGAGTCAGTAATTTGAAAGTGATTGCAGTACCAGTTTTGGCCACAATCTTACATACTGCTCCTTTAAAGTTATGCTTTAATTACAACTTAAATATACTTAGTACAAAATTAGTTGTTACAAAATAGCACACTTGAAGTTAACTAATCATTAACACACTAGTCTGGCTGCAAGTATACTTTGCTTTTTTTTTTCTTCACGAGGGCAACTAAAGATAGAATTGAGAATATTTGATTGTGCTAAAGTGGACTTTATTAATGTTTAGGCTTAATATTAAGATATGTGCATTGTGCAATAAAGAAGTACTCCAAATAAAGTTGAATTATAATTTTTATATCAGTAAAACGATATGTCAGTTTGTAGTACTTAATATGAAAAACAAATGTATCTTACATACATTTTGGTATAGTTATTTTTTTCACTAGGAACTCTTTTATATATCTATGTCTTTGCTAATAACGCTATGTAACTGAAAGCACAATGGAAGTTAGATCAATAGCTAACAGGGAACATTCTCAGATCTTTGGCTGACGTTCTGGCAAGGTTCTCTCAAAGTTATGAACAAACAGTATTCCAGTAATGTTAATATAACATTCATTCAAAGATATCTCTTTAATAAAGTTATCAAAACTTTAGCACAAAAAAGTTACATTAGCTGTGATATTGCGTGGTGGGAGACCAGGGCATTTCCCAATCCTATTTTCACCTTGAATTCCTGACTGCTACTTTGTATACCAAAAAGTGGCTTGAGTATGCCTTAGCATGAAAACAGTCCTGTTGATTTGATGACCATGCTGTCATGTCACTTGCACAATGTGTGTGATTAGTACCTTTCTTTGTACAATGTAAATGTTCTATAGTTGCCCTCCAGGTGTAAAAAACCCTTGCCGTTAAACCATTCTGTGCAAAAAAGCCTGTTTGTAAAGGTTAGGCGAAAAGAGAAGATATGTATTGAAATTCAACACCACTTCACTGCAAACTCATGAGAGGCCGTCAGAAGATTAATGAGCTATTGGTCTAAAGTTGTGCCGTTTCTCAAGCGCAAGGCCCACATTAGTGAAATAATTAATTTTTACAACACTAGGGTGCTGTGTCCCTGCCGAAGCATGGCATGTGGCTATGATAAGCATTCACTAATTAACCACCTAAAAGAAAATGGAGGTGCAAGCCACCTTTTGACATTCAAACATTTTGGAGAAAAACAAGCTTTCAGCAAGAAGGTTTCTGGGCAGCAAGTGATGCTGGGCTACTTCTGCATTCACTTTTAAAATACAGGCCACTCAGTGGGTTTCGATTATGCAAGAGGGCAACTTTGACATAACTGACCCCTCACCTGGTGGCAATGTATTCGTCAGGGTAAGAAAGGATAAACATCAGCCAACACAACTTCAGCCCACTGCCAATATGTCTGAATCCACATGATTATCTTTCTTCCTCTAGATATCTCATCTGTGCATTTCCGTGCAACAGAAATTAGCAAACATTGGAGTCAAGTGGGGGATATGATAATACCCAGATGCATAAAACATGTGCTCGGAAAGAGTGTGTCTAGGAGAGTGACTCACAGGTAAAAACACTGTCATCGAGGATGAGTGAATTTAGATTTTTCTGAACTCCATGACGATTTTAAGCTCAATGCATTATTAATGGCGGCAGCTCAGGCGCAATTTCAAACACTGCATATTTTAAAAGATTTTTTTGGGGTGTACTTGAGAGTTTTTTTTTTTTTTTTTTTTTTTTTTGAAGGTTCAGTGTGTGCCCAGTCCCCACACTTATGTGCTGCTTGTGCATATATGTGTGGGGGTGTTTGCTTGTGTGCATAAGTAAGCATCTACTAAGGAGTAGCTACTAAAACTAGGATTCAGACCATGGCAACTGGTCTATCTCAGAAACAGCAGTAATATCTACAAGCCAGCCATGATAAACAAGCTGAAAAGACTCCGTGTGGACATCAGCACTCCACGGGAAATCCGTCTCGCAGTCCCCGGCAGACTAACAGACTGTACTTTCTACTGACAAGGAAAAAGCAATGACTACACAATGAAAAATAGCTTCACTGTCAGGAACTTGCTGTTATAGATGGTTGAGGCAACTGTCAACGCAAAACTGTTGGCTATCGGCCTATATACCTTAGATGGGGCAGTAGTAGTCAGCTTGCATGCATCAACCTCCTCACCGGAGATAAAGGACATGTGCTGTGAGGTTCACTCACAAATAAGAACAGCTTAGAACTGTCGGTCAAGCAGCCATAACCATGAGCTACTTTGGACAGCAGGCTTGCATCATCCATTTGACTATCTTTGACAGAAGAAAAATAAATAAAATACTTGGGATTTGACTTTGATGTATTGTTTAAAAAATTTATTGATTTGCTTTTATCATCCGATCGTGGTTGTATCTCTCTATTAGTGTTACTTGATCTTAGTGCTGCATTTGACACAATTGACCACAACGTTCTTTTAAATAGACTAGAACACTATGTTGGCATTATTATTATTTTTTTAATTTATTTATTTCGATCTCCATTAGCTGCACACGAGCAGCTACTCTTCCTGGAGTCGATACAATCCGACTTGCCACTTACAAGACTTTTACACAAATATGCAATGCATTACATTTTGCAAAACAAAACACTAATGCAATTAAAATTAAAACACCACACCCCTACTCACACATACCTACATAAAAAATCCAAACACACACCCATATACACAAGACCTAGTTTAGTCATAATTCTAAGATATTAAATAATCGTTTGTTACCAAAAATACAATTTGGCCATTGGCCATTTTAATTTATGATCAAATGCCTTTTTAAAAGGATTTTAAACTGAAGTGTACTGTGTGCATTAACAAGGCAAAGTGTTCCAACCAGACATGGCTCTATACAACATAGTTCTCTTTCCATAATTTGTTTTTACTTTGGGTAGTATAAACCTACCCTCTGTAGCATGTCTAGTGGCATAATGGTGCTCATCAGAACTAAAGCATAGCCCACAATAAATTACTTTTGGTAATTTAGTTAAAATAATGTTCCTTGTTAAATTTAGCAAGGAAACTGTAAATCTTTCTTTTACCTTTAACCAGGACAGTGTGTTATGCATCCAGTTCACATCAGTTCTGAAGGGACACTGAAGTACACATCGCGCTGCTCTATTTTGGACCATTTGTAAATCTGTTATATGTGTCACAGCAGCACATGACCAAACCTCTGAGCAATAGTCCAACTGTGACAAAACAAGTGATTTCATAACATCCACCCTCATGTTAAAAGGCAGCATGTGAGAACACCTTCTCACCATAAAAAGACCATTGCACATCGTGCGCACACCTATACTGATATGCTTGGACCATGATAAGTGGTTGTCGACTTCGATACCCAAAAGCCTCGTCTGTAGTACCTGCTCATGAATGATGAATAGATAGTTGATGAATAGATGAATAGATAGTTGAGTCATCAGCGTACATAGCTATTTTTACTTTCTTTAAGACTAATGGCAAGTCTATATATAGAAAACGTCTCGGGTTACGACTGTAACCCTTGTTCCCTGATGAGGGAGCGAGACACTGCGTCGTTGAAAAACAACTCTTTGGGGACGCTCCCTTAGCGTGCGCCTCTGAAGTATGAATGAAACTAATCCAATTCTGATTGGTGTTGCGTCATGACATAACATGTGACGGCACATAAAAGTGACGCCGGCACACAGACACATTAGCCTCGCGATGAAGCAAGCCGCTCCTAGGCATTGAGGTGCGTGGCAAGACGACGCAGTGTCTCATTCCCTCCTCAGGGAACAAGGGTTACAGTCGTAACCCGAGACGTTCCCTATCGTAGGGAACTCAACACTGCGTCGTTGAAAAACGACTCTTTGGGGAACGAATGCCCACTAGGCCACGCACCGAAAAAGGCCTGCCCTAGAGTGAAACTGATCTCAGGCACTCAGCTAGGACGAGAGCACACGTGTGCCAGACGTACAAAGAAGGTGCAGACTAAAAACTTGTTAAAAGTGTGCAGGGTAGCCCAACCGGCTGCCTCACAGATCTCCTGGAGGGTCACTCCCGAGAGGAGGGCCCCAGAGGACACCATGCCTCTAGAAGACTGTGCTCTTATGGCCAAAGGGTAAGGCAAAATGCACACCTTATAGGCCAACTTATGGTTTGTTTAGCCGGTAGCCCCTTAATAGGTGACCCACAACACACTACAGTAGGTCCGACCTCCTCGAAGAAGAGGACCTCTCAAGGTAAATACTCGGAACTCTGACTAGCAGAGCAAGGAACCTCTTCTCTTTTGCCGACACATGAGATGGAGGATGAAAAGTCTGCAGGACCATGGAACTAGCCATCTTAGATTGCACTTAAGGCACATAGCTGGGTCTAGATGCAGGATGGCCTTAACTCCGCCAGGGGCAAACCCCAAGCAAGCTGGCGTAAATGCCAGGGCTTGGAGATCTCCCAGTCTCTTTAAAGAAATAGCTAAGAGAAAGGCCAGCTTGAAACGTAAGGTCCTAGGCGAAGCCGACTGGAGGGATCCAAAGGGAATAAGGGATAGACCTTCGAGAACCACCGCCAGGTCCCAGGAAGGAACCCTGGACTTGAATGTCGGCCTCATCCTCCATGTACCATGGATAAATAATATGACCAGTTGGTGCCTCCCCAAAGGCCCAACATATAGTGGTGTATGGAACGCCGCAATGGTAGCCAAGTACACCTTACATGTGGACGGGGAGAGATTCGCAGAGAAACGATCTTGAAGAAACTCCAGAACTGAAGCCACTGGGCAGTTAACTGGACCTAACTCATGTTCTCTACACCAAGTGGAAAAACATTCCACTTGAGGCCATATAATCTCCTAGTAGACGGAGCTCTAGAGATAAGTATGGTTTTGACCACCCCAGATGATAGACCAGCATCTAAGTACTGAGCCTCCTCAGAGGCCAGACCCACAATTTCCACAGCTCTGGGTGAGGATGGAATATAGTGCCCTCCGCCTGAGACAACAGATCCCTCCTCAGAGGAATCTGCCATGGTGGAGCTATCAGGAGTAAAATTAAGTCCGAAAACCATACTCGGGCGGGCAAAATGGGACTATCAGAAGAAGACTGATGCCCTCCTGACGGACCCTCTCCAGGACTCCCGGGAGCAGAGCGATTGGGGGAAAAGCGTACAGGCGAAGCCTCGGCCAGGCCTGTACCATGGCATCCAGCCCCAGTGGAGCTGGATGAGAGAGGGAGAAACAAGGTGGACAGTGGGACATCCCTCGAGACGCAAACAGATCCACTTCCATTAGTCCAAACCTCTGCCATATCAACTCCACCACCTCTGGATGGAGTCTCCATTCCCGGGCCTCAGTCCCTGCCTCGACAGTATGTATGCTCCCTGATTCTGAACCCCCGAGACATATATTGCTCTTATAGACAATAATTTCCCTTGGGACCATAAAATAATATGATGCGCCAGTCTGGATAGAGGGCGCGATCTGAGTCCCCCTTGTCGGTTCAGATAAGCTACCACTGATGTATTGTCCAAACATATCAAGACATGGTAGCCCTTGATGTCTGGGAGGAAGCTCCTCAGAACCCTGAACACAGCCAACATCTCTTGGCAATTGATATGCCAAGAATGATGATGGTCCTGCCACAGACCCCTGGAAAAGCGGCCGTCCATGACCGCGCCCCAGCCAGTGAGGGAAGTGTCTGTCGAAACGGTTTTCCGGCGACATGACGCCCCTAACACTGGCCCTTGGGACAAGAACCAAGATTTATTCCATATTAATAGGGAACGATGGCATCTGCGCGTAACCTTTATTATACGGAACGAATTCCCCTTGGGGGAAAAACCCCTTGGCTTTAAGCCACCACTGAAGGGGCCTCATGTGAAGAAGGCCCAAATTAATTATGTTGGATGCCGCTGCCATGAGGCCCAGCAGTCTTAAAAATTGCTTTACAGTGATGGCCTGGCCTAGCTTTATCCCAGGCACCATGGCCAGGATGGATTCGATACGTGCGGGAGACATACGTGCCCGCATCGTAACCGAATTCCATACCATGCCCAAAAAAGTAGATTTTTGAGCTGGTTCTAACACACTTTTCTTAGTGTTGAGTCTCAACCCCAGGTTCTGAATGTGGCTAAGGATGACATCTCGATGCCGAACTGCAATTTCTCGAGACTGGGCCAATATGAGCCAGTCGTCGATGTAATTCAGTATACGGATGCCCTGAAGCCTCAGTGGAGCCAGAGCTGCATCCATACACTTAGTGAACGTGCGGGGAGAGAGTGCTAGGTCCGATATTGGTATGCTTTGCCCCCAAAAGCAAACCTCAGGAACCTCCTGTGACATGGAAGGACGGAGGCATGAAAATAAGCGTCTTTTAGGTCTATCGTGACAAACCAGTCCTCAGATCTGATTCGATTCACGATGATAGGAATAGTAACCATTTTGAACCTGAATCTCCTCAAAGAACGATTAAAATGCCTTAGATCTAAAATCAGCCTCAGCCCGCCATCCTTCTTTGGAACTATAAAGTACCGGCTGTAAAACCCGGACTCCCTGTCTGGTAGGGGAACACTTCTATAGCCCCTTTATCCAGTAGAGTCTGTACCTCTTGTTCCATAACCCGAGCCTGTTCTGGAACCACTGCAGTCGGTACCACCCCAGCAAACTTGGGAGGTCGGTGACCGAACTGCAGTCTGTACCCATATTTTATAATATTTAGGACCCATTTAGATATATTCGGAAGGCATTGCCATTCCTCTACAAAATCTACTAAGGGAACCAGCCCCTCGAGACTGGCCTCGGGTGTTTTTCGAGCACTATTCTCGACCTCCTGAAGCGGAGGACCGGCCTGCTGCAAGCTTTTGGGGCGGACGTCACAGTGTGGATTCGCTGGAAATCAATGTGGCCCGAAGCGTCAAGGACGGCGGGACAACATCTTTTTCCTGAGGGTTCCTGCTGATAGAACAACCTCGATTGCTCCACAGCGGGAGCGGGGGGGCGGGGGGCCTTCAGAGGTCCTAAACTATAATTAGGACCTCTTCCCCAAAGCCCTCTTCGCCTGAAGGACGGCCCTCAGGTACCTTTCCCACTCTACAGATTCAAACGCACATAACTATAGAATCAATTATTAATGCACATGCGAACACCATCAGCGTTTATCACAGGTTCGCGTTTAAAGTCTGTTTATAGAGAACGGCGTCGTCTTAGCGGCCCCTAATTTAATAACAAATGATCATTCCGCCGGAGGTGAATCAATCAAAACTAACTTTAGCTGGAAATAACATTATTCAAGAACCGCTATAAAGCCAAAACAATCTGTTACATTAAATTATATGTTTATCTCTGTAAAGCTGCTTTGATACAATCTACATTGTTAAAAGCGCTATATAAATGAATATGACTTGACTTTTAAAAAACTTAAGTTCCAGAGTGGGTGCATGGCAGAATTAACTCCAGGTAACTTAAAACTCATGGTTACTTTAAGATCACAATCTCTCACTGATGTCTATGACTCAATGAGTCATGATTTAAACAATGACATCAACTGAACCTGGTCACTGTCCATGCAGCTTCCTTGTGGGTTGGTGATCACAGTAGCATCAAAAAGTTTTTGGTAGCTTTCAACTGAAGCTTGGCCTGTATAAAAGCCCTAGGCTGCATCAGGATTTCCTTGGGCTTTCACAGGCGCTGTAAGAGTTCACTGCTTGTATATCTGCCTGAAGTCATGTGTCATCACAGGATGAGCTTCTTAAATAATCACAAGCTACAAGAAAAGGGAAGCAGTAGTTACTGACAAATGGAGACAATGGCTGCAAAATAAATGTTGTATGTTGACCTTACTAACAGGCGGTTGCAACAAACCCCTCAAGTTATATCTTAAAGGGACAGGGACAGAAAATTTAAATTCTGTCACCAATTCCCTTATGAAAAATAAGTATATGTCACCGGGTGAGACAAATAGGAACCTGAAAACCGGAACTTGTTGCACGGGGGAGCGACTTCTGGTGTAACACCAGGCCGGTTCCGGTGACGTCATGGCCGCCAGTGTTGACGAGCGCCAGCTGTGGACGCCAATCAGGCCGCTATCGGTGCACATATGCGTGAAGAGGCATATATAAAGCGGAGTTTGAAGACATAGGAAGGTCTTGGTGTTGGGTTCCCCTGGGCGTTTTTGTCAGTGGACAGCAGCAACCAGCAACCACAGTGAATACAAGTGTGGGGATGTTTATACATTGAAGACGGGTGAGTGCCCGACGTATGGAACTCGGAGAACAGAGTGATTAAACAGAGTGATCAGTGGCGCTGAAGATCCATGCTGTTACCAAGGAGAGAAGTTAAGTACATTTCTTTTCAACGTATGAAAGGTTGATGTTATGAAGAATTATCAAGGACATTCTGAATACTGACTTGCGCTGGCTGGCAGTGTGTGTTGTCTCTCTCGTTGTGAGTCTCAGGAAGGAACTGGGTCTGATAGGAATGCTCTCAAAAACCTGATGCCTCCGTGTGGAAAGCCATTTGTGTTTGACCCTGCAAAGATGGAGTGAGGGCCTGTTGTTCACGGGAGGTGAAGTGATATTGCAGTGTCTAAAAGTGTGAAGTGAACACGTGTAAAGTGTTATAGTATTGATGCATGCACGAGTGTGGGAGACCAAATTATTACCTTCACTCTATAATCTTTGTGGAAACTCAACCAGTGGGGCATCAAAACGTTAAACTCATCTGCCGATTGTAAAGTTGTGCACTTTGTAAATTTTGTTTTTGATTGTAAACCCGCCCTGACGGTACATTGGAGAAAGGAGAAGCTCGGCCTTGTGTGTTGATGAGAAGAGTTGTAGTTGAGTTATTGGGACATTACTCTGTGACCATTCTAAAAGAACAGAAGAAGCCCAACCACTTCGCCTGGTTTGATCCTTTGTCCTGGAGATCGCTGCACCCTTTCCACCTGCTCTGAGAGGAGAAATAACCGGTTAGTAACGGTTGGATTTCATACTCCTGATTGTGTTTCTGTGTGCATAGAGAGTCCGCTGATTGCTGCGTCTGATCCGCTGCCATTTTACGAGCTGAGAGATCCTGTGAACCATTGCTTTGAAGGAGAGTCCGCTGATTGCTGCGTCCGATCTGCTGCCGTTCTACGAGCTGAGAGATCCTGTGAACCATTGCTCTGAGGGAGAGTTTGTTGACTGCTGCGTATGATCTGCTGCTGTCCTACGAGCTGAGAGATCCGGTGAACCATTGCTCTAAAGGGGAGTTCGTTGTCTGCTGTGTCCGATCTGCTGCCGTCCTACGAGCTGAGAGATCCTGTGAAACACTGCTCCGAAGGAAAGTCTGCTGACTGTTGCGTTAAATCTGCTACTGGTGGAGGAACCGAGAAAAGTTTGCTAACTACTGCCCCGTAAGCGGGAGGAAGATTTGTGTGCTATTGTCACCTACCTGTTGTCCTCCGGTGGACGGGGGAGACCTGGTCCTCCGAGGCGGCGTCCCGCCCCCGCCGTCCTGCAGGGAAAGGGAGTGCACAGCTGAGCAACGTCACGAGCCAAAGAGAAAAAAATCCATCCTCTGCTGCTTACCTTCCGCTGTCATTTGTCACGGACCCTATTGACCTCTCGCTGGCCAGAGTTCCCTCCCCCCTCGTCAGAGGCCCACACGGGACATCCTGGAGTGAAGTAAAGGAATCCGGAGTTATTCCAATGCTGTTTTAAGTGCTATTAATTTATAAATAAAACAAAGTTTATAGTACTTGTTGTCCTGCCTGATTGGTGTCTTTGGTGTTGGCTCCTCCGGAGTGTGGTTATTTACCCTTGTCCTTGGGAAACGGTGACATATACTTCAAGTTAATTTGACTAAGTATTCTTAAGTAAAGTTCAAGTGTATTTTAAAGTATATTTTATGCAGTAAGTATACTAACATCAATGTAGAAGTCTAATTTCAATGTTTCAATACAACTTTGTACTAAATTGACTCACATTGTACTTTAAAGTATACTCCCAGTAAATTACTAGTTTATTAGTTTTATACTACAAGTACACTTGTAAGTTTCTTAATGTCATAATATAGGTTTCTATTTATATATTATTTTTCCACTTTAGGTATACTACTATGTTCCTATTTAGGTAGGTTATACATTTTTATACTTGAAATATACCTTTTATAGTTGGGGGCCTTAAGCACATTTTCACGCAAAGTCATCTAAAAGCGCCAAATTGGGCACAGATGTAGCTCAGATCATACTGAAATTATTTAGCTAGGGCGTCGGAGCCAGCGACCCTCAGGGCCAAGATGGCGGCCATATTAGTATCTATCCATCTAATATGGCCGCTGCCCGGAAAGGGTTCCGGCCATAACTTTTGAAGCACATGAGTTACAAATACAAACTTGATATGTTTTTCAGCTTAATTGATCATGGGAAACACAGGAATGTTTATATTTATGACCCAGTATATCTGGACCCCTTGATCCTCCAATTCCAATATGGCCACTGTCCAAAAAAGCAGTTTGGGCTGTAGTATGGGGCCTTACATTGTTTGTGCAAATTCATCTACAACCACCAAATTTGGCACAGATGTAGCTGAGGGCATACTGAAATGATTTAGCCAGGGCGCCCGAGCTAATGCTCCCTGAGACCAAGATTGCGGCCAAATCCAATATGGCCGCCACCTGAAAGGGGATTCGGCTGCATATTTTGAACCAGATGAGATACAAATACAAACTTGATGTCTATTTTACCTTTTTCGACCATGGGAAACCCATAGGAATACTTACATTTATGATTGGGTATATCAGGACCCCCCCAAATTCCCTAAATTCTATATGGCCGCTTTCCGAAAAAAATTTTAACCACAAATTACCTATTTATGTTCTTAAGCCCCCAACTATTAACTGTACTTTAACTGCATCCTTTTTATCAACACTTGAATGTGGGAAAGTTTCATTTAAAAAAGCAACACTTTAAAAAAAAAGGCTGAGAAAATTTTATTTTTGTCAAAGACTATCTGGATGGGATACAGACCAATAATCAAATAATAAATAGAATAGATGAAGTAGACCGAGTCCATCAACACCACAAAAGCGTCACAGTCGTTTCCTCTTCATGGGTCAACATTTTATTCGATAATGTCATTAGGGAGTTTTGAACTTATATGTTGTTTAATGCTTGATGATTGTGTTATTGCATGTTAAGGGTTTTCTGTTAGAGCGGTATCGTGTAAGCGGCCCCTAAGTTTACAAACAATGTACGTTTATGAGACAGTGTGTAAACCTTTGTGGAAAAAAAAGTATTTAATATTGAATCAAAAGTGTAAACACAACTATAAGCCAAGTTTACATAATTATACTTTTAAGTAGATTTCGATCAAAAGATTGAGTACAAGTAAACTTGTTTAAAAGAGGTATACTAATAGCACACTTGAATAAACTTCGGTAACACTTTATAATAACGTTCAGTAATAAGTAATTTATAAGTTCTTAGTTAATAATTAACTAATCATTTACAAAACATGACTATACATTCATAAATTATTAATAATATGCTAACAATTTACAAAAGTGTTATGTTATCTTAAAAAAATGTAAATCATGAAATAAATAATTTTAGTATGTAGTTAGTAGATATTGGTTGATATATTATTTATCTCTTATATGACATAAATCCTAAAACATAGGCTCATGTGGTCATGTACTACTCTTCCAATATTGTACAGAATGTTCAGACAACATATATGCATTTAATTGACCTTATTCAGGAATAGAGAATGTGTGTATATCCTGGAAACCCTTGAATTTGTACCCTGCAGATACGCTATAGGTCATCTGCTCTTGTGCTGCTACATGGATGACAGCTCTGGATATTCAGTGCATTCAAGACATTGCAGGTAACCAGACCAAAGGTATTTTCAAACATGTCTGGAGGGGTGAGAAGAGATTCACCTGCCAGTAGGGCAAGTAGTCTTGCCTTTTGCAGGTTAAAGCAATCTTTCACCCATTTAGGCCACTCAAATGAATAAACTCATATTGCATTTGTTGCCTAGTGTGGCACGGAAATGTCACACTTCACCTTTAAGAGGCATATAGGCCTAAATATCTACAGTAATTACAGTTAATATTACCATAATAGAGGGAGTTCCTAATAAGATTTTGGGAGATAAGGAAAAAAACCTCTGAATCAAGAGAAACTATAAGAAAAAAGTAATATTAAATTACAGAGTAGTCATGGTAAATGTGCTAGATGTCTGATATTCTAGACGTGAGCTGTATAGATATGATATTATCAAGGTTACGTTATTAGGAGCTTTCAAGTTTGTGTGCTTTCAAGATATCATTATTGTATCAATTTCTGCTGCCTCGGTCAGAAACATTTACTGATGATAGTAATAGCTTTTCTTTATTCAACACAGAGATTTGGAGTTATATGCTGGGTCAAACAGGGACTACTCCTTCTGGCTGCTTGATAAATACCACACTAGAGCAACACATACAGTACATAGTCACTCTGCTGCCAAGACCTTGAGTCCCTGCTTAGGCAACAGATGGATATTGTCTCTGGCCAGATTAATGTGTGCTCTGGGCCCCCTCCTCTAATCCCTGGATGAGAGAAGAGGAGAGAGGGACTTATTCATCCATTCATTATTCCATTCATACACCACAGGTGTTCCACGTGTTTCACAGACTCACAGTATGCAGAAGCCTGAGGACTTTACATTAGCTCCACTGAGGTAAGAGGCACTGCTATTACTGTAAAGATGAGGGTTCCCGAACAAAAAAAATATGGATGCCATGGTACAGTCATGGTATCACATGGAAATACCTAAAGATGTTTCCATGTTACTAAGAAATGCTTTCAAGAACACCAAAACGGAAGGAACTTGGTCTGTTGTTCTCTCTCTGTCTTTGTAAATTTCATGTTACATTTTTATTAGCTACTCAGTAGACGTAGGTCATAGCAGCAAACACACTGTGAGATGATCATGCTAAATTTCTCACACTGTCAGAAATTTATTGCAGGCTATCTTTGGTCGCAAGACAATGACAACGGCCATCATTGATGGGACCAAGGACAAAGGCCACAGAAATCGCCAGGATTGGTCATCTTTCACCTGGGACAGCCCAAAATCATACAATGTGTACCAGTGTTACAGTAGACTTTCTAAATAAAGTGTTACCTGAAGTTTGAATTATGATAAATAGTTGTTATATTGCAGAATATGAAGTGATACAGCAACTAGTCAGGCAAACCCTTTTCAATATCCCAAATAATATCCCAAATTTTAAGCATGATCTAAAAGAATCAAGCACTTGTCTTCTTCTGTTTGTGTCTTCTATACTGCTTACGCAGGCTACCCTATGCCTTTCCTGAAAGAAAACAACATTGAAGATGTGGAAAGTGAGGCGGCATATCCATCGGATAGAAATTGTACCTGGCGTCCTTTGTTGTGCATCATTCCTGCTCTGCTTTCATAAGTTTGATCCTGTTTCTTTCACAACATTTTGTGAACATTTGAAGCCTACATCCAGTCCTCAAGATATTGTTTCTACAATTTTAAACCAGTTTTTATGTTATTGGTACAAGTATCCTGGCTATAATAAATTGTTGTCTGGTCACAAGCACTGTGACAATTTATTTTTAATTAATTTTAGACCGATTTCGAAACTGGCCTTCCTTTCAAAAGTCCTGGAGACGGTACATTTTTACCCAATTACAGATCTTTTTGGAGAGAAAGTTTGTCGGTGCTTGAAGTTTTTCAATCAGGTTTTAAAGCATAGCATAGTACATAATCAACTGCTTTAAAAGTGTATAATGATATTTTGTTAAGTGTTAATTCTGGAGCCTTGGCAATCTAAGTATTATTAGAACTTAGTGAGGCATTTGATACCGTAGATCGTAGTAGCTTGGTTTCTCGTCTAGTAGTGGTCCTTAAGTGGTTCAAGTTTTGCACTTCAGTCAAAATCTACTTCAGCTCATTTACCTATGGGGTCCCTCAAGGGTCAATTCTTGCTTTTCACTTGTTTTCCATATGCTCCCTTTGGATTCTATTGTTTAGAAAACAGTGTTTCTTTTCATTTTTATGCAGAAGATCGATTTCTGCAACAGAATAACAAGAGTGATTTAACTCCTCTTTTAGCCTGCCTAAATTAAATAAAAAGCTGGATGTCGTTTAATGATAATAAAACAGAGATCATTACATTTAGACCAACAGATTTTTTTCTACCTCCTAATTTGGTAACACTTTACAATAAGATAATTTTTTTTAACATTAGTTAATGTATTACTTAACAAGAACTAACCATGAGCAATACATTTGTTACTGTATTTGTTCAGCTTTGTTAATACAAATTCAGCTGTTCATTGTATGTTGATGTTATTTCACAGTGCATTAACTAATGTTAACAAATACAACCTTTTATACTTCCGGGGCTCCTTTGTGAGACTCGAGACCAGTCTGACGTGCATGTGAAGCTCATTATTACTCGCGCCTGCCTGCTTGCCACAAGTATTTATTATCCTGATATTTTAACTTGATTGGGTGCTGAGGCATGCTTTATTCTTAATCTGTACTTACATTGAATCTGTGTTATTGTTGTTTCACTTGTTTTATGTAGTATTGTGGGGGGGTCTTTGATATCTTTGTACAGCACATTGGGCAAAGGTTGTATTAATTATTATTATTATTAATTTTAGAAAGAAAGAAAGAAAGAAAGAAAGAAAGAAAGAAAGAAAGAAAGAAAAAAAGATATGCATCTCTCTCTCCCACTTCGCTTCCTGTCCAAAAATAGCAAAAGTAAATCTTAAAAGATGTCACAACCTTTCCATATATCTTTCACAGGTACTCAGTGTTTACCTGCCAATTCTAGAATGTCAATATCCAATAGTAAACACTTACTATTAAGGCTGTCAACATAGTCAGTGTATTGCATCTATTACATGTTCGCCATTATTTACAGTTTGCCCTATAACAAAAAGTAAGTAAAACCTACAGGAGCGGGTCAGGCAGTCCATTGTTCAATTGGAATCAGATTTAATGTATGTGCCTTGGGTTGCATATTAGAATAAGCTCAGAATCCCCCATTGTCCTTTGGTCCCTTTATTCTGAGGAGCTTGATTTTATTCTTCCACTAAGCTGTTTCGTAGCTTACATGCCCCACTGCACTGGTATTTACTCATTGCTTCTTTGTCTGGAGAATTTCTCTATTAGAATCCACATATATGAGAAAGAGAAAAAATCAATATGCAGCAGTTCTTGTGGGCCAGAGTCCTGGGCTTACAATGCCACTTTATCACACAACCACACAGCCCGGACGCTTAAAGCAGACTACCGTCTCTCTCAGGGCTGTGAGAGAGCACCTACGGTGGGCCAACATATCAAGGCCCAACACCCCTCCCACCATCCCGAAGGAGCTCTCAGAACAATGTGTATTATCTTGCCTGTCCTAATAAACCCGATAAAAACACAAACACCCAATAGACCTGTGTCATATGTCACACTAAAGCAAGCTAAAGCCACACTGTTAACCAATAGCAGCCTAAAATGACACCTCAGCATCTCTTCTGGGAAAAGAGTAGCATTCTATTACAAAGACAACATAATACTTATGTAGACACTCTTTCTATCCTTCAGTCTATCTGTTGTCTTTCCACCATTCATCTCTCCCACTCTCTTCTCCTCTGTTTTCCCCTTCATGCTTAAAACTCCTCTCCCCTGTTGAATAGAGTAGAATGAAAAATAATATTTTCTGTGCTCTGACACCTCATCTGTTTGTCAAGCTTTAATTTCCCAAGATGCGGTGTGATCCGTGGGCCGCTGGCATGCTGCCGTTGTTCTTACAAAATCAACAGTACACTCTTCGTTTTTTTATATCACTGCTCGCTTTTTCAATGGAAGCAAAGCTACTTTTCCCCTTTGCATGGGCTAATGCATTAACTTTATGGGGTTAAATACAGAAGATGACCCTGCAGACGTTTGACTCTATCATATCTTTATCTTCCTTCCCTCTGTTTGACCTTCTGATAAAAATGTATTTATTGCTAGGAGGTCTGTCAAAACACAGCCTTGTCTTTTTGATATGTCACAATCAGGGCTGAGGGCTATTTCTTCTCACCGAGTGAACAGATAACAGGCAGAGTTTTGGTTGTGAGGTGAGGAGTTAAGGCTGGAATACACTACGTGACTTTTGCCCATTTTGCCCTGATTTGCAGTCTGGAGGAGTTGATGAAAGTCAGAGGTAGTCTGCAGATTTTGGACAGTCGGACTTGACATATTTCACAGAAAATCATATAGTGCATTGCATACTGTAAAACTTCAAATAATAGCTCAGGCTTTTATTTTCCCAAATCGCTAACTGCACCGGCTTGTATTTGAGACAGGCGTCTATATGAGACAGGCCTTTAATTTAGTGTTGAGATGTTGTTCATTGAGTGTAGGCCTAGAGATAACGATCCAAATAGCATAGGCTGATAGAAGGAAAGCATGACAGTAGGAGGTTACCACATTATATTACATTTTATTTATAATTCCAATGTGTTTAACAAATCAGTTAATGTAAGAATTAGCCTACTATATCACCATATGTCTAAAGGGGGTTGCACACCGGACGAGAAGCGCAGCGTCTAGGACAGCTCGAGTTATCGCACACCGGACGCGCACTTTCTCAGTTTATGGCCAACAATATTGTTATGTTTAAGGACATTATGAAATTTAGATAATGTCTGTACTATGTTATGATTGTACTGTACAATTAAACACAATTGTTGCTAATTCTGCAGTCTGAACACTTAACCTCAGGCCGTCCGTTAACTGAATGATTTGAGAATATCATTATACCTCGAGTTGTCATGCTTCTCGTCTGGTGTGACAGACATGGGCTGAATAATACAAGTTACCGGTAATATCCAACGACCCTACTTGTTGCCCGAAACACATCAACAAAAAAGAATGAAGGCTACCCTGTAAAACAACTGCAATTATGTGATACAAAATGATACATATTCATCACTATCATCATAACCCCGATCCTCAACTACAAGTTCATTGGTGAATTCCTCCTCCTCGTTGCTCTCCTACACTTCTCCCTCTCCGGCCTCCGCTAACTCTGCCTGCCTTTCTTGCGCAAACAGCTCCCGCCCAGATGCGCAATCTGCACCATGTTAGAACTGGCTTAAACAGACGATCTGACGGGTTTTAGAAGATTAAATAAAACCCGAAACTAAAAAAGACCAAGCCTCTATTTGAGACCGGCCTTTATTTATCCAAACCTGTCGCCACACCAGGCATGTTAAAGAGACAGGCGTCTGTTTGGGACTCGGCTATTATTTGAAGTTTTACGGTAATCTATCAGATGGAGGTATCTCAGTAGACATGATGTGACACTATCATATTATTTGTATGTGCCTTGTTGCCTTCCTACCTTTGTATGCTGCCGGATGCAGCCTATGAATCCTTCCAGTGGGAGCATTTCAGAACATAATGTTTACGTTTATCTCCTTAAAATTATGATACTGTAGCAAATTAGCTCAAGGGAAATAATAATAATTTACCAACTTGTTATAGTTAATTATAGAAATTTAGATCAGTTAATAAAATTAGCTTGATGTAGCAGAATTAATATTACAATCAATGAACATGTTTCTCCAACAAACATTCAGAAATAATTGTCTATCAACTCTCACAAAGGTTATTTTCATGGCCACAGAAAAAAATAACTCTTTCTCAGTGTGGGTACAGTGCTACTACAAGGATGTAGCTGTGATCACATTGTTAAACTGACTTTTGTTTTGCAAGCAGCAACCACAGAATCAACACTCACATGAATGTGCAAAAAGTTTAAAATGAATGTGCTAAAGTAACACTTTAGTTTAGGGTCCAATTCTCACTATGAACTAGTTGCTTATTAGCATGCATATTACTATGATATTGGCTGTTTATTAGTACTTATAAAGCCTATGTTAAATTAATTATTCTGCATGATCATATTCTACATCCCTTAATCCTACCCCATACCTAAACTTAACAACTTACTAACTATTAAAGGAGAACTCCGGTCAATTTAACATTGAGCTCATTTTTTTGTAAATTTGGAGTGCTGTCAGTACAGAAAACAATGACAAAAATCGGTGTTGCCTACACCGTTATCCTCTTTTTAAAATTTGCACCATGTTGACTTCAATGGGGCAAGTTTTAAACCTGCTTTTAGCCTCTTAACATCCTTGATGTGTCATTACAAGTGCACAGCCATGTGAATGGTGTTATTAAGAGTGAACACGGTCAATCTGACTGCAGTAGATGTGAAAGATATTAATAAAAATGATGTTAATTCAGCCAGCTCACATACCTGTATTTTCTTCCTGTTTTTGGTCAAAGTCCACAGTAGTCGATTGTCGAGCTTGTGCGCGCGACCAGGCTGTATGAGATCCCATTCTCCCAACTCGACAATCGACTACTTTGGACTTCGACCGAAAACAGGAAGAAAATACAGGTATGTGAACCTACTGCAGTCGAGAGCAACATCGATGGTCTGAATTTCTACCTTGGGCAGAATATGCTCAGAACTCTCTCACACACACATCCACAGGCCTGACCCCCTTTCAGTGCGTCCTGGGGTTCCAACCTGTTCTTCGATTTTCTGGATTATCCCCTTTGTTTTGGTTGCCTGATCGGACTGATGTTTTTGCTTGGACCTTTTGCCTGCCTACTCACTCTTGCCTTTTGGAATTCCCCTTTGTATGTTGAAAGATCTGACTGCTACCTTGGTTTTGACCCTCTGCCTGCCTTATCGTATTTGTTTGTGGAAACTGTCTTTAATAAACTTCCGCACATGGTTTCTCACTCAGCCTCAGCGTCCTCGTTACACATACATGGGTAAAATGGAAAGTGAATGAATAAAATGGAAACAGAAACAGAAAGGGAATGACGCTATGGAAATATAAGAGCGACCATCGGTATCTTAATTTAAAGCACCTTGGCAAGGGGTCTACAGCTTACACTAAACCTCTGTTTAGTTAGTTAAATGTACAATACTTGCACAATGCCTTAGCCGTTGAATGAACATCTAGATATGCAGTCTCATGAGAAAATCTTGGTGGTTCAGTCAGGTTCTTTCGGGTTGAGTGAAGAAGACTGATGAACTTGGTAGTCTGACTTAGTTGTTAGTGACAGAGTTCTCTCTCCCAGGCGTAAAGTTGCAGCATGGCTTTTTGTACTTTGAGGACCCGGCAAAGTACTTACCTGGGAGATCTCTCAGATAATGCCTGTTTAACATATGCAGAGATCACAGCTCTCGAATTTGGCTTGTCCAATGAAAAGGGTGTTATTTCAGGTGGGAGAAGTTACTTTGTTTGTCTGTTGTTTGCATTTACATGATCAGAGTGGGCTGGCAGTTTTGTGTCTCTTTATACATTGATTAATATAACAAACATACAATGTACGTTATGAGGATGTGATATACACCAATGGGTAGAGAGTTAAATGAGGATTCATTTGATATAAATCATGATACCAATAAGTTTACATTATCTTAGTTCTGCAATAAGGCATGCATGAAACAGAATACAATAAAATACAATATACAAAACAGTAATAATACACACAATGTCCTAGGGATGTGCATGTTCATTCATAGACAGGTTTGTCTATAAATTAGTGGAGAAAAGTCATTTTTTTACGGGCCTCTATGTGTCTGTTTCAATAGGGAAAGCAGACTCTCTCTCTACATTCCTTTAGGTCATAAAGCGCCTTATCTTTGTCTTTGTTGCCATGGTTGTTGGGTGAGGGGTGTGTCTGATCAGTCCAGCCGCTACAATACCTAGTGTTTTAAAATCAGTTCCAATTTTAAAAGTTGTGTATTTGCCTCTAGGAAACAGAAAGACAAATAATTTGTATTTTAGCCCCTCACTAATGTCGTCATCAAGATTGTCTTGGTTACATAAGGTTACATAATAACCCTCGCCTGTGAATAGTTCCCTGTCAAACATCCGTTTATCTGTTGGAGAAACATTCAAAGTGGCAGGGGAGTAGAATGGACAACGTGTTGTGTCATACTGTACGTGGTTCGCACACACAAACACAAACTCTCATTCTGTTATCTGGTCAGTTACATGTATTACCTGTGACTTAAATATGAACAAAACTAATGCTAAAAATTCCACAGAACCTGGAAGAGAATTGATCATAAGCATTTAATGTCAAATTTTAAAAAATCATAACTGAGTCATAATTTCAGCTAGTAAACAGCTGGGAATGAAAATGCTAGATGACCTAGTCACACAATTATATAATATATATATATATATATATATATATATATATATATATATATATATATATATATTAAAATATTATTTATAGCTATAGATTTTGAGTTTGGGGACCATTCTCCATGTCATTTCTAATATTCTACTAAAATCTGGATTACAGCCTCATATATTATTCAGTAATTAAGAGCCATCTTCCATTTTGAACAATACATTAATAATTAGTGAATTACGAGAAATCCAACAAGTTAGTACATTTGCATTCGTATGAAGTGCTCATGAATTTTACATTGATATTTTTTCCTCTGCTTCTTCAATAATAGGACCCTCTCCCAAATTAAATTTGAAATGCATAGAATGCATATGAATAAATGACATAACGTGGAATTTTGTGAATTGACATTTTGCTCTTAAAGGATTTGCCTATGTCTCACATATATGCTAAATTTAAACAAAGATTACATTACATGATTTTTTTAAAAATTATATAATTTCTCTCTCTCTCTCTCTCTCTCTCTCTCTCTGTGTCTTTATTCAACAGCAATAATAATGAATTGATCTATTCATCTGCTGATAAAATTCTCACACATTCCTTTCCATGACACTGAGATTTCACTTCCCCTTTCTCTCTCTGTCACTCTCTTTATAGCCTTTCTTTTACTGTGTCAAGCAGAGGGATGGATGTTCTCTTGGGGGAGACCGATCCCTGTCCATCCCTGACTCAGAGGGGTCATTAATGCAATCCATTGCCCTCCATTACTCACCTCCCCATAGGGGCTGATGGAGGTACTTTAGCCTCAGGCTTTACAGGTGCCCCTATACTTCTGGAAAACACCACAAAGCTAGAGTGGTTTAAAAGGGGGAACTTGGTTTCACTTTATTTTGATGGTCCCTTCAACAAATTCTGTTGACTATAAGTAGCGTTGCACCTACATGTCTACTAACTCTCATTACAGTGTTGGTTGAGTATTAATAGACTAGTAGGGTTAGATTAAGTTGACAGGTAGTTGCAAAATTACTTATAGTCAGTAGAGTGTCTGTTGGAGGACCATCACAATAAAGTATTTGCAGATATTAAGCAGACAGTCTACTAATACTCCAATGAGAGTTAGTTGACATATAGTTGCAAAGTTACTTATAGTCAATAGCACGTTCAAAAGGGACCATCAAAATAAAGTGTTACCAGGAACTTTCATTGACGTGAGACCAGTTTCGACTGTTAAGGGTCCTGTGCCAATCAGAGAAGAGTGAGTATATAGATGACGGAGATCCAAGACAATAAGTAAAAATGTAAATTTTTCATTTGGTTGATTTCCTGATGTCCCTCTACTTCTGAGTGTCATATGGTCTCTGTGTTTGTCCTTGGATTTTACTATACATCCTGTTACCTGTTCTGTCAGCCATCCTTGTAGTCCTTTTGTAGTTTTTAATGTTGATTAGTTCCCTGATTGTTCCCAGGTGTGTCTTGTTACCCTTGTTAGCCCTTGTTTATAAATAGCTCTTGTGTAGCCTTTGTGTTTCCTTTGTTTCTTGTAAGTCATTGTTTGGTGTTTTCATGTTGATACCTGTTGTCCATGCTTCTCGTGATCAGTGTTGTTGTTTTGTTTGTATTACTAATAAACCCTTTACACATAGATCATCATCTTCGCCTGCATTCCTTGTTCCTTGTGTTATACCGAGTATGATATTGAATTAATGTATAGTAATGGATGTGCAGTATGAACAAAATCATACATCTTAATCTTATAATATAATATAAAATAATTCTATAATTTATTATATAATATATAATAGTATAAAAAAAGTTATTTAATCACAGTAACAATATACATTAGTGCTGCAATTTCAAACCAAAAAAATTTTATTTATATAAAACCATTAAAAAATGTGGGGTCAGTACAATATATATTCAATAACAGTCTCGACGTTCCAAGGATAGAGTCATCATCCAGCTCAATTCAGTTCATATTTTTGTTCTCTTCTGATAGTGTCAGCTAGCTGTTTTTTTATTTTTTATAATAAATAGAATGCAAAAGATGCAAAAGAAGTTCAGCCGTTTCTTGAAAGTGGCTACGGACTCAGCAACTTTGGTTGAGTTAAGCAGATCATTCCATCAGCAGGGAACAGTCATGGTAAAGGTCAGAGAAAGAGATGTTGTGCCTCTTTGAGATGGTACCACAAGACGACGTTTGCTTGCAGAGCGCAAGTTTCTGGATGGCACATAACTCTGAAGTAATGAGTATAGATAAAAGGGAGCAGAGCCAGTGGTTGTTCTGTAGGCAAACGTCAGTGACTTGAATTTAATAAGAGCGGCAACTGGCAACCAGTGCAATTTTGAGAGGAGAGGAGTGACGTGTACTCTCTTCGGATCATTAAAGACCACTCTGGCTGCAGCATTCTGGATAAGTTGCAGAGGTTTGACAGAGCAAGCTGGAAGACCAGCCAGGAGAGCATTACAATAGTCCAGTCTGGATAGAACAAATGCTTGGACAAGGAGTTGTGTAGCATGCTCTGATAGGAGGGGGCTGATCCTCCTAATGTTGTGCAACGCAAATCTACATGACTGGGCAGTTCTACCAGAAAGACTCGGGAGATAGAATGATGTAACAAAGCATTCATTTATTGACAGTCCAGCAAGCAATTATTTATAAAGTTATTTGGCGTAGGCCCCGTCCGTAGTTCATAATCCAAGGGTAGCAGATTTGCTGCCTGAAGAAGAAGGCAAGAACTGCAGGCAGCCAATGTTTCTGAATCACAGATCCAAGTGATGTCATGTAGATGGAGAAGAGAAGTGGTCCAAGCACTGAGCCCTGAGGCACTCCAGTGGCTAGATGTTGGGTCTTAGACACCACACCCTAAAGGACCTACCTGAGAGGTAAGACTTGAACCATTGGAGTGCGGTTCCCAAGATGCCCTTCATCTTTAGGATTGACAGAAGGATCTGGTGGTTAACTGTGTCACAGGCAAAAGTCAGATCTAGAAGGATGAGAACTGAGGATTTGGAAGCTGCTCTTGCCAGTCTCAGAGCTTCAATTACTGAGAGCAGCGCAGTCTCAGTTGAGTGTCTGCTTTTGAAACCAGACTGATTGTTGTCCAGGAGGTTTTTCTGTGTAAGAAAGGAAGATCTCTGACAACTCGTTCAAGTGTTTTTGCGACGAATGGAAGAAGGGATATCGGTCTGTAATTTTCCAGATGTGCTGGATTTAGAGTGGGTTTCTTAAGCAGTGGGATTACCCAACCTTGCTTAAAAGCTGTGGGAAAGGTACCAGTGTGAAGAGAGGTGTTTATGATGTCCATGATTGTGGGTACAACTGAGGAAGATATGACTTGAAGTAGGTTAGTGGGAATAGGATCAAGCGGACAGGTGGTAGGGCGAGTGGAAAAGAGGAGTTGGAGACTTCTGCCTCTGAAAGTAGAGAGAAGGAGGGTAGAATGTGTGTGTTAGCTTATAAAATGTGTGTGTTAGTTTGTCGATTGGTAAATTGGCCGCTGATGGTGGTTGTTTTATTTGTGAAGAATGTGGCAAAATCATCAGCTGTTAGGGTTGATGAGGGAGGAGGTGGAGGAGGAGGAGGAGGGTTGAGAAGAGAGGATAATGTTTTGAAAAGCATGCGAGAGTCCGAAGAATTGTTAATTTGTTGTGATAGTCATTTTAGAAGTAGAGATATTAGCAGAGAAGGAACAGAGGAGGGATTGATAAAGACCAAGGTCAGTAGGATCTTTCGATTTGCGCCACTTCCTCTCTGCACCCCTGAGTTTAGAACAATGTCCGCGGAGAACATCAGATAACCAGGGGTCAGAGGGTGCTGCATGGGCTGGCCTGGAGGAAGGGGGGCAGAAGTTATCCAAGCAGAATGTTATAGTGGAGAAAAGAGTATCAGTTGCACTGTTAGTATCTAGTGTTGAGAGCTGATCAGGTGGAGGAAGTGTGGATGAGACCAAAGAGGATAGGCGACAAGATGAGAGTGAGAGTAGGTTCCGCCGAAAGGTGACCTGTGGAGGAGTGTGTGTTATGTTCTGAGGCAGGTTGAGGTTGAGAGTGAAGAGGAAGTGATCTGAGGTGTGCAGCGGAGTGACCAGTGTATGGTCAGTAGAGCAGTAGCGCGTGTAAATAAGGTCCAATTGGTTAACTGCCTACCTGAGTTACCTGAATAGCCGCAGTAGATACTCGTTTGAGGTCGAATGAGCCAAGCAGAGTGTGGAAATCAGCAGCCTGAGGTTTTTCTAGGTGGATGTTGAAGTCTCCAAGAACTATGAGAGGAGTACCATCCTCAGGGAAGGATGAGAGTAGCAAATCATGCTCCTCCAAGAAACTCCCAAGCTGACCTGGGGGACGATGACTACAAAAATGGATTTTAATAGGACTAGTGATGGTGATTGAATGTGATTCAAATAAGCTTAAATGTGATTCAAAGGATCGAAATTCCAATTGTTTGAGATGAGCAGACCAGTTCCTCCACCCCTTCCAGTCAGGAAGTTAGTGGAGAGTGCATCAGGTGTGGCAGTGTCCTCTGGTCTGATCCACGTCTCAGTCAGGGCCAATAGGCTGAGACCTGAATGACTAGAAAAAGATGTAATGAAATCAGCTTTGTTTACAGCGGACTGACAGTTCCAGAGACCAATAGGAAAAGAAAATACAGTACTAGAAGACACCGGAAAGGTGCATAATTGAAATGCATTAATTGAAAACGCAGGTTGTTAGGATTGTACTGCCTCAGACGTGA
Organism: Semotilus atromaculatus; assembly: GCA_031834385.1. Taxonomy (NCBI): domain Eukaryota; kingdom Metazoa; phylum Chordata; class Actinopteri; order Cypriniformes; family Leuciscidae; genus Semotilus; species Semotilus atromaculatus. Next base: position 4,882,572 of record JAULUF010000009.1, read on the forward strand.
GACATTTGATTTACGTAAGTTAGTAATAGTAGGGATTTGAAAACACATAGTGTAAAAGAGCTCACAAACAGAAAGATCAGATGAAAAGTTGTGTAGAAGAGAAAGTAAACAACAAGAAATTAATACTCAAGTGCCTTGTCTGTGTCCTTGCTCGGTGGAGTCGCACTGTTAGAGTCGTTGGTCTTTACACTCTTCGGTCTTCACACGAGGGCTGCTGCGACAGCTGCCACGCTGCACTAACCAATTATATACACGCCTAATACCTCGTTATTGAATACAGCAGGCCACGCCCTACTACTTAGCCAAGCGAAACTCACAATACAAACAAACACCACGTCGACGCGCGCTTTACCAGGGTAAACACAGTAAACAAAACCAAATTTCCTAGCAACGAAAAACCGCGCTAAAATCTAATGAGGAAAGTAAACACTCACAGACTGATGTTCTCTCCTGTTGTTTGACTGCTTCTTCTAACAAGTACTAGCAGATGGGTAGATTAAGTACTTTAACTGGCCTAAAGTACTTATTCTTATAGTTATTGTGTTCTGTTTTATAAAATCACACCACAGACCGTACATCATTATAAACGGCATACACTACCAGCTGTCTTGTATGTGGTCATACCACCTAACCCAAATATATAAAGGCATGAGATAAATGTATGAGAAAGTCTTTGGAAAAATTATAAACGTTGTGCTGTTTGAAATGCTAATCTGAACCCAAATGTGTTGATATAGTAATTACTTCAGAGGGTCACACTAAGAGGGCAAATAAGAGATGAGACAGAGAGGAGAGAGGCAGAAATCTTCCATCAGAAAGCTTCGGACTGATTCAGTAATGATACCCTCAGAGGGTGCACATGATTCTAATGAGTAAAATGTAAATGATGCTTCTAAATTAGCAGGGAAATATCAGAAAAGGCTTACAGGAAAGCCACAGTGGCAGGCTTTTTTTTTTCTTTTCCCCATCTTTCCTTCATTCTGCTCTCTCTCTCTCTCTCTCTCTCTCTCTCTCTCTCTCTCTCTCTCTCTCTCTCTCTCTCTCTCTCTCTCTCTCTCTCTCTCCCTCCCTCCCTGAAGATATATTGATGCTGCTATCTCAGGGAATTATTTTATCAAAGCCACTTTCATCCCTCTCTCCTAACAAAACTGCTGAGTATCACATTGAATTCTTCAGACACATTGTTTTGAACATGTGGGGGTACAGTGACCCTGGGGGGCACAACAAAACAACATTAGAGAAGCAAACAAACGTTGACAACGTCGCAACATTAACCTGCAATAAAGAATTAACGAAAAAGAAACACTTCTGAAAATGCTCCATTTCAGTAAACAATCATAGACTATGCAGCATTGAGTGATAACAGAATAGCACTAGAACACATTCACTTTCATTTATAAATCATTAACAAACACTATATAATGATTAACAGATCATTAGTTAATATATATTCACATAGCTAGACATAAGAGATAATGTGCTTGTTAATGTTTACTAATGAACTTATTAAACATTACATAATCATTAACGTCATTATTTAAAACTGCAGTCCGTAACTTTTTTTGAGTAAAAAATAGTCCATATTCAGCCAGTGTTCAAAACTATCTGCTTGCCGTAGCTCGATTCAAACCGGTTAGCTTGTAATAATGATATTAATTCCAGTGGTACTGGTGGATTTCTGCGGGAAATTCGAGCATGTCTTTGCGTCATTACGTCACATCCGTACACATAAAGAAGGTATATCGGCTAGCTGGCTATACTGCGCGTGTGGATGTTGACGTGGGAGATGTATAGCCTTTTCTCGCAGCACTTTACATAATTAAACTTATGGCGGATCCAGAAAGGTCCAAACGACAATCATCAGTGTCAACTGGAGATTCACCAGTTATAAAACCCAAAAGACTTTGGACTTCAGATTTAAAGTGGCTAGAGAAAAACAGAGACAGCAACCGGGTCATGCGAACACAAGGATAAACATCGGCAGGGCTTTTGAAAGGTGCATGAACTCCGTGTTTTGAAGGGGTTCAAAACTGAAGCAGAGACGGCTTTTTTCTGCTGGACAAGTAAGACATTTCAATAGTTCAATCGTGTAACAGTACCACAATTCTTTGCTTAATTCACACAGTTATGGAGTTTCCTTTGTGCTGCCTTTCTCGTTGAGTTATTATGGAGAATATGAATTCTGAACTACAGGTAACCGTAAAACACATTGGGCCCTATCTTGCACCCGGCGCAATTGACTTTGTACACCGATGCATGTATCATTCCTATTTTGCACCCGCGCAAAGCGGACTTTTCCCTCCACAGACACACGTCGGTTAATTAAGAAATACACTTGCGCTCCCCAGGGCGGTTCAGCGCAAAGAGGAGGCGTGTTCCGGCGCAAACTTTCCCTCATGCTATTTTGCAGTTCCAGAAAACAATTGCGCCACTGACCAGAAAAAACCTAGTCTAAATTCTTTGCTTAATTCACACAGTTATGGAGTTTCCTTTGTTCTGCCTTTCTCGTTTAGTTATTATGGAGAATATGAATTCTGAACTACAGGTAACCGTAAAACACATTGGGCCCTATCTTGCACCCGGCGCAATTGACTTTGTACACCGACGCATGTATCATTCCTATTTTGCACCCGCGCAAAGCGGACTTTTCCCTCCACAGACACACGTCGGTTAACTAAGAAATACACTTGCGCTCCCCAGGGCGGTTCAGCGCAAAGAGGAGGCGTGTTCCGGCGCAAACTTTCCCTCATGCTATTTTGCAGTTCCAGAAAACAATTGCGCCACTGACCAGAAAAAACCTAGTCTAAAGTCATTGGCGCGTTGCGCGTACATTCAGATGCTATTTTAAGCGCGCTTGCTTGGTCATAATACAGAGTGTGAACAACGCGCATACACTGTAGATGATTCTCTCATCTACACAGATGCATTTTCCTTTTTGCAAATGATACATTATTATAAGGAAAAATATTAAAACACGAGGGAAATCATTGTTGTCCAGTCAAGTCAAGTATATTTATATAGTGCTTTTCACAATAGAGATTGTATCAAAGCAGCTTCACAGTATTAATATGTTGTGTCCATGACGATCGGAAAAATAGGCATAAAGCTTAGGCCTACATATTTACCCAAATTATTATATGCATGTATAACCGAAGCTAATTTGGGTGGGTTTGTCCCATCTCCAATGCCACTTCTCTTTCTTTTACGGCCCTGACGAGAACATCGATCTCCTCGGCTGTGAACCGATTCTGAAGCGCGCCTGGTAAATGCGCCGTTATAATAGTATTGCGCCATGGAACAAGCGCACCTCGTTCATCATGCTCTTAAAGGGAATGTGATATGACGCTCTGATTGGTTTATTTCACGCTACGCCCAAACCACACCTATGAATTATGAAGCTACTTCAGACCAACCCCTTTTAGATTTGCGCCAGGCGCAAGAGGCATTTATCCCGCCGGGAAAATAGCAACAGCGCCGGGATCCGCCCACAAAGTTACTTGCGCTTTGCGCTTTGACACTTGCGTTTCAGATCGTGCGCTGAGTGCAAGATAGGGCCCTTTAAGTGTAGTCACGCAATGCTTATGTTGTTAACATTAACAATTTGAGAACAAAGTATAATTTGCACGGTTCGACAGGATAAGCGATCGTTTTTTCCCCCTTAGTTGATCAGAACAAAAATGGATGGTACTTATTTGTTCAGAAGACATTTTCCGGTGAAAATTTTTATGTTGGTCAAACTTTCAAAAAGTGAATCTGTGATTCTGAATGACAGTATCCACACAGTGCGTGATTGACAGCAGCACACTATCCTCAAAACATTGTGTTCATGCCGCTATACAACCCACGTAAAGATGATAATTCCGCGAATAACTGCAATTGCAGATTTCGAACAGAGATGGCGAAAAACCATGACACATGGTTTACAATATTAAAACCTTAATTAATAAATCATTAACAAACATAATATAATGCTTAATGGCTCATTAGATAATGTAACAAATTAGCTCTGTGAAATATTAATTATCATTAATAATAACTTGTTATGATTAATTATGAATATTTGGTTCAGTTAATTGGATTAACTTGATGTAGCTAAATTAATATTAATATATATACAAACTCTTTTGATTATTCATTTATTCTAAGAAAAGGGTATCTTCCATGGCCACAGAAAAATAATTATTTCTTAGCATGTACAGTGCTTAGAGCATGTAACAAGATCAAGATCGTAAAAGAGACTTTGTTTGCAAGCAGTGAATCAGAACCAAATACATATTATGCACAAGTTTTATTAACTAAATCACAAACATAACTAAACTAAATAAGCATACATACACACACACACACACACACATATATATATATATATATACACTCACCGGCCACTTTATTAGGTACACCTGTCCAACTGCTCCTTAACACTTAATTTCTAAGCAGCCAATCACATGGCGGCAACTCAGTGCATTTAGGCATGTAGACATGGTCAAGACAATCTCCTGCAGTTCAAACCGAGCATCAGTATGGGGAAGAAAGGTGATTTGAGTGACTTTGAACGTGGCATGATTGTTGGTGCCAGAAGGGCTGGTCTGAGTATTTCAGAAACTGCTAATCTACTGGGATTTTCACGCACAACCATCTCTAGGGTTTACAGAGAATGGTCCGAAAAAGAAAAAACATCCAGTGAGCGGCAGTTCTGTGGGCGGAAATGCCTTGTTGATGCCAGAGGTCAGAGGAGAATGGCCAGACTGGTTCAAGCTGATAGAAGGGCAACAGTGACTCAAATAACCACCCGTTACAACCAAGGTGGGCAGAAGAGCATCTCTGAACGCACAGTACGTCGAACTTTGAGGCAGATGGGCTACAGCAGCAGAAGACCACACCGGGTGCCACTCCTTTCAGCTAAGAACAGGAAACTGAGGCTACAATTTGCACAAGCTCATCGAAATTGGACAATAGAAGATTGGAAAAACGTTGCCTGGTCTGATGAGTCTCGATTTCTGCTGCGACATTCGGATGGTAGGGTCAGAATTTGGCGTCTACAACATGAAAGCATGGATCCATCCTGCCTTGTATCAACGGTTCAGGCTGGTGGTGGTGGTGTCATGGTGTGGGGAATATTTTCTTGGCACTCTTTGGGCCCCTTGGTACCAATTGAGCATCGTTGCAACGCCTGAGTATTGTTGCTGACCATGTCCATCCCTTTATGACCACAATGTACCCAACTTCTGATGGCTACTTTCAGCAGGATAATGCGCCATGTCATAAAGCTGGAATCATCTCAGACTGGTTTCTTGAACATGACAATGAGTTCGCTGTACTCAAATGGCCTCCACAGTCACCAGATCTCAATCCAATAGAGCATCTTTGGGATGTGGTGGAACGGGAGATTCGCATCATGGATGTGCAGCCGACAAATCTGCGGCAACTGTGTGATGCCATCATGTCAATATGGACCAAACTCCCTGAGGAATGCTTCCAGCACCTTGTTGAATCTATGTCACGAAGAATTGAGGCAGTTCTGAAGGCAAAAGGGGGTCCAACCCGTTACTAGCATGGGGTACCTAATAAAGTGGCCGGTGAGTGTATATATATATATAGGTAAAATGGTGAGTGACAGAATGGAATCGGAAGCAGGAAATGGAAATGGAACTATGGGAAAGATCCATTTAACTATGAAAAGAACCATCAACATATAATTTTCAGAGCATCTCATTTAAATTGATACTTGCATAGCTTTGTAGTGGGAACAATTCTTGAAGTTGTTGAAAATTGAAGTTGTTGATGGTTCTGTGAGTGTCAAATGTGGTTGCAATCGTTTTCTCCGTTGTATGAAGAAGATATGATGAACTTGCATGGTTAGTTCGACTCCGTTCTCATGGCTGGATAGCAGGTCTGCCGGCCCGGGGCCAGACAGGGCAGGCAGGGTAAGTGGTGGGAGTTGCGATGGACTTCTTCTGTGTTGAGTTGAAGACGTTGTGCCAAACTGCTGAGATTGTCCTTGGCTCTATTGTGGTTGAGTCTTCTCTCTCTCTCCTAAGTGAGTCTCCACAACTGACTGGTTGTGACTCAAGCCCTGTGGCCTTGGGGCCTGCGGCCTTTGGGGCAGAACAGCACCCAGAACAAACAAAGAAGGCCAAAGAGAGGGAAGGGCTTGTGTGAATGCCCTTTAAAGTTTGTGAAAGGTCCAACCCTCCAGGTTTGCTTGACCAATAAGAAGGGTGGACATTTCAGAGCGGGAAAGTTACTCTGTGGTTAATTTATGAGTGTTTGTCCTAAGCGTGCTCCTTTGCATGTGCAGCTGGATTGTTTTCTGATGAAGAAAACTAGGGAAGATTCTTGTAATACTAATATGTTGGGCAGCTATTGGCATATTATGTACACAATCATTTCGATCTTCAAAGTACCAATTTAGACCAAATGTTGTACACATGATTTTGGTTAACCATAGTTTGCAAAGTTTGAAACATTACCCATTAGAATTGACAAGAAAACATAGGCCAAACCACATAAAAGGAAAATCAGGAGATGGGAAAATTAGTGGATATACAGTGAAGAAAATAAGTATTTGAACACCCTGCTATTTTGCAAGTTCTCCCACTTAGAAATCATGGAGGGGTCTGAAATTGCCATCGTAGGTGCATGTCCACTGTGAGAGACATAATCAAAAAAAAAATAATCCAGAAATCACAATGTATGATTTTTTAACTATTTATTTGTAAGATACAGCTGCAAACAAGTATTTGAACACCTGAGAAAATCAATGTTAATATTTGGTACAGTAGCCTTTGTTTGCAATTACAGAGGTCAAACGTTTCCTGTAGTTTTTCACCAAGTTTGCACACACTGCAGGAGGGATTTTGGCCCACTCCTCCACACAGATCTTCTCTAGATCAGTCAGGTTTCTGGGGTGTCGCTGAGAAACACGGAGTTTGAGCTCCCTCCAAAGATTCTCTATTGGGTTTAGGTCTGGAGACTGGCTAGGCCACGCCAGAACCTTGATATGCTTCTTACAGAGCAACTCCTTGGTTATCCTGGCTGTGTGCTTCGGGTCATTGTCATGTTGGAAGACCCAGCCTCGACCCATCTTCAATGCTCTAACTGAGGGAAGGAGGTTGTTCCCCAAAATCTCGCAATACATGGCCCCGGTCATCCTCTCCTTAATACAGTGCAGTCGCCCTGTCCCATGTGCAGAAAAACACCCCCAAAGCATGATGCTACCACCCCCATGCTTCACAGGTAGGGATGGTGTTCTTGGGATGGTACTCATCATTCTTCTTCCTCCAAACACGGTTAGTGGAATTATGACCAAAAAGTTATATTTTGGTCTCATCTGACCACATGACTTTCTCCCATGACTCCTCAGAATCATCCAAATGGTCATTGGCAAACTTAAGACGGGCCTTGACATGTGCTGGTTTAAGCAGGGGAACCTTCTGTGCCATGCATGATTTCAAACCATGACGTCTTAGTGTATTACCAACAGTAACCTTGGAAACGGTGGTCCCAGCTCTTTTCAGGTCATTGACCAGCTCCTCCCGTGTAGTTCTGGGCTGATTTCTCACCTTTCTTAGGATCATTGAGACCCCACGTGGTGAGATCTTGCATGGAGCCCCAGTCCGAGGGAGATTGACAGTCATGTTTAGCTTCTTCCATTTTCTAATGATTGCTCTAACAGTGGACCTTTTTTCACCAAGCTGCTTGGCAATGTCCCCGTAGCCCTTTCCAGCCTTGTGGAGGTGTACAATTTTGTCTCTAGTGTCTTTGGACAGCTCTTTGGTCTTGGTCATGTTAGTAGTTGGATTCTTACTGATTGTATGGGGTGGACAGGGGTCTTTATGCAGCTAACGACCTCAAACAGTTGCATCTAATTTGGGATAATAAATGGAGTGGAGGTGGACATTTTAAAGGCAGACTAACAGGTCTTTGAGGGTCAGAATTCTAGCTGATAGACAGGTGTTCAAATACTTATTTGCAGCTGTATCTTACAAATAAATAGTTAAAAAATCATACATTGTGATTTCTGGATTTTTTTTTAGATTATGTCGCGGTAAATCCGACCCTTAGCCTTCACATAGAAAGAGGAATACTGGCCTTCAGAGGTAATAGCAAAACCTGACAAGTGGATCATTGTAATGTGTGATTACAACCCCTTCACACACAGGAAATAAAAAAAAAGGATTCATTTTAGTAGAAAAGTTACATATAGCACCTTTAATGTCTGTAATGACGTCTATAATTGATCCTTCCCTTACACATTAATCCTTAGACCTAGCCATACACTAAACATGTCACTAACCTCACACCTTATCCCACCTCAATAGCAGCACAAGTGTTCTGCAATGCAACATGAGCACAGTAAGTACACTGTACTTACATTTTCTTAATGTTTTAATTAGAATGTAATGTTACACTTTTTTTGTCACTTACCGAATGAATAGGCAAAATTGTTTTTTGCTATCATTTTACATTAATGTATCACACTTGATTTACTTACTAAATTCTTAACAATAAAACAAGTTATCGTAATTTTTAAGTGCATCACTTTTTACATCAAAATCAACATGTTTAAAATGTAATAATTATATTCATCTATAATTCTTCTCGTCTGCAATTCAGTTTCCGTTTTCAGACTTTTCATGTTATACTTCTCTTGGTACACCCAAGCCCAACACATGGTAGCCAGACAAGGCCTTAAAGGGCACCTATTATGGCATTTAAAATGTTCCTAATATTGTTCTGGGAGTCCCCAACAACAGTTTTACAAGCATGCAATGACAAAAAACACTTTTGTTGTCTTATAATATGCATTTATTTTTACCGGATTTGCTCAGTGACTCCCATATGAATCGTTCGGCGATTCATTTTCAAAACCCCGCCTTTACGTGACGCTAATCTGCGGTGATTGGTCAGATGACCCAGTCAGTTATTGTTTGCGTTAGCCCAAAGCTTAAACATATTGATAAAGCACTGCAGTACTACAGGTATTGCTCTATTCTTTATGACAACTCCAATAACAATGACAAACATTTCACATATTTCAAAAAAATGACATTGGAGACCTAGACCTAGAAGCTGCGCTGACCGTAACTTACACAACACACACACACACACACACACACACACACACACACACTTATTGAGCATGCTACAAAACCCATAAAAGCAACAATTATTAATAATACTTACAGGTTGCGATTCGGAGGAGGAAGCTGATCCAAATAAACTTGGTACTGAACCTTCCTTCAGTATCAGCCGGCTCGCGAATCCACACTTGAAAGCATTTATGTTTGTAAAGCGATCGTCATTAAAATGACGCGAACACAGCAGAAGGTTCGGGTACAGTTGTAAATATAAACTCTAGCCACTGCTTCTTCACATGCTTGTCCCTGGGCAGTGAAAAAAAAGTTCGCTTTTGATTCGCACTTCAGAACACAGCGTCTCGTCGACTTGTTTTGAAGTTTCACTGGTGTCTGCGGCGCGCGCAATGAGTGGGCGTATCTTATTCAAATAACTTGTCAAGTTGACGTCATCTAGACAAAGGAAAAGCATCGTTCGTCGAACGATTCATATCAGCGACTCAGAGTCGACTCTTACTTTTGAGAGACAATAACTTTGTATACGGTGAACTTTCATGTTTAAAACTTTGCAGGATGTTTTCGTTCACTTAGATCTATGTTACACACTACATGAAGGGCAATTTTCAAAAATCCATAATAGGTACCCTTTAAGACAGCATTTTTAGCAAGAAAATTTTATCTTGCATCCCATGAAAACATTTAGTAAAATGAACACTGCTATAATTCACTGCCAATTCACACAGGTTAAAATTAACAGAGATGAAAGAAAGGGAGAGAATACCACAACAGGGAGATACAAAAGGTGCAAAAAAGAGGTTGAGTGAGGAAAGGAGGGGTGTAAAGAGCAAGAGAGTGGGAAGATACAACCCATTTTTTTCTGTGCAAATACGAGGCTTGTTATCTTGCTAAGGCAAAAAAATGCAGCTTTCAGCATTTTCATATTAGAGTGAGCAGATATTGCTTACAAGCTATAAATTACTTTTTAATACTCTCCAGATTACAGACACTAATACAAATGTAAAATCAATGACCCTGACTTTCTCTCTGTCTCTCTTTCTGTCATTTGCATGAATCCGGTGGGAATTCTTCATATATGGTGGATTCAAATATCCAATAGGCCATTAAGTGCTCAATCATTTGCATAAGTACACTCAAGGAATATTTATATTAACATTAAAGGCACTGTGGCTGTAAAACCAGTTTGAAGGCTGCAGAAAAACACTGATGCGGATATGTGCGTTAAAGATAAACAGACAGGTGGTCAAGATGGAGACAGGAGGAGAAAGAGAGCGAGCGAAACGAGAGACTGATATGCCCTTCCAAGTTTGCTAAGGCTGCTTGTAAGAAATGCTGAGGATGCAATGTGCTGACCCACATACATACAGTAGTACCTGTTCCCTACAGACTCCGCCGGATGCTCTCTCTCTCTCTCTCTCTCTCTCTCTCTCTCTCTCTCTCTCTCTCTCTCTCTCTCACAAATTTCCCCATTGTTAACACTGGTCTTCAGTGCTTGCATTTTGTATTGTCTTGTCACTCCATTCTTTGCAGTCTCACCCATTTCCTTGCAATCTTCAATGGTTCCGTGCATTCTTCACCTTTCACGGTGAGCAAAAAAATCGGATGCTAAGGCCCATTGAGATGAATCAAATCAATGAAGTCATCACTACTCTCTCTCTCTCTCTCTCTCTCTCTCTCTCTCTCTCTCTCTCTCTCACTGCTTGCCTCTTCCTTCCAGTTCAGCTCTAATACGGTTTATTCGCCTCCTCTTATTTAATTGTGCTGTTCTGTTCCTCCTTGTGGTGAAGTGTGTAATTTTTTCAATGTTTTCATAATTTCTATGGCAGACTATATGTGAATTATATATAAAAAATATTTTGTAGTTTACATTTCCCTTTTAAAATGTATAATTGTAATGGTAATAATTTTTTTTAATGAAAAAAATAAATAAATAAAATAAATATATATATATGTATATACAGTATATATTATTGTTATATACATACAAACAGTATACATTTAATTTATATATATATTTAAAAAAAAATAGAAAACAAAAATGACCAAATTGTAAGTGTTCTTTTCAAATAATCATAAAATGCTATAACAGCTACACATTATAGTTTAGTATAGAGGAAAGACATCAATAAATTCAGAAATATGTATATGATGCAAAACAATCATTCTTGCAATTTTGACAAAACCTCATATATGTTGGCCAGTTTCAAAATTTTACCAAGCTGACAAGTTAGAAAAAAGTTGACAACGTTTGGTGACTAGTTGCACAGAAATCACACACTTCACCTTTCATTTCTGAGTCTTCTTTTCTTTTTTTTTACTCTGTCTCTTTCTGTCTCTCTGACTGCAACAACAGGGATATTTTGCTGACAGGGCTCACGGCAGATGTTAAGCGTGGATGGCAACATGGGGTGTGATTGAAAGCTGATCAGCACATGCATGAGTTTTTTTTCTTTTTTTACAGCAAAAGATCTAATGTAGCCTATGATTGGTAGCGGTGTAGCAATCTTTATCACTTTACTGAAATGACACGACAGATATCTGAACTGTGTTAAAGGCCCTAATGAACCCAGTCTTCTGCGTTCAACGGCGATATCACAGCCTGTCATGTTTCACCGAGCAATCTGATGACCAGCATTTCACAATAACAAGTGAAAAGAACATCAAAGAGACATCATATCCTGATGGAATCCTCCCCAGAGACTTCAGACCAAACATTACTGTCATTTAACAACACATCAGTGCAGTTCTGCCTTTTGACATTTATGACTGTTTAAAAGATGCGTAAAGCGGTATATGTAGGCATGTTGGTGTGGGTAAGAAAAGGAGATGAGGGTTATGCTCTTACACACTAAAACACAACCACACATGCACACATGAGTGAGCACACAGATGACATGCACACATGCAAACACACATATCAGACAAACAGGATCAAACACAGGTAGCCGGGTATCATATGAAGACAACCTTATTTGAGGCTCCAAAAAGAGACAATTCATCTTCTTTTTTTTTTCCTGAATTGCTACAACACATTTCTCGAAAAACATCATCCAATTCCTCAAAACCTTAAAGACAAAACCAAATCTTCAAACTGCATTCAGAGAACTCTTGACTCTTCTAGCAAAATCAAACAATTGACTCAAAATCATTTTATCTGTGTTCAAAATTAAATAATGCTTTCAGACAATACACACATCAGATCAATCATTGAACACTACATAAAAAAAATAAGAACACAGCATCCAAAGCATGCAGTTAATAAGACCAAATAAGTATATTGTAACACAGTAAACACATTTTGCAATTACGTAAAAGAGTAGTAATCACAACTTAGTAAGGTAAATAAATTGTATACTGTATGCACTGTAAGTATAGTATTGTTCTGAATTGTATATTCAACACTTGCATGCTGTATAAATGCAATAGTCTAACTGCAAAACCCAAAAGGTTAACAAAAAACTCTAAATGAAAATCATGTTACAGTACAATCAGAAGAGTTGTGCAACTGCAAAATCGAAGTCAGTGAGAGATTAATTCTGCTTCAGTATCATGTCTTCATGTTGGGTCCGGCCTGAGGACTTTGTCCACATCACAGGCAATGTCGTCTCTTGCAAAGGGAAAATCCAGTGTGCCGCCTTGACAACACTGTCCACACCTTGCTCTTCATCTTCCTCATCCTCTTCCTCATCTTACACATATTCTTCCTCCTCTCGCTCTCGGATTGCTATGTTTCACAGAACCAAGATATGCTGTTGTTGTAATGTTAGTAACAAGACAGTTTTAAGTGTCATTGTTTGTCTGGAGCTGGTGTGCTGCTATGACTTACAACCAACTCTTGCTTGTATACACTCTTGTGTACTGCATGTTAATTTTTTTTTTGTTCTTCCTTGTCATTCATTTTTCATCTTGGCTTTATTTTAGTAAAGCATTATTTTGCTTCAATTCAGCTATGATACAGATCCACTCCTGCATTGCATGTTCATGAGCAATAAAAGGAGGATGTGTTTAATATCAACAGTGTATCTCAGAAATCTTCAACACAATAATTTAATGTAATTGAATTGTCTTTATTTAGGGGCATTTCTTAGCAAATATATAAATACTAATGTTTGTTACAGTTTTTTCCCATTGCTAACACACTAAAATGACATACACAGCACAATTATTTAAACTGACACACATAGAGCAAAACCTCTTCTCGAGTCTCCAAAAGTCTAAACACATTTTCTGCTTTACACACATTTTGCAATTCAAAATGGCAATTTTTAAATGCACTGAACACGGTTCTCTGCATATGACACAATAATCTGACATAAAGTCACATGTTTGCCATTTCAAAACACTGCCATTCAAAATGATTGAGCTAATTGGCCAATACATGTGCCACCTGGCCAAACACCTCAATGGTTAATTGTCAACACTTCAATCAGGATGTAAGCACTATGAAAAGACAACAACAATGGAATTATTACAGTATTATAATAATATTTTATATAATATAATAAATATAATATATTTATTAGCAATTTTCTATTTCAGTTTACTGTTTTTTGTTTGTTTGTTTTTTATTGTATTTTTGTTCAGTCCAATGTAAATATATCTGCTGTGCATATGTTGCAGTGACTTGTTTGGTGAAAAATAAAAAAAATAACAACAGCATGTGTCTGTATCCTGTGCAAGTGAACAATCTGAAGAATTTTCTGCAATTTGAACTGTTTTAGTATTATGGCAAAGCATACTAAAGATGAGAGTGCTTTTCATTATGCCCAACAATGTGTAGTTGGTTTGACAAAAAGCTGGTAATATGAATGAAGTGTGTACCATTTCGTGCAAAAGTTTGATTTTGATAATGCTATGTAGTTTTGGTTGCAGTGCCTCATTTTGCCGGATATATGAGTTTTTTTTCAGTTTGGGTGTATTTTGATAAAACCAGCCTAGTTTGCAAAATTGTGTGTTAGCAATAAAAAATAAAATAAAATAAAAAACTGTAACATTAAAGCAATTAATTCTTACCAAATGTTACCATAAGTTTAAAATCCAAGGGACCACATTAAATAATAACAAAAGCTATTTTTAAACCAGTTTTAAAAGTTTAAAACAATCTGGACTAACTTTGCTGACCGAGAGCTTCTCAGATGGCAAACTTGTCTGTTCACACTGTAATATTTGACACTGTATTTTTTTTTCTTCTATATTTCTTCACCATATAATTATGTAGATACACTTATTTCCTGCATGATGGATCATTCACTATAATCATGTCTTACTGAAAGAAAAGAGAGAACAAGAATCCGGTGAATTGGAATCTTCTCATTATCCCTCCTCTGTGTGTGTGTGTGTGTGTGTGTGTGTGTGCACTATATTATTGTTCTGAGTGAATTTCACTCCTTGATTAGTGTCAGCTCATAATGAGAGATCAAGGGTAAAAGGTCCCCAGAAATCACCTATTCTCAGTGTTTGTGCATGTGTGCGGGAGAGAGGCAGGTCTGGATTCTCAACACTAATGTTTGGTCACATCTTGGAGCAAAAATAATAAATGTCTTCTTGGTGATGTCTCCCTATCAAATCACAATGATTTAAGCTCATACAGAAACCTCAGTCTGTCCTGCTCATTAAACACTGCCCACATTATGGCAACTTATTCAGCTTTCTGGTTCAGCACTCAGTTACAAACATTTTCACCTGTCAGTGTGCTGCATCTGTTTATGCCCTTTATTCCCTCATCATCTAAAGCCAGGTTCAACACTTTACAATTTTGGCCACGATTTGGCCATCTGAGACAAATTGTGTGAATCCTAAAAGATTCCTCGGATCCTAGGCCAAAGTCTTTTATATTTCCAAAGTCTTTTCTTTTCAAGAGAAGCCAGGATAAAAATTTACGCTAGAGATTGTTTTTGTTTGCTAGCCACCATTTCTATCCCACATGTAAAAGCAGCTCACGTCGCAACGGATTGATGATGTAAAACTCTGGACGAGTCTTCTTGCATGCATCCATTTTTAACATGTCTTGACTGCCGTACAGTCTGACATTTATGACAACTGAGATCCCACAGTGTGACATGGCTTACAGCGGGGATCATGTTGTAACAGTTGTAAAGGACTATTATGCATGTGTTTTTTTTTTATAAATGTGTGTCCCTGGCTTAAGACCTATCACATCAAAAAGTAATTTATATAAGTTCCTCATTTATACACAATTTCAATATTTAGTTTTGGGTCCTCTCAGTTCTTTGGATTGTTTTGGGGTATAATAATCAATAAATGCTAGTCTGTTGAGTATACAGCTCCTGTTCTGACACTGATAAATGAACACCTCAAAACTAAATAAAATAATAAAAACTATGGAGAAAGGGAGAGAAAACAGAGGCAGAGGAGAACAGTGGATGGTTGGTAGATTGTGAGAAGAAATAAATTGGAAGAAAATAGAAAGGAAGGGAATGAAAGTCACTACTGGGCAAGACACTATTATAAACTATTGGGTGAAGCTAATGGGTCCAGTCTCTCATTTTGACTCTTTCGATTGGTCCCAAAAAGTAACAAAGAAAAAAAATAATCAACAAAAGACCTATTGTATGGACTTGTAACTTTTCTCAGATGGGAAATAAAAGAAAGAAAGTGGAGCATTATATTAAGAGATGTCAATTGACTAATGTGAAAGAAAGAAAGAAAGAAAGAAAGAAAGAAAGAAAGAAAGAAAGAAAGAAAGAAAGAAAGAAAGAAAGAAAGAAAGAAAGAAAGAAAGAAAGAAAGAAAGTTAGAATTTAAATCTGAATGTCACAGAAATCATATAAACTTTTCATACAACTCTTACAACACAAAACACTTGATTGTCTGAGGATATGAATAGCAATGATACTTTAGCAGACTGTTCAGACAAGATAGTTGAAGTGCTTCCTTCCTTCCCCTCTTCCTCTGGCTCTCTTAATCAAAAAACTGCTGGCGCTCATCTTCCACTTGACTGCTCTCACCTGTCTGCATGCTTTTAAAAACACAAAACCCCCACATATTCCCCTCATGTATCTTTATGCTTGCCACAAAAAGGTCCACATATATATTTAATTGCATTCTGTGCGTGCTCATGAATTAATAATTAGCCACCCTGCACCGGATACGTCAGATGTGTTTTGAACCTCGTGAAATGAGAAGCAACCAATCGGAAGACCATTATTTCTCTGCTTTGACAGTGCGTGTGTTGGTGGGTGGCAGACCCTCAAGAGCTATCCTGCACCTGTCTAAAGACACATCGAAAACCAAGATATACTCTTACTGTGTTCCTTTATGCTGAGAGTTAAGGCTGGGTGATATAGCTAACATATTATCACAATAATAATTGTTTGTATTATTTGATATCAATATTTAGTCACATATTCATTAATTAAAAACCCCATAAAATGACATTTTGACATTTCCAGGATTCAGTGTTGTATAATGATTTAATAAAAATATTTGATTTAATACACATTAATACAAAAAGGGTATTTAATGGAATTAATTAATAAAACATACATTGAATCAATCTTTTAAAATTATTACTATTTTTGAGAGTAGTAGTAGTAGTATTTTTTTAATTTGTCAAATAAGGTGCTACACAAAAGAGCTTATATATACTGTGTAAATAAACAAAACAAAAAAAAAGCTGTTAGAAAAATGCTACAGCCATTACATACTTTAGAGTTTTAACATTTATTTTTTATTTGTGTGAATGGGGATAATTTTGACAACATTGTCATCTGTACACAAAAAAACGCGGTAACACTTTATTTGAAGGGGTGTGCATAAGACTGACATGACACTGTCATAAACATGACATAATACCTGTCATGAACATGAAAGAGTCTTTATGAATGTTTATGACTGTTGTCATTATGTGTCATTCGGTAAATTATGACACTTTTAATGCAAAGTTGACATTGTTTAAAATGTCTTTGTTATGACAACTTGACATTACCCAAGACAAAAATGTCTTGATTATGACAACTTGACATTAACAAAGACAGAAATGTCTTTGTTATGACAACTTGACATTAACCAAGAAATCATAACCTTTCAACCTGTCACAACTTTGGCCGTCATGACACCATTATAACTGTCATGAATATTTTACTTGTCCTCAAGTAAAGTGGAACACATTGTACTAGTTATAAAGATGTCATTAAGGGTTATTACACTGTCAAGTTGCTTTAAGTTTGCTTTAAGTTTGATAATTAGACCTGTTATGACATATTTGTGACATGTTGACAGGTTATGATTTCTTGGTTAATGTCAAGTTGTCATAATCAAGACGTTTTTGACTTGGGTAATGTCAAGTTGTCATAAAAAAGAAATTTTTTGTCTTTGTTAATGTCAAGTTGTCATAATCAAGACATTTTTGTCTTGGGTAATGTCAAGTTGTCATAACAAAGACATTTTAAACAATGTCAACTTTGCATTAAAAGTGTCATAATTTACCGAATGACACTTAATGACAACAGTCATAAACATTAATAAAGACTCCTTCATGTTCATGACAGGTGTTATGTCATGTTTATGACAGTGTCATGTCAGTCTTATGCACACCCCTTCAAATAAAGTGTTACCAAAAACGCAAAGGAAAAACATTTTTAGTACATCGTTGTTGTGTAAACGTACCCTCTGTCATTGTCTGGCCTCGTCTAGAGAACACTGACTCTCTTATTTGGATACTTACCTGGTAAAACTTACTGCCTTGTACGATCTTCAAAACTATCTCCTTGTATTTATCTTCCATGTCATCTAATAAGTCAGTTCCATGCTCTCCAGGTCTTCTTGTCATCTTATGGCGTCCTGTCTCATCTGCTCCTTTATGTGTGCGTGTGTGCTCCCCACTCAGCCTGCAAGAAAAAAGACATAATCATTCAGCATATCATCCATTAATCATCCTGAGAAACTATTTCTCACCTGCATTTTGTTCATCCTGACGTCTTCAATACACTTACCTGCATTGTCCTTAATCCTGTGTGTTGTGCATTATTACTTTGGGGAGGTTACATTTTACTATACAACATCATTGTCATTATTTCAAGTTCACCCTGTAGCCCAAGCCTGGTCAGTACTTGGATGGGAGACATCCTGGGAAAACTAGGATGAAAACTCTTAACACCGCAGTATAGTGATATACTATAGTATATCTATATATATATACCAGACACTATACTGTCGTAAAGCACCGTCCTTCGGATGAGACATTAAACCGAGGTCCTGACTCTCTGACATCTTTAAAAATCCCAGGATGTCCTCCAAAAAAGAGTAGGGGTTTAACCCCAGCATCCTGGACACATTTGTCCTTTGGGCTCTGTCCATCATTATGACCTCCTAATCATCCCCATATATATGAATTAGCATCATCACTTTGTATCCTCTCCACCAATAAGCTGGTGTGTGGTAATAATAATAATATGATATATATGTTTAATTTATAGAGTGCCTTTCCCAAACTCAAGGACGTCAGCAATCAGTTCATACATAAATGGAGTCCAAGAAATGAGTGATTGCAGTTGCATATCGCATTGCAATTGGAATACAAACAGAAACAATAACAGAAACAAAAAACAACAATATTTAAAGACAGCATAGAAGCTGGGCAGTTAAAGCAAAGGTCAGATGCAAAAGGCTAATGGAACGTAAGGAAACATTATGACTGTAATACAGGGTTATGGAAAATGGGTTTCACTTTTTTTTATGGTCCCTTTAACACATTCTGTTGACTATAAGTAGTGTTGCACCTACATTTCTACTAACTCTCATTACAGTGTTAGTAGAGCATTAGTAGACTGGTAGGGATAGGATTAGAATAAGTTGACATGTACTTGCAGAATTACAGACAAACAATCGCGGTGGACGACAGTCTCTTAGTAGGCGTTTCGGTTTGACCAGAGCTCTGTTATTTGACCAGATGCATGGGATAACAGTTGGTGTTGTTTGCTGATAATTAAAAATCCTTCGGACTGAATGATGCACGTATAGGTGCACACCGCTCGTGGCGTGCACGTAGGAGAAGTTTCAGAGGTGATCAGCTAGCAACTACGCCACCCTGGAATCTTGCCAGGGACAATACAGATGGAATTTCTAATTTAAAGCAACACAGGTTCGTTCACAGTAAATTGGTAGGAGACGTGGATACCAAAAATATATAAATTTTTATTAAAGATAAGAAGATCATTAAAAGCACAGAACAACCATCAATAGCACTAAATGTGGACAAGGACAATTACACCATTAACAAGACACACACAGAGCGACCTAAAGAGGCAGCGTCATCGAAAAGGAGCCGAGACGTGTCAGCAGGGGATCAAGGGCACCTAAGGCCTCTACGGCAAGTCACCTTTCCTGTACACCTGTGCACAATCAAACACTCACATACGTACACACGCGTCACTCATGACACAGCACTTGTGAGGAAGACCACCACCAGCAATCCACCCCTGCTTTAAAGGAACACTCCACCGTTTTTTGAAATAGGGCTTATTCACATTCTTTCCTACATTTAGATAGGTGTGCAAATGCATTTTTGTCTCAGTGCATGCATTGTTTTAGTTTGACAGGGTCGGCGCTATAGCTTAGCTTAGCACAATGAATGGAATCCTTTGTTGCCAGCTAGCATGTCCTGAGTAAAAGTAATAAAAAAATAAAAAAAAACCCACGTAATTACTTCTTGTGGCCTGCGTATTCACAACGAGTACAAATAGCGATGCAGATTAAGACTAGGCGATTTCCTAGGCAGATATTGACTTGGGACTACTATATTAGGGGGAAGCACAGGTGAAGCACTGCTGCTTAGGCGAAGCACTGCTACTTGGGCGCAGAGATATCACGCAACACATGAAATTCCACGACTTCTGTAAACATACCGGCGTTCAACGCGTCAAAAAATGCGAATGCCGTGCGAATGCCGATTCGCATGGGACTAATATTACCACAAGACCTCGGTGTTCAGCGAAATATGGTAGGTCATTTGCGGGGGAATTTTTACTTTACAAATTACAGACATGGCCGATTTGCACGATCACAGACAACCTCCGCAATTATTACAAATGACTACAGGTCCCCAGATAGTACTAATCCCGTGGGAATAGGGCTAAAGACAACAATTGGAATTTAGATCTTCACACTTCCAAATTGAACATAACAAATTCTAAAAGAAAAGAAATTATATAAACCAAAACACACACACACACACAGGCAGCCATTTCGATCTAATTGTCAAACAGCAAATCAAGAGCGCCTCCAGACGGTAGTCCCACGCAGTCCAACCGCACGGAAGTAAATCGTCCATGCGGACGCGACCAATCTGTACGGGAAGGGCGGTGACTCGCAGCACCAAACACACCAGCCAGCCAACTTATATACACGCTACTGCAGCCCACTGATAGGACGAAACTCAACGAGTAGATGAACCAACCACATGGAGGCAGGAAGAATTTCATTGGACCTGCCACACTAAGCTCTGTATAAAAGTAAGGATGATCCCGAGCAAGCGGCAGTGCTCATACGTCACAGAGTCAAGGTGTGGGTGGCGATTAAGCCTACTGAGTTCGCATGACAGGTATCCAACATCCATGTTGGAAGGTAACCCAGTACAAATAAGGGAAACGAGAGACAGCACGAGTGCTAAAGCCTTTGACGTGTTGGCAATTTGACGATAGCTATACCCTTATGAGGTATAGTCCTCATATAGTGAGACAGCAGACCCTGAATATACCATGAGTATGAGTGTGTAGTCGACTAAACTGCAAAGCTTATTTACGCAGAGACAGGCAGAACATGTAGATTGTTTTTTAGCAACACACCTGATCGTGTTAGATGTTGGCTAAATATCGAAAAGTTTTATCGATATTGTGGACTTTTTTCAATAAACATCAATATAGATTTATCGCTCAGCCCTACTGAGAGTAGTGCTGTGCTCCAGTATTAACACACATTATTTTTTGTGCTAATGGGAACATAAAAAATAAGAAAAGAAGTAAACCAATGTAATATAATACAACATAAAATCACATCCAATTAAAAAGGCGTATGTAGAACGTATCTATCTGATCATTTAATGCACATGCCTTCATCTTACTGAATTGAATGGGAGGTCAAAGCTTAAAAATTGTCTAATTCACTTTAGATTGCCTCTATCAGACACACACCTTCCTCTCTTTTCTCTGTCATTCTGCATATTTTGGAGACCTTGTGGTACTTCATCAAACCCTTATTATCTCTCGCCTCCCGTTCTAATTGGCTAGCATGCACAGGGGCAGTACTCCTCTCTCACAGAGCTGCCCTCACTCACTCTTTCATTCCTTCTCTTTTGTTCCCTCTCCTTGTCCACACCTTGAGCTAATCAGACTGAGCCGGTGGGGAGCAGGGGAGACAAATGAAAGCGTGCTGAGGCTCGTTTGTTAGTCCTTCCGATCCTTCTCTGTTTGTTTCTCTCTTTTCTTGCTCTCACACATGCACATAGAGAAAGTCATATTTCATGCATTTGGCAGGCACTTTTATCCAAAGGAACTTGGGTGAATTCAAGTTATACATTTAATCAGTTTGTGTGTCCTCTCGAAATTGAATCCGTGACCTTGGAATTGTTTGTGTCTAGCTCTACCATTTGAGCTAAATGAACACTTTCTATTCTTAAAGTAATAAACAAGAATAACACTAGTTATAATAAAATGAAGTAAAAAAATAGCTGCTCTTTTTTTAAAGGGTATGTGTTACAGATGCACGAATTAGATGTCAGAGTAACAACCATAGTCTTTAATAATAATTCCAAACACTCTGAGTTAACAGGAGATAACTCAGAGAAAAATGCAAAGTATAAATAAAAACTGACCAAAAAAACTGAAACACAGGGCTATAAATTCAGGGGCAGAACAAATGAAACTAAACTAGACAGAGGTGAAACTAATACGTAACTAGAAACAAAAGACATAATCTGTAACCATGGAAACCGAAACAGAGATTGTCTTATTTATTGGGAGATGAGAGTGTCTGTTTTTTTTTATTATTTTTTTTATATATTTTAAAATAGTTAATTACTATAGTTGCAAAGCTGAATTTTCAGCATCATTCCAGTCTTCAGTGTCACATTTGTTACGGAATCAGACTCACAAGAAGGAGATTGAAGTAAACAGGAAGATAAACTGAAAGCAGGTTAGTGCATATATAGATTGGAGAGCGGGATGGTGGCGGTGCCGTTTGTATGTTCGTATGTTTCTTCTTACAGGTGAGATGAATGGTAGACGATGCAGTGGATGGCTAGAACTCAAAACAACAGTACACTTGGCAGGCCCGTCGCCAAGGGGGGGCATTAGGGGGCCGTGCCCCGCCAGATGGCACAACGTGCCCCCCCAATCATTATGGTCATTCAGCAAACTATTGAGAGAGAAAAAACGTTTTCACGTATTCCATAACGAAATATCGTCAGCAGCATTAGCAGCACACAGGTGCACTAATCTCTGTAACTTTAAATACTTCAGAAATATGATTTGGAAAATCGGAGCGTGTGTAAGGCTCTGCGCAAGGCTTACCTTCCCCTGGCCACGAGCTTTTCGAATTTTCAACAGCCTTCGTTTCCACGTAAAAAAAAGGGTCATTTTCCTCAGAATTGCGTGATATAAAAATCAAAATGGCAAGTTATAAAGTCAGAGTTGCGTGATACAGTTGCATTTGCGTGTTATAAAGTCAGAATTGTGAGGAAAAACTCCATGTGAGAATTATGAGATAAAAAAGTCACAATTATCTTTTATTTTTTTTATTTCGTGGCGAAAACAAGCTTCCATATACTTTTGATTGCTTTTAGAGGGAAAATCTGTCCATAAATGCTGGTCTAGGATCAGTTTTCTCTGTAATAAAAGAATTTTGGCGAAACTCGTGTTTTGAGCGGTGAGTGGATTAGCCTATAGTTCTACGCGCACGCAAATCCTCTTGTTATAATAAGCAGTTAGGCTATGTAAATAAGGCATTATTGTGCATCAGCTTTACTGATAGCCTAATGGAACGTTGTGAGATCGCGATGAAGTTGTATAACCGCTTTTTAATGATAATAAAATAGGCGCTCTTTGCGAGCTTTCTGCCATGCCAAATCCTGCATATAGCCTAGTAAACGTTTTTAAAGGGGAAGCGCATATCCTCATGGTGTTATGGTTCACCCTCCGCCTATGATCAGAAACTTACTATTTTGTGTTTTGGTGTTGTTTAAATATAGAATTTGGTCTATTTCAGTTATATTAGACTAAATAGGGGATGTTATTGTTTCTGTGACTGTCTGTTTTGTAGATCATAAAAAAGTGTGCCCCCCCCATGAAAATGAAATGCCCCCCCATTCTATTTTTTCTGGCGACGGCCCTGACACTTGGAGAAACAGAGGAAGGACAAGACACTGGAGGAACCAAACAGAGGAAAATGGAGACGAGTCGCTGAGTGGAGACTGGAGAAGGATCGCTGGAGATATCAGGTAGATCAAGGCAAGGTAAGTAATCCTCATCATACGAACGAGACCGGACAATGAGCAGTGGTGAAGTGTGAGTCTATATAGTGGCAGTGATGAGGGTGATGATGAGGTGCAGGTGTGTGTGATTAGAACTCTGGTGAGGGAGTGCATTATGATTGGCTGGTGTGAGAACCTGGCTTATCTGTAACAACATTATCCGGCATAAATCATTCTAATATGCTGATTTGGTGCTCAAGAAACATTTCAAATTATTATCACTGCTGAAAAGTTGTTCTGCTTAATACTTCTGAGGAAATCGTGAAGATCCAACACATTCTCATCCTATGGCGTCATGTAGGTGACGCCATATGACATTTCGTCTAAATACGACGCACATGGCACCCTTTAGCGTCAATATAACACGCACTGTTATAGGTTTATGGGGTAGGGTTAGGGTTATGACGCCTTGGGATTTGCGTCTCATATTGACGCTAAAGGATGCCATGTGCGTCGGATTTAGACGAAATGTCAAAAGCGTCACCTGTATGACGCCTTGGGTTCTGCGTCTCATATTGACGCTAAAGGATGCCATGTGCGTCGGATTTAGACGAAATGTCAAAAGCGTCACCTGTATGACGCCTTGGGATGAGAACGGGCTGGAAGATCAGATTACTAATAATTTATTTGAAATATAACTGATGTATAACAATGTAATTGTCTTTACTGCCACTTTTAAACAATTTAATGTGTCCTTGCTGAGTAAAAAAAATATATATATGAATTTATTTATTTTTAAATAAATTCTAACTGAATCCAAACTTTTAAATGGTGGTGGAAATAAACAAACAAATTGTAGGGTCTCCTCAACAAATGTTGTGACATCTATCACATACCCCTTTTCCGCCAAAAAAGAACTGGTTCGGAACTGGTGCTGTTTCAAAGTTGGCACAGCGAACGACGTTACGTCACTGTGTACGTTGTCTTACGTCTTAGCTTTCACCAACTTCAAGCATAACAATTACAATGGCGGACTACATCGTTTATCTTCAAATTTTTCTCCTGGCTTTGCGATCCTATATTGGGGTCAGAAGAAGACGTTTAGAACACATTTGTGCTGCTCGTCTGAATTACTATAGACAGAGGTTACGTTCAAGAAGAAGTTCGACAATAACCCTACCCCCAGCCCCCGACGTAGGCATAACGTGGTAAACGAACGGTTCTAGTCCAGCAAAGAGTTGGTGCTGCTTTGGAACCAATTTTCCTTGCCGAGAACTGGTTCTTTGGCTGTTGAAACAAAAAGAACTGGTGGTTCGCGAGTAGGCACCGGCTCCGAACCAGCACCAGCACTGCCTTGGTGGAAAAGGGGCATAGGACACACAACGTGTTTTATTGTAAAATAAAATCAAATTCTGCTTTGAATACACTAAAATAAATAAAAAAATAAATAAATGGTAAATAAAAAAATATATATATATATTAAAAAAAAAATTTAACATGCCCTGTTCAAGAAATTCACAAGTAAAAAAAAAAACTGGGTGCCAAAAGGCTAAATGTCCAAATTCATAGTTTATTCTTAATAAAATGTAAATAGAAATAGTTTTCTGCCATTTCTGTGCATCAATCAATAAATATTTAGCAGTTTATCAATAGTGTCTGCCAGACTGAGAACAGGCTTTGATACAAATAATGAAAGAAAGGACAAAAAAACTCTCACTGAATATTGACTGGCTGACACAGATGTGATATATGGATGCATTTTGGTGAAGACCAAACAGTAATAAAAAAACAATAATAGCCAAGCTATCTTGACCCCTCATGAATCAAAATCCATGCCAACACAATATTGTTGTAGCAGCTAGGAAACGGTGTGAAATTAAATCAGCGGTGAATGTCCTACTACTGTCATTCTACAATCAGGAATGCCTGACAGACCAGTGGCAGTGATGGACAATAATAAAAAAAAAATAATAAAAAATAGTTCTGGTCATAATTAAAAAGCTAAACACTTTAAAATTCTGTGAGGCCGGTCTCTGAGGAGAAAATGTTCCATACTATCAACAGGGAGCAGAAATTGAACCAAAAAAGAGAACAGAAAAAAAATTGGCAAACAGTTTTGGTTGCCAAATTTACAAACAGACGGTACAGGACATAAACCATTAACTTTGTCTAAGAACTTAGGGTGAGTTTCGATGAAAATACCTTCAGAATCTGCCGTCATGACGAAAGGATTCAGTAGTAAAATTCAGCAAATGGAGGTTTCATAGCAGAAATCGGATGAGCTTTAAGGGAATTGATGAGCTCAGGTTTTGAACAGAAGTGTTGTCTTGCAGACACTGCTATTTGGGTCATGAGGATGAGGGCATGGGCTGTCTTTCCTGAAACAAATCTCAGCAGAACAGGCAGACAAACAGAGACACGTGCCGTGAACAGCACACACACATGCCGAGTGATGTATCTGTGGCCAAAACGAACAGTGTCATTGAAATCCTGTACTCTTCGACAACAAGGATCTCATATTGTGCTGCTCACAGCATACAGACGGGCAAACTTCCTCTAATTGATCCTCATTGTGGAATCCTGATCTTAACAGCAATCTAAAATGCTCACAGTGTGTGTGTGTGCATGTGTGTGTGTGTGTGTGTGTGTGTGTGTGTGTGTGTGTGTGTGTGTGTGTGTGTGTGTGTGTGTGTCCTTAAGAGAGAGAGGAAAGCAAAACGCACGCAAATATTCCCAGCATAAAAGAGTCTGCCCCGGAGGACATTGCATTAGCATTCACAGATCTAAGCCTGATTACTGCACACCACTCTTTGCTAAGCTCTGTATAAAAGAAAGTTTGAGAAAGAGGGGGAGAGTGAAGGTCTTAGGAGTGCTATACAGACTTGTCAATAGTTGCTATTGACCCATCCCACTTTTCCTTATTAAAGCTCCTTGGCCTACTATTGGCGCTAGACACTTTGATATGCTACCTCACTAGTTTATTCTGTCATACTGCTGATGGAGGGTATTTCCACATTGATTACACCTATGGGATTAGCTTGAGTGCTAATGCTTGAAAGCCTTTCACACAGATATCTCAACATATTTCTTATCTATAACACTTTATAATAAGGAGTCGATGTAATGCATTTGTAATATTTTACTTAAAAGGAAATTCATGATTATAAAACACTGTTCCTACATAATACATTAAAAGAGTTTATAATTTATAAAAGCAATTTCAGAAGAATTATTTTTTGATTAATAAATTCAGGAAGTGAATTAAGTTCTTCAACTATGGTCACGTTTGACACTGTGTGTCAGGGTTGGGTGCAGGTAGCTGAAGACGAGGACACGGTAACTGCAGTTT
This sequence comes from Semotilus atromaculatus, assembly GCA_031834385.1. Lineage (NCBI taxonomy): Eukaryota > Metazoa > Chordata > Actinopteri > Cypriniformes > Leuciscidae > Semotilus > Semotilus atromaculatus. Next base: position 4,909,441 of record JAULUF010000009.1, read on the forward strand.
AGGAGATTTATTTTACAAACTTAAACTTCCAAAAACAAACAGGAACAAAAGAACAAAACTCCAGGGCCCGTATTCCTAAAGAATCTTAATGCAAAAAGTAGCTCCTAGTGACAAAATTCTAAGAAAATTCTTAGAAATGTGGGCGTTTACTCCTAAAATTAAAGAAAAAATCCTAGTAAAGAAAAAAGTAATTCAGAGAGTATCTTAACCCTTAAAAGAGGTCTTAAGGTCAAAATTGTTAGGAGCACGGACGAGGACTTTTAAGAGGCTTTAGAGTTTCTTTAGCAGAGGAGAAAATGGCAGAAAGACGAAGAGGGAGAAGAAATGTGTTGCAGACGATGGATGACAGTGAGTTTGATATATTAAAACCAACATTCAAACCACCACTTAAATAGACACGCCAGCAATCAGTGTAATTGGAAAGAGTGGAACAATTTTTATCATTCTAAGCCAATCAAATACCTTATAGGAAATTAACAGCATGGTAAATAAAAAAAGGATTTATATACACACATATATATATATTGTCTGTGTGTGTGTCTGTGTGTGTGTGTGTGTGTGTGTGTGTGTGTGTGTGTGTGTGTGTGTGTGTGTGGGTTGGTTTATGTGATTTATGAGGACACAAATTTGTATAATGACATGTGTATTACACTGGTATTACAACTTATGGGTGGTTTATGAGGACACTTCAAAAGTCCTCATAAATCAAATGGCTTAAAAAACATAAAAAACAATGTTTTTATTAAAAAATTTCAAATGCAGCATGTCTCCTGTGATGGGTAGGTTTAGGGATGGGGCAGTGTAAGGGGATAGAATATATAGTTTGTACAGTATAAAAACCATTACGCCTATGGAGAGTCCTCATAATGCTGTTGCACCAACATGTGTGTGTGTGTGTGTGTGTGTGTGTGAAAGCGGTCAAATAGGAAAAATTACGCATGTAATTTCAAAGTGAAGGCTTATAATAGACCCTACAGGTGAAACTCGAAAAATTTGAATATCGTGCAAAAGTTATTATGTTGATGATTAACTACAGCTTATGAAACCCCCAAAATTCAAACTCTCAGAAAATTTGAATATTACATGAAAAAAAAAAAAGAGAGAATTTTAAACACAGAAATGTCGGCCCTCTGAAAAGTATAATCATGCATATGTTTATAGTTATATATACTAAATATATTAGTTTCATCTTTTAATTTGAATTACTGAAATAAGTTTTGCACGATATTCAAATTTTTCGAGTTTCACCTGTATACTTAAATCACTCTTTTTTTCCTTCTTGGACAACCAACCAATCGCAGTCTTCAAAAGATTGTGTCATACATAGCAACGGGGTCAGCCCCGCCTCCTCAATAAGATGAAAGTTTTTGTCTTTTCCTTACTCAGAATTGCTCTCAGATCGGTCCCGAATCACTCTTAAGCTAAGACTCCTACGTAAAAGTTTTTAAGCTAAATTAAGAGTTTTCTAAAAGGATTCTTAGATTCTTTAGGAATACGGGCCCAGGACTTCAAAAAATCACACAACCATACATCGACGACGACCAACAAACACTTAGGGAAAACACAGGGCTTAAATGAACGGGGACTAATGGGTTAATTAACTGAACACAGGTGAAAAAACTAAAAACTACCAGGACTAAACCAAAATCACAAAAGACAGGGGGGAACAAGATCACAAAACATAACTAAACACATTGAAAATTGACACTGTGGATGTTTAGACAACCTATAAAACACACATTTCACACTCACACTTGTTCAACAATGTCCAACAGGACATATGCCAACATGCATCACTGGATAATTATTTTCTGAACACTGGATCATTTTTTTCTAAACAATCACAAACACTTCCACCAAATTCCATATGACATGGTAATGGTCGAAACTACATTTCAAACATGGAATGAAATGGCCAACTCTAAGGCTAAATTCATAGCATTGTATGCATTCTAAATATACAAAATTAATTTTATTATTGCCCAGATTTCCCGGTACATTTTATATATTTTAGCGTGAAAATAAAAAGATCTGAAAATAAATAAATACCCATTTATTTAAATAAATTATAAAAACCAATCTCTTAGGTATTGCTCAATTCTGACTATAACCTGCATGAAGCACCCACTCAATATAAAGTAGCCATGCTTCTAAAATGGTTACTTGCACACTCAATTAGGACACCCGTTTCGTGACATATAAATGTATAATGAGTTTCATAAATAATTTACTCCCATGTTATTTCCAGGTAACACTTTATTTTGATAGTCCACTTTAGATCGTGTACTAACTATAAGTAACTTTGCAACTTCATGCAATCTACCAGTCATTAACATCTTAGTAGACTGTCTGCTTAATATCTGCTAACACATTATTGTGATGCTCCCCCAACAAACATTCTACTGACTAAGTAACTTTGCAAGTACAGTACAACTTTACATCTACTAACTATAATTCTACTAACTAATACTCTAATGAGTTATTTGACATGTAGTTGCAAATTAATGAGAGTTAGTTGACATGTACTTGCAAAGGAAGACGACTTATTGTTAGCAGATTGTTTAAAGTGTACTATTGAAATAAAGTCTAACCAATTTATGTAGTGTAGCTTTACCAAGTTTTTATCTTTTTTTTTTTTTTTTTTTTTTTTTTGCCCGCCACCACCCCCCCTCTTTGGAGGACAACTTTATTATTTTTAATAAAGCAGAAAAAAAGCATATATACACAATATATTACAATATAGACAATATATACAGTAACTATTCAAGTAACTATTACTATTGCTATTACTATCACAGTAACTGTGAATAGCATAACTATTCACCCCGTTCAGTGAGAGCCTGGATACATAAGTGAAGGGGGGTTATAGCACCATGTACAAGGTGTAACACACAACATAGGACAAGTGACAGACAAACAGCAACAAAAAAAAAAAAAAAAAACAACAACGAAAAACACAACTTGAGCAAATTATTATTATTATTACTATTCTCTCTTTCTGTTGATCTGAGATGTAGGCTATATTAGTTGATCACGGTTAAGGTGTTTGAGGGAAAGTGGGTTTGAAAACATGTTATGCATAAGTGTAGATGCCTATATGTATGTATAAAGTGATAGCTGCAGTAGCAGAAGGGGTGAGGTATGTGTCTGGTAATATACACGGCTTATAGTTATGTTTGTGCGATATTGAAAGATGTCAAGATGTCAAAAATGTAAGAAAAGGGGACCAGATATCTTCATAGGTTGATATTTGCTTTATTCTGTGTGCATTGTATTTCTCCATTGAAATATATTCTGAGATTAAATTTATCCAGTGATTAATGTGGCAAGATTTCTTTGATTTCCAGTTTTGGAGAACTACTTTCTTGGCGACAGCTAGAGAAATGAGCAACGGATTCCTATATTTTTGTGAGATATGGATTTCGGAAAGGTCACCTATGAGACAAAGTATTGGGGATAATGCCAAGTTTTTATCTTATCATACCCTGTAATTCATAGTAATGCTAATGAACCCAGGTCAGTTAAATTGAAATCTACCACTTCAATATATTACACACACAGAGACTTAAAATAAAATAAAATTCATGAATATGTGTGGTTAACTAAGTTCATTTCAAAATCTGATCGGGAAGTCAGTCAATTGGTCAATTTATCTTAAGCTTGTCTGCTTCACCTTTCAGAAGATTTTGATCCTTCTGAGGCAGCCTGAAATTAAATTAATTATATCTTTTGTGAAAATAGATTATAGCCATAAGACCGGAGAGCCCATCAGTGTCACCTTTAGATAAGCTTTCAAAGAGTTAGATTTTAAAAGCTTGATGAAATAAGCTTTAATAAGGATTCACCACACATACAGTCATGAGATTGAACACCACAACCATTCAATGAGACTTGTGGGGGGTTATTTCATTTTTTCTTACGTATGTAGTAATATCTTCACAGAACATATCAGAAATGCATACCAAATCAGACGTTATCAATCCATGCAGTGGTTCTGCACAATTCATGACTTAAATATGCTTTAAGATTATTACGCATTATGTTTTGCATGAAAAAAGTCCTATGCAAAAGATTTTTACATTTTACCTATGCCTTCACACTTTCTTCCAAAACTTTGGCGCCACAAGATAATACGTTAACATGTTTGCTTTGACCTCCACATCTTTGCATGACCTACATTAACTTACTGCTGAAACACTGAAATATCATTTCTGGCTCTCGGATTCCCCAAGTAGTGCTGATAATGACAGTCTGGCTGTGCTTTTTCACCAGGGTTAAACAATAAAGCTCATCCTATCAGTGAAGAATGAGTGCAAAGCTGCCCAGGTTTTAATCAGCCAGCTCCTATCTCAATCAATGACGCTTTATATTTTCATTTATTTATTTAATACATTTTTACTTATTTATTTCCTATAGGCAGTAACTTTTTCAAAGCTAAATTAAAACATAATGTTCATTGCTTTAACTGAACTATATTCGATTATTTTACAATAAAGTTTAATTGATTAACATTATTTGATGCAGTAGGCAGGCATCATAAACTAATAGTGAGTGACAATTTTGAAATGTGAATGTTAATTTATCAATGTAATATTGGTAATTCATGTTCACTCAAAATACATTAGTGTTCATTTATACAAATTTAAACGTAATGTTTATAGAAATCAACCGTATGCATAAAAAATGCTTGTTTGTATTGTTCACTGTTATTTCATGTTGCATTAATATTAATGTACAGAATCATTAAAACTGTCAAGGTAAGTTACCAGTCAATACACACACACACATAATTTTACATAATCGGATGTATGTATACAGTGTAAGGTATGAACCGGTCGATTTTGGGGAATTTGTATACAATAATTCATAATTCATAATTATTCATACAGGTTTGGACCAGATCAACTTTACATTTTAATAAATCTCCCGGTAAGGGATGATATGTCCTGTTACCTGCATGCATGTGAATCCTTGCAATTAACCACAAGTTGATTGCAATTAATTACATGGACCACATTTCACAAAACAAGTAAAATTAATTAGCTCAATTAATTTATAGAGTTTAGGAAAATTAATTCTGTGGCCACAAGAATTAGCTTTCCCGCCCTATAAACGAATACTCTTTAAGGTATCTTTAATTTGTAAGCTTGTAGCTAAGATCTTTTGACACTTAAGGGACTTGGAAAATGAGCAAAAGAGATTAATCAATCGATGAATACTGTATTTATTAAAGGCATACTACGTATACAATTACTACGGTTTACATGGGATATATGTATTTACAAACATAATGACAAAGACACGCGGGGAGTCTAGACAATGAAAACACGTATCGAAGTGAGTGTGAGAGTGAGGGAGAGAGAGAGAGAGAGAGAGAGAGAGAGAGAGGGAGAGAGAGAGAGAGAGAGAGAGCATTTGTAAACTTCACCCAGACAGTAACCTCTCTGAAACAACACGAAAAACATCATCTTAATGCTTCCTAGAAGCTGATACAGAAATATACTTGCACAAGTTTCTTGGTCTCTCTGTGTCTTGTTGCGTGTTCCTAAAACGGCCTGTCCCGGCCGCGTTCCGTGGGTGCACGTCACGTGGCGTTCGAACAGAGGTTTAAAGTCTTTGAGGTAACATTACCAAATTCGGCTAAATTCATCTCCTCTCCTGTGAGATGAATTAGGTTGGAAACTTAAAGGAGCTGTATGTAAGAAATGTATTTCAATTAATCATACATTTTCCCTGATATGTCACTAGACATTAAGAAATCATGTTCATTTCAAATACTTATATCACTGACAACAGTAGTCCGGCCAGGATATTGTCATTTAAAAAGTGAAGTTGCAGCCCTCAACTGATGTTGATGTTGTCATGTTGTGTTTTGGTCTGAGTGCCACCCTCCACCGATCTACCAATCACAGAGTCAGTAGTGTTGCGGCATCCGGGTTGCCAGCTCTGCTCTAGTTCCCACAGCTGCAGCTAATAACGTGTCGTAATCGGATCCTGCAGCCTATCTGGCAACCTTGAGTCAGTAATTTGAAAGTGATTGCAGTACCAGTTTTGGCCACAATCTTACATACTGCTCCTTTAAAGAAAACAAAACTTTTAAACAAACACAAGAAAGAAAGGATTTCCCGAGGGGAAATCGTATCAGAGACTACATGACTAAGGCAGACGTAGGCAAGGAGGTCAGAGAGCGTAAGAGCGTCCATGTCCTTTTTTTTTAAAGGGACGCAGACCATGCCCCTTCCGGAGCAACCTTAACCAATGAGATTTGACAAAACTCTGGCGCGAAGGCTTTCCTTTGTCTTGTCAAAACCTTATTTATGACAGGGTGAGTTTTTAGTCTTTTCCACTCCAAAGGTGGAAAACCATAGTAAATTATATTTTACTGAATATTTCTTTGCATATTTGGGTAGTCCATACCACGAGCGTTCTGGAGGTATCAAGAACATTATGTGAATGTCAAAGGAATATACAGTGATGTTTAACATGCATACTGAAGGTATTTCTACTTCTCCTTATGCTACGATGAGATTCTAGTTACATGGAGAAACAAACACACATAAAACATATCAAATATCTATTGTTAAATGTCTTTTTAACTGGAAATTCCTTGAACGTACTTATGTGTATGTGTCGTGTGGACAGAGAGGTCCTGCATGCACATTCTTTTGGGTCGTAAGCTTGTAACAGGACACTTCGGCCAGTGTTAGCTGGATTATTCATTAAAATGCATAACACAGGCATTTATCGTTCGTTTAGAACTACAATACACTCAGGTGTCTTCATAGGCCCTTGGCACTCAGAGCCACATAACAACATATAACATATATCTAATTAAAATGTCTTTAATGGTGAAATTCCTTTCTTCTTTAGCAAGGATCACCCTCTCTGGGGATTCCGAAGGGGTCATAAAATGTCTTGTAACTCGAAACCACGCTCTGTCCTGAGCGGGCTTCACGTGTGGGTGTGGGTGTTTGTGTTAATTTTCCATTCAGGCTTTTGGGCCTGAAGGCTTTGGGACTTTAGCAAGGATGTATTTAGTTATTCCGATTCACCCTTCGCCCAGTCCTTACAACAGACTAAACACACAGACTTGAGAGATTGCTTTCCCACTGCTAATGCCTCAAGAGGATAATTATGTTGTCCCTCAAGATTTTGTATCTATGTCTGTTGTCAGTTGCTATCAATCATATATTACTAAAGACCACCACACACACACACACACACACACACGCACACACACACACACACACACACACACAAACCCCCGCTGTACTGCCAGGTATGCGAATTGATAAGGGCCCCTGCAAACCAAGTTTGAGTGGGACCCCAGTGATAAATGCATTGTGAGTGGCATTTTGCAGGAATGTTGTGAGGCTTCCCCAGAACTGTACTGCATGAGGAAGTAGAAATAATTATGCTTACAGTCTCAAAGGAAAGGACATTATGGAAGATGTGGTTTATTTTATCACAGATGTAAGAGATGTCAGTCACAGTTGTGTGATTTCATGTCAGGAGTTTCTCCAGTCACGACTTTGTTGCAAAGAAAGAGTAAGGTCTTCAAGACTGTTTTGGATCATCAAAGTCACAGAAACCGTGATCTCCCTTTGGCTAGCTCCTCGAATGCAAACCTTACGGTGGATAGATGGACAAAAGGCTCGAACCAAAACCAGTTCCACTGCATCCATCTCTCCTGTACAATAATGTCTACAACTCTACTGTCGAAAGGTCCTTTTTTCGTGTACGTTTTTTCGTATTCGTGATTCGGTGGCTCTGAATTGTCAAAACACCATTCAAAATGCTTGCTATGGATGCAAAAAACGCAGAAAATCGAACCCGATTCCAATTGTTTTATGACGGACGAAGGTTTTGGAGGCAGTGTGTAAGCGTGATTGACAAACCGTGAGGAAAATTTCAGACACGAATTTCGGACTCCGAAAACTTTTCGAAAGTTATGTATCGTAACAAAAACACTACAAGTGCAACTTTTTTGCCAACATGTTATTTTCAGATCTTTGGAGCATAAAAAAGTATCACTTTACAGTAAGATTCAATTCATATTACATTATTTTGGTGGTAAAAATTAATGAATGCACAATGAGCATCAATTATTTTCAACAGCATTTACAACATAATCTATATTAATAATTATATTTGCTGCATTAGCTATATTAATGTTTATTCAATCCATTATCCTATCGTTAGTCCCGCTCATTTGCAAGGTCTGCTTTATCTACATTTTTGTTGTGACGCCGCAGTGCTAAATTTAACTATAAATATATAAACATTTATATAGATGCATATAAATATACTATTGCTTATTTTTAATTAATCTCCATGCATATTACATTAAATGATATTACAACCTAAAATGTTAAAGGGTTTAGATCACCCAAAAATGTGTATTATTTCAGTATTTACTCACCCTCATGTTGTTCCAACCCCGTAAGACTTTCGTTCATCTTTAGAACACAAATTAAGATATTTTTGATTAAATCTGAGAGCTGGCTAACTCCTTCATAGGCTGCTAGGTAATTGCATCTGCTGGCCCAGAAAAGTTAGTAAAGACATTGTTAAAATAGTCCAAGTGACCACAGTGGCTCAACCTTAAGTTTATCAAGCGACGAGTAAATTTTTTGTAAAAAAATAAATAAAAAACGACTTTAATCAACAATTCATTTTCTTCCGTGTGGGCCTCTGACGTGAGTTCACGAGAGCGCCATGATGCATGCACGAGAACTGAGAAGATGACGCGATGCGCCTCGAAGTCGTGTTTAAAATGGTTCTAAAGTGTGCATTTCCTGGATGTCCGAATCGTGAGAAACGAGAAAACCTTAAAGTGCCTTACCAATGGCGCAAAATGAAAGGCCTTTCACACTCTCCCATCAAATGATCGTGAGCGTCATCTTCTCAGTTCTCGTGTATGTGTCATGGCGCTCTCGTGAACTCGTGTCAGAGGCCCATATGGAAGAAAATGAATAGTTGAATAAAGTCGTTTTGCGCACAAAAAGTATTCTCGTCTCTTGATAAACTTAAGGTTGAGCCACTGTAATCACTTAGACTTTTTTAACAATGTCTTTACTAACTTTTCTGGGCCGGCAGATATTACCTAGCAGCCTATGAAGGAGTGAGCCAGCTCTCAGATTTCATCAAATTTCATTTGAACTAACCCTTTAAAATGTATTAGTATGTAGACAATATATTAACATTAATCTAAATTAATAAATGCTGTGGAAGTATTTGTTAGTTCATGAACTACATAATGCAAACACATTTAACCTTATTGTAAAGTTCTGAAAATAAGTATATAGTATCATTATGCTATGAGATTGTCCAGATATAAATTTCTGCACAAGAAAACAGCTGTATTCCTCCTGTTATCATCTTAAAAATAATGTGATTGTGTCCTGTGAAGGTAAATTAAGCTATCATTAAAAAGAAAATGGGTTGTATTCAAGGCAGACAGGGGCACACATGAACATTTTTGTCTGCTTTGTTCCACTTATGGGAACAAGTCTGCGTGATAGCGTCTGAAGCATGTGCAATCACTCATCAAAAACTCTAAATATGCACTATTAGAAACTTCAATTGTTGCCAAAGGCAACAGAACTTGACAACTTTCATCAAAACATAATAAATTATAAGTAAATGAGAAGACGGAGCATAATATTGTGACAGTCATCGTCTGCACCTTCTGTCTTCGTCTTCACTACACTTCCCAGAATCCTCCTTGTCTCCATACCTGAACTCACTCACTCAATCACCCACCTGTTCTTCGTCATCATCATCTGTGTCACCTGTCTTCACCTTGTTATGTTTCATTGGTATCTGTATTTAGTTCCTTCTGTTCAGTTAGTCTTTTTCAGTAGTTTGTTTCAGGAGTTTGTGTGTTCATCCTGCCTGCCTGTATGTATTGAGTTAATTATTAGTAAATGTTTGCATTAGAGCTTCTCTGACTCAACCTCTTCTTCAACCTGCACCACAACCCTGACAGAACTACTGACCGCCCTAAGATGGACGATAGGGTAAAAATTCTCGTCCTGGCTGAGAAGAGCCAGCACTTCCTCTCGTTCGTCAAGGGGTTTGTCCATATAGCCATCCTCAGCACCCTTGATGACGAGAGGTTGTGTGTATTGTTCCAGCTCGGGGCCACCCTTCACCACCGGATCGACCTTCAAGACACCACTGGTCTCAGCTGGAGGGAGACCGTGATCCGGTGTCTGGAAAGCGTCGATCCCCGAACTGGAACTCTACCATCATCTCCAGCCCTCTCCACCATGCCTGCCGAGCCAGAGCTTCACGTCGCGGGTCTTCACCGCCATGGCCACCCGAAGGGGCGTCTCCGCCCTGGCTGCCTGCTCCGCCCTGGCCAGCTGCTGGGCCTTGTGTGTTCATCCTGCCTGGTATGTATTTAGTTAATTATTAGTAAATGTTTGCATTGGAGCTTCTCTGACTCAGCATCTTCAACCCGCACCACAACCCTGAGAAATATCCTCTAAAAGTTTAAATATTTAAGTACTGCTGAGACATAATACAGCACTTCACGAGAAATAGCTCTAATAAAAGTAAAACTTTAACCACTTGAGCCCGTACTGAATGTGGGAAAAACATTTTGCAACATTTAAGTTTTACTGTAACAATCTGAATCTTGGGTATTTGTGGTTTGGGATGTGTCCATTTTATCCCCTATGGACTGTTTCAATCTGATATTAATGCTAGACTCAAGCTGTCTAACCGTCTGTAGTCATTTGGAAAGCTGCTGCTGCCCCAGGTGTTAATTTAGCCCTCTAAATGACAATGTGTCTCTGCCAGCAGTTAAAATGAATGGGACAATGGCCATTATTCCAAATAATCAGAATCTGGCTATCACTAAGACACTGTTAAAAGTGTAGAGCTCAGAAAGGCTGAGGGGGAATATTTTTCATGAAAATGATCTTCTTGCTCAAGAGAAATTTCTCTGAACAAAATAGTGAGTCAATATGTGTCTGGCTTCCGGTGTCATCCGCTTCCAGTTATTTTTAACTGTACAAAACAACTTGTTTTCCAGCTTGATATTGCAAACTGTTATTTCTTACTGTATTGTCTTAATTATAAACACATTGGTTTGTAGCACAAATAGTTTTACCATTTACTGCACTTTGTTGTTCTCATTATTTCCCTATAGCGGCCAATGAATCGAAAGTCTTGCAAATTCTCAGAAAACCGCTTACTTCCACATTGAACAAAAAACAATGGATAGCAGTCTGAGCCAGAAACTGCATCCCAATGCAGAGGCCGCATCGTTTGAATGCTGCATTCAAAAGGCGAATGCGTCATGCACACCAGTGCAACAAAGGCTCTCCTGATTTGAAGGCTGCTTCGCATTTGGCCTACAAATGCATTGTTCTTTCTGAACTGTGAAGGATAGAATGAGAGGATCCTCCGACACCCTAGCTTATCAAAAGATTAATTTGGGATATCCAAAATTCATTGCACGTAGGTGACGAATGGAAAATGTTCAGAGAAAATCCCAGATTACACACTTAAATGTAAGTATTAGGTTTGAACTTACTCGAATATCTATTGATACAAATGTGTATAAAATAAAGCTGTTAAAATGTTGACACATCTTACCAAGATGGTTTTCATTGTATGCAATTTTGTTAAAATTTTTAAATTGGGGGGGGGGGGAGACATTTAGCTTTGGTTACATACACGGAAGCCACAATTCACATTAATTGATACTTCAGGACAGCATCATCATGCATCCAGTCAGAAAGACAAAATTTACCAATGTTGATGTGTCCAATGTAGCATCATGTAAAAAAAATAAATAAAAAAATAATGTTGCCAGTGCAGATATGTTGGATGGGTTAATAATAAACGAGACTCTTACGTTCGCTCCAGCCAGAGTGTTGACCTACTCAACTGCTTACTCATGACACATAGCAACACAGCTAAAAGTATACCTAATACTGTAGGTTGGACCTTTTATTGAAAGTAGCCTACTTTTACCTGTTGAGACATGCCTTAACAAGTGCCTTAAGAAGTTGTAACCTTTTGTCAAGATAACAGCAGAGTTTTCTCCTATAGTGCCTAATGGGTTTGGAGAACACCTGACAAGAGATCAGAGACCATTCCTCCATACAAAATCTTTCCAGATCCTAATTACATTTTTTTTATGTTTGGTATTTGCTAGAATCCATGATGCAATGTAAAAAGATGTCCAGGACCTCCAGCAAAAAAATAGGCTCACATCATTAAAGATCCAGCAGTATATTTAACTTTCCACTTTCAATTATTTTACTTAAATGAAAGGTTAGATTTTTGTGCATTTTTTTTTTTTTTATGAAAGATCAAAAGGATAAAAAAATGCACATTTAATTTTACAGCCATCGTTCATCATATTTGCCAGGGGTGTCAATAATTCTAACCACAACTGTATATGGGAGCATAAAGCTTTAGGTAATGAATTAAAATTTATATTTTGAGCATGTATACCCGTTAAATGAAGATATAATGCTGTAATTATACAGCTTTTTGCTGGAACAAGCAAAAACTGGACTACATAGATGGATTGGATTGGATTGGATTGACATTCGAACTGGCCAATTTAACTACTAAATGAAGCATACTGAATCCACATCAATTTATTTTAAAACATGGTTATATACAGAGCCGGACAGTAACGGAGTACATTTACTTGAGTACAGTACTTAAGTACAATTTTGAGGGATCTGTACTTTACTCGAGTATAATTTTTGGGGAGTACTCATGACTTTACTCAAGTACATTTGAGAGGTAAATATTGTACTCTTTACTCCGCTACATTTCTATCCATAACCGTGAGTAAAAAAAATAAATAAATAAAGTTCTTCTAAAAAAATTAAATGCAATATAAAAAACTCGGAAACCCTAATTTGTTGTTTCCCTCTCAAACGTGATTGGATTGTGCAGGCGCCACTGATTGGGACAGCCTATCAGCAATCACCTTCAGCTTTCCGCCAAAATCAACTCCATGGTCAGATTTAGATTAGACAAGAGACGAACAATGGATGAAGACGCAGCAGGTCCATCCCGGGAATGTGTCAACCCGTGGCCCCACCTAGCCCGACTATTTCAATTTTCAGAACAATTGAATGATAGTTTTCGCTTCAAGTGTTTGCTGTGTTTGCCCAAACAGAACTTTATCACTGCCTACAAAAATTCATCCTCCAACTTGCGGAAGCATGTCAAGGTACGTACATTAAAATAAACTTCCTTACATTTCTAAGCTAGATTCTACTAGCTACAGAAAAGTGCACTAAATGATTGGCTAGGTGCGATAATGCAGCTTTTTACATTCTCGTTTACGTTTGAGTAGTCGAAGCATGCACCCGCCAATTTGCCAGCTGTAGCTAGACATTCAGATGGCTAACTTTGGCCTGACAATAGCATAAGCCGAGGCAAGCTAATCGTGTAACATAGATAATCAACTGAGGTCCTTTCAGATTCATGTTTTGATGCCCCTGACAAATAGAGAGAGCATATTTTATTTAAATAAATTTTTTAAATTATATATTTCCTAGTCTGAGCTCGAGTACGAAACGTCTTTTTTTACCATACAGAGCGAATAACTAGAGCAACCCTACAGGGGCTATTAATTTTTTTTTTTAAATAACAGTTCAGCTGGCCTAGACAGGTTAAATACATGAGAGATATGCTATCCAAAGTCTTGTATTTGCCTGACCTAATATTGCAGCACCTAAATACTTTGCTGGTCCATGTAAATTAAAGTTCGTTGCACCAGTAAAACCAATTTAAAAAGTTAGTACGCACGCACACACACAAATAATTATTGTGTTTGCTATTATTTTAGCCTAATAGGTGTTCCTGATATCTGTTGCAATGCAACACTACATAAAATAATTACAGTTTGTATGTATATAGTTAAAATAATATTTATTATTACATTTATTCCTCTTTTAACCTTCAGTTTGATAATGATTGTTTGCTGTTATGTTATTTTATTATGTTTTTACTGTTAGATCATAATTGCTGTTCCCTTCTGAACTTGAAGTTTTATTACCATTTATAGAATTAAACTGAATAAAATACCAATTAATTGCAAAATGTATGTATAAAGTATTTTGAATTATCACTATCCATCCCCTATTTTGTTAGGTTTTTTTAATAATCAAATACTGACTAACAAAAATGCTTGCATTGTTGTGTTCCCTTTCTAACCAAATGTAATGGTTGGTTGTAATCACAATGCAAAACCTGATACTTATCTAACAGATATCTAAACATATCAAAAAGTAGTCTTTTAGAATGTCTAAATATATATTTAAAAAAATATATTAAAAAAAACGAATAAAATGGAGAAATCATGTCTAAAAAAAGGCGAATTAAAAAGCCTCTCTATGTGAGTTTTCTCACTTAAGTTTTTTTAGTATAAAGGCCTGCACTCTATTTTTATGTGAAATATTGCATTTATTAAAAAAAAAATTAAAGTAAAAAATATATATCAATTCTAATGAAAAAAAATGCTCATAAAAATTGTATAATTATTGCATAGTAACATAGAAATCTTTAAAAATTCTAAATAAGAATCAAAAAATATTATTGAACAAGAATATATATTACATTGGTTTTCCTGAAAAAAAAAAAAAGAAAAGGCTTCGGTCACTTTAGAATAGGAAGAAGCCATGTGTGACCCCTAAACGAAGAGGACCAGAGGGTTAATAATACTGCTATGTAGACTACATGAGAGAACAGCCTGGGTATCTTTTCTAATATTTATTAGTTTATTATAGTGTAAACTGAAATATTATACTGTGTTTTACAGAGAAGGCATGAGACACATCTGGAGGAATACTGTCAACTGACTTCAACAGTCTGCAAGAGGCCATCAGAAGGTGGAACAGGCTTCAAGGCGAAGCAACTGAAGCTGCTGCAGACCAAGCAGGTGTCTCAGAAGACGGTTGATCGGGCTATCCTCCACTTCATCGTTCAAGGTCTCCAGCCCTTCTCCCTGGTTGAGAAACCATCCTTCCAAAACCTTATTGTAGAATTACAACCGAGTAGTGCCGTCATGTCCCGCACAACTGTGCGGCGCAAGATTGATTCAGCTACATCTAAAATGAAAGAACGTCTCAAGAACAAAATGAAAATGGTACCATACATTGCCACCACTACTGATTGTTGGACAGCCAGGAGAAGGAGCTTTATAGGTGTAACAGCCTACTGGCTCGATCCTTGCAGCTTTGAACGCCATTCAGTTGCCCTTGCTTGCCGTCAACTAAGGGGCTCCCACACATTCGATGCCTTGGCAGCTGTTTTGACCGACATTCATGCAGAGTATGAAATAAGTCTAAAGGTTGTTAGAACTACAACAGACAACGGGTCGAATTTCGTCAAATCGTTCCGTGTCTTTGGTCAGCAGGATGAAAATAACAATGAAGAGTTAGTTGCAGAAGGCACAATCGAAGAAGTAGTAGGAGAAGATTGTGATGCATCTGATGGTGAAGAGGAGGTGGAATTCATCGATGTGGAAGCCATTCTGGAGGAAGATGATGGTCTTCAGTATCAGCTGCCGAAACCTCATCGGTGTGCATGCCACTCACTAAATTTAGTTTCCACAGTCGATGTTGATCGGGCTAATAAGACAGAAGCTTACAAGAAATTGTCCAGATCAGCCTTTTCTAAGTGCCAGGCACTCTGGAATAAAGCATCAAGGTCTCCTCAAAATGCAGAGCTTATAGAGGAACACTGTAAGCTTCACTTGGTACAGCCTAATTCAACTCGATGGAACTCCTCTTTCATGGCCGTGGAACGTGTGGTCAGAATCATTAGAGACCAAGGAGAGGGGTCTGTGAGAACGGTCTGTGCTGCACTCAATGTTCCAATGTAAGTAGCTTATGTTAATGTATAATTGTGTTCTTATTTTGTTAGAGTAATGCTTACCACATTATCTGCTGTAGGTACAAATAAATAAATGTCCAGCATTGTACAGTGGTTCTGTTTACATTTTGTTGAAATATGTGTTTGTTTATTTTCTTCTGTTTCTATTAGGTACAGCCCGGCTGACATAGCCTTTTTAGGGGAATATGTAACCACCATGAGTCCAATTGCGAAGTCCTTGAACATACTACAAGGAGAAGTCAACGTTCAGATGGGCTGGCTGCTCCCGACAATCACCACCCTCACAACCAAGCTTGAAAAGTCCAGACCGTCACTCAGATTTTGCAAGCCACTTGTTGATGCTCTTCTTGAAGGTTTGAGGAAGCGGTTTGAGAGCATGATGTCAGAGCCAGAGCTAATTGCAGCAGCCATTCTCGTTCCAAGGTTCAAAACCTCCTGGACCAGCAATGACACAGTCCTACAGCTTGGTAAGGAAAATGTTTTTTTTGTTTGTTTGTTTGCTTGTTGTTTTCAAAAACCTTTACATCCAACAATGATTCTATGCAGTTGTTTAGAGTAATAATAACAAAAATATGAGTTTGTTGGTGTGATTCTGTGTTTCTAATCAAGGTCTTAGTTACATCAAGGAACATCTGCCAGAACACGATGAAGGTCTTCGGTCTCCTGATACCACATCCTCTTCTGATGAAGATGACTTCTTCACCAATGTCAAGCAGACGCATTCCCATGAGATAAGTAAGCAACTTGATGGATACCTATCCGCTACAGCTGAAGGAGTGAATACACTGGCCCCCTATCCAGCTGTGCGTAACCTCTCACTAAAGCTCAACACAGCCCTTCCAGCTTCAGCAGTGTGTGAAAGGCTTTTTAGCATAGCAGGTTTGCTTTTCACCCCAAGAAGGGGATCAATTCATTCACAGAATTTTGAGAACCAACTTCTTCTCAAGTTGAACAAGGACTTCATGACATTTGATTGAATTTAAGTCTCACACACACACACACACACACACACACACACACACACACACACACACACACACACACACACACACACGCACGCGCACACACTGTGTGTGTGAGAATGGTGTTATTCATCTGAAAGTATTTTCTCCTGCCTTTGCCTGTATGTCAATGTGAGAGGAAGGGGCTTAATACTGTCACTCAAATGAGCTGAATTTTATTTTTCCTTCTTTGTACACTGACCTAAACACAGCTGATTACCTGATTTTCTTTAATCATTATTATTTTATCTTCTTTGCTCTATGCTGCGTGTATAACACGGTCAGGTTCAGAGGTGTGTCACTCAGGACATTGCTATATTGCATTCTTTGCTGGTTAGGTTTATTGATTTGATTGATGAAACTCACATGTACACAATAGTTAGCTGAAAGTTCTTTTCTGATAGTACACATTAATGTAAACCGAGCATTTGGTTTGATGTTCTTTAGTATGCGGTGTGTTTAACACAGTCAGGTTCAAATGTGGGTGCAAAAAATTAATTCAAACTCTAGCAGAGGTTTGTCAGAGCGTTGCCATTTTGCTACTGCCTTGTGAGAAATGTTAAATAAAGCAACAGTAAAAAGATGAAAATGACTTGATTTTACTTTCAATTCCTTTTACATTCTCCAAGGTATTAACATTTTTCATAACTCCATGTGTAGGACATTTCTGTACATAAATGTAAGCACTGTGGCAGTAGTAATGCAATATTTAGAAAATGTACTCTTGTACTCTTGATACTCAAGTAAAAGTACTAAAGTACTTGTTTTTAAATGTACTTAAGTAAACATCTGACTGTAGTACTTTTACTTGTACTTGAGTAAAATTTAGCAAGGGGTATCTGTACTTTTACTCAAGTAATGAAACTGTGTACTCTGTCCGCCTCTGGTTATATAGCTTGTTCTCTGTGCCATGAGTCAATCAAGAGGACTGCTATAAGTTTTCATTTTCTATTGCTAACGATAAAGGGAACTTGACCTCAGTAACTATTCTTCTAGCAATGACTTTGCTTGTGTAGGCTTACTCGATCAATGAAATAGCCTAACTACTGTTGCTTTGATTAGCTCATATCTCTGCAAGCTCCACCAAGTTTTTTCATCTTCACAAAATCTTTGTAAGAGTCGGAGTTGAGATATTTTAGCCGAGCCTAAGGCCTTCTTCCCAAATAGACTTTAAAGAGTGTTAAAAACTGTCAGAGAACTACACCCCAAAATTTGGACAGATAAATTGTGGCAGCAAAATGACTCTGAGGTCTTGTTCAGAACTTTCTTTACATTTTAAAACCTCTCGCCTTCTTTCCTCTTTCAGACTCACTTTTTCTCTCTCATATTCTTTCATTCTGTATAGTAGAGGAGGATACTCAAGCTATTTTTAATCATATTCCCTTTTTATACACAAATGTAAAATTAATAATCAGTCTTCAGTCTGGAAAGATCTCTACAATATACTTGATAACAAAAAACAATAATTAGAGGAAGTGCAAAACTTTTGTGCCTTGTTATAGCAGATTTAAACGGTACAGGAATCAGAGAGCATTGTATCATGGATCTGCCTGTAGCTGTTCTTCATCATTCCAGTCTGCTGATGATTTATGTACCACCTCCCAAGGGACAAACTGTTTACTCTAGCAAGACAAAATCAGTTCACCCGTTTGAGTCACTCCCACTTCAGCAAGTGACTGTTCACTTTCTGTCTCTTTGTTTTAAAGGTCTCGCACCATGAGAATTATTACTGCTCGAGCATGACTGCAAACAAGAACTGCAGTTCTTTGCAAGGCAGCCGACTCCCTCCTACTGACGAATACCATCACACTGTGAGACTCTTGAGGGCATCAAATCTGGAAAACAAACAAAAGAACATCGCATTATATTGCATGCTGCCATATTCGAATGCACCAGGAGTTTGAACTGATGGCCCATGAGCATCACAACCCAAAGCTGAATGCAGAGGAGGTGCTGAGGAACCTATTGAGAAGGTTAAAGATTGATTATGAATTCTTCAGTTGGAGAATTGAATTGAATTTGCTTTATTTGGTCTAAGTGGAAGTGCATTTCTTTTACAGTATTTTTCAACTGAATACACATGACTAAACCTGTACACCACAGCATCAACTGTAAAAAAATATTAACACATTTTGTTGTTTTTAGTCAAGTCACCTTTATTTATATAGCGCTTTATACTATACAGATTGTTTTAAAGCAGCTTTCCAATGATAAACAGGAAAATAATGACCAATGATGCAAACAGAATGCATGCGTCAACTTTGCAAACACATTCAACCAAAATGTGGCCACATCCGAATGTCAGGATAACATCTGTTTCGTTTTGTTTTTAATTATGTACAATCCCGATAAAAATATATATTTTCATTTCCAGAAACAATACTTATCTTCACAAGCCTATAAACTTGCAATATGAGTTTGTTAAAGGCACAATATGCAGAAATTGTGTTTTTGTCAAACAGCGACCCCTAGAGTCGCTGTGCAATACTTGCACTGTCGTAAATACACCCCCCACCACCACCCCCACCCTGTACACCGGTACCTATTCGGTAGGATAGAAGCGTTGGTCATGGAACAGGCTCAAGACACCGAAGATATTGAATGTTTCACGATTTCATAAAAATATTGGGCTATTGCATACTGCATAGTCTACTGAACTAATGATGATGTTCAAAATCAGATAATAACTATATATGTCGTCAAGTGTATTATTTATAATAATAAAGTAGCCTACCGCGTTTGGCAGCTTATAACGTTTTTACATGATTGCAGCTAAATCACAAGTTAATAGCCTATAGTCCTATATAGGCCTAATGTATAATTTCATTTACGTTTTTTGATTGTAATGTAAACATTACAAAATGCCAGATGACATCAATAAAGTTAAATGTACATGGCATTATTTCATAACATTGGCCGTTATAATGTCATTAGACATGATTATTGCAAATTATCATAATAGTTTGCAAATTGTGCTCGTTTAGACTAGATAATTATGAGAGATATTGACAACTGATATTGATATGTGCGAGGTATTGACAACTGTTCTCATGATAATCGCAGGAATCAACACCCGAGTTCAGCTGGCAAACTAGCTTGTGCGGCAAGCTAGGCAATAAAACATAACGCAAATAAATAAATAAAAAACGTAAGAGAAACAAGTGTTTATTAGAAAATCTGCTAACAGCCCAGGGATGGAAATTAGCACCCGCCACCAGCCAAATGCGGGTGATTTTGTGTTGTGGCGGGCAAACTCGCTTCACCTACCGGCCACCGTGGCGGGTAAATACAAATAGAATCATGCGACGTTCGTCTAAGGACAAATTAGTTTGAATAAACGAGCAGACACTGATTAGCAAGATAACTAGCAGTGAATGTGCTTTCCATTAAATGAATCACACACACACAGTAAACAATTCCTTAACAAAGAAAAAAAAAAAAAAAAAAAAACAGGGCTATTCTGGTGGGTGCAGTGATGCTGTGGTGACGTGTTCATGTTACATGTAAGGCTGGCGCTGCCAATAAAGCTCCTAAAATCTGTCAAAAAAACGGCAAAAGTAATGATTATGAATATGTAAAATATTGCAAGGAGATATTTTTATTATTTATTAACAAACAAGTCTTTTCTTTGTCCGTGTCAGTTGCAAAGATGAGGTTGACGATGCTGATCGTAATCTTCGCAGTAGTGAACGCGCAAGAGAGAAATGCACATTTCATACGGATTGCATAAGCAGAGAGCAGTCTGTGTCTGTTTTCTGTCGTTTTGAATTATTCTGTTTAAGTAGACATGTCTGTGAGGGAGGCTACCTTATACACCAACACTGAGTTTCAGTTCATTTATGAGACAAGCTCTAGTTCACGCGCCGGCGCCTCCGTTTCGTGGTTATCTTTCGTCAGCTATATTTAATTCTTATTTATTAAATCCAGGCAATTGGTTGATGAAACATTGATTAAAATTAAGATACAATTAATACAAAACGAAATTCACTTTAAAGAAAGGTTTTGTGCTTTCTGTTTGATGTCTCTGTGAAAGTTTTAAAGCATCTTTTAGTGCCGCTTTCAGAGCACTTACGTCCGTAACATTGTTTTTTCCTCATATGCGAACTGAAATGAATATCTGTTCATGGTTTGTGTGTGTAGGCTATACGAGAGAAAGAGAAAATGCAAGTATTTCATTGAGATTTGAGATTAAATAAACTGCTTAAGTATTGTAGATCTAGTATTAATTTTCACATGCAGTTACACATTGTCGGTTAAAAACAAGAAAGTGGCTGGTAAAAACATTGAGTGGCTAGTAGATTTTGAAATCCACCAGCCACAATGGCCAGTGGACAAAAAAGTAAATTTCCATCCCTGAGCTCTGATAATCGAAATCTAGCTAAACATATGTGGAAATTACTGGACTGGTCTAATTATCACCAATGAGTGAATGAACAGCATCGTAAAAACAATGACATAGGCTACTACAAGCAAGCGCAACAACATACAACATAGAACGCAAACAAGTTTACAAGTAAGGGATTTACTTACTAGTCCATCAACAAGATCAACAAGATCGCCAGGTCAGCATCGCTGTTGCATCCAGTGCTACTTTTTAACTTTCTAACTCGCGCCAACGAGTGAAAACCTGACCGAGTGGGACTCTTGTCCCGGTTCCTCACGCGGTCAGATTCTCTTTTCCTTTTCCTACTTTCTTAGTAATACTAACACTTTCTATTTAATCCCTTTCTATTATAAAAAAAAATAAAAATGACGGGTTCTACGTTGGATTAAACTGTGAAAGGTTATAGCACTTACATTTCGTTGCCCTGCTGTTAGTTTAACTGCTTCTATGGTTCTCATTTGTAAGTCGCTTTGGATAAAAGCGTCTGCTAAATGAAGAAATGTAAAATGTAAATGTTCTTCCGACCGCGTTTTCTTTGCCTTTTCCATCATCTGAAATGAGGGCAAGTGTCTTCGTGCTTCATATGTTGTTTTTGTGTGTGACGTCGTTGCTGTAAAGCAAGTCGTGATTCTCGCGAGATTTGTCAGGGGCGCTCCTCTCAGACTTGCATTGCTGTTTTTTCCAGCGACGACCCCTCCAAGCTTTACTACCAGGATGATTCGCCCTATTATAAGTTTGTTTACCACCGAAATTACTTTGAAGCTGTTATATTAAGGTACAATTCTTGCATAGTGTGCCTTTAAGAGGCTAACAGCTAGTTTAGAAAGTCCAGTCATAAATCTATATTAGAGAAGAGGGAGATTTATTATTTTTTTTTTTCTACAGAAAGTTTAGTGTTGTGGAAACAAATAATATTTCATAAACGATACATCTGTGATATTGAGTGCATTTGTTTAATAAGAATTCTGCTGTACAACAAGCATGACAGATGGCTTGAGGGTTCTCAATGTGTCTGTTGCTTCTCTTTGCCAATAACATCAAAGAGATATGTGCAAACATCACTTTTTGTGTGAAGAGGAATTCATTACAAATTGGAGGTTGGCAAAGAAAAGAAAAGAAACGCAATTTGGACGAGAGTCTAATTAACAACTTGCCATAAAAACTAGATGCATTATTAAAGTAAATACAAATAATGAATTAGAAATGAACACTGAATGACAGACATCAGGTTGAGATGCGTTTATATGTCATACAGTTTTTAATTTACTTTTGGGGATCTGACCTCACTTTAGAGCTTAACATTGCAGAGAAAATTAAACTGACACACCCAGTTACAGCTAATGAGATCTCAACTAAGATGTAACTTGTGAAAACAATCATTCAATTTTGCAATTAACACTTCCCTGATTAAGGGGTGTGTGTGTGTGTGTGTGTGTGTGTGTGTGTGTGTGTGTGTGTGTGTGTGTGTGTGTGTGTGTGTGTGTGTGTGTGTGTATAAACTTGATTACTGTAATTTTATAAAGCTTAGCTTTATGGAGACTTAATAGAATGAGGCACACTAGGAGAGTATTATGGGTGACTTTAAAATTCTCAATGATATTATAATATACACAATGACATGATATTCTAATTAGCCAAGATGTTTCTTAAACCAAGTCACTAAAATTGATTTATGTTACACATCAGGCCAATTCCATTAGCATTTTTATGCAACAAACTTTTAAATGTTACTTTGTATGAAAGTGGGCCTCCTTATCCTCGATTTTTCATGTTTTTGTTTTTTGTTTGTTTTTTAGTCACACCATAATTTGGACACACTTGGTAAAACAATATATTGATAACTCTGAAGCCAAAAACTTAAAATTAGACAGTCTAAATGAGGAGCATTTAATTGTTGTTTTATGTGCTTCTTATTTTTTATAGTTCTTTATTTATATCATTAAAATACAGTATTTGACTAGATGGCACGTAGGAACTGAAAGCGAATCAGATCGCAATGACTCCTTCAAACTGATCAAGAATCAGAATTCCATAAAAATTTTGTTTGGAGATTGCCATGGTTTGGAGAAAACCATGAGTTAATAAGAAGACAGAGACTTAAAACAGACTTCCTTGGTCTGCTAAATGGTCTTATAATCAAACATTGTTCAACTACATAATTCTTTATCATGTCTACAGCCTATATATATATATATATATATATATATATATATATATATATATATATATATATATATATATATATATATATATACACTCACCGGCCACTTTATTAGGTACACCTGTCCAACTGCTCGTTAACACTTAATTTCTAAGCAGCCAATCACATGGCGGCAACTCAGTGCATTTAGGCATGTAGACATGGTCAAGACAATCTCCTGCAGTTCAAACCGAGCATCAGTATGGGGAAGAAAGGTGATTTGAGTGACTTTGAACGTGGCATGATTGTTGGTGCCAGAAGGGCTGGTCTGAGTATTTCAGAAACTGCTAATCTACTGGGATTTTCACGCACAACCATCTCTAGGGTTTACAGAGAATGGTCCGAAAAAGAAAAAACATCCAGTGAGCGGCAGTTCTGTAGGCGGAAATGCCTTGTTGATGCCAGAGGTCAGAGGAGAATGGCCAGACTGGTTCGAGCTGATAGAAGGGCAACAGTGACTCAAATAACCACCCGTTACAACCAAGGTGGGCATAAGAGCATCTCTGAACGCACAGTACGTCGAACTTTGAGGCAGATGGGCTACAGCAGCAGAAGACCACACCGGGTGCCACTCCTTTCAGCTAAGAACAGGAAACTGAGGCTACAATTTGCACAAGCTCGTCGAAATTGGACAATAGAAGATTGGAAAAACGTTGCCTGGTCTGATGAGTCTCGATTTCTGCTGCGACATTCGGATGGTAGGGTCAGAATTTGACGTCTACAACATGAAAGCATGGATCCATCCTGCCTTGTATCAACGGTTCAGGCTGGTGGTGGTGGTGTCATGGTGTGGGGAATATTTTCTTGGCACTCTTTGGGCCCCTTGGTACCAATTGAGCATCGTTGCAACGCCACAGCCTACCTGAGTATTGTTGCTGACCATGTCCATCCCTTTATGACCACAATGTACCCAACTTCTGATGGCTACTTTCAGCAGGATAATGCGCCATGTCATAAAGCTGGAATCATCTCAGACTGGTTTCTTGAACATGACAATGAGTTCGCTGTACTCAAATGGCCTCCACAGTCACCAGATCTCAATCCAATGGAGCATCTTTGGGATGTGGTGGAACGGGAGATTCGCATCATGGATGTGCAGCCGACAAATCTGCGGCAACTGTGTGATGCCATCATGTCAATATGGACCAAACTCCCTGAGGAATGCTTCCAGCACCTTGTTGAATCTATGCCACGAAGAATTGAGGCAGTTCTGAAGGCAAAAGGGGGTCCAACCCGTTACTAGCATGGGGTACCTAATAAAGTGGCCGGTGAGTGTGTGTATATATATATATATATATATATATGTGACTATTATGATTAGATTCTACATAATTGATGCATTTGTTATAACTACTGATTTAATGGAAGCATGGAGTGTTTGATTTCAGTGTGAATGTCTTCTTATCTCTCATTTGGTGACATGAATCAAATCTGTGTAAAATGTATCCTATTCTTATTATAGAAATAAAGCATGAAAGTTAAGTTAATATGTGACTAGTCAGATATGATTATAATGTGATTTATTATGTAATCCATGTGAGAGGAGAGGAAATAGTCACACCCCGAGGTAAAGGTAAAGTCTAATTGGTCAGAACTCATCTGAGGGGACCGGATAAACATTTTGAGTTAAAAACTCAGGACATGAACAAAGCATTAGATGACGGAGCATTCGATTTGGGAGATAAAAATGGGTCCGAGCAGCTTCATGCAAGCCATCCAACTAATCTCCTCCCATTTACTTTTCTTTTTTATTTACTTAATTTATTTTATTTTCCGATGAGAGTCTTGTGTTGGCTTCCCAAGACTCCAGACACGAAAAGACCTCTAGCAAATCAACGAACCTGGGAAACCCCCTCTCCAGCCAAAGATGGCAATGAAGGGAAGAAATCTAAGGAACGATAGAAGGGTTAAATTAATGATTGATGGTTTGTTCAGGTCAGGTCTTGTATTGTGCATATCAGCAAATGCAGTAAGTGATGCCGGACTGAGTATGTCAGTAACTGTGTGTGTGTTGGGTGCTGGATGGTGACTTTACGTCATAGAAGTTCTTAATTTCCCTAAAGAAATGTATTTGCTCAGCTGTGCTGTAAGTAGACTGAGAGAGATGATTGTTGTCTACTGTCTCTGATGTAAATACTGAAGGTACACAAATACATCACTCTTCTCATATTGAGACATGGTGAGATTTGCCTGAGTGTACGTGCAGTCTTTTTTCAATGTGAAGACATAATAACAGACAAACTAACAGTGCTAGAGTGCTGCATGAATTAATCCAAAAAGTCAGTTCATATTTTTTTCAGTTTCATCACCTCAAAATCAATAGGTTTTATTAATTGGTTTTGGTCAAATGACCAAAGATATTTCATATTTTATTCTACATAGAATACACCAGTAATACCCCACTTGTGACTTTTTTAAACTTATATGTGTCTTGAAAAAGGTTGCTAACAAGTGGACTACAGAGGTTGTCAGGACCATTAAACATCATCTTGCCAAACAGGAAAACTCATCTAGTCAAGTCAAGTCATATTCATTTATATAGCGCTTTTAACAATGTAGATTTTATCAAAGCAGCTTTACAGAGATAAACACATTATTTTAAGGTAACAGAGATTGTCTCCTCATTACTCACATTTCACATCTCCTCATTTGTCCACTTTTACAACTCCATTGTGTTTTACTCACTCTTTGCAAACGATTATATAGTTTCTATATACTGTGTGTGTTAAACAACGAGATGCTTTTTAAAGCTTTAGGGCCAGATTTACTAAATTGGGCAGATTAGCGTGAGAGCGCAACTCCTCAAATGTGCCGATAGGAGTGGCAAATTTTGTGCGTAATCTTCTGCTGACGCGCAAATTAAAGAACACAGACGCACTCAAACCATTTACATAATGACCAACGCAATTTACCAAGAGCAGCACAAATAGTGTTGGCCAAAGATAACGCAGGTGAAAATGCAGACTGTGAAATCCCAGCTAAAGATTAGCTTGTAATAGCGGTTAGCTTGTAATAATGATTTTAATTCCAGTGGTACTGGTGGGTTTCCGTGGGAAATTCGAGCATGTCTTTGCGTCATTACGTCACATCTGTACACATAAAGGAGTTTCGGCTAGCCGGCTACACTGCGCGTGAGGATGTTGACGGTGGGGAGATGTAGCCTATAGCCTTTTCTCGCAGCACTTTACATAATTAAACTTATGGCGATCCAGAAAGATCCAAATGACAATCATCAGTGTCAACTGGAGATTCACCAGTTATAAAACCCAAAAGACTTCATACATCGGATTTAAAAAGGCTAGAGAAAAAGCAACCGGCTCATGCGAACACAAGGATAAACATCGGCGGGGCTTTTGAAAGGTGCGTGAACTCCGTGTTCTGAAGGGGTTCGAAACGGAAGAAGAGATGGCTTTTTTCTGCTGGACAAGTAAGACATTTCAATAGTTCAATCGTGTAACACTAAGTTACCACAACTGTTTGCTTAATTTACACAGTTATGGAGTTTCCTTTGTTGTTCCTTTCTCGTTTAGCTATTATGGAGAATATGAATTCTGAACTACACAGGTAACCATAAAACACATTAAATGTAGTCACGCAATGCTGATGTTGTTAACATTAACAATTTGAGAACAAAGTATAATTTGCACGGTTCGACATGATAAACGATCGGTAGTTTTAATCAGCGTGATTTACAGCAATGCTTTTTCCCTGATTTTTTCCCCTTAGTTGATCAGAACAAAAATGGATGTTACTTACTTGTTCAGATTACATTATCCAGTGACAATTCTTATGTTGGTCAAACTTTCAAAAAGTGAATCTGTGATTCTGAATGGCAGTATCCAGTATCCACACAGCGCGGTGATTGACAGCAGCACACTCTCCTCAAAACACTGTGTTCATCCGCACTATTTCATGCCGATGTACAACTCACATAAAGTTGATAATTTTGCGAATAACTGCAGTTACAGATTTCGAACAGAAATGGCGACAAAGAGGAAAAGCTACGGACTGTAGCTTTAAATATATTAAAATTATATTAGCATCATGCTTTTACCTATTTTCAACACTTACCAATACAACTTTTAACACTCTTTAAAATAATTGTACTTTAGTCTATTTTAGAAAAATTTATTTGAGCAAAATATACTTGAAGTGAAAATGCAGTTTATTTTTTAAAAGTGTTTTTATTTGCACTTTATTAAAAAATATGTTAGGTATATTTTAACTGTGTGCTGGAAATTCTCATTGTAAGAATGCATTGAATGTATACTTTCAAAATACATTATAGTATACAGTAGTATTTTGTACAAAGTATAGCTAAGTTTTACTTGTCTAATAATGTACATTTGTTATTGAAGACAAAGTTGGATATACTTTTTGGATATAAAAAGTATTATTTTTACTTAAATATATCACACCACGATAGCCTCGTGGGCAAGTGCGCCGACATGTGCTTCGGGAGACCCAAGGTCGAGTCCTTGCTTGTGGACCTTTACTGATTGCGTCCCTCCTCTCTCTCTCTCTATCCCACCTCACTTCCTGTCTAGCCGATGTCCTATCCTAATAAAAAGTGAAAAAGGCAAAAATATATATTTTTTAATATAAATACACATTTTTCGAAGACACGCGTAATTAATTTGTAATGTACTTGTAACACAAATAAAGTACATTTTAATATCGCTAATCAAGCAAGTAATTAGTCCCTACACAAGTATACTTGAAGTTGGTCCAATTTAGCACACAAAAGTACACTAAATACACTTAAAGCTATGCTTTACTACAATTTAATTACAACTAAAATATACTTAGTACAAAATGTGTTGTTTCAAAATAGCACACTTCAAGTTAAATAATCATTAACACACTTGAAGTATACTGATAATTAGTCTGGCTGCAAGTATACTTAGTGTGACAGGATTAAAGTAGCTAGGTCATTGGTTTATTAGTGGATGGGTGGAAGACCAATGAGGTGGTAGCACCTTTAGTATTTAAGGACCTTTATTTTGATATCAGAGGATGTGTCTGGCTGATTCCTGGCTTCCTTCCCCCCTGGCATTTCTTCTCCCGTTACGGTGGTTTGCGGGTATGTTAAGGCTAGTAGCATTTTGCAATGGGTTGGACTGCTTTGTTGTAATATATATATACTGTTTATAGTTCCATTTCCAGCATTACCGGCGACATGGGCATTGTGAGGAAGGGTGGCTGTATGTGATTACAGGTATGTGCGGCAATCTTGGTAAACTTCACTAGCGGTTACTGTAGTTATGATGTATTGCTCTTGCTAATAGTAAAATAGCGGGGGTGTGAGTGCTGGCTGACGGATTGGGCTGCGGTGCTTTTGAGTAACCATACAACGGACTGGTGGATGGTGTTCATCTAAAATAAACCAGGCTGCGGCGCTTTGAGTGGCCATACAACAGGCGTTTGGTGTTCACCTGAGGACACTGTAAGTATCTCGTTTTTCCTTTTTGGTTCGGGATTTTATAGACGTGGTTTAATATTTGGTGTTTCCGCTGTTAAAGGGAAAGGGGACGTCAACATCAGTAAACTCTACCCAGTGCAAGGACGCTACAGGAGATGCTGCTGCTGTTTTGTTGGGGGATTAATTTCCTTATTTTTGGTTTGTTTGCACAGCTCGGCTGAAATTTCTGCCTAGCAGGGTTTCATTTGTCTTTTTCTTTGGTTTTGTTTTATTGGATTCTTTTGTAACTACTGCATGTGGATTATTTGCTATTAGTTTCTTTATGGTTTGTGTGTCATTTTTTTATATTGGTACATATTAATTTAAGGTTTTCTTTTGTATAAGTTATTGTAACTGTTTTTTTGAGTAAGGTTCTGTGATAACCACTCAGGCACTGCTCTTTGGTTGGCCTTATCAGGACAGGAGGCTGGGGCATCTTTGACGTGCCAATCATTGAGTTTGTACATTTCATTTGGGTTGGGGGGCAGTTGTAGTATCTTTCCATGTACTTATGATTTAATTCTTTTCTTGTGTCTCCAGGAGCCGGTAGGGGTCCGAGGTGGAACGGGGGAGGCCGGTTGCATTTTGTGATAAGAGGTGTGTGTGTGTGTGTGCTTCATAGTGTGTGATGGGTATTAACACAATTGCCTTGCAGTGCTTTGCTGTCTGATTTTGGGGTGAATTTGGGTGGGTTTGGACGACCTCAGAGTGCGCCCGGCCTGCCCTGTCCCAGCGGGGCCCACCCTGGAGAAGCATGTTCGTATGATGTGTTTTTAGTGATGTGTCTGCTTTTAGCAAAATAAAGTATATTTTGTATTGTTGCCCCTGTCTCACTGGCTTATATCTTTGCCCTCAGTTGGTAAATACGTACCTGTGTGTCCTTTGGGGTATTTCCCTGGTCCTCCACTAGGGTGGCGTAGTCGGATATAAATTAAGAGTCTAATCCTAAATTCCTCGTGCCTCTTATTGCCACATTCTGGCGTAGTCGGCAGGGTTTTGCCTGGTAGGGCGAGGATCTTCTCAAGTGAGACTGAGGGGTAATTGTGGTTGCTTTGATACTTATGTTTTTGTATTTTTTCCCTTGAACAAAACAGCAGCGTGCATCTTATTTCTTGCAAGACTGTATCCTTTTTGGGGATTTTGAGGTCCTTTCTCTTTTAGGACGAGTATGGAGGAGGAAATGCAGGAGTTGCGAGAATTAGTGGCGCAGTTGCGAGCGGACAATGACCGGTTGCGTCGTGAGAGTGAGCAGGTCCCAGGTGAGTTGCCGGGTCCTAGCACGGCTCCTATTTTCGCCGCAGCTGTGGCTGGCCCTCCTCAGCCAGAAGGCGCTGATACTGTGCCGGAGCGGTTCGTTTTCGTACCCAGGGACAGGCGGTGTCCAAAATTCGGTGGTAGATCCGGACCTAGTATTGGGGAGTGGGTGGAGGAGGCCGAGGCTTGCATGCGGGCTCGTTATATGTCCAAAAGTGATAAAGCGTTCTTTCTCTTTGATCATTTGGAGGGTGAAGCACGGGAAGAGATTAGACACCGTCCCAGCGAGGATCGGGGGGATCCAGATAGGGTCATTGCGATTTTGCGCGAGTTGTATGGTTGCTCTCAATCGTATGTAGCACTCCAAGAAGCTTTCTTCTCCAGGAGACAACAGGAGGGGGAATCTCTGTTAGAGTTTTCCCTGGCCTTGATGTCTCTCCTGGAGAAGGTTAGACAGCAGTCACCCAATGCTATTCCTAATGCCGAAATTGTGTTGCGTGATCAGTTTGTTGAGTACGTCGCCGATAGTGCCCTCCGCCGTGAGCTAAAGCAGTTGGTCCGCCGCCAGGGCACATCCACCTTGCTGGATGTACGTGGGGAAGCAATTAGGTGGGAGCGGGAGGGAATGCCGGGGGGTGCGAGAGGCAGGAGTCAGTCAGTCCCGATGGCCTATGGCATTCAGTATGGTGTGCAGGGGAATTCTCAGTCTGAGTTGCAGGAGTTGCGGGAGATGTTAAAAACGCAGCAGCGCCAGTTAGACCAACTCACGCAGAGTATCGCAGGTATTCGGTATCCCCAACAGGGTCGTCGACCCGCCCGTACGGAAACGTTACTCTGTCATCGGTGCCAGAGACCAGGCCATTTTGCCCGTGAATGTGACGGAGAGCGCATTCACCCGCCTCCCTCTTTAACCCGTGGCGAGTCGCCCTCTATGAGGGGTGGGCGGACTGGCTCTCAACCGACGGAAAACTAGGGCCCGCCGAACTGCAGGGTCACTGTTCGGTAGGGGAAAGTCGTGACTCAGGGACATTAGGCCCCCGGCCTCATTTAATGGCGTCGTGTCCTCATCTCGTTGTTAGCATGGGAGGGGTACGGGTGCCCTGTTTGATCGATACTGGCTCCATGGTGTCTACAATTACAGAAAGTTGTTTTTTTGAGCAGTTCGCACCATGGGGTCAGGATCGACTCAGGGCATGCCAGTGGTTGCAGCTCCATGCGGCCAACGGGTCATTAATACCTTATGTGGGCTACATTGAGTTGGACGTTGAGATTTGTGGTCGGGTAATTCCGGGGTGTGGCGTACTGGTGGTCAGAGATCCTCCCGGTGGCACCGGTACTCAAGTCCCTGGTATTTTGGGAATGAATGTGTTGAGCCGGTGCTATCGGGAGCTCTTTGGACAGCATGGTTCCGGTCTCTTTGATGCACCGTCGGTGTCAGGGGCCTCTAAGGCAGTGTTTCAGGCATTACAACACTGTCGTCAGGTCAGCCTGGTTCCTCAAAGTGGCCATATGGGCAAAGTTCGATTACGGGGCCGTAGTGCATGTCGTATTCCGGGCGGCACAATGAAAGTTGTGGCCGCCACTTGCCCCGGACATCTGGCCGGAGAGACCGTGCTTTTTGAGCCACCAGAAGCGGGGTTGGCCGCCGGTCTTTTGGCATCATCAGCTTTAATACAGGTGTCCCGAGGTACGGTTTACGTGCCAGTCATCAATGTAGGTGTGACGGATGCATTGCTTTTTCGGAACTCCATGTTGGGTACGGTGCAAAAAGTATACATTGTGAGCTTGCCCCGTGGGGTTTCCGAAGTTAAATCGGTGTCGGCGTCAATAAACCTCCAAATTCCTACTGTTCTTCCTTCCGTGCAGGAGCAAATCGAGAGTCTTGATCTGTCCATGTTGTCGGTGACTGAACAGGAACAGGTTAGGTCTTTGCTGTTAAGATTTCATACTGTCTTCTCCGCGTACGAAGGTGATTTAGGATGTACTCAGCTTCTTTCTCATGACATCCCTTTGACAGATTCGGTTCCCGTTCGGCAACGGCACCGGCGGATTCCGCCGTCAGAGTATGACGTGGTAAAGACGCACATAAATCAGTTGTTAGAAACCAGCATTATTAGAGAGAGTTGCAGCCCCTATGCCTCCCCCATTGTGTTGGCCAAAAAGAAAGATGGTTCGTTGCGTATGTGCGTAGACTACCGCCAGCTGAACGCAAAAACTCGTAAAGATGCTTTCCCGCTCCCGCGTATAGAGGAGACCCTGGACTCACTGTCAGGGGCCCAGTGGTTTTCCACTATGGACCTCGCCAGTGGTTATAACCAGGTCCCTGTCACGGAGGAGGATAAATGTAAGACCGCTTTTTGCACCCCTTTCGGTCTCTTCGAATGGAATCGTATGCCGTTCGGGCTCTGCAATGCCCCAGGCACCTTTCAGAGGCTGATGGAGAGGTTGTTTGGGGACCAGCAGTGTCAGTCCCTTCTGTTATACCTGGACGATATAGTGGTGTTTTCCTCCTCCGTGGCACAACATCGTGAGCGGTTAGAAGTGGTTTTGAGTCGCCTTGAGCGAGAGGGTTTGAAGGCTAAGTTAACTAAATGCAGGTTTTTCCAGCGGGAAGTAGGTTATCTGGGACATGTCATTTCGGCCG
This sequence comes from Semotilus atromaculatus, assembly GCA_031834385.1. NCBI lineage: Eukaryota > Metazoa > Chordata > Actinopteri > Cypriniformes > Leuciscidae > Semotilus > Semotilus atromaculatus. The sequence continues at coordinate 4,942,267 of JAULUF010000009.1, forward strand.
AAGGGGTGTCAACCGATCCAAGTAAGATAGAGGCAGTGAAGCAATGGCGGTGCCCTAGGGGGGTGGCAGAGCTCCGTTCGTTCCTGGGATTTGCCAGTTATTACAGGCGGTTTGTAGAGGGTTTCGCCAAGTTGGCGGCCCCACTGCACCGTTTGGTCGCTGAGTTTGCTGGCCGTAAGCCGAGGGCTCGAGCAGAATTGAGCTTTGGTTTGGCCTGGACAGAGCAGTGTCAGGGGAGCTTTGAAGAGTTGAAGAGTAGGCTCACCTCTGCCCCTGTACTAGCTTATGCTGACTTTTCTATTCCCTTTATCTTGGAGGTAGACGCCAGCCATGGAGGTTTGGGAGCCGTTCTGTCCCAGGAGCAGGGAGGAAAGGTGCGGCCAATAGCTTATGCTAGCCGCAGTCTTAGGCCCACTGAGCGCAATATGTCGAATTACAGTTCTATGAAGCTGGAATTCTTGGCACTCAAGTGGGCCATGACAGAAAAGTTCAGAGAATATCTACTGGGGCAGAGGTGTGTTGTCTTTACGGACAATAACCCCCTTAGCCACCTGGCTACTGCCAAGCTGGGGGCCACTGAACAGCGTTGGGCTGCCCAATTGGCTTCCTTTGACTTTCAGCTGAGGTATCGCTCCGGAAGGTGCAACCGGAACGCAGATGCCCTTTCTAGGCAGGGACCCTCCAGTCCGGAGGAGTTGGGACAATTGCTGCCAGGGACCACTTTACCAGCCATGGTAAGGCAGGCTGGAGAAGTAGTGGGGGGTTCCCAAGCAGTGGTTACCGCACTGCCTGGTATGGCTGTGGACATGCAGTCACTACAGGAGGAGGACTCCGTTATTAGCGAACTGTTGCGGTTCTGGAGGCGTGGGGTGCCCCCTAATGCGGACGAGCGTCGGCAGCTGCCCAAAGCGGTGGTGATCCTGTTGCGCCAATGGGGTCGGTTGTGTGAGCAGGATGGCATACTGCATCGTCGTGTGTTCCGCTCCGATGGGGGAGAGGAAGCACTTCAAGTGCTCCTACCTTCACGGTTACACCCCGACGTGTTGACATTGCTTCACCAGGAACATGGGCACCAAGGGGTGGAACGCACCACTGAGTTGGTGCGGCAGCGTTGCTATTGGCCAGGGCTGACATCAGACGTGATCCAATGGTGTCGAGAGTGTGAGCGATGCCAGGCCTCCAAGGATACCCAACTTCATTCTAGTGGCTTTATGGGCCATTTGTTGGCCTCGAGGCCAAATGAGGTATTGGCGATAGATTTCACAGTGTTGGAGCCAACTCGTTCAGGGCTAGAGAACGTGCTGGTGATGACCGACGTTTTTACCAAGTACACCTGGGCAGTGCCTACACGAGATCAGCGGGCCGAAACAGTGGCCCAAGTTCTGGTGCAGGAGTGGTTCTATAGGTTCGGTGTCCCTGGTCGGATTCATTCCGATCAGGGACGGAACTTTGAGTCCTCCCTAGTACGGCAGCTCTGTGCACTGTATAAGGTGGAAAAGTCTCGCACAACCCCTTACCACCCAGCAGGTAATGGACAGTGTGAACGCTTTAATAGGACGCTGCACAACCTTTTGCGCGCGCTGCCGGCATCCAGGAAAATAGACTGGGCCTCATGCCTCCCACAGGTGCTGTTCTGTTACAACACTACCCCCCATCAGACGACTGGCGAATCCCCATACGTTTTAATGTTTGGGCAGGAGCCAAGACTTCCGGTGGACTTCCTCTTAGGTAGAGCCCAGGAGGTTGGGATTGGTGGTGTGCATGAATGGATGAGGGAACACCAGGCAAGGCTTCAAGTTGCTTTTGAGGGTGCACGGGGCCGGCTTGAAGCTGCTGCTGGTCGCCGTAAGGCACGACATGATGCCCATGCCCGTGATGCACCACTGGGGGAGGGCCAGCTAGTTTATCTGCGTGAGTATGGTGTTAGAGGACGCCATAAAATTCAGGACCTGTGGAGCCCAGTGGTGTATCAGGTCATGAGGGCACCCAAGGAGGGTGGGGTGGTATATACCATCGCACCAGTGGGCGACTTGGGGAACGGTAGGTGTGTTCATCGTTCTGCGTTAAAGGCCCGGATCCAGAGAAATTGTCCGGTCTCTGCCCCAACACCCTCTTCTGGGCTGGAGGAAGAGTTACCTTTAGTGGAAACGCCCTTGGAAGACCTCGACCTGTTTAGGGTGGTACCAGTGACTCTCCCCGTATGTCAGGGCCCAGTCCCTGGTGTGTCGGTGTCCGCAGGTATTCCTACTTCTCAAGCTGGGTCGTTGGGGTTGGCGGAGGCTACCCCAGTTGCTGGGGGCAGCGAGGGTTCTGATTTTGTATTAAGTGCCCCCTCGGGGCCAGTTAGTTTGTCGGAGGCCCAGTTAGGGGTAGATGGCGCCCTCTTGAGGAGAACCGGGCGGGTTACTGCGGGACACCACTCAAATCTGCACCATCTTCCACGAGCCGTTGAAGGAGAGATAAGAGCTGCCACCATACCAGGACCTAGCTCTAACCAGATTTCAGCTTGGTTTAGGCCCTGGGATGTAGGGCGGGAATAGTCCACAGGAGCTGTTCTGATGTCATCAGCGGGTCGCTGATTTAAAAAAAAACGGGGGTAGAATGTGACAGGATTAAAGTAGCTAGGTCATTGGTTTATTAGTGGATGGGTGGAAGACCAATGAGGTGGTAGCACCTTTAGTATTTAAGGACCTTTATTTTGATATCAGAGGATGTGTCTGGCTGATTCCTGGCTTCCTTCCCCCCTGGCATTTCTTCTCCCGTTACGGTGGTTTGCGGGTATGTTAAGGCTAGTAGCATTTTGCAATGGGTTGGACTGCTTTGTTGTAATATATATATACTGTTTATAGTTCCATTTCCAGCATTACCGGCGACATGGGCATTGTGAGGAAGGGTGGCTGTATGTGATTACAGGTATGTGCGGCAATCTTGGTAAACTTCACTAGCGGTTACTGTAGTTATGATGTATTGCTCTTGCTAATAGTAAAATAGCGGGGGTGTGAGTGCTGGCTGACGGATTGGGCTGTGGTGCTTTTGAGTAACCATACAACGGACTGGTGGATGGTGTTCATCTAAAATAAACCAGGCTGCGGCGCTTTGAGTGGCCATACAACAGGCGTTTGGTGTTCACCTGAGGACACTGTAAGTATCTCGTTTTTCCTTTTTGGTTCGGGATTTTATAGACGTGGTTTAATATTTGGTGTTTCCGCTGTTAAAGGGAAAGGGGACGTCAACATCAGTAAACTCTACCCAGTGCAAGGACGCTACAGGAGATGCTGCTGCTGTTTTGTTGGGGGATTAATTTCCTTATTTTTGGTTTGTTTGCACAGCTCGGCTGAAATTTCTGCCTAGCAGGGTTTCATTTGTCTTTTTCTTTGGTTTTGTTTTATTGGATTCTTTTGTAACTACTGCATGTGGATTATTTGCTATTAGTTTCTTTATGGTTTGTGTGTCATTTTTTTATATTGGTACATATTAATTTAAGGTTTTCTTTTGTATAAGTTATTGTAACTGTTTTTTTGAGTAAGGTTCTGTGATAACCACTCAGGCACTGCTCTTTGGTTGGCCTTATCAGGACAGGAGGCTGGGGCATCTTTGACGTGCCAATCATTGAGTTTGTACATTTCATTTGGGTTGGGGGGCAGTTGTAGTATCTTTCCATGTACTTATGATTTAATTCTTTTCTTGTGTCTCCAGGAGCCGGTAGGGGTCCGAGGTGGAACGGGGGAGGCCGGTTGCATTTTGTGATAAGAGGTGTGTGTGTGTGTGTGCTTCATAGTGTGTGATGGGTATTAACACAATTGCCTTGCAGTGCTTTGCTGTCTGATTTTGGGGTGAATTTGGGTGGGTTTGGACGACCTCAGAGTGCGCCCGGCCTGCCCTGTCCCAGCGGGGCCCACCCTGGAGAAGCATGTTCGTATGATGTGTTTTTAGTGATGTGTCTGCTTTTAGCAAAATAAAGTATATTTTGTATTGTTGCCCCTGTCTCACTGGCTTATATCTTTGCCCTCAGTTGGTAAATACGTACCTGTGTGTCCTTTGGGGTATTTCCCTGGTCCTCCACTAGGGTGGCGTAGTCGGATATAAATTAAGAGTCTAATCCTAAATTCCTCGTGCCTCTTATTGCCACATTAGCATTTTTTTTTTCCTCCAGGGGTGTCTCCTCCTAGCAGCAACAATTGCAGCCATGACGAAAAATAGGTTAAGACATGCTTTTTTTGGGTGTTAAATAATGGCGGAAATACCAGTAAATTGACTAGCACAGACATTAGTAAATCACGTTGCGTGATTCATTTAAAGGAGCTGTATGTAAGAAATTTATTTCAATTAATCATAAAATGGCCCTGATATGTCACTAGACATTAAGAAATCATGTTCATTTCAAATACTTATATCACTGACAACAGTAGTCCGGCCAGGATATTGTCATTTAAAAAGTGAAGTTGCAGCCCTCAACTGATGTTGATGTTGTCATGTTGTGTTTTGGTCTGATCCACCTATATACCAATCAAAAAGTCAGTAGTGTTGCGGCATCCGGGTTGCCTGCTCTGCTCTAGTTACCACAGCTGCAGCCACAAACGTTCCTGCTGGATCCTGCAGCCTATCTGGCAACCTCGATTCAGGGGGGAGGGGGAGGGGATACACTGCTCTACAGTAATTTGAAAGTGATTGCAGTACCAGTTTTGGCCACAATCTTACATACGGCTCCTTTAAATAATCTCCTCCCATACATTTTGCATCTGAAAGGGAAACTCCTACAAATGCATAATGCAATAAGGTCAGCCGAAAAAACAACTCAACTAATTTTGCCCTGCGTTTCTTTAGTAAATTCGACAGTACTCCCGACTGGCGCAAGCTGTTAGTAAATCTGGCCCTTTACTGGAGGCACATTTATACTATTCTTTGTTCTATATAAGCTTTATTCATTCTATGGCAGGAATAACACACAAGCATTTAGCTATTAACATTACTTTACTGTCACAGACTTGGGAGTTTTATTTTGATATTCCTTTGTGTTTTGTTTTGTTTCTGTTTCTTTTCTCTGTTCAGTTTTGGTTACTGATTTTTTTTCTTCATTTGTTTCTCAGGTTACGTATGATTATCCCCTGTCAGTCGTTTGGTTAATCTTGTAATTAAATTCCCTGTGTTGTTCAGTCCCTTGTCGGTTATTGTCTTATGTAAAGTGTTGTGTTACTCCCTTGTTCATCATTAAAATCTATTTAGAGATTTTCCCTGTTGTCCTCACTCGCGCCACAGTCTCCCCAGCCAGCCGAGTCCCCGTCTCCACCTCGGTCCTGCAAGCCAGCAGATCCACTTTAAGCTTCCAGGCCGTGGATGTCGCCCTGTCTGTCAGTCCCCGTGTTTTGACGGGTTTTGAAAAACATTTCAACTGCTTTTGTACATACAGTGAGAGACAATTCAAGATAAGACTTTGGACTCAAAGTGATCATTGATTTTCAAAATGAGGACAAAGGGAGAAAGTCTTCTGGATTTGAAACGACATGTGGGTGAGTAAATGAGGACATAATTTAAATTTTGGGCTGAACTACCCCTTAAGGTACCACCTATTAGATCTTCACGGACTCAGGACTCATTACATTCTATTATTTGAGAGCCTTATCCTTTAGTCCAGGGGTCCCCAAACTACGGCCCGCGGGCCGAGTACGGTCCGCCCCCACATTTGAACCGGCCCTCTGAACAAAAAATTCATTTTAATATATGTTTTAATCATATCATATCTGTATTTGATAATACATATTTATGGCGGCAAATCAATATCAATAAGAACCGGGCGCACAACTGATGCTGGCGCGCGCGGTAAATGACTTTCGCGAGAGGATAACAAATCTTCACGCGAGGAAACATATGGAGGAAACGGGAACTCGCAAGCTCATTCTGCGCGCGCTCATGACATCTCTGCACGCAATACAAGCCCTCGCGAGTCGCGCATGATCATTCCAGTCAGTGGAAGCGCTGGAAATGCTGAAGGCGGAGTTTGACGTGCGCTTCCGTGAGCTACATGTCCGCGCTAAAGAAATCCGCCTTTTTCAGAACCCCTTTGCTGCTGACATTGACGAAGCCCTGCCTTCTTACAGTTTGAGTTGGTTGAGTTACAGAACTGCGATGTTCTTAAAGACGCGTTTAAGCCCAACAGTCTCATTGAATTCTATACTGCCCTCCCTAACGAGACCTACCCAAACATCAAAAGGAATGCAATGAAGATGTCCACACTTTTTGGCAGCACGTATATCTGTGAGCAAACATTTCACGCATGAAACTGATGAAAAATCCGATGAGATCAAGACTCACTGATGAACATTTGCATCAGTCTTTGAGACTGGCTGACCAGCCAGAAACAAGCCCATAGTTCACACTTATTAGCCTAATACGCATAAGTAAGTAAATGTTTTGATTTCAAAAGCAATGAAAAAATGTCATTACGATAGTAATAATGCTCTTTTATTAGGCTATATATTACTTGATATGTACAGTGCATAAATAATTAATTAATCTGGCATTAGGAGGCATAATACTTTAAATAAAATCATAATAAAATCTCCACAATAATAAATCACTCCGGCCCATGTCATTTTCTGTTAGACTACGGCCCTCCATTATAGAAAATAAAAATTATGTGGCCCTCACAGAAAAAAGTTTGGGGACCCCTGCTTTAGTCTGTTGTTGGAAGGGGCATCGCAAGGGGTCACGCCAAACATTCTGTCTCCCTAAGGAAGGTCTGACCATTTGCATCTTCTTTCACACCATTAAGAAACCTGACCGAACACTAAGTAGATAACGTTCACAAGGGATCTCAAAAGAAATGTTTTGTTCTGGCAAACACTCATTCTCACAGGATTAAAGCTCCCAGCCCTGCTCCAGAATCTCAAAGGCCTGCTGAGAGGCTCTGGCATTTGCCCCCACAATCCCTCTGTCACAAAATAAAAGGCCAAGATGCAAACACTTCCATTTTTACTGCTTTCAAATGCATAGAGCAAAGCTTTTGTGCTACAAGGAGGGCTTACACATGTCTCCTCAAAAGCTCTCTCAAGATGCCAAGCTTCACACGATTCCAATAAGAACCCTTCCAGCTCAGTCCAGTACATTCCCACTCTTCTGTTTGATGTCTAACATTCAGGCAGTTATTAAAGCTTTTATCTGTCTCTTAGCAAAATTCTTTAGGTAATGGCTAAATAAAATTAATCATTCAAAGGTTTAATAGGGATGAGTGTTTGAAGATGTTTTTCAGCATGTGCAGGCAAACATTTTAAAACTGAGCTTTTCACTTTCAATTTCATTCTCTCAAGGCAATAGTGTTGTTTGGACCGGTGACAAGTGTTCCTTTTGTGACCTTTCACCCTCACCCTTCCATTTTTGTCTTCACATTCAAGATTAGTTTGGCATCTCTTATCCGAAAGATCCATATCCCCACTGATCCAACCCACTGTGAGTTGAGGTAGACAATAGGGGGGTGCAGAATAAGGTAAACATAGTCTTATTTTCTCTTCACTGCACTCATGACAACCACAGCACGTAGCTGCCCGACTCTGAGAGTCCAATGAGACCACCAACCAGCAAGGCTACAACATTTGCATCATGTTCCTGAAATCGAAAAAAGAGACAAAAAAGGCATATTACTGTTATTACTTATAATAAAACTTACTGTGAAATTATATTGTTGTTTTAAATGAATTACCTGAATTTGTTTAAAGGTGCCCTAGAATTTGAAATTGAATTTATCTTGGCATAGTTAAATAACAAGAGTTCAGTACATGGACATGACATACAGTGAGTCTCAAACACCATTGTTTTCTCCTTCTTACTTAAATCTAATTTTTGAAAAACACCCCTGAAAAATAGGCGAATCTCCACATAACACCGACTGTGACGCAACAGTCGGGATCATTAATGTGTACGCCTCCAAAAATGTCCAAACAACACATTCACGCGCTACATGGTTCGCTGTTTTTTGCTCTTGATTCAACGTGAAAAACCTATCACTGTAAAATTATACGGTTACATTATAATAATTTACATGTTTTTACCGTGTTAAAAATAAAATTGTGACTGCTGACGTTATGAGTTAACGTGTAAAGTTAATGCTATATGCTAGTTAACGTTTAGGTGGAAGTTCTAGCATTGACGTGACAGTTTACTGAAAATAAACAAATAAACTTACCACTCTCCATTGTCACACTGGACATCAGGGACCTGTTTGCTGTCACTTGGAGCTACTGTAATGAGCCCGCAGTGAAACAGCCAATCAGAGCAGAACTCCTCATTACTATTCATGACCCTTCCAAATAAGGTCAAAACAGACCATTTCATTCTAGGGACAATTTCTAGAGTTGAAAATGGACCTGTAAAACCATATCTGGACATTTTAAATGCCCCATATGTGCCCAATAAGCCACATACCCTCTATGTAGATATCAGAGACAAAATTGAAATATTATTTCAACACATTCTAGGGCACCTTTAATATGATAAGAGCAACTTCAATGGGGTTATAAACTTTTTTTCTTTTTTTTTTGTGGCAGTTTTAAAGATACACTGTAGAAAATAACTATGCATTCCAATTATACTAACACAAAAAAGGTCATGCCATAAATATACAACATTGTTTTTCCAAGGATAAGAGCTTGTACATATTTGACCGAATAAAAGCTTATCTACACAGTCAAGCATGCAACGCAATTAATTAATTCGGCTATCAAAGTGAGAACATCTCATTAATGATGTATTCATTTTTCCACTGTGCATCTGCACATTGTAGTTATTTTATTATTTTCTTTTCTTTCCATTTTTTTCCCAGCATGTCTCTTCTGATGTCATCTTTGCATGTAAAACTGGTGGTGAAAAGATCAAAGTTTTAGCAATTAACGAAGACTGAGTCACTCTTGGTCCCCGCGGGACTAGACATCTCACAGATGAAAGAAAATGGTATGGATCTAAACTTGGGCTAAGAGACGTAATTGTGCATTTATATGTGTTCATAACTGACCCCCGTTGCTAGCCTGTCGCTAGTCATCAATCAACCTGACTCTTCTGCGCAGCTGAGTAACACAGCTCCACTTGCTAATGTATAATATCTAAATTCTCAATTTCCCTTTGGGAATTAAGCAGGTGTGCCTGTCTTTACCGGTGAAGAAGAACACTGCATCCTCTGAGTTATTGCCAAAAGTGATGAATGTGCGCTAGCCTGTAAGCCTCTCTAAATGGAAAGACACAATGACATAGGTGGACATTGCTGGTCCTCTCTTGATATCTGTCTACTCTTTATATTTAAACTGTCCATTTAGTGCCAGATATAGGAAAGCCTTTAAAAGCAAAACTGTTAAATTAAGCAATTACAAATAGTGCAGTATCAGTCATCTATGACTTTATAATAATAGAAAAAAGTTTTCAGTAACCGATGCCACTTTTCAAACATGTCCTGGTGACGCCCCAGCACTGTACATGTTGGATGTCTCCCTCATTTAACACACCTGATACAAATCACCAGCTCACTAGAACATACTGTATGCTGCATCCCAATTGGGATACTATCCGTCCTAAATAGTATCCGAAATTAGAATTAGCTATCAAATTAGAAATCATAGTTTGTTGAAATGAGTATTAGAAATATACCGGGATGGTCTACTTTTTTCGGTTAGAATCCGAAGTGCAGATCCGTGCACACTCAAATGGCTAATATTGCCCACAACCCATTGCGTGTTGGATGAGAATTCAATTAGAAATGCAAACAAGAATAAAATGTGTTAAAACCTACAAACATGGTGGATGTGCGAGTCCAACGGTTAAGTGGAGAAGTTAAGATAAAGGGATTTGAGTGATTTAATAATCAGTATCTAACTAGACAAAAATATATTTATTCAATGTTATCCATATTTCATCTCCAACAGCATTGTGAACTTTAGTAAAGATATATGTGTTCATTAACTTTTAAATGCATCATTATGCAAATTGCAAACACATGAGGATAATTCTTCACAAGAAAGACTCACAACTGGCAGATCAACAAGCTATACATTTTTGTCTGAAAAGGTAGGAAATAAAATTAAATTGAATAGTGAAAAGATGTGAAAAGATGATTGACCGGACAGTTTAAACACAAATAAATAAACATCACAAAGGAGCATTCCCTGGGAACCCGTTAAACAGTTCACACTTTAAGCCCACAATGTTCAAATCCAAACTACGCCCTTGCAACCGAGGGAGACAACCAGTCCCCCCATCCCAAACAGAAGCGAACAATATAGAGTTAATCACCTTTTGAAAGTGACTTGATGCTTCAAATAAAGATTGTATTGATTACATTGTTACACCAGTATAGGTGGCGACAAGTGACTTAAAAATGTGTTTGTCATTGAATTATTCATTCAAAAGATTGATTCAAAAAAAGCTGATTCGATGCACTCTAAAAAATGCTGTGTTGGCTTTAATTAACTTTGTTATGTCAACTGGTCCCACATAACTAGGTTACGTTGGATTTATGTAACATTATTTATTTCAATTAACTTAAGTTAATTACATAAGGTTAATCCAATGTTGTTTAGTTGAATAAGGTTAATAGTCTCAATTTTATCCAAAACAATTACGTTAATTAAGTTCAATTATCCTAATATATTTTTTTTACATTCAACGTTAGTGAGATAATTAAGTGATTGATTGAGTGATGATTGAGCATTATTGAAGACACCTGATGTTAACAAACAAAAATATTTTTTTTAAGATACCGTTATTGAGATCAGTTTTTGCTTTAGTTGGGCTCTTCACCCTTGAATCAATAACTTTAGATTTTGGTGTTGGTTCTGTTTTGATGTAATCATAATTTGACCTGAATCACAAATCTCATTTAGAGAGTTATGTCTACATTGTTGATTACAGCAGATCTGTGATTCTACAACTAATGATTATCATCATTTACAATATAATCCAAAATATTTCTATAAAGTTGTTCTGATCAAAATATTTTGAGAATGACTTTATTTAGACACACTGACATCAATAATCAGCCTGTGAATCACAACTATGGTGACAATAATAAAGCATGTTGCAGTGCATTCTGGGTGCTGCCAATCAAAACTCATTCACGACTCCCATCATGCATTGCGGTATGAATAAATTATGATTTGAATTGTTTTAGTAATTTCCTTTCCCTAATTGAATATTCCGTTTGTCACCATTGTTGAGATTCATACACTGATTATTGAAGTCTGTGTGTGCCTAGATTTTGTTTTGTCAGAACAACTTTTAAAAAATCCTTTAGATAAGACCCTTTAGATTATTTAGAATATTATGGATTTTATGTAGAATCACTGTGATACTGTAATCAAAAATATACATTTAAGTCAGAGATTAGACTCCACATGAGTTCAGTTATTCAGGTCAAATTATGTCAAAACATAACCAAGACCTGATCAACTTTTCTCTTTGTTCATCTGGCAGTTATAACACAGATACAACAGCCAAACAAAAATTGAAAGTTAGTGATTCAAGGGTCAAGAGCCCAACTAAAGCAAACACTGATCACCATAACGGTGTCTTAAAAAATTGATTTTCTCCTTCATTGATTCTGCTTGTTACCATTAATAATTATCAATTATCATTTTAGGATAATTGAACTTAATTAACTTAATTGTTTTGGACAAAATTAAGACTGTTAACCTTATTCAACTAAACAGCATTGGATTAACCTTATGTAATTAACTTAAGTTAATTGAAATAAATAATGTTACATAAATCCAACATAACCTAGTTACATGGGACCTGTTGACATAAAAGAGTTAAAGCCAACTGTTAACATAAAAAAGTTAATTAAAGCCAACATAGCATTTTTTAGAGTGTAATAAAACAAGTGACATATGTATAATTGAGTCACTGAATCATTTATTCAAACCGATTTAAAAAAAATAATAACAATTAATTAATTGTTAAAAAAAAATGTTTACTGCAGCAACAAACATTACGTCAGAACCTCTAGTAAATTACTTGTTGTTTTTTTAGTTGTCTATTCAGAATTGTGGGAGAATTGTGATCACTATTTAAAACAAAATTGTGATTCTCAATTTTCAGAATCTTGCAGGTCATTGAGCAAAAACACCATAAAGTGTTTCATGTGATTAAACGAGTTGTGAGAAGGAGGGGGAGAACAACTCAGTTGAAATTATTTCAGATAATTACATTAGAATAGAACTGCATGTTTATGTAGCAATGTTCAAAAAAAAAAAATAAAAAAAAATTCCATGTCTGTGGTAACATCCTCAAAACAAAAAGTTGTTTTTGTGTTCAACCCTTTTAACCATTGGTTAAGAAAAGGGAAGAGTGTATATATTTATATATTCTAAATACATTAATATCCAAAATATTTTCCTTTTTAGAATGCACATTCCCTTAAAACTGGATTATGTTTAATAATTGTTGATTTTCAAAGTACTAAATTGAGAGGTAGCCATCCAAAACATTCTACAGTTTTCTTTAACCCGAGGACAAATGTATTTACCATGTTTGTATGACCTGTTCAATTCTGCATGAAACCCATGTGCAAATTCCTAGACCATGTATCTTTAATTTGGCCAAAATCAAACAGATAATTTTCTCCAAGTAGAGATTCTGTTGCATAAACGTGTTTGTGCCAGACACAACTCATAAATGTTGTTCATTGACCTTTCATGTGCCTGTCTTGATAATTAAGAAAATATTGTGTGGAGAAAACATGAAAATGGTCTGGTTAATGTTATTATAGATTATATAATATTTTTTATTTAAGTACATCTAAAAAATCATAAAAAAACACCAATCTTCCCGACTAGTGTCCCCCCAGTGAATCTCAGCCATGTCCAGCCCTACTTAAAAGGTAAGCTCCCATGTGGTGAAATGGACCTTTTAACTAAATGGTTGTGAAGAAACTTTCTGAGCTGGAACAGTGTTGAAACCCCAATAAAAAAGCTGAACTCATTCTTGTGAAGTATCATATCAATATGACATGTCTACAAAGCTTTCATGATCATAAATCAAAAGTCTACCTTGAAACCCCTGTGTATTGAAAGTCTGTAAAACCTCAATAAAAGTGGATTTTATTACATATGTGTAACGCAGAGCACTAGCCTTAAATCCAAATCAATCTGTGTCTAGGCATGTGCATTTGAAGAGTACAGCATGATGCATTAAAGAAACATGCACTCTATATTTACTCTATATGTTTTATGAGTTAGATTTCTGACGCAATCTTCACTGATGCCACTAAAGCAACTGATGCCACTGTTGAGACTTTATGCCACTACTTTGACAATAGAATCAGGCCCACCTTTAATATGTAGAAAGAAAAATAAAAGCCTCACATGGACATCACATGCCAGCATTTGTGATTTATTTTGATTGGCTTCATTTCTATGAGTTCTTTAATATGGAAGCCAAAGAAATAAGTCTCATGTTGTGAGATCATTACATGCCTTACTGGTTTTGAATAGAGAACATCTCTGAGAGGCAGCATCTCACCATGAGAGCGCTTAGCAATGTATGATTACAGTGAATCAGTTGTTCAAACAAACAACAATGTATTTTATGTTTTACAGATATTAGAACTGGTTAACATTACCAAACCAACCATAGAATAATATGGTCTTGGAAACTAAATTCTACTCGATTCTGTGACGTCTCGTAATAGATCATGTATATGAGATGTATATATTATTTTTTAAAAATTGAATTTTTCATTAGTTGCATTCAAAAATGCATTGAGCCATACAGTTTTATTTATTTCTCTTTGGGAATGTAAAGTAGCTGTTGAGACCATCACTGTGGTAGAGAGAAGATGCAGAATATATTTCAGGTAACAATTTTCAGAGCACCAACATAAAAATAAGTTCTCATTTTTTGGCTATCAATAGATTAAAATAATTATGTTTTATTTGTTAACATTTAATGGCGTGTCACTTCAAATGAAATAGTTACTGTATTTAAGGAATTTAACAACATTAAACATAGCCCTACTACTACTTTTGAATAAATTGTATATAAATATAAATATCATTTAGTTTTTCATTTATGTCAGTTTTTCATGAATTGCATGCAAAAATGCATTGAGCCATACGGTTTTGTTATTTTCTGTTTGGGAATGTAAAGTATGTGTTGAGACCATTACCATGGGAAAGAGAAGATATATAAAGATGAAGAGCATAATGAAAAGAAAAAAAAAGGGAGAAGGAAGGGGTTTATTCTGCAGGCCATAGTTTGCAATATAGTTGCTTAAATGCTTTTAATACAGTTGCTCAAATGCTGACTCGTGTTACTGCTTTATATAACCTACTTGTCCTATATAATGTGAGTCATCTACTGTATTACTATAATGGATGAAACAAAGCAGTGTATAACAGTGCATTCCCAGCTGGCCTTTGGAGCACCTATGACACCTGCTTTAGATGGCTTCTTATAGTCTTGTGCACCTGCCTCCTCAGATCTGAAGAGGCACCAGAGGGCAGGAGGATAAAGACATAGGTTGTAAGGGTAATAGAATGTATGACCTCAACTGTGTATGGCTGTCTGTCCTCACAAACACAAACACACACATATTCATTTGTCCTCAGAAACTGTCAGGGCTGCTTTTTGCTGTATAATTGCTGTGCTTAAAGACTATTTTACATTCCAGTTAATAAATTACACAGCTTCACATCCAAATCAATTTATAGTTGTAGTCTTTTTGTAGTCTTGCAGTACTTTTAAAAGGCAGACTTTGAACCCTGACCCCACATCTATCCTTTAAAGAAGCAAATGATTGTGCTATAATAATACAGAGGTATTTTAACTTGAGCAGGTGCTATAGGTCTGTGCAGCCCGTCTGGCATCTCTCCCCAAGAGCAGCTGTTAAATCCAATGAGAAATGTCAGTCTTAAACATCGCATTGACTTCCATTTAGTCTAAAAGGTGTTTGAATGCCACTAGATATTCAAATTACCAGGACTCTGTCAATTGTTTTCCTGACCTTTGAAAGTGCACTTACATTTCAGAAAAAAAAATGAAAAGAAAAAGGGAGATCAACAGTATCCATACAAATTCCAGACCTTGCCAGATGTCCGAACTCAACTCAGATGTTTCAGTTAACAATTTGCAGCACACCTAAAGAGAGTTTCCTATTTTTAAGGATGTATTGTTCTACTGTAACTTGTGTCTTTCACTCATTCAATGTTAAAATGAATAAATACCTTAACTGCTTCAAAGGAATTTAACTGCATTCAACATACAGTACTACTACTATTTCATACATTTTACATACAGCATGGAGAAACACATGCCAATTAAACTAAATAATAAAGGAATTAGTTGATTCAGATTTTATTTTTAGATCTGTTGTGTAATGCGTCATGGGCTCTTCAGGTCTCTCGACTTCCACACACTGCAGCATTGCAGTTTTAAGGATACAGTTGTTTCGAGCACTGACACCCTCAACCAGTCTTCAACCCCCTGTAATTTGCAGTTCAAGCTGGTCTGTGGTGAAATCTCTGCTACACCTCTGTGAAAGGGGAAACATTGAATCTGCTTGCTCTATGTGGCCTGCTGGATTGAAGCTTTGAAAACTTAGGCCCGCTCAGGCAAACTACATTACTGTTCAAAAGTCTGAGTGTCACATGCACACTCTGAACTCTGCCCTGCTCACACTCGCAGTCACATACGAACATGGAGAAACATAAACCGGTCAAGAAGAGGATGTAATCTCATGGAAAAGAAATTGATCTTACACCAAAATACACTTGTTAACCTTGTAATTGCAAACAATTATATTCATTTATATGTATATTAAATACCGATAAATAAAATTAAATATTGTTTCCCTCACAGCACAACAAATTCTTCAAATGTAATGGTATACAGAAAAGAACAAGAATGAAAAATAAAAAGTAGCTGTAAATTATATATTAAACTATAAAATAAAACACAAATTAGGCTATAGTGGCATTCATTATGAACAACATACAGGCGAATTGGACTCACCTCTTTCATTCGGCAAGAATCTAAATATGGTTCCATTGTAACAGTTTTACGGTTACATTCCTATTAGCTTTCTGCACATGCAATATTTAATCCTGTCACTAGGGGCGCTCTAGCCAGTGAGATTCCTGGTAGCATAAAAAGGATAGGAGAAGTAGTATGAGAGAGGAAGGATGTGTTAACCATAGGCTGCGTTCCCATTCGCCTACTCATACTATGTCCTAAAAGTATGTACTCTTTTTGTGAAGAAAAAGCACATACTTTTGAGTGTGTAGCAAAAGAGTAGGCAAGCTTTGGGACATACTACTTCGTCATCTTTATGGACAGCTCTGTCGCGCAACCTGTCACCGTAAACTGCCCTGTCAATCATCTTGTTACAGTCAAAACCGTTTCGGAGAGAAATGTAGCAGCACGTTCATCTCCCAGTCATGGGTCTTTCATGCGGTGACTCTCCTCGTGTGTGTGCAATTTGAATGTCATGATGCATTTAAAAGTTAATGGCTAAACGTATCTTTACAAAAGTTCACAATGCTGCTGCAGATGTAATATAATGTAGACAACATTGAATAAATAAATTTTCGTCAGGTTAGATACTGATAATTAATCACTCAAACCCCTTTATCTAAACCTCTCTACATAACCGCCGGACTCGCGCGTCCTCCGTGTCTGTAGTTTTTTAACACTTTTCACTCGTGTTTGTAGTTCTAACCGAATCCTCGTGCAGCGCGCGATGGGTTGTGGGCAATTATAGCCGTCAGAGTGCGCATCGATCTGCACTTCGGATTTTGACCAGAAATAGTAGACCATCTGGGTATCTTTGGAACACTCCTTTCAACATACAACGGTTTGGGACGTACTAATTCTATTTTCAAATACTATTTAGGACGGATAGTATGTGAATTGGGACGCAGCAATAGTATCCATAACAAAGGCTAGATGTCTCGTCCATGCTGCTGGCCAATGGAGGTCGACGTCAGCACCTGGCGGCCATTAACTAATTTATCCTAATTGCCTATAAGGTAAACATATATTTTAGGCTGTTAAAGGTGCTCTAAGTAACTTTTTTACCTTAACTGAACAGCTTCGGAGTCAGTGGAATGGTTATATTACTTATTTCGGGTTGAATGGTGGTGGTTTCACACCCCCCTGGTGCCCGAGAGTGGAAAAATCCCACTTGCAACTTTGGGCCGACGTGAGTATCGTGTGAAATCAGGTCTCGCGATGTAACAAATTGCTTTACGGCTCCCACATCCAAGCACCGGCTAGCTATAAGCAAAGGGCAACGATAGTTTGCGTTATGGCTGAGACTGTAAAAAAGAAGCAGAAAGCGAGGACCATTTTTTTTGACGGAGGACCAGCGAAAGAGGAAACGGGAGACTGACCGAGCAAGAAGTCAGACTAGAGTAAACATCTGACCGGCATTTTCAGAATGCAGAGAACTGAGAGAAACAGAAGCCTGCAAAACGGATGCTGACCTGGCTTTCTTGCTGTTGCACTTGTAAGTATATTTGGAATAAACTGTGTTTAATATTTAAATTTCAATATAAAACAGTTGACGTACTTTACAGATATGACATATGAGTTGAATTACAATGGCCTATGTCAACGCGTCTGATAATAGGCAATAAACATGTTGCACATATCATGATTGAGCTATAAAAAACGTTCTGATGTTTTCTTAGACAAGCAAAGGTAAACTGTCATTCTACCAGATGAACGTACCGGTATAGACCTTGCTAATATAACTTTAGACAAATTAGCCTCCGATATATATTTATGTTATGCTCATGCCCACTCTACCAAAAAACAAAAAAACAAAAAAAAACACGAAAGCAGTAGTTGGCCTTGTTCATACCGTTCGTTCCCGGTAAAAAAAAATTAGTATGCATGACAACACAAAAAAAATTAAAAAAAATAATCGCCATCAGTTGGCAAGAAAATGTTGCTTTACTTACCTCGGTAGATATAACTGGTTTTGAAATAGCCGGTTCATGCTCAGCTGGGTTGACAGCTGATCAGCTGGGTTGCTCGTGGTGAGGGGGGAGGAACAACCGTTCGTATTTACGACAGTGTGTTTGAAAGCATTTACTACCAGACACTAGGGGGAGTTTCGTAGAGAAAAAACACTCAGGGTTGCCTGGTGCACCTTAATATTTTTTGAATGGAAACAGATAGGCCTTATTTTTTGCAATGTAAATAATTGTCTGACTCAGCAAGTCACTGAAAAGATATTTACAAAATAAAACGTGCATATCTTACCGTTTCCTTCCAGTTCTATCCTTCAAGTACAATGGTATTTTTCATAATATTGGGAATACCACGAAAATGGTCATTAGGCTATACTGTCCATCTGTGCACGGCACCAACAGCACAACTGTGTGCAGCAGAGGTTTTACAGTACTGTGTCATCAGTTTCTTCGGTCTGTCATACATTTAAATATCTGTCCACTGTAGTAGACACCATAGAAGGTTAAATAACCTGAGAGTAAGACAACACAGAACATTTATATGGAGTGACGCTACACGGTTATCATATGCTACAAAAGCAGAATGTTGTCGTAGAAGGCACTCTGCAGGCTGCAGCACTGAATAGCTTAGCAGGCATCAAATCCATCAAGTCAAGGGATTTACGAGAGATGATGAAGTGTCATTACCTCGCTCTCCTCATTACCAGGTCCTCATCAGTGGCAGCTTGTGCGTAATACTAATTAATGAGAGAGGAAGAGCAGAATAGGGAACACATTGACTTCTCAATTTATATTCTAGGGATTTTTTTCTTCTTCATATTTTGTGACTCTGGATCATAAAGAGCCCTCATTTCTTTAGAAGCAAATATTATTATTGTAATTTACCAGAGGTACATAGCAGAGCAAGGCCAATATTTTACCATGTCAATTTAATAAACCACTAGACTCAATTTTGTCATGGCAACTATGTAATTAGCCCATGTAGCTAAAAACTGACAGCCAAATGAAACATATCGGCTTATGCTGAGCCCGTCACTGCTTCTATTTGACCCCTGGGTATCAATCGGGTGCCTGGTTATTGTGATAACTGACAAAAATGTTGTCAAATGTTGTCAATGTATGACAAATACTAACAATGGAGGTATGCACAGCAATTCTGATCATTGATGTTAACTATGTACACATGTGGCTTGTTAGTCTTTATTTGTGCAGCTATTGGTGTGTGTCTTCTGGGTGGTCAAATTTCAAGTATTGCTTATCTGCTTTGGTGCACTAACAGGAATAGGTTGCAACCAGCACTTTAACGAGTACAGTGGGTAGGAGTTCAAATAAAATGGAAATAAGTTGGTGCGTAATTGTGTAATCTACTTTGATACAGAGCATAGGGGTGTGCAGAGAACAGAGCTCGTTTTTGCTTGTCGAAAGACAAGGAAGATCAGGAAGAGAAAGAAAGACAAGTAGTATAAAGTAAGTTATGTTATGACAAATTACAAAAAATAAAACCAATTCTGTACTTACTTTGCTAAAAGCATTTTATGGGTTTTTAAACAAGAACTCATTTATGTTCAGAACACTGTTTAGCAAAAGGATTCCTGATTAGGCCTACTTAATTTTTTTACTGTACTAAAGCATAAAAATACCATAACTTCTTTGCAGATTTTTAAGAAACATGCTAAGTTCACATGCTACAGCCAATTATTCTACTTTGAAATGAGTGTTCCAAAATGTCTTCTTATCCTCTGCCAGTTTAACCAATAGTATTTCAACAACCATGGGATGCCAGTTGATGGAAAACATAGTGAACTGCAGCCATGAAGGCAAGCGAATAAACTGGGTCAGAGATCGCAGCTTTGTAGATGTAAAGCTTTAAAAAGTTTTGTAGAAACTGCAAATTGCACTCTAAAAAACGATGGGTTATTTGTTTAACCCAACCGATGGGTTAGACATATTGGGTCAATATGTTGGGTTATTTTTCCAAAATATTGGGTCATTTATAAAATCGTTGGGTAATTTTTTAGAAATAAGCCGACGGTTGGGTCAGATAATCTTCGGTTTCCGCAGCGACGATTCAAATTTTAACGGTCTAGTGACAGATAGTCAACAACAGAAGCTGCTGCTGCCTGCTGCATCCTGATTATGAAAGGTAAGTCATATATGTTTTATATAACATCAAGTATTGTGTACTGAGACATTGAATATAATTATTATAAAACTGAATTTTATATTTTTAAAAACAAGTTCCCTTAGTCCGTTTTCCGGGAGTGAGGTCGATTGGAAATTAATCCTAGCTATCCCCGTGAGCTCGCTAGCAGTAATAAAGTAATTAATTATAACATTATATTGGCTGTGAAACCGTTTAGAGATATACTAACGTTACCAGTAAATTAAGTTACCTAACGTTACTACAGTAGCTAACTTTAGGCCTAGTCTGAAATCACTATTTTACGCCTGTTTTGCGGTAACTTTATTCGTTATAGCAAATGTATTAAAGGGACTTTAGTGATGGTCTGTCCCAGCTGAAGCAGTGCTCTAGACTACTATTTGTACAGGTGCGACTACAATTGTCATTAAATGTGGGACGAAAGAGCTCTACTCAGTTGAACCGTAGTGCACGGACCATTTATCAGCTCGGCCCAGTGGCGCGAGCTCAGACATCGGCCACACGACACCACAGCAGCGGTGTGAGATGCAGTGAGAACCGTTTGAATTTGCTCAAATCTCCGAGATGAAAGAAAGATGAAAAAGTGCAGATATTCCCAACAACATTGAAGCGTAAAACATGAAACACAATGCGTAAAACACAATGTTGCACATTGTGAAACAAATAATCGATTAGTTCATGATTAGTTAAAGAGAGATTATTTTCCAACACACAGTTTACCTTGATTTACTGTAGTAACATAAACTTTAACTATGGTATTTTGGCAGAAATGTGGTATATTCATAATGAATGTTGTTGTATTAATAGTCATGTATGTGCATGCAACTGTATTAATACAGGAGTAACTGAAGCATCCAATTAAAGTATTTTTTTTCTTATGAAATTTTTGCCTTTTATTTGTTTCACTAAATGTGTTATACTTTTGTTTTAGACAAATGGCTTAATTTGTGAAGCAGACTACAACAGGTGATCTTCTGCCTTTTAATTGAAACCTTTCAAGGTGAGTAATCTATTGAAATAAGTGATATATAAATGGGTTTTTACAAACTTATTTTTAACGACTAGCTTACTTTTCTAAAAAACATTCTAACACAGGAAGGAGTAAATGAAAGTTTTACACTGCTGGATGATAATGGTTCTCAATTCTGGTCCTGGACAGTACGCCTTCCTTATCTGGCACCAGTCTTGGACTCCTCTAACAAGCTAGTAAGTTGAATAATGATTAGAGAGACCAAATGTGCAGTGCTGGGGCTACTACAGATCCAGTTAATTGCTTATGTTTGTTTGTTTTTTCAGCTGTCTTCCCTCATTTTAATACAGTATGTTTTCATTTCAGTAGAGTCTAAGCTGTCTGATGACTGACAATAATATGGCAAAAAGAAAGCAAGAAGTCCTCACAGCCAAGTCGAGGAGTTCATGAATTCATAGACCAACTCAACAAACTGCAATGCGTGGAATTGATCCTCTGGAACAAAAACTATCGCAGAAATCATTAGAGAACATCCCAGACTTCACAGTTTTCTTGGAATGGTGAGTTTAATTATGTTCAGAATAGAGAGTATGCGCGTGACGTCACCGTCGAGTGACTGCGGTTACGCCCACTGAGTGGCAGAATGACTGCCGCGAAAAAAGAAAAAAAAACACCACAAAAATGGGAAAGAGCTTTAAGATTTATTTGTACAACTAGATTTGACAAGTAATTTGCAGTATATTTTTTACAGACTGCCGAAAGCTACAGTCCAGTTGTAGTGGGAGGTTCGGAAAATTTTACTGACTCGGATCTTTGAATCTCTTTTTTTTAAGTAATTTCATTCATTTCAGCAGAATGTATTTAAAGGTCCCGTTCTTCGTGATCCCATGTTTCAAACTTAAGTTAGTGTGTAATGTTGTTGTTAGAGTATAAATAATATCTGTAAAATTATAAAGTTCAAAGTTCAATGCCAAGCGAGATATTTTATTTAACAGAAGTCGCCTACAGTGAACGGCTCGTTTGGACTACATCGCTCTACTTCCGTTTTTAATGACGTCAGTAGAACAGCTCTCTGACTAACCTCCGCCCACGGGAATGCTCCCTCAACTCCCTCAACTCGCGCACTTCTTATAACTTACTGTGTTTACTCAGGTCTTACGGTGATTTTCTGAAGTAAAACTGACGCTTCATCTTTTGTGTGATGTACAATAAACTTTATTAAACTCATCAGTTTATGTTTGATCATCATTCGGACCTGGTCTGACACAGCAGACTTGTAGGCTATTAATAAATAATGGATACATACAAGCAGATGACAAATACGTTATAATAACCGTAATTAAACTACTAAACTATACCTGTTCCATCTCTATACAGCCCTCTGACTCTGTAGGCATTATTGTCCGACTCGAAATGAACACCGTTAATGAGAGTTGCTGATTTTATCATTATTCCATGAGATGAAATTGTCCTAAGAGTCTGAGTGCGAGCTCTTGAAGCTCCGCCCCCTGTGTCGTGCAGCAGGAGCTTATTTGCATTTAAAGGGCACACACTAAAACAGCGCGTTTTTCTGAGTCCTCAAAAAAGACAATTTAAAAATGCTGTAAAAAATGATCTGTTGGGTATTTTGAGCTGAAACTTCACAGACAAACTCTGGGGACATCAGAGACTCATTTTACATCTTGTGAAAAGGGGCATAGAACGGGACCTTTAAAATGTTACATGTCAATTGCCAAATTCATCAAACACATCAAATGCTGATCACATTTAGAATAAGAAAAAAATTGCAATGCTAGGAAGAGGCCAAATTATGAGAAACGGAAACGATTAATTAATTTATCTGGGTTTTTCAGGCTATGCAGTCTATTAGTTTACCTCACCTCCTGATCTAAGCCGTTCATTCATCCCGTGACATCCTCATAAACTGAGCTATGCAGTCTGTACCGGATACAGAATTGATTCGTTCACGTTTCGAGTCTATCGACTTCGGGTTCGAGTCATTTCTTTTAACACGTAACAGCCCCATAGACTGAAGCTATGCAGTCGGTACCGGATACAGTATTGATTAGTTAATCTCTCGGGTTTGAGTCGTTCAGTTTTATGTCACGTAACTGTGTGTTGTTATTGGACTATATGTATAATATATATCTTTAGCAAAGTGATTTTCTCCATCATAGATAAAGTTTAAAGCATTACCAACTCTACCACATTCATATGGAAAAGAACCATCATAACAGAAATTCTTAAATTATAAAGCTTTAATTTGAGACCAAAAACACAGCATATTACTGTTAAAAAACTGACTAAGTGCTTGTTTATAAGAAAGTTTGGGAATTATTATCTTATGTGTCCAGCGCTGTCGCATCATTTCACGTGACAAAAGAACGAAAGACTAGAATTGAAGAATCAGACCCGAAGACTTGAGAGGTGAACTAATCATGTATCTTTCCGGTACTTTTCTCGTGTTTGAGCTTAATATTTTGCAAATAAAGTGGTCAATTATGGTTAAGGGATAGAATAAACTCATCATGCTTCATAAAATTGAGGTTGAACCACTGGAGTCGCATGGATTACTTTAATGACGTCTTTGCTACCTTTCTGGGGCTTAAAGTGATAGTTGCGTAGCTGTCAATGAAGGGACAAAAATCTCTCAGACTCATCAAAAAGATCTTTATTTATGTTCCGAAGATTAACGAAAGTCTTACAGGTTTGGAATGATATGAGGGCGAGTAATTAATGACAGAGTTTACATTTGTGGGTGAACTAACTCTTTAACAGCAGGTGTAATGAGTAATTAGAGTGACCATAATTTAATTCAATATACAGCACTGCTGTGATGTAACTTTTTCATAATTTAAACTGTTGATGTTGTCACAGTGCATGCCCAACTGAACTTTATTTATTCTTTTAAGGTTGGAAGTGGATCTGACATGGTGCCTATCTGAACAGTGAGACGAGCCTGGATCCACGTGACGATGCTTGGGGACAAAGAGAACTCGCAAGTTTTTATCATATTCAGTGTGAAAGCAGTTGAACAGAAGACTTTATTTCAAGCAATGGATCTGCTTCAAAAATGTTTAACATCTATGACATAAACTATTTCAAGACCTCTGCATCTATTTGGGAGTTTTTGTAGCATGCAAACTTTAATATATCCGGAGGAGTTCCTTCAACACATTGCTGCCTCATTAAGAACTTTGTTCATCATCATCATTAGGTCCAATAGTCAACATATGTATTTTTAGTTGTATTACTTAAGGTATGTTTACAACAACACATCAATGCCTTCAGTGTACAGTTGAATACCTTTTAATAAAGTTGTGATTAGAATTTAATGTTATTAATTTGTGTATTTTGTCCATAAATTTGAATTTAGTGAATTTTGAATTTTTGTGTGCTGTATGTATATATTTTATGTATTTGTACATGTTTTGAATGTGTACTGTTTGTACATATTTGCATAGGTTTTGAATTTATTATGTGTGTTGTATGTACACTTGTGTATTTTTAATTTATGTACACTATTTACATTAATGCTAGACTCCCCAATATATAGTTTGTAATTTAAAAATATATTTGTTGAAACATATGTATTGTTTTATACAAATAAACTATCTGTATTTGAAAACAGTGCATTTTATTTATTAAAATAAGGTCATAAATAAAAATAAATATTTAA
Organism: Semotilus atromaculatus; assembly: GCA_031834385.1. Taxonomy (NCBI): domain Eukaryota; kingdom Metazoa; phylum Chordata; class Actinopteri; order Cypriniformes; family Leuciscidae; genus Semotilus; species Semotilus atromaculatus. The sequence continues at coordinate 4,967,028 of JAULUF010000009.1, forward strand.
CTAAACAGTTGGGTTATTTTAACCCAACTGGCATTTAACCCAATGCAATGGGTTAAAATAACCCACAGTTGGGACGGTGCTATACTAACCCATAGTTGGGTTACTTGTTGGGTTATTTTTAACCCAATTTTTTTAAGTGAGTGTGAGTAAAAAATAATCAATTGGCAATCCCAAAGAAAATGTATTTTAGTATTCTGAAATGTTAAAATCCTGCTTGTGAATATCAGGTGATTGTGTTGTACCTACAACAAAACATTCAAAAAGTTGATGGTGCTAACCTGGCCGATTTCCATGGATTATTTCTTCCTCTAACATGGTCATTGTAGAAACTCAGTACTTTGTAAACTTGACTTTATTTCCAGGCCGACTGGTGTGCACCGACGTGAATAGCACCAGCCGTTCAGATTGTTTTTTGGTGATTTCAGACAGCTCTTGTCATTTTTGTGCACAATATGCATCAGGCGGTCAGAGACTGTGGGTGTGCTGTCTGAGGCTGAGGCATTTGAAACTGTGTGAAACTATATCAAACTGTTCATTCACCGTTCATGCCCTTATCCTAACTCAGGATAAATATCCATGCTTTTAATATTTTCATGACATATAATAATTATATTCACAGGAAAACATTACACTATGATCGTTTTGTTTTTTGTTTGGAGAACACTTTCACCTTGTCTGAGCAGAGCTTTACACTTCAATGCTTCACAAACTCTATGGTCCCACAGAGTATTGGCCAAAAATCAATACACAACTCTCACAGACAACTGAAACAACTAAAGCTTAATTTGCTTTTGCATGGTGGCAGAAGGAGGTCAGTGAAGAATGAGTGCCCTTATATTTTCACCACTAAACTACATTGTTGAGGTTTTTTAATCAGTTTTTTTTTTTTTTCTCTTTTCCTGCTATTTCCACCAGGACGTGCCAGAGAAATCCAAGTGAGCAAACAGAAGGGCTGCTAAAGCTGTGTCTTCTCTGGCTTCAGAAGGGCCCAGGAAGGGGTCTATTAGTGTAGAGAAGATGGCAGGGAGGCTTTTCAAGCAGTCTAGGGAAAATAAGTCCAAATATCCCTGTCTGCACACAGAAGGGGGTAAAAAAAAAGTTGTGGTACATGAGTGCTCAACAATACAGCAAATGACAGGTCAGGTATTATCAAACGTATAAATAAAATATGAAATGTACATTTTAAAACAACTCTGGAATAAATATGAATAACCATAACCACTGAAAGCAACATAATGCAATTAAAAGCTGTAATAACACCACTGCATGCAATTAAATGCAATGGATGCGGTCCATTTGACCAGAAGAGGTGACTGTTCAACTAGGCTCAACTAAAATCAGCCACTAAATGCCAGAATCTGATGAGATTTTCACAGTCATCTAGTAACTCGCAAGGTATAAATCTGGGTGGATTGGCATTAATTAGCACATTCGTTTCTGAAGCTAAATGCTAATGGAGATCAATTTGCCTTCTTGGATATAAAAACCAGACATTGCATGTCAATAGCTTCCTTCTGAAGCCTGAATATACAGTGATGTTAAAAGCAAAGAAAAATATCAACAACAATAAATCCAATTCAAGCTGCTTCCAGTACTCATTTAAATATAAACAAATCCATTCACTATTTCAGGGAAACATATCCACAAAGGTGATACACTCACTGAATTGTAACATTGATATGCTAAATCCCAAAGTATTTTGTGCTTAGGCAAAAGTTTTCTCTCAAACTTTCAAACGTTAGCATGTCCAATTTTCCAAGCCCTCATTTCCTCCACACCACTCCGCCAAGTCGATATTAGCCTGGCGGTAACAGGCAACCTAGCTCCTCTCGCGTTCCCAGTCAGCCAGACTTTGCCTTTGACTGGTCTACAGGCAGAATCTGCCAGTGCTGATAGTATTGACAGGTTTCCCTGCATGTGGTCCAGATATATGAAGCACTGGTGCCTGGGAGAAAGAGAGGATTGGTGGATGGAGCACTCTGCTGCTAAAATAGTGAGCACCACCCTTCTGTAGGGAAGATGGGATTACTGTCCTTCTCTGCTGTTTAAGCTAAGCACTGCCTCATTTTTTTACATTTAACTCAACCCTATTAGAAAGATTGGATGTTCTTTGAATAACTATAAAAAAAAACATTTCATATTGTGTTCAGTGTTTTGCTTATGGGAGTCTCTTAATGAAATTCAATAATATGATTTAATGCTTGTAAACATGGGTCCATAAACCCTGACTTCTATGAGCCGCAGCAGCTGTATGACAATGGAAGAAGCACCCAGAAAGACAGATTGCACAGTGGTGTATGATCACTTTTTTTCTTTTTTGACAAAATATAATTTTGTACAACATAGCAATGTTGTAATTAAAAATAGCAGTTTTAATAAAAAAAAAGAAAAAAAAAAAGAAAAAAGCCATATCATCAGATTTTCTCACTAAGACTGTTGTTCCTTTGGGTCACCCTTATGGAGACAACACATGCTCAAGAGCTCCTAAAATTGCCATATTAAACTCATTTCTGTACATAAATCTTCTACATCTAAATTAAATGGATGTTGCTGTCCAAAAACATCTTTGATAAATTAAATATGTTGCTGTTCAAAATATTAATTGTATGTTTTATGTGAAATTAGTCAATGTAAAACTAAAAGTACTTATCACACCAAAAATATGACCCATGGGTCCAAAAAGTTCCAGTTTGATCATATTACTCCATATCCACATTCTTCCAGAACTCCACAGGTCTATCCAAATTAATTTTAGCATATTCAAGTCGGCCTTTTATGTTCTTCTTGGTCAAGAGTGGCATTCGGCAAGATGTCCCAACACGAAGGTCATGCTTGTCTACTGTTTTTCTTATTCTCTGCAATGCAAATGTTTTTTTCATCTGGCAGGTCTTTGACATTGGATTGAGGGTTTTTCTCAGTTGCTCTGATCAAACTTTATCAGCAAATCAATTATAAACAAATCAAATTGTATTCCCCTTAATGATATTGTGCGTTTTCTCTCAAAACCCTTTAAGGTTTTCTGGTACAACAAATTTTAAACTTATGAATAAGGCTGCCAGCTCTGTTTCTTGGATTTTTTTGTATTTTGGAATTATTCTTGTAACCATAGACTTTCTAATGTTACACAACATTTTGTTCTCTATAGATTTTGTGAGAGCTTCTTTGGCTTGGCCATATTTACTACTCAACTTTAGCACAAACTAATTCAGTTTTGGTTTAGAGTTTCCAATGGCTTAATTATGTTTTAGCACAATTTTGTACCATGCCATACAAATAAGTGACTTAAAAAGCAGCATTAAATAGGGACTGAATAACTATGACTATGGCTGTTTAAAAAAAATAAAAAATAAAAATCTTTAATATTATCACTTTGAATTGGCCACTCAACTGTTGTAAAAGCCTACATTTGTATATTATCACAGTCTCCGGGTTTAGAAAAAAATTATAAGTCAATGATTTTGTGCTCTCTCAATTGCATTTGCATTTGCTCGCAAAACCATTGCGTTCCCCCATGAAACTTTGCATTCGCTCGCAAAACCTGTTGAGCTCTTTGTGAGCGAACGCAAAGTTTCTGGGTGGATCACAAAGTTTCTCTGGGCAAAGCAAGCATTTGAATGAGAACGCAAAAGCAGTGACAAATATTTTTTCCTTCATCTCACATTTTTTTCTTTCACCATGTCCCTTTAGGGGCTCAGTATGCTTCTAATACAACCGCTGAGGGAGTGACGGCAAATTTCAATTCATTTTTTCTTCTGACTTGCTGTAATCAATATCTCAATATTTTTCCCTCTGTTGGAAATTCGTGGAAACTTTTTTTTTTTGTTGTTGTTGTTGTTGTTGTTGTTGTTTTTTTGTTTTTTTGCTAATGGAACAAATGGGAACACTATAATTACATTTGCTGTAGTCTTCTCTTCACCACTATAGAAGTTTACCCAACTATGAAGACCCTTCTCTCTCTTGGCGATGAAGGAGGATCCATTTTGTAGAAGCACCCCATCCACATACTGCATAAATGTCACTGAGTATCTCTGAGCAGGCAAGCCTTAGTTTGTGTGTTTAATCCTGCCCGGAATAACACAGAGGCTGTCGTCGTCATGGTTTCAGAGATTGACCAGATCTAAAAAACTCTCTGTGTTCCTCGATGGAGCGACCCCCGGCCCTAATTTTTTTGTTAAATTTAGGCCATGTTTGATGAATTTATTTCCTTATTTTAGGTAAATCGTGGTCATGTTGTACAAAATGAATTCCGTCATTTTAATTTAGTTAAATCATGTTTTTTTATTTATTATTGTGCATTCTAAGTAATATCAATCAAACTGCAGTTGGGTTGTTTTGATTAAGTAATAATAACTTGTAAAGTTAACTTTACAAATAAAGTGTAATTTATTCCTGTGATCAAAGCTGAATTTTCTCTTCAGTGTCTTCAAAGTCTTCAGTGTCACATGATCCTTCAAAAATCATTCTAATATGATGATTTGATGCTCAAGAAACATTTATGATTATTATCAGTGTTGAAAACAGTTTTTTTAATTTTTTTTTCATGATGCTATGATGAATAGAAACTAAAAAAGAACAGCATTTATCTGAAATCTAAAGCTTTTGTAACATTAAACTACTACCCTTCAAAAGTTTGGGGTCAGTAAGAATTAAAATTTTATTTTTGGGGGAAAGAAATATAATAAATCAATACTTTTATTCATCAAGGATGAGTTAAACTGATCAAAAGTTACAGTAAAGACATTTATAATGTTAGAAAATATTCTATTTTAAATAAACGCTGTTCTTTTGAACTTTCTATTCATCAAAGAATTTTGAAAAAAAAAATTGTACACAACTGTTTTAAACATTGAAAATAATAATTAATGTTTTTTGAGCATCAAATCATCATATTAGAATGATTTCTGAAGGATCATGTGACACTGAAGACTGGAGTAATGATGATGAAAATTCAGCTTTGATCACAGGAATAAATTACACTTTACTGTATATTCACATAGAAAACAGCTATTTTAAATTGTAATAATATTTCACAATATTACTGTTTTTTTTTGTATTTTTTTATCAAATAATTGCAGCCTTGGTGAGCAGAAGAGACTTCTTTTAAAAACATAAAAAATCTTACCGATCTAAAACTTTTGCACAGTACTGTATATTAAAAGTGTTTTTTTTATTTTTTTTTTATCTTTATGATAACTCAACTCATAAACAAAATCAAGTAATTGCTATAATAAAACACTTGGTTAATCTTTAACGTTGATCTCCTCAGCTGACATGCCTGATAAACTTTGTTATTGTGATTACATGTAATACAGGTAGCTTTTCCCTCACCACTGTAACGTGCTGCTTTAGCTAAGTTCCGTGAAAAGTTTTCATCTTTAATTTTCCTTTTATGCCCCGAAGAAGATATCACTGGTTCATCAAGTTCGTCAAAATTATCCATCCTCTATCACTTTTAGTCAGCACTGACGGAACTCCTAGTTAGCGCGTCTTTTCGAAGTGACTAGCAGCCCTGTAACCTGACCTAAATACTGCACGCTGATTCGCCAAAACGGACTTTTCGGGTTGTGTTCACACACATAGCGAGGGTGCTTGTCGGCTTCATGTAATCTTAATTAATTTACCTAAATTAAAACAAGGGAAAAAAATAATAAAACAGCCACAACTTACCTAAAACAAGGAAACAAATTAATTAAACGTGGAAATTAGTAAATTAATGAAAACGAGGGAAATAATTAAAACATGGCTACAAATGTATTAGACGTGGAAACAAATGGTATAATTTGTGGCCACGTACCTGTTTTTTGCATGTCATGTGCAGGACTCCATACTGAAATGACTGTAGCTTGTTCCTTGGTGGTATAGCATCAGTAGCGCTGTGGAGTACGCAGATTGCATATGGCACCAACTACTAAGGGGGCACCATCTCATCTCTTGGAGGCCCTAAATGGCAATTTTTACCAAGGGGGACCTTACAGATTTTCTCCCATTGGACACACATTTTCCCAGCGGCGGCCCTGATAAGATTCCTGTCAATAATTAGGATTCCATAGGACTTTTTCCCAATGTCTTTGTCCTCCACACCGTTTTCTCAGGCAATATGTCTGGAGGAGCATGCAAGATTCTCCTGCTCTCATATCCTCCATGTACTCTACCCTCCATTTCTTTTGAGTGCCTATCCATATCCTTCTTTTATCTCATTCCCTCACTTCTCTTTTCACATTTTCTTCATCTTCCTCTTTTTTTTTTATCTGCTCTTGTTTCATTACTCTTCATGGCCTCCTCTGTGTTCCCTCTCTCTTCCCATCCCTCCCTTTCTTTCTCTCAGACTGTCTGTCTGGCATCATTGCTCTCCCGCAGATTGCTGTGCTTGCAGGCCAAAAGTATAGCTTGCATCTGTGTCATAAGAGGCAGAAAATTGGAGTGTTTAGGGGTAGAGTGGAAGGTGCTGTTCTGAGTTATTTAGCCTGAACTGCTTCCATGGGAAGGGAGGCAAGCCTCAGGCCATTGGGCACAGGCTTTTACATTCAAGTGAGAATGGCACACACAGGCTGCATATTGGTGTGTGGCAGCATGCTGTGCATTATAAGAAACCTTTCATTTTTAACCTCCACCCACCAAGACCCACCCACACAGACAGACAGACAGCAAGCATCCAAATCCCCTCATCCAATAGGCAGGCACACACACACACACACACGCGCGCACAATGTAATCCAGTCATTAAACTGGGTGCAATCTACATATGAAATGTAATTTCCCAAAATTAATTTGGCCACCCATCTGTGATTTGGCTTTGAGATGTAATTTGTAGAGCAAGATGTATGTGGCAGTCAAATGAAAATGGGTGAGATTTAAATACTTGTGTGCAATAGTAGAAAGCTAAAAAATCTTAACTTTTTCAGCTAAGCTATTGATAAGTACATGCAAATCACTAACAACTTCCTAGACAAAATAGGCTCCTGTAAGAAAGTTGCTCCCTGCTGCCTGGAGGCCATAAGTGAGAGACAAACCAGCCTAACACTGGTCTTTGACCACATGTACATGGTGCTGGGAGTAGCTCAAAGCCAGTCGTGTAAGATACGATTAGAGCCGATGAAGCTTGGACCTGCAGGCTTTTTGCACAAGGTATGGGATTTGTTAGACATGGAAACTGCAGGATAAAAGTACTATTTCTAAGAAGCAGTTAAAAATAATGAGGGTTGATCAGCTAAGGGCAAACTATTACCATCCATGTGGTCTCTCTCAGATTGTTTCCACATGGAATTAAAAGGAAGGTTCTGATGCAAGTCAAGCTCTTATGCCACAGATGCTGTTGATTGTAATACTAAAGTAACTAAAACTAATAAATAAAATGTATTAAAAAATTACAACAAACAATAAAAACTAAAATATAAAAATAAACCTAATTCAAAATATCCAATCATGCTCTAAATACTCGTAGTATAAAAGATCGAAACTTACACACAGTGCCGCTGCTAGCCATTTTGGTGCCCTAAGCATAATTTCTTTATGATGCCCCCTTTATGATGAAAAAAACTTTTGCTGATAATTTACTCACCCCCATGTCATCCAAGATGTCCATCTTTTGTCAAATCAAATTTTTGTCCATCAGAAATTAAGGTTTTTTATGAAAACATTACAGGATTTTTCTCCATATAATCGTCTTCAATGGACCCCAAACGGTTCAAAGTCCAACTGACAGTTTCAGTGCAGCTTCAAAGGGCTTTAAACAATACCAGACGATGAATAAGGGTCTTATCTAGCAAAACGATCAGTCATTTCAAAAATAAATAAAAAAATTAAGTTTTATAAGCACAAATGCTCGCCTTGCTCTGTTCTGTGATGCGCGTTCGTGACGTCACGTAATACGCAATTATGTTGAAAAGGTCACGCCTCTGTCCTGACGAAAATTTTCTTTTAGCCTTTTTAATATTAAAACATCCAGGATACGCACACGAAATGGGCATTTTAAACGATAAACTGACACAAAGACATCTGAATATGTGTATATGGTCCTCCTTCCTCCCATTTAAACACTGACTCGGTACTTCCGCCTACGCGTACCATGACCTTTTCAATGATGAAAAGGTATGACGTATGATGTATACGTCAACATATGACGTAATTGCGTATTACGTGAGTCCCGAACGCGCATCACAGAACAGAGCAAGGCGAGCATTTGTGCTTATAAAACTTAAACTTTTTTATTTATTTTTTAAATGACCGATCGTTTCGCTAGATAAGACCCTTATTCATCGTCTGGTTTGGGGTCCATTGAAGTCGATTATATGGAGAAAAATCCTGGAATCTTTTCATCAAAAACCTTAATTTCTTTTTGACTGAAGAAAGAAAGACATGGACATCTTGGATCACATGGGGGTGAGTAAATTATCAGCAAAGTTTTTTTTTAAAGTGAACTAATCCTTTAACTTTATGTGGAAATAGTTAATTATTTTTAGGACTATTTTTGTCTTCTTAGTTTGAAATCAACATTGAGCCGACATATACTGCATGACAACATCAGCAGTATCTTAGAATTATTCATGAGACTGCATACTCATGAATGCTATACTGTAGCTGTATCCTGTAAGGCGGCACTGTCTCATAATTATTCATGACACCACATGACCTTTTCCTATGACAGGTACTTCAAACACTGAAGTGAACAGTGCAAAAATACAGTGTTTCATGGCTTCCCCCGCAATGCTGACAGAACGACGGCTTTCAATCAATGATCGACACCTTTGAAATGTTTCTGTGCAACAAATATTTATTATAGGAGAGTTGCTATAGAATTATGGAGAGACAGACTGGAGCTTATTTGAAACAAGATGTGCTCAGGGTATAACACTGGTAAACTCGGCTACACAAACATTCATACTGCGCGTGTTAACTCGTCAAATCATTTATATTCAAGTGAACAGCTCAGTCACTAATGCATAAAATTACAGATACAAAAGTACCTACATATGTGAATGTACTTGCAATGTAACTGTATATCTCTGCATTTTGTTGCGTGCAACTTGTGATATATTAACTTCATTCTACTCTACAGTTCCATACCACTGTTGACTTTTCAAAACTTTTAAAGCAGATATGTGATGACTACTTTTGTTAAAGCTATAAAGCTGGCATGCATGATTCCACACCCTCTGGGCCAAAATATGGGTAACACTTTAATTTAGAGTCAAATTCTCACCATTAACTAGTTGCTTATAAGCATGCATATTACAAAGATATTGGTTGTTTATTAGTTCTTATAAAGCACATATCAATGCCTTACTCTGCATGATCATATTCTACATCCCCTAATCCTATCGAATACCTAAACTTAACCACTACCTTACTAACTATTAATAAGCAGTTATTATGTGTTTATTGAGGCAAAAGTCATAGTTAATAATTAGTTAATAGTGAAAAATTATCCCTAAACTAAAGTGTGACCAAAATATGTTTGTTTACATTAACTTACATTCAGTAGTTACATTCACAAAAATAAACAACATTTACTAACTATATATCATTACAAAGGTATTATTCCTACAATAAAAATGTTCCAATGATAGTAATATATCAGGAGTACAAATTAAGCGTGCAAATTCGAAACAATACTTCTTCCCATTTTGGAAATTCAATATCTTTTCATGATGTAATAAAGAAGCAAATATAAGTTCAGTCAAACAATTTGTCATCTCAAATGTTCCAGAAGAGCTTTTATTCCAATATTCCTAGATTCCAATTTGTTTACTTTTCATTTAATTGTCACACAAGGCCATTTCAACTCATTTATGACAATCTGATGAGTATTCAGCAGTAAACAACTCTTTTATGTGTTTTCATACAGGTATGTAAAGTAAGAGGCCACTCTTAAGCTGTTATTAACATTGAAGAGAGATATGATGTCATATGAGCATATCCACCCTCACAATGCCATATATGGATAGCAGGATGTTTCTGTTCATACAGAAAATCTAAACAGTGCTTTATACATTTTCTGTTATGAGGTTTGAGGAACACAATTAAAATATGATAAATTGTCATGTGTGTAATTAGCTTTCTATGGTAAGTTTACATTATTTACTTAGAACTTGCATTCCCTCTACTTGCACAACTATTTTTGATTAATGAATACTGTAAATGTGTAAACACTAGATCCAGGCAAGGTAACACTTTATAATAACTGCATGCTATTAATCATTAGTTAAGCATTAGTAAACAGTTAATTCATAATTTATAAAGCATTAATAGACATTAATAAGCAGTTTATAAATACAGCTATAAATGATTTTTTCTTCATTTAAAAGCATATCTATAATGTGTTTAATAATTGTATTTGCATACTTTATTTATGATCAATTTATAATTTCTAAATGAAGTATTGCATTATTTATAAACCAGTTATTTAAGAGGTGTCAGTGGTTCATACGATTACTTAGAAAGTGTAAGTAAATGATTAATGACCTATTAAATGTACATTCACACATCTTATTATTCAGACATATTGTAATAGTTACTTAGTGTGTTAATAAATGCTTTATACTGTAATTCAGGGTTAATTCGGGTAGTTATAAAGCATTTAGTAGTGGTCAGTTAACTATTTCTGTGAGCTCATCTAAAGTGAGGACTAGTTATGCCTTGTAAAGCATTTACAAAGGAGATTTAAAGGCTGTTAAATATTTCCATGTTCTGTATCACTGTGTTGTGTTTGTTTCATTTTTCTGTTTAGAAGATAAATTAGCCTTTAAATATCCTCTGTAAATGCTTTACAAGGCATGAATAGTCCTCACTTTACCCAGCAAACATTTGGACGTTTAATGACCGTTGAAAAGACGTCCGTCCGACACGTCCCGTCATGGTTGAAAAATAGTTCCAAAATGAAAGTTGAACGGACGTCTTCGACGTCATCTGACCGTGAATTATGTCTAAATGCGTCGTCATCTGTGTGTTTAAATGTGTTGCTGCATAATTTAAGTGTATAGAAGCCTGCATATAAAATAATCACACACCTATTGTGTAACATCGTGAAAGGCAATGAAGTATTGAAGTTTACACGACGAAGGTTCTAGGTCCAAAATTGGTCCAGTCAGACCTGAACGTCAATAAAACGTGTTAATCACGTGTACATCACAAACAAGAACACATTATTTGTGGACATAAGCAAAAAAGAAGCATGTTCTGATTTAGCACAACATTTTATTGATCTTGAACAGCCAACATTTCTCTTAATTGTTTTCAATGTTTAACATTTGTTAACCAAACTAAAATACCAATTACAAAATACTGAATATTATATAAAGGGATAGTTCACCCAAAAATGAAAATTCTTTCATTTACTCACCCTCATGATCCAAAACTGTATGAGTATCTTTCTTCTGCTGAACACAAAAGAAGATATTTTGAAGAATGTTTGTAACCAAGCAAATAAAGCAACCATTGACTACCATTATTGGAGAAAAAAATATTATGGTAGTTAATGGGAAGCGACATCTGCTTGGTTACAAACATTCTTCCAAACATCTTTGTGTTTAGCATAACATAGGGTTGAGTAAATTGTGACAATTTTAATTTTTGTGTTAACTAGGGGTGTAACAATATATCGTGTCACAAAACATCGCAATACAAAAATGCAACAATATGTATCGTGGATAGTGACAATATGTATTGTGTAGTTCACCCAAAATCAAAATGACTGTGTGAGAAAAAGTTCAAGTTTACAGTTACCATTAAAAAGTGGCCTACATAATTTAAATGTAATAAAAAATAATTCTGTATTATCAGCACCAAGTCCAAGCCTATTCATTTACACCCACAATTTAATATCAAATTTTGTTTTTTAAGCAACAGTAAATTTTTTGTTAACCTTTTCCCATATGTCTTGGAGTATCTCAATAATATTGTATCATGAGTTCAGTATCGTGATATGTATCGAATTGTGACATGAGGGTATCGTTACACCTCTACTTTAAACACATTGTTTGGTTATTTTTTTGTATCCACAACCCCAGCTCTTCCTGGAGCAACAGTGTTTCAGGTGTTCTGCCATTGCTGCATCACTTTCAGAGTCTGTAGAGTTTGGGCTCCACCTCTTCACAGCATCTAAGGGTGTGATATATTAAATCTTTAATATATTATTAATATATTAAAGATAATATATTTCTTTTTAAATAAATACATTTTAAAATTTTAGATGAATGAATCATGAATGAAACATTAGAAAAAGGTAATCAACATGCATTACATTTTATTTTATTGTATAAAAGATGTTCTGCTTTCATTTTTAAAGCAGTTACTGAAAACATGCATTTTCAAATCCAGCTAAGCATTTCATTCTGTTTCAGATAATTTACTTTCTGAAAGAAACTCTCAAAAGGCTACGTTAATAAGTTACAGTAATAACTTTGACTGTATCATTAAACATACTTTATACTGGTATACCGTTGTATACTTTCAAAGTAACGTTTAGCCTACTAGCTAATTTTAGCCAAACTCAGTAAATGTCAGTTGACAGACAAAGTGGGCTTCATTTATTTCGGTTCATTCATGTCAAACAAATAAAACTCAAGCACGTCAATCTAATAATACAAAATGTACTTACCCAGCAGTTGATTTTTAATAATATCGCTACAACTCCCTCCTCTCCTCGTGGTTGTTCAAAGTTCTGGAGTCGTTATCTTTTGTTACATCTTGGCAGCACAGTATATGGTTTGGGCAATTACATCCAACTCAGACATAAATGGTGACCGGGTATATTTCTGTTTTACATGTATATACATTCCATAAAAAATAACAACGAATACATCAAGTACAACAGGTTGAAATAATTACTAAAATGCAGTGGCTTTGCAATCACCACACTGGGCACTTTGTGATTATAATTTATAAAAACAAGATAAAGTAAATATATTTACTTTGTATACAAATCGTGTATTTTATAAAGATAACTCCTGATATTTTTTTCTGTCTTGCTAGACTAGATGTGCAAAAGACGTCAGTTGACGTCTATTCACAGCCTGACTAGACGTGTAAAGGACGCCAGTGGACGTCTTCACAACCTCTTAAAAACTACTTGGGCAATTAAATTAATTATTGCAGTATTAACCATGCAAGGATTAAGCACAGCTTTTGCATATTTCACAAGGATTTCATAGAGGGTCATGATGGACTATAAGTGCACGTGTAAAAGACGTCGCCAGGTGACGTCCTCTCACCCGATACACTATATATAACTACACGTAGCTAAAAGTTAAAATAGCAATTATACATGCAACTGTAGACATGTACAAATGTATCTGAATGCATTTTTAGGAAATGTTCTGTGTTACATATTTTTACCGATTTATGACGTCCTGGCCGCGACTATTTTTGGCCAGGGACACGACGTTGCCGTCGGACCAATGTTTGCTGGGGATGAGCTTACAAAAATAGGTAACTAACCACTACTAAATGCTTTATAACTACCTGAATTTACTCCATTTACTGGTAACACTTTAGAATATGGTTCCTTCGTTAATGAATAACTACACAGGTACAAATGAGTAACACAATATTAAGAATCTAGTAACTACTATTAACTAACAAGAAACTCTGATTAACAAATTAGTAAGTAATAGCACACACATGAAAGTGGTAGTTCACTATTAACTAATCAATAACTACTATTTTTTTATGCTTCCCAGATAACTACTGAAAAAGTTTCATAATTCATGCAAAACTTGTCAATAACTAATGCAGGACAAATAACTAACACTAACATTTTAACTGCTAAGTGTTACCCATTTACTTACAACTTCTAAGTGATCTTATGAATCACTGACAACTCTTAAATAACTGGTTTGTAAAAAATGCTATACTTGATTTAGAAACTATTAATTGATCATTAACAAAGCATGAAAATACAATTATTAAACACATTACAGATATGCTTATAAATCAAGACAACAGCATTTATAGCTGTATTTATAAACTGTTAATTAATGACTATTAATGCTTCATAAATTATGAATTAACTGATTACTAATGCTTAACTAATGATTAATAGCATGCAGGTATTATAAAGTGTTACCTTCTTTATTTTTTTTATTCAAGCCACTTATTTTCCTGTAAAAGAGAGTCATCTTTCTCTCTTCATTGATGTGTAATGTAACAGGCAATAATGTAATGTAAAATGCATTTTTTACAAACCTACCTTTGCATTTGTTTATCTCCCTAAAGAGGTTCCCAGTATAAAGACTCTGATGTCAAACAAATGGGAAGAGGAATTGCAGCACGTGTGCTTGCCGTGCCCTCTCTAACTGCGGAATTAACCGGTTCTCTTCTGTTCTTCTTTTATCAAACCGCTGCAGGTCCCAGATCAGTGATTACTAACAATAAAATGCATCATCCATTTCTGCGCATTGCAGTTTCATGCATTTAAAGCACACACTTGATGTGTCCTTGACCTTATCTACAGAGGTTTAGCATGATAAGTGTCACAAAGTGGCCTGACAGTCCTATGATCAATTACTGCAGATTGTGGCTCATATTGAATACTGAAAATTGTGTGTTATGTATCCATCAATCAGTGTTTACAGTTTAGTTGTAACAATAAAATGAACATTTGCCAATGGATATACTACAAGCTGTTTATATATTGTTTTGCGGTTTTTGAGAATGTGCCATAACGGTTAGCCAAAATGCATTGCTAAACGATGAAGAAAGCAATCATTACACTTGGCTGTTTTCATTTTTCTTTTTAATAAGAGATGATTCAGTTCTCCAGTATGTGTCCCCCTAGTCAGATGCTGTTGTTATTTTTATCAATTTAATAAAATCACTTTTATACATGCTGATGCAGTTACTTGTACTCCATCTGTTCATCCTTTTACAAACCCATTCTCTCCTTCTCTCTGAAAATACTATGGTTGGGCTTCACTAAAGTAGCCCTGCAGTCCTTAAGCGAACCAGTCACTCAACAGTGTATCGCATTAGATGGAGTCTTGCCTCAATTTCCGGAAAATCACGGTCACTTCAGAAAGCATGACAGCTGGAATTGGCACTATGTAGTTGCAATCTTAGTTTGCTGATTCTTGCTTTGTCATTTTGCGCCACCTTGTTGTGAGCTGATTCCTCCCTCACGTAACAGATATGCAGTTTTGAAGGGAACATTACAAGAGACTGGTTTGTTTTCAAGCTCCCGTTCAGCTTTAATGCATCAGCTGCACCGCTGCGGCACCCATACTGTCATTACATGGCTCAGCAATTACTGGCCCAACACCACTTAGAATTTGCTGCTTGCGAGTGGGGATTATTTAATTGTCTGCCAACCCACGCTGACAAATTAACCTGGCATTTACTGAGAAATCCTTACTTTCATTTTCAGAGAGGGTCAGAGTTTTTTATAGGTTGGTAATGTATATGTATATGACTGATTACATTAGCATGATAAGAAGAAACCTTTTATATTATCAAACAACCTGTTCTGCTGCCCATTTATAATTGGACATCATAATTATTTTGTTCCAGAATTAATGCAAACTTTATCATCTTAGCATTCAGATTATTGTCCATCCTCTTTATCTAATGAGGTCTCATCATAATAAAGCATCCAATTTGCCTTGTCCACTTTCCCTGTACAATGAAGTAGCAATTTATAGCCAAAAAACTGAGTATATTAAAGGGATAGTTTATCCAAAAATTTTAATTCATTACAAACCAATAAGATCCCAAGGACCTAAGATCATTTAAAAAAAAAAAAAAGATCTAGATATTTAATTAAATGTGAGGGTTTTCTGATGTAGATACTTTTAATGAAATCTGAGAGTCATAATTGCTTGATATGATGAACAGATTTAATATAGGCTTTTATTCACATAAAAACATTGATCGATACACATACATGGGGTACTTCTCAAATGGAAGGCTGTGTCCTAGTAAGGCTGCATATCTTGGCTGCCACCAAATGCCGTCTCAGTTTGAAGGATCCTTGGAAGGCAGCCTTCATTTTGCATATTTCATTTAGCTCATTTTGTAGGATACATCGTGTGTATCCTTCACGTTCTTCAATAACCCACAAAAAAATTCACAAAAGAGAACTGACGTAAAAACAACTCGGAACTGGGCTTGTCTGAGTTCATTATGAAGTGTAAGACACAAAAACTGTTTTGAGAGATTAAGGCATACATGTTATCTTTTGTTTTGGTGTAAATTAATCACTCTAGCCTACAATCCCCCGAAGGACTGGACTAGGAAGGACAAAGCCTCACTAAGATGCAGCCTTACATTGAGAAGCACCCATAAAGATCATTAAATATGGTAAACGGAAGCTCAAATGTGCGAGAACCAATGAGGTTTGTTCTCACGCGCCAAACAAGTACAACTGAGCTTCTTATTACCGTATGTGATGATTTCAATTTATGTGTCCTGATTATTGTTTAAATGTGAATAAACGCCTTAATTATATCTGTTCATTATATAAAGCGATCTTCAGGAGACTTGGGTTAAAGTCCACTAAATTCATATGGATTTATTTTACTATCTCTTTACAGACTGATCTCATGAAATAGCATATGTATGACACGCCAATTCGTATTTCCATTTTTGGCGTGCTATCAACACGCATAATCGCTTTTCAGCGTGTTTATCAACGCCATTGACTTAACGTTACATTACTATATATAAATATATGACCTACCCCAACGACGTCCCTAAACCTACCCGTCACTTGGGTTATTAGCATTTATGACTCTTCCCCTACCATCCTAGGGATAAAAATATCGCTCCCCATATGTAGATATTCATTTAGCTTAGTTTCGCTCGGAAATTTAACGGCGTACACATACACGCGGCGTGGACATACACGCGGCGTACACATACACGCGGCGTGGATATACACGCAGCGTAGACATACACGCGGCGTGGACATACACGCGGATAGCTGAAAATGCGTATAGATAACACGCCACTTGATTTGAAAGTGGCGTGTATGTTTACGCAAAGTCATGATGTCATGTTGCTCTTTATTATCTGTTTAAAGCATTCAAGCTCCCTTTCGAGGGAACTTGCGCTGACACTTTGGGAACGCCCCCGCGTGATTGCGTCTGAATCACGTGTCAACTAGTCCAATGGCGAGAAGGAGCGTCACAGGCGGGTGACATCATAACCAGGATAGGATAAAAGCACATCCAGTTTGACCAGTGCTAGCTTCTGTGCCTCAGCAAGCGCTCTGTGTTACAAACTGTCAGTTATATTTATTGTTGTCTGTATATATTGTTCGCACAGACAATATCTCGGTGGTTTCCTGTATAAATCATCAGGGGGGTCTGCGTTCACGTCCACTATGCAAACTGGCGCACCAGATTCTCTGGTGGTCCCTTGGGAAGATAATCTCCCTGAGATCAGTTTATATT
Organism: Semotilus atromaculatus; assembly: GCA_031834385.1. Classification (NCBI taxonomy): domain Eukaryota; kingdom Metazoa; phylum Chordata; class Actinopteri; order Cypriniformes; family Leuciscidae; genus Semotilus; species Semotilus atromaculatus. Next base: position 4,984,412 of record JAULUF010000009.1, read on the forward strand.
CCGGGACATCTGAACAGACTTCTTGTCAAGACAGGGGCTGAGGCCCAGGGAATGGAGGCTCCACATCGAGGTGGTGGAGCAGATTTGGGGAGTTTATGGCCAGGCACATGTGGATCTGTTTGCGTCTCAAGATACAACGCACTGTCCACTCTGGTTCTCATTAGTGCAGACGTGGCTGAGGCTACGTCTGTATGCATTTCCCCCGATTGCTCTGCTCCCAGGAGTTCTGGAGAAGGTTCGCCAGGACGGAGTGAGTGTCCAGTTGGTAGCTCCGTACTGGCCAAGCCGAGTGTGGTTTTCGACCTAATATCCCTTCTCGACGGCTCTCCCCTGGAGCTGTCGGTCAGGAAGGACCTTCTATCTCAGGCGGGGGGAGCAATCCTCCATCACCGCCAATAAATATTCAACCTGTAGGTCTGGCCTCTGAGGGGGCCCGACTCATAGACTCTGGTATCTCAACTGAGGTTGTAGAGACCATACTTAACTCCAGAGCTCCATCCATGAGGAAGCTATACGCCCTGAAATGGAGAGTTTCCCCCTCTTCGTGTAATCTAAGACAATGGGATCCAGTTAATTGCACTATTAGTTCAATACTTGAGTTCCTGCAAGATATTTTGCTTCAAGGTTATCTCCTTCACACTGAATGTTTATGTTCCTTCCTACCATGTCCCTCTGGGGGGTTTATCTGTTGGAAGAGATCTTCTTATTATACATTTATAATAAGGCCTGCAGTCAGTACCAGAGTTCCAGCTTGGGATCTGGCTCTCGTTCTAGAAGGTTTATCTGTCGCTACCTTTGAGCCTCTTGATTCTGTCCCAGAAAAGTTCCTGACCCTTAAGACTGTCTTCCTTCTGGCCATTTCCTCACTAAAAAGAGCAGGAGATCTTCAAAATTGATAGCTTTCAATTGTAATGACGGAGTCACTGTAATGTTGGATGGCGATAATTCATGTTTAAAAGTGTGTGTGTGTATGTGTGTGGGGGGGGGGGGTGCTTATTGATATCAATGGCTTATTGATCATTATAGGTGTTATCAATAATGTAGTTGTTGTTTCTAGTTTGAGTTGAGAAATACACTTTTAAGCATTATCACTAATCTGTGTGTGCATTTTCCTTGAGAATCAAGCTAGTTGACTCATGAAACCATTTGTTAATTATATTGCAATCGGAAATCACAATCACAATATTGACCTCAACAATCCCAATATGACATTTTCCCCAAATCGTGCAGCCCTAATATGTACCCAAAGTTCCAACCAATGCACCACGGCCTATTGCACTGAAGGCATTATGTCCAGGAGAAATTGAGCCTTATTTTTTCCAGTCAGAGCATTGGACTTACACTCCTGTCTGATCAGCTGCTGGTTTGCTTTGGACCTTAAAAAGGACTTCCTGCATCCAAGCAGACTGTTAGCAAATTAATAGTCGAGGCTATTTCACTTGCGTATGAGGTTGTGGGCCTGCCTTCACCTTTGGCCACTGGTCTTCGCCGCTCACGTTTGTCAGATTCTACAATTTAGACATGGATACCCCAGGGTCTGGAGTTATCATGTCATGACAGTTTTAACACGACAGGTTCTTGGCCTCATGGCATTCGGTCATTCTCGTTCCTAAACCGTCAATTACGCAGTGCGAGTTCCCTCGAAAGGGAACGTCTCAGGTTACAGTGTAAATTAAATTATAGGTTAGAGTAGGAATCGAGACACTGCATCACTTTGCCATACTTCCTACATCACTGTGATCGACTTGCTTCTGCCTTTTCGAAGCTAGCACCGGTCAGACCGGATGTGCTTTTATCCTTTCCTGGTCATGGCGTCACCATTGGACTAGTTGACACCTTCAGTTGTTTCAGACGCAATCACGCGGGGCATTCCCAAAGCGTCATCAGTAAAGCGTATCGTAACCTGAAACGTTTTGGTTGAATGGTTTTTCGGTGGAGGGACAGAAATCTCACAGGTTTCACAAAAATATCTTCTTTTGTTTCAAAGATGAAAAAAATCTGTATGGGTTTGGAACAACATGTTACATGAGGGTAAGTAAATGACAGAATTGTATTATTTGGGTGACCTATCCCTTTAAGCGATTGCGATGTCATGCGTATCTATTGACTGACAAGTTTAATTAGTAAATCTTGAAGGACTAAGAGTATGGGTATTTTGCAGCAGAGGGTCAACTCAATTTCAGCTATGCTCTAAACCCTCTCTTGACTTGTTTGAAGTTGCAGGATTAAAGTAATGCAAATGACAATCTGAAAAAGAGTGATGTGATTTTTTTTTTTTAAAGTTTAAATCTTTTTAACATTTACCGCTTTTTCTTTGTTAGTTTCTGCACCAGGTTAATAATATGAGGCTGATACTTTGTGGCGATAACCAAACATATCTTTGAAGCGATGTGGGGAAAAATGTAATCAAAATGTAGTAAAGTAATATTAAAATATCAGATTTTTTTAAACAGAAGTTAAATCAAATGTCTCAATGTCACTCCATGGATATGCACTTACATATGCAGCAAAGCTGTAAATGTACCTCCACGGACACACATATACACCTAGCATGTCTCGAATCTCCCTATGAACTGTGTGACAACTCTTTGCAGCAAAATTCCACTGCCAGAATTTGACAGCTCATTATGGTGAGGGATTTACTCTCCTTTCAGAGTAAATAGCACTTAAAATCTAGCTCTGTCCCATCCTGCTGTCCCAATATATCCATGCGTTTGGCAGGGTGGAATCTTATTTTCAAAAACATCTCTGGTCCATTGAGACTAACTGGTGTGGCCAGGACAGATAAGAGTTGCCTGGCCCGCAATGTCTCTGTAGCACCGGAAAGCAAAATGGCCTTTAATAGTTTCATTTTCAGAACAAAAACTTTATTATTCTTGCAATTTTTAATGATTAGCCAACAGATGAACAGTGTGAACTGACTATAATGAGACCTCTCTCCTTTTAGCGGTTTCTGCTTTGGTAAAGAGAGATTTCAGCAGCGTGACAGGCAATCTGCTATGCACAAAATGACTCGCACCAAACCCAAATGAGAAAATATGAATGAAACCTATGATGAAATGTATACAGGGAAGGGAATCATTTTGAGAAACCCAGGAAGTTTGACAACCTCAGTCACTTTCAAGGTGGCAGATCTTAAATTGCTCCAGACGTGAGTAAAGATCAAGAAGTACTGACAGTCAAGGTTTATGGCACACTTTGATATCACAGCTATATCGGTGCATGAAATGCCAGTACAACAATTAGGAAAATATGTTCTCTCCAGGACACCCTTCCTTCCGAAATGAATGGAAAATTTAAATATTTTGACATCTAAACTTTCCACTCCTTCCCTACGCATAAATTCACACTTAACAAGCAAGATGAAACTCTTTATGGTTATGATTTGATTACTGCTGGCCCACAAGCTAATATTGGGACGTGCTTTTAGAGGAGGAGGAGAACAAGGTGGACAAATGGGTAGTAATGACAGAGACTTACAAGCTGCTGGCAAAGCTTAGCAGAAAATGCCACCACCTCCATCTGTTCATGACTGTAGGGCACTCCAAGATGGCCGTCCTCTCAAACTGCCACCCACGCCAGGGGTTTGAAGCACAATCTGCAGGATGCGAGTGCTCCTTCACCTGTGCCAACAAGCAGAATGTGAATGTTTTGCCACTCACAAGTCAATTTTACATAGGACGAATTAGACAGGGCTGAATCATCAAAAAAAGAAATTAAAAATATAGATGTAAATGGCTATAAGGATATATTTTTTGTGTACCTTAGTCCCACAGATAATAATAATAATAATAATTCGTTACATTTATATAGCGCTTTATCTGGGACCTCAAAGCGCTTTACAAGGAAGGGAGGAATCTCCTCAACCACCACCAATGTGCAGCATCCACCTGGAGGATGCGATGGCAGCCATATTGCGCCAGTACACCCACCACACACCAGCTTACTGGTGTAGAGGAGACAGAGTGATGAAGCCAATCAGTATACGGGGATGATTAGGAGGCCATGATGGACAGAGGCCAAGGGGCAGATTTGGCCAGGATGCCGGGGTTACATCCCTACTCTTTCGAAAGACATCCTGGGATTTTTAATGACCACAGAGAGTCAGGACCTCGGTTTAACGTCTCATCCGAAGGACGGTGCTCTTTGACAGTATAGTGTCCCCATCACTATACTGGGGCATTAGGACCCACACAGACCACAGGGTGAGCACCCCCTGCTGGCCTCATAACACCTCTTCCAGCAGCAACCTGGTTTTCTCATGAGGTCTCCCATCCAGGTACTAACCAGGCTCAGCCCTGCTTAGCTTCAGTGGGCAACCAGTCTTGGGCTACACGGTGATATGGCTGCTTATACATAAAAAAAAGATAAAGATGAATTTGTATGTATTAATGTATGATGTGTTAAATTCAGCCATTCATTATTAATGAAAAATATTATAATTGATTTCTTATCCTGTGGACATAACAATATTGTAAAGGATACATCATGCAGATGCTCTTGGAGATACTCAGTGATGTATACTGTGGTCATTGGGTGTTTCGGGTCTTTCAACATCAGTGTTACGTTCCACGTTTGTGTGTGTTTCTGCTGCTCTCTGTGTCTCCATTCATTGTTTTCAGGTGGTGATTGTTCATTGGCTGCGTGTCGTCATTGTGGGCACGTGTCATCAGTTGTTCCACCAATCCGTTGCTGAGATGCTGACTTTAAAAAGCCCATTCATGAGAAGGAAGAGAGATCTCTGCGAACTTTCTGCCAGATCTCAGTTTGCTTATGCTTACAGAGTTGCTTTGTAGAAACGTACCACTGTCTTAGAATGTCTGTGAAGTGATTGTTAGATCAATTGATTTGAGTAACACTCTTCTGAGTTTTCTTATGGGTTATTTCGTTAACGCTTTAACATGCCTAGTACACGTGATATGAGATTCTCTCGTAAGCATGTTTAAATGTGCTGCAGAAGTTGATAGTATAGTTGACATGTGAACGAGTGGGCTGTTAATCACTAGATCTAGTGTTGAATGTTTAGTTAACTCTTACTGACTGTATAGGACACATCTAACATCAATGGGAGGTAGAGTTGTCTTTGTTAATCAAGCGTGGAATGTTTGTCATTATTGTATTTTTATTTTTAGGTAGTATAGTTTAGTTCAGGTGGCGCACCCGCTGAAGAACTCGGTTTTGTTTCTACCTTTTTCTTTGATAGCCAGCTTAGAGGAACGGCTAAAATTAGATATTATCTTTATGTTTTGATTATTTCAATGATTTGACGACACTCCTGTTCTTTTTCCTTATTTTGTATTATTATTGTTTTCAATTATGTTGCTTACCTCATTTTTTCATTCTTGATGAATAAATGTCTTAAACGTTAAGTGACGTTTTCGGTTGTTTTTTCTGCCTTCACACATCGCAACAGTGCTTCACATAAATGTTACGCAATCATCCCCTTTACCAACTTAAAACATGTAACATTTGGTGGTGGCAGCGGTGGGATATTCCTTTAAAGGGATATCTTATTCTTTTTTTGGGGGGGATGAGTCTTGTGAGTACTGTTGCTTGTGTGCGGGTGGAGCAACCATGAAGGAGGTCTTGCTTGATTGAAAAGGGAGTGCGGGTTCTGGACCATACAAGAATCATATATGAGGTTACTTTGGAGTTATGAGGTTACTTTGGAGTTTGGTGTTTGTGGTGGTAAGTTTGATTAGAATGGCTGATTTCGATCGGGTAAATTTTGCGAGTGCACCAACTGTTGAACAAATAGATAAGTGTACGAAGGGTGATTTATTGAGCATTGCTGATCATTTTCACATTAGAGTTTCTAAACAGCAGCTTAAGCGTGAAATTAAAAACGTTGTAGTACAGGAGTTGAGGAATTTGGGTGAGTTGAAGTTGGCTGACAGATCCGAGAAGCATCCTTTGAGCTTTGAAGTTTGCCCTTTGGGTGAGGAAGACGCGAGTGAGACTGGTGAGGCGGGGGGTTCCGAAGCCAAAGCAGTCTTGCTGCCCTTCGAACCTTTTTCTCCAACTCTGGAAGTGATGCGCGTCTCCGAGTACGTTTGGCAAGAGTCCAACAGGAAGAGCGCGAGAGGGCAGAGGATCGTAGAGCTCAGTTGGATCTACAACTTAACGTCTGGAAATAGAGGCAGACACACAAATCAAGTTGCGGGAGTTGGAGTTAAGAGTCGCCCAAGACACACCGGTTCCCCGTATGCAGTCTGTACCGACTGGTCAACCTGTGCGGTCGGCAGCTGTTGCGTCAGGTGCGAGTTCAAGTACATTTGACGTGAGTAAGCACACTTCTCTTGTCCCACATTTCAGAGAGGCTGAGGTTGACTCATACTTTAATGTATTTGAACGAGTTGCTTCTATGCTTAATTGGTCAAGGGATGTGTGGCCGTTGCTCCTCCAATGTAAGTTGACAGGAAAAGCACAGGAGGTATGTGCTGTCCTATCTTTGGAAGATAGTTTAGATTATGACGTTATTAAAACGGCAATTTTGAGGGCTTATGAGCTCGTGCCGGAGGCTTACAGACAGCGATTTAGGAACCATAAGAAAATAGCTAACCAGACGTTCGTTGAGTTCGCTAGAGAAAAGAGTTTGCTGTTTGACAGGTGGTACGCATTGAATAAAGTGTCAGATTTTCATGCTCTCCGTGAGTTACTTTTGTTAGAGGAATTCAAAAATTGTATTCCTGATCGTATTGTTGTCTACTTAAACGAGCAGAAGGTGACGTCATTGTCACAGGCGTCTGTTTGTGCGTATGAGTTTGCGCTGACGCACAAGAGTGTTTTTACTGTTGCTCGGTCTAAGGTTTTGTCTGTTCCTGCTGTGTCGAAAGATCAGTGGCGTGCAAACATTTTTCCAAAAGCTAGGGACAGCAGAGAATGTATTTACTGTCGTAAATCGGGACATCTTATTGCTGACTGTCTAGCTTTAAAGCGCAAAGAGCAAGGTGTCAGTATTAAAAGTGTCGCTTTTCTTAAGACTGTTGATCGCACAGACTGTGAGAGTTGTGATGACTTGGGTGGTAGTTATCAGCCTTCCCTGATGGAAGGATATGTGTCTGGGTAACACTTTATTTGAAGGGGTGTGCATAAGACTGACATGACACTGTCATAAACATGACATAACACCTGTCATGAACATGAAGGAGTCTTTATGAATGTTTATGACTGTTGTCATTAAGTGTCATTCGGTAAATTATGACACTTTTAATGCAAAGTTGACATTGTTTAAAATGTCTTTGTTATGACAACTTGACATTAACAAAGACAAAAATGTCTTTGTTATGACAACTTGACATTAACAAAGACAAAAAGTTTCTTTGTTATGACAACTTGACATTACCCAAGACAAAAATGTCTTGATTATGACAACTTGACATTAACAAAGACAGAAATGTCTTTGGTATGACAACTTGACATTAACCAAGAAATCATAACCTGTCAACCTGTCACAAATATGTCATAACAGGTCTAATTATCAAACTTAAAGCATTTTACAGTGTAATAACCCTTAATGACATCTTTATAACTAGTACAATGTGTTCCACTTTACTTGAGGACAAGTTAAATATTCATGACACAGTTATAATGGTGTCATGACGGCCAAAGTTGTGACAGGTTGACAGGTTATGATTTCTTGGTTAATGTCAAGTTGTCATAACAAAGACATTTCTGTCTTTGTTAATGTCAAGTTGTCATAATCAAGACATTTTTGTCTTGGGTAATGTCAAGTTGTCATAACAAAGACATTTTAAACAATGTCAACTTTGCATTAAAAGTGTCATAATTTACCGAATGACACTTAATGACAACAGTCATAAACATTCATAAAGACTCCTTCATGTTCATGACAGGTGTTATGTCATGTTTATGACAGTGTCATGTCAGTCTTATGCACACCCCTTCAAATAAAGTGTTACCTGTGTCTGTTAGTGAACAACCTCTGGAACAAGTCAAAGTGACTATGTTGCGTGACAGGGGCGATGCAGTCATTTATTGTGGCTGGTACATTACCATTCTCTGAGCGTACTTTTTGTGGAAGTCACGTGTTAGTATGCGGTCTCGAAATGAGCACTATGAAGGTTCCTTTACATCAAATTCATCTGAAGTCAGATTTGTTTTCAGGACTTGTGAAAGTTGGAGTGCGTTACAGTTTACCAGTGCATGGAGTGAGCTTCATTCTCGGTAATGATATTGCAGGTGGTCAAATTATGCCGCTATTAGAGGTTTGTGATAAACCTATTTTGTCTCATGACACTGATGAAATGTCAGAGGAATTCCCTGAGGTTTTCCCTGTTTGTGCTGTAACGCGAGCACAGGCTCGTAAGTACGAGGATGCTGATGATTTTTCCTCCACTTTCATGATACCTATGTTTGTGAACGATGCTATGTTGCCTAAGGCAGAGAAGCCAGATTACACAGTAATTGTTTTGAAGTCAGATGATTTGAAATTAGAAGTTACCAGCGAGAGAATAATCACGGCCCAAAAAGATGATGTTTCTTTGTGTAATTGTTTCTCTTCTGTCCTTTCTGTGGAAGAGGCACGAAAGAGGAGAAACGCTTACTATATGCAGAATGGGTTGCTGATGCGCTGGTGGTGTGCTGACGTTGCGAATGACTCGGAGTGGGGTATAGTGACCCAAATTGTCATTCCGGCGTGTTACAGACACCTAGTACTTTTGCTCGTGCATTATCATGATTTGGCTGGGCACTTGGGAATTAAGAAAACGTATCATCGAATTCTGAGATATTTCTTCTGGCCGAGAATGAAGGCTGATGTGGCAAAATTCTGTAGAACCTGTGAGACATGTAAATTTTCGGGTAAGCCAAATCAGGTGATTCCACGTGCACCGTTGGTCCCTATACCGGTGATGGGAGAACCTTTTGAGCATGTCATTGTAGACTGCGTTGGACCTTTACCCTAGTCAAAATCTGGTAATCAATACTTGCTTACAGTGATGTGTATGGCGACGCGTTTTCCTGAGGCGATTCCCCTGAGGAAAATTACGGCACCGGTGATCAGCAGCGCGCTTGTAAAATTATTTTCCATGTTTGGACTACCGAAGATTGTGCAGTCTGAGCAAGGTACGAATTTTTTTGTCGAAGATTTTTACACAGGTGTTAAAGACTTTGAATATTTCTCACCGAATTTCAAGTGCTTACCATCCCGAGTCTCAGGGGTCTCTGGAACGGTTCCACCAGACAATGAAAGCGATGTTGCGTCGGTACTGTTTGGATACAGGTAAAGACTGGGACGAGGGGATACCATTAGTTTTGTTTGCTGCTAGGGAAGCAGTACAAGATAGTCTAGGATTTAGTCCTGCTGACCTTGTTTTCGGGCATACTGTACGAGGTCCATTAAAAATGCTCAAAGAAGATATTTTAGATCACAAATCAAATGTTAAAACCACAGTGTTGGATTATGTGAGTAAATTTCGTGCGCGACTACACAAGGCTTGTACTCTGGCACGAGAATCATTACTGAACGCTCAAGTGACAATGAAGGGTAGACTGTTCAACGTCATTTTAAAGAGGAAGATCAGGTGCTCGTTTTGTTGCCTGTCGTTGGATCTGCCTTGTCTGCACGCTTCTCAGGTCCATATACAGTGATCAGGAAAATGATGTTCCTTCTCGTACTACTATTTTGCAGCATGACATTGATGTGGGTAATGCCGCCCCTATTAAGCAACATGCTTATAGAACGAATGTTTTTAAACGTTCTGTGATTGAAGCTGAGGTTGAGTATCTGTGCGAGAATGGTCTAGCCGAGTTTTAGTCCATGGAGTTCTCCGTGTTTGCTTGTGTCTAAAAGTGATGGAGCTAGCTAGATTCTGCACGGATTATCGAAAGGTTAACGCAGTGACCGTTCTTGATTGTTTTCCATTACCTCGTATGGAGGACTATGTGGACAACTTGGGGTCTGCTAAATTTGTCAGTAAATTAGATTTACTGAAGGGTTACTGGCAGGTACCTTTAACATCGCGTGCGTCCGATATTTCTGCTTTTGTGACTCAAGATGACTTTCTGCAATATTGCGTTATGGCGTTTGGAATGCGCAATGTGCCAGCCACATTTCAAAGGCTTCTTAACATCGTGCTTGCGGATGTCCAAAACTGTAATGCATATTTAGATGATCTTGTGATTTATTCGTCTACTTGGTCCGTGTTGTGTCTACATAAACTGTTATTACAAGAACTGAACACTAGAGGGAGATAGAGAAGGGCGATTGATCAGTGTAGATACAAGAGAGACTGTGAGATGTACATGAGAGTTCAATCTGGATTAAAAAGAGTGAGCATCTAAGAATTCTTGTGGCATCGGATTCAGGATTCTGAATATGAATGGACTGATGATGCCCAACAGAGCTTTATGGATGTTAAGAAATGCTTAGTGGACAGTCCAGCACTTGCCCTATTTAACCCAGAAATGCCTATCATTGTGTCCACTGATGCATCAGATTATGGTCTAGGAGCGATATTATAGCAGGTGTACCCGGATCACAGTGAACGCACAGTGGCATTTGCGTCACGAACCTTAACCTCAGCCGAACGGCGTTATTCAACTGTGGAGAAAGAGGCTTTAGCCTGTGTTTGGGCCGTCAAGAAGTGGCGCACATACCTCTGGGGCAGACGTTTTACGCTGCGCACTGATCACCAGGCGCTGACAACACTGCTGTCTACGCGGGGAGCTGGACGTGCGGGATGCGCATTGCTCGGTGGTCAGCTTGCCTTCTTTGTTTCACTTATGACGTTGTGTATCGGGCTGGCTCATCAAATCATGTTGCTGACTGTCTGTCGCGGTTACCTCTTCCTCTCGCTTCTGCTTCTACCTCTGATGATGAGCCAGAGCTGGTCGCTTTACTGTCTACTGCCCTGACTGCGATTTCACCATCCGAGTTCAAAACTGCTGCAGCCTCGTGTCCTGAACTGACCGCTTTATGCACCCAAATCGAAAAAGGATGGCCTGTGTGTGTAAAAGTTGTGCATACCGACCTTCAACCCTACTACAATGTGAGGAATGAACTTAGTATCAAGGACAATGTGGTGTTCAGGGACACCCGTCTAGTAGTTCCAGTGACATTGAGACATACATTAATAGCTCTCGTGCACGAAAGTCACCAGGGAATCGTGAGGACAAAGCAGCGCTTACGCAAACTATACTGGTTCCCTGGAATGGATCAGATGATCCAGACTCAGGTCTCCTCGTGCGAGTTGTGTCAAAGGCTGGATAAATCTGCTCGCACTGTTACCGCGCCCCTCCAACCGGTACCTTTTCCAGATGCACTATGGAGTAAACTGGGAATGGACATTGTTTGCCCGTTTGACACTGCTGGTTGGGACTGTAAGTATGCTATTACCTTAACTGATTACTATTCCAAATGGCCAGAAGTTACCTTTACATCGTCTGTGACGACAGGGGTTGTTATTGACTTTCTCAATGGCATTTTCAGTCGCCATGGTTACCCGGTAGAGTTGGTTACGGACATTGGGCCACAATTCACGTCGGATGTGTTCACCACCTTTCTGCGAGAAAGAGGCATTGCGGCAGTTCGCACATATAACAATTAAACACAACGAATTATGATTAATTAGGAATATACATCCTACACAGACCGATGGCTGTTGATCTTTAAAATTACCAAAGCAATTGAAACCCCCTTTCTCAGTCAGCACGTCCGCCGTGCTGTTCGGTTGAAAGTTATCAATAGCTTGTGGCCTATTTTAGCTTAACTTTACTGACACTGTTTAGTGCACTTAACAATATCAGATTGTAGCGTTTAGGATCTTTATATTAAAGAGGCTTTGTCATGTGGTCAACAACAACAGAGGCAATAAGGTATAACTGAGGTTTTTAATAACAAAACTACACTACTGGTAAAACAAAGATATAGATAAACAAAGTAAACTAAACAAATAATAAAAGAAACGTAGGAACATAAGGAAAACACAATTGCTAGCACAATTAGACCCTCAGAGACAGCCACAGGATACACACTTTAAAACGTCTAAATTTGAGATGGAACACTTGCATTCAGACCTGGTGTTGTGTAGAAGAGAGTTTGCGGCGTCCTGGAAATGGGAGGCGGACTTCTTTGATACTTCCGAACGTGGATGTTTCGCGGGAAATTCAAACGTCCTAAAACAGTTCTGTATGCGCAAAGACAGTCTTTTCACCGGGATGTTGGAAGACTGACGAAACACACGTGGGTAACTCGGTCGGAGGACGAGAACCGCACTGAGAACAGACTAGCTATACGCAAAATAAAACAAAGACAAACTAAAAACAGGAACAAAAGAAAGCACACGAAGGTTACATCTGGGAGCAGGATACACAGCGCAAGACTGACGGGAATGAACTGCTGCACGGCCTTTTACCGGGAAGAGTCCACGCCCACTTTGGAAAGAACTCTCCAATGAGATCCTTTCTTGATTTGGCGGGGTTCCGTGGCCTTTGTCTTGTCGGAACACCCAACTTTCGGATTTATGGCCGTTATGAATATGGTCAGAAACATTACAGAGATGGAAAAACATAGCAGAGTACATTTTAACGGAACCTCGTTTACATTGTTAGTTAGACCACGTTGGGAGCTTTCATTTGCTATCATGAAAGACGTGTTTGACGCACATACAAGTGAATATATGCTCTTAGGCTCTTTATACAGGCCCTTAGAGTTTTAACTACACAACTAACAATCTTAATTGGCATGATACACAAACAGGAATATACCAGAATACAGGAATATATCATATTTCTCTTAGAATCACCCATTTCTCTGGGTTTTCCCTAAGGAATGCATCGGCGCGTGTCCATAGGTGTGTGTGTGCGTGTATCCGTGGGTGCGAGCGTGGATATGTGTGTGCGTTTTCATTTCACACATCTGGCTTCGTTCTCTCCGCAGAGATGGGTGTTAAGTGATAGCAATCTGTTTGAAAAACCTAGGTCCGCATTTTTATGGCCATTTGTGTAAACAGTTTCGGACCCTAAACGTGTCAATAGGCGAGCTCTTATCCAGACCCAATGTCGCCAGAGGGTGATTTGCATCGAATGACCAAGGAGAAAATTTAAGCTTATTTCAAAAGGAAAACATATACTTGTGATTATACATTTCACGATATTGATATACAGCTTAATAGATAGATCAGATTGGGAGGATTGTAACGATATCAAACATCACACGTCACAGACATAATACTGCAGAGTTACCTCTTAACGCATACGTACAGGCATTTTATAATTCTCTTACACGCATGATGACATTCTTAGGACAAGTTTACACATTACAGCTCTCCTACATGTATTTCGACACATCGGATATGTTTTAGTAACAATTTAATATATGGAAAGTCATGTTTCCTGCATGTGTGTTTGGGTGGATGTGTATCGAGCACACGTGGTGAGAGGAGACAATGGAAACATCTGTTTTTCGCTTCTCCCGCCCGATTTCTGCCAGGGGGGAGTAAATCAAGGCCGGTTTGTTGTCTTAAGAGTGAGAATTCGCTGTTTGTAACGATATTCAAGACATTCATCAACATAAATGACCAAGAAGGGCAATCTCGTCGCAGACTTTGAGACGCCTGGTTTGGTTAAGAGAAGTCAGTATCAGTTGACCACATGGTCGTTGGAATGTGGTTAGTTAAGGCTCTTTGTTCTTGCGAGTTAATGATTTAATAAAAGAGAATTAATGATTGTCTCTTCTTGTTCGGGCTTGCTGGGAATATTCTCCACAACAGAGCAAAAAGCATCCCGTGTCTCCATATCCGCGGCCGTTTTCGATTTCCCCAATCTTAAACTCGGCGCTTAGCGTCTACGTCACGGCTCTCAGGCCGCCCTCTGTTTGTTGATTGGGCCGGCTGTTTTCAGGCCGGAGGAAAACGAAGAGACATGTCGCTGTCTCAGACTGAGTACAGAAGTGAAATTAAATAGAGCGGAAGTACGAAGTCTGACGTAGTCAGGCTAATAATTGTAAATATATCTATTAAAATACTGATATTCTGGTCTATAACTCCTGTCAGGGTTGTGGTGCGGGTTGAAGAAGAGGCTGAGTCAGAAAAGCTCCAATGCAAACATTTACTAATAGTGTTGGGTCCGAGTCCACCTTTGTCGAGTCCGAGTCAAGTCCAAGTCCTTAACAATCGAGTCCAAGTCCAAGTCCGAGTCCAAAGAGGGCCGAGTCGGACTTGAGTCCGAGTCCTTAACATCCGAGTCCGAGTCGAGTCCGGCCGAGTCCACAAAGATTTAAATGATTTGAAATTGACCTGGTTTGAATTATTTGAAAAGATGGATCTCGCAATCATAGCCACTGCTAGTAAGGAGTCAAATATGAAGAAGATGATGGAAAAGCAAAGAATGTGCAAGAGCTGGAGGATTTTTCCTCATGAACAACCATTACAAAAAAAAAAAAAAAAAACTGTTGTGGATCATTCAGGTAATGACACACAATATAAAAATCAAGTAATTTGTCTTGTATTTTGTGTTTGTATTTTGTCTTGTGGACTAGGCTATTAAACATCTGTTATGTGAAAAAGCTTTTTCAGTGCAGTACTAAATAGAAAATGTTTTTATGATCCTTTCTTATAAATAAATAAAAATTACATTTTGGAGATTCTGAAAGGGGTATGTAAACTAAAGTGTAAATGTAACAAAAATCATAAAACTATTAGACGCCAAAATGTTGCTATGGTTACTATGTCAATCATCGCAATTCCATGACTCACATGACTAAAATTTTACGGATTCACTCCCACATTTAAATGCATTTATCACTCTTTATAATTTACTGTGTGAACGTAACCACTGGTCCTCTAGAAGCACGAAAAACAAAACAGCGCTCCCTTTAAGCCATCACTTACTTACCGCGTTCTGCACTCTCCCTAAAACTCTCGTCATAAACACTGAAGTTGTCCGCACTGCACAGTGAATCTCTCATTTATATCGCGTCTAGACTTTGTTGATTATGAGGGGATCTGCGAAAGGATAAAGCTCGTGCTGATTCTGAACATACATTTTGAGCGAATTCTCCGCATGTTGACTAAAACGCCTCTGATTTGCCACTGTGTTCATGCGCTTAATATACATGTCTGTGATTGGCTACAATGCTCAACGCGGAAACAACACAAGTGGTTTCGTTTCGTTTTTGAATAATATTGTGTCCTCCAGTGCCCGGACTCGACTGGACTCGGACATTTTTCCGAGTCTAAAATGTCCGAGTCCGTGCCAAGTCCGAGTACAAATTCATCCAAGTGTGTGACAAGTCCGAGTTCGTTCAAAATTGGACTCGAGTCCGAGTCCGAGTTCGAGTACCCCAACTCTATTTACTAATAAACTCAAAACAGGTACAGGCAGGCAGGATGATCACACACAAACTCTAAACAAGACTAACTACAGACAAAGGACAGACTGAACTGAAGGAACTAAATACAGATACACACAACCACTAACAAGGTGAGGACAGGTGACACAGATGATGATGACGATGGACAGGTGAGTAATGAGGGAGTGAGTTCAGGTGTGGAGACAAGGAGGATTCTGGGAAGTGTAGTGAAGATAACGAAGACAGACTGGTGCAGACGCTGACTGTGACAACTCCTCCCCGAACATTCACACAGCAAGATTTTGAATCGCCGACAGGTTCAGATATTTAGCATGCCAAATATCTCACGGTTGTCGGCGACTCATCTACGATTCTCTCAGATCACATCTTTGCTCATTCACACTGCGTGATTGTCACTCGCGTGAACGAGCACCGATTTGCCTGTGATTTCGGGCATTCGTCTGCGATTTCTCAAAACCTGTCGGCGAGCCAAAATCAGGGCTAAAATCATGCAGTCTGAACTCGGCTTTAGCTTCCCCTGTGATGCCTAGGATTTTAAACCCTTTGTGGAGTGATTGCCCTGCAAATCCTCTGCAGCCCACCTCCAGAGGCTCACAATGGGTTTGACAGCCCTGCCTCCTACACTCTTCAACTAGCTCCAGGTACTTGGCGCACTTTCTCTCATTGGCTTCGTCCATACGCTCTTCCCAAGGCACAGTGAGCTTCAATAGGATCAATTGCTTGGTAGAATCTGAGACAATAATCATGTCTGGACAAAGCCTTGTGGACATTATTCTGGTTTGGAATGTTTAGCTGTTTACCAAGTTCCACTTCCAGTTGCCAATCAGTGGCAGTAGTGAGGAGGCCAGACTTTGCTCTGGGTTGTGGAGGGGTTTTCTCTCCGGCTCTGAGAAACTTGATGGTCCTTGATTTGCGGTGGTCCTTGATGGTATTAATGGCTGTGGCTGTGCTCTCAGCAACTGCCTTAAGCACCTGGTCGTGGCACCAGCGATAGCGCCCATCTCTAAGGGCTTTTGGACAGCTACTAAGGAGATGCTCTAGGGATCCCCTTCCTGGACAAAAGGGACAGGAAGGTGTCTCAATTTTGCCCCAGATGTGGAGGTTTGCTGGACTTGGTAGGACATCGTAGACCGTTTGGCCTAAGAACCTGATACGCTGGAAGTCTCCTTTCCAGATGTCGGCCCAGGTGATCTTACGTTGCCGAACATTTTCCCATTTAGTCCAAGCTCCTTGCTGTACCATTTCCACCATCCAGCTAGCTCTGACTTCCTCCACGCCTGGCCTTTTCGCACCTGTATGCCATCTACTACCACCTTTGAATCCCTGGACTCTCTATACTGCCATGCTTCCCGTGTTATTGACACCATGAACTCCTCAGAAAGGCTGTTAATTGGGATTTGCAGGACATTGCTGGTGTCATACAAAGCAGCACTGATCAGACTGCGAGGTAACCCAAGCCATCTACACAGATAGCTGCTGATCTTCCTCTCCAGGGCCTCTACAGTTGTTATGGGCACTTTGTACATCAGCAGATCCGGGGCAGGATAGAATGCAGATTTCACCTGTCATTGACAGTTACAAATAAATGGGAGACTATTTATGATTTGATGTTAGCCCTCCTAGCATTCAGAAATGTCATACTGTCTGGACTATTTCTCCCATATCTGCTAAACCAAAAGGGGTTCTTGAACACCTAGGGGTTTGTGTGGGAACTGCAAGCTGATAAATAATCTAATCATAAAAATTAAAAACTTAAATGAAAAATAAATATTTTATTTGTTTACCTGCATGTCATGAGTTCATTACATGATAACAATCATGTGAATGTGTTGTTAAAGTATTGATATATTATCTTTAGTACTTCAAGTAAATATTTTCTGTCAAAAGGGATTGTCCCAAAATTAAAAAATAAATTGATAACTTTCGTCAGGAGTATAATACTGCATTGTATTACTGTACTGCAATTCAAAGAACAATCTATCTGTCTATCAGAAATTGATTTGAAATTTAAAACAATTATCGAAAACAGTTCTCAATAGTGCACAGCCCTTCTAATGAGATCAAAAGGCAATAGTGTACTAACAGTATACAGACATTTTACACAGTCAAATTATCGCAGTACCATTTACACACAAAAAAATAATACTGTAATTCTTGTGGAATCTGGACTACTACAATCAGAAAGGAGAATAAGAATACTTCTATTACGGCTTCATATTTGTCCCAGAACAACCGAAAATGTTTGTGGTTCAAAGATTTTACAGTCATCCTAAAGTGTCCTTGAACAAATATTATCTTATATATGCGGCTGGTTAAAAATGTAATTAGTTCTGATACATATTTGCATCCAATGTACATGGTTGATTTTCTTATTTTAGACTGACACAACTACAGTCATTTGGTATCTCTGTGGGAAGATACAGCAGAAGGCCAAACAGGAGGTCACACACACACACACACACACACACACACACAATGCAGAGTTGTTGTTTTTTAAGAAGTTACTGGAGAGGCAGGTTGCTCTTGTGTGGCATTTCTATCAGAAGCAGAAATGCTGAGACAAGAACAAATGAGTGTTCTTTCAGAATTTCAGTAATCATCCATTTAAAGCCAAACTCTAAATTCACACATGCTAGGCTCACGATAACATGCACACCCAAACATTTACACCCTTCAGAAGCAATTAAACTGACAGACTCAGGCAGAGGCATTTCCTCCTGAAATGCAAGGGGTGCGCGGAAGCTGAATAGTGGAAGAGGATTTAATAAAATGGCTGCTAAGCATTCGCTCAGCTGCATATTACACATAATACACTGGATGCAAGTGGATACACAAGTGGATGCAAATGTGTCAGTCATGTACCACCACAGCCCCAGCAAGGGTCTGATTATCTACATGTGTGTTCTTAACACTAGAACTACCGGAAGTCCATAACTACTAGAACGACCACAGCGGTCATTCTGACCGTTCATACTTTGACGGTCATATGGCCGTACTGAACATAATTTTCGTCATGTCATATCTACATTTGAACCTTTCTCTTTAAGTTTTCCAATGATGCTTTTAATTCCTGTCGTCATGTTACAACGTCATCGCACTTAAAACAAGCACAAAAGAAAGATTGCCCCGACAGGTCTAAGGAAATGTAAGGAAAATTTTGCGTCAAAAATATATTTTTCACCACACTCACCACGTGAATAGACATGCAAAAAAGTTAGGAAACGTCAAAGCTTCATACCGTTTAGTACAGCCCTGTTTGTAAATAAGTTCAATAATCAATACAAAATCTAAAAATAAATGGATATACAATGTTACGATAGGTAATAATAAAGGGCTAATTTGAACGGCACAAAAACCCCCCGCATCATTCACTAACGCGTACGCAGTCCACACAAACACCGCATTTCGTGTGCAGTTCCCACACACTATACTTTGTGACATTGGGCACATGTCTCCTTGGGTTTTATTTTTTTCGCAGTTCCTCCTTACTTGGCACTGATCGTTCTCTCCATCAGCTGCTGCTCCTGCCCGGGCCCGGCTATCCTACCACCAGTCGTGGGGCTTTTGATTTCATGTGGTCGGAGCGAAGTTCGCTTGCCAGTCGCGTGATAAAGTCCCTCTGAGAAACTTGCTCATTTGTGCACTTCTTGAACAATATGTGCGCGTTGATGGCGGGAAATGTAGCGGACTTATGATATATATAATGTGTGCGGTCAAAATGACCGCCATGGCCATTCTAGGTAGAAATAGTCAGAACTGTTTTGTGTTTTGTGATTTTAATAAAATAACAGTGTCAGAATAATATATACACATATTTAGGAAAAGTCAGAGTCCTACAGCCACATTGATTTTATTTTAACAAAGTTATTACACTGTAAAATTTAAAAACGGTCAAAATGACCGCCTTGGTAGTTCTAGTGTTAAAGGACAAGTTCGGTATTTTACACTTAAAGCCCTGTTTTAAGATCGTTTCTGATGAAATAGAACGGTTAAGATTGAAATTTGGACACATGCTGCTGGCCCTAGAATTTTCGGTTTCGGTTTCGGTCCCCTCCGAAAATATGGGTTGACATACCTGGAAATTCAAGCTTCACCTTTCACGTTTTTACACTCAGTGGCACCGTGACGAATGCGAGGGGGGGGGATACTCACGACTGCCGGCCAATAATACGGCCACCATATTATTAATACGGCCACCGAGTTAAAACGTCCTCAGAATGAGAGGGGCTAGAAAGTAATATTCAGTTGGTTGTCATATACAATTTCACAGCTAGGTGGGAGAAAATCCTACACAATGTAGCTTTAAGTTAATAAAGTTAATTATTACTGTGATAAATTTTACTAAGCTACTGATTTATGACTGATTACTTTTTAGAGTGTAGGATATAAAGTTTGTACAATCTAAAAATCAACGCAACATGGAAACCCAACATTGTGTGTGTGTGTGTGTGTGAGAGAGAGAGAGAGAGCATCATGCTAATGTTAGTATATCTATGCTTGTCTTGTCAGTTAGGTCTGTCCTAAGCTGGAAGATTCATGTCTAGACCCCCAGTAACATGTCCAACTTGAGAGACTGACACCTTTTCACCCGGCCTACGGCTAGTGACATACTTTATCCAATCCCTCTCTCTCTCTCTCTCTCTTTCTCTCTGTCCCTCATACTCTCCTGTCAGGCACCCACTAAAGCCTGAAATGTATCATTCTTCTGCAACACTATTATATTTTTGCTGATCTCTCTCTTAACCCTCCCCATTTCTCTCTCTTTCTCTCTTTTTGCCACTCAACATGTGCATTCTCAAGCCATTCACCTTGAGCTCTTTCTAGTTTTTCTCGTTGGATCACTCACTCTCATGAAATCCTTGTTACATCTATCCTTCTCTTTGAGGTTCATAAGACCACTTGAGTATCTAGTGTCTGGGCTGCAAAGGTGCTCTCAACTACAAAGTGAGTGAAGAGGGGGAAGCGATGAGGGACAAGGATTTATTTTCTCTCAGACTTTTTTGTGCACACTTCACCATCAAGCCTCACAGTCTCTCACATGTGTGCACGCACACACATGTACAAATGTTTATCAGATTCTTCATGCATCAGCTAAGTGCTTCACTCCATAACAATCAAATATTATTAACTGTATTTGATCTGACATCGCAGACTTGACTGCCATCTCTAGTAAATGCCTTTGAAGTGATAAGATGGAACCAGAGCTCAGGGTGCAGTCGGACAGTACTAAGTACAAACAAAGCTGTATGAACATATTAGAAAAGATTTTCATAAATGCTTCAAGTGTTTGGTAATGTCACATATATGTATGTTTGTAGATTTGCCAAATTTAAAAAGGTGAGATTGTATAGCTTGTAGTGCTTCTCACTCATCAGAAAAAAAGTATGTCCAAAGTTATATTTACACTTAGATTTCACCTTAGGATATAAATAGTATATGTCTCAAATGATGTACCCTTTTAATTTACATAAAATTGATCCCCTTTCGAGGGAACTCCTCCAGTGTGATAGCGTCTGAATTAAGTGCGGAACTAGTCCAATCTTGATTGGTGTCATGTCATGACGTTACATGTGATGGTGTACATGGAAGCTACAAAGGGATGCCGGCACACAACAGTGTTAGCTTCTGCTCTTCAGCAAGCGTTCTGTGTGACTTCTTAGTCTTATTTGCTGTTGTTTGTCTGTACTGTGAAAAGCATTCCTTTCGAAAAGAGTGAAAGTATGGCGAGTGAGAGGAAATATAGGCAGTGTGCATCACCCTGTCCAAGATACACACTCGCTTTGTGTTATGTGCCTAGGAGCAGAGCATGCACAGGCAGCTCTCGAGGGTGCTGTCTGTGTGAACTGTGACACTCCATTCCCTTCTGGCCTTGTTCGATGAGACAGGCCAGGCTCATGCTCCCCGTGGTTCGATACAGTGGACACAGCATTTACAATCATGGGGATCGCAAATGGAGCTGGCTGACGAGTTTGAGACGGCATCTGCCCTTTCTCAGCTCTCAGCCGCCAGCTCCTTTGTTCCCATTTAGGGATCGGAAGCCCGCTCTGAGGCCTCTTTCGCCTGGGATGAGAACCCGACGCTAGAATTCTCTGGCTCTGAGAAGTTAGATGTTTTAAGCATCGAGGCAGAAGAATTAGAGGACTAGCCACCTCATTCCTCTGCTTTTGAGGAGCTGCTGGAGGCTGTGACTAGAGCAGTGGCAAAATTAAATATCGATTGTCCAACAGAAAAGCAGGAAGTGCAAAAGAAAAGTAAACTTGATGAGCGCTTCCAGCAGGGAATGCGGACGGCAGACTTGTCTCTCCGGGCCACTAAGGAGACGGCCCATGCCAACGGCCACTCCATGGCAGCATTAGTGGCTACGGAGAGGCATTTAAGGCTGAACTTGTCAGGCATCGTGGAGAAGGACAGGGCTTTTCTTCCATGATGCCCAGATTTCACATTATGGCCTCTTTGGCGATGCCATAAATACAGTAGTCGAGATGTTTCAGGAGGCGAAGCGACAGTCAGCCATATTCAAACAGTTCATCCCCGCTGTCATTCCAGATCTCGTGGGGCTGCTGCCAGAGAGCATAAGGAGAGTGTTGCCTCTCGAACCCCCCTCAAAAAGCCTGGGGGTCAAAGCAGCACTCTGAACCGAAGCCGAAGGCATATTTGAGGACTGTCATTCATGCGAGGTAGGCATCAGGAAACATCTCGCTCCGCTGCTGAGACCTCAGGATATTGGATGTTTGCTTCCCGCTACACCGTTCCCTTCAGGACGCATCAGTTTCCAGTGGTTTCCGGAATCGTTGCGGCCCTGTCGAGTTCGCTTCCTCAGATGAGGCCTGTAGAAAATGACCTGCCGGCCAGCCACTTCAGGGCACCGAAACCCGAGGCCAGTTTTGAGAGACTGATCTCCCTAGTAGAATATGTAGAAGCTTGGAGGGGAGGAGTCTTCAGGGGAATTTAATTTGAGTATTGTCCGCTGAAATTTTGTGGGGTGGTCTACACTATTGTCAACCCCGAGCAGGATTGAGTGATGGAGCAAGAGTTTCAGTTCCTTTTAGCAAAGGAGGCCATAGAGGGTGTTTCTTCTCGTGAGAGGTGATGTAGGTTTGAGTCCCATCATAGTGTAACGAATGTACATCAATAATAATATACATAAAATGTATTTAAGGGGGGCCGGGAGGCCAATTTAGCTCAAAAGGAATGATTCATCGATTTGCAATGAATCTTGACCGAATCACTATGGAACCGAGCAAATGACTCGTTTAGAGTTCATTTGAACGGGCCGTAATTATAACCTTGGCACAGATATAAATATCCAATCTATAGTGAAACACTATGTATTAGCAAGGTAACTTTAGATCGACAGTACAAGACATTAAATGTGCAAGCACAACACAAGGCAAATATCTTTCCAAAATATAAACAAGACTTTATTGATTATCCTAAAACATAAAACTAATATCTAACACAAACACACGCACACGCATTCATACAAGTTGCAGAAAGAAAGAGAGTGAGGAAAGAATGAGTTTTAAGAGTGAGATAGTGAAATCCCAAGTTTCTATATGCACTTATAAGACATGACCTGAACTAACCATCAATCATTAATTTAACCCTTCTATCGTTTCTTTGGCGGGTTATTTAATTTTACATTAATGCACCAGTTCAGTTAAGAGTCTGGAGTGTTACTTGCTTGCTTTAGGAAATTCCCTTTTTGCGGTGCTTCGTCAAAGGGGTTTCCCGGCCGTTGCTTGGCTGGCTGTGCCTGGAGACGTCTTGGGGCGGCCAATCACGTGGCGTGTTGGCGCGGATGAATGAAGTCTTTGAAGTTGAAGCAGGCTTTGCAGTTGAAACGTTAAAACGAAACTTTGCAGCAAAACTTAACTTAGAACCGAGACTCACAACGGAAAATAAAGGAAAACTTAGGAAAGAAAGAAAGTGAGACGAGTTAGATGGCTTGAAATGAAGCTGTTGAACCCGTTCTTCTGATCTTAATTTGGGTTCTTTGTCTCTATGCGTCTACATGGTTAGGCTACCACAACCATCGTCTGCTGTCTCCACCCGACTTGTTGTTCTGCCGAGACCTTTTCGAGAGAGAGAGCCCGCCCGACTTCTGTGTTCGGGTCTAAGATTTTAAACTCAAATGTTTGTCCCGCCTCCTGGAGGAATTTGGACAATAAGATACTTGTAAGGTTGT
The DNA here is from genome assembly GCA_031834385.1 of Semotilus atromaculatus. NCBI lineage: Eukaryota > Metazoa > Chordata > Actinopteri > Cypriniformes > Leuciscidae > Semotilus > Semotilus atromaculatus. Next base: position 5,007,934 of record JAULUF010000009.1, read on the forward strand.
TTGAGAAGGGGGTATTTTCCATCATCCCCCTCGCATCGTAAATCATGTGGTATCTGTGGTTTGCTTTACTCTGCAGCTGAGCAGAGGCTTTAGTTTAGACATAATTTCCATTTTAAGACCATAAACATTTTACACAGATTTCAATCAAGCCACCTTTTGAATTAAGGGCATACGATTCTTTTGATTGGAAGCACGGTACTCTTTCATTCATACCCACGGTTATAACACAATTACATGATTTATATGTGATCTAAGCATAATAGACACATAGGGGTCATATATTGTAGAAACACATAGAAATATGGTTGAACGATTATATTTGATTATATCAAGTCCATCAAGAATTGTTTTGGGATGAGTTTTATGGATTTTGATATGTAAAGTCTCGTGTCTCTGTGGGTTTTAATGGATCTCAACACTGAGGTCATTCAACGGTCTTCAAGAAGGGGGAAGTCTGTTTTACATCTCTGTCATGGGATCTCCTGACCTCGTGGCGTTAATTTAGTAGGTCCTATCCCGTGACATCTCTTGGTCCTTAAGAAAGAAGGGGTCTGTTAGTCGCAGGTGACCCCTGCTAGGGCCCTGAGCAGTACCATTTCTGAACAGATCTGTCTTTCACAATTACCAAATGTAGACAACATTATTCCTTTAGTTAAACAATAAAAGGTCTTTTTGGTTGTAGACTCTCTGGGTCTGGTGATTTGAATCTGGAATGTGAAGACTCTTTGTGGGATTATGTATGAAGTATGAACAAAATCACCCAAAAGCTTCAATTGTGTTTGGGTCCATTCTCGTTGTCGCTACAATAGATCTCAGGGTATTGAATCGTTCTCTGTGGAGATTGCCACTGTTCTATAGACCTTATGCACCAGAGAAACGAGGGCGCCGCCATCTTTAGAATATTGTCTTTGAACTTGTGTTTTTGCGGTCGCTCTGTATATTTCTATGGCATCGCTGTTGAGGAGTAATTAGCTGGTGAAGTGGATTTACTTATTGTAGAGTTAACGAAAGTTATCATGAGCATTGTAATGTTTATCATAAGCATTGTAAAGCAGATATCTTAACAAATGTCGACCGGGAAATTCTTTAAACGAGCCGTTCATTCATAACTACGCAAGATTGGTGTGAAAATACAGGCCGGAAGTCAAAAGACAACGAGCGCAGTGCTGAAAAGGGGCGGGGCTACATAAGGTCTATAGAGTCAGCAGTCTTACAAAGATATCAATGCCACAATTAGTTTTAACAGGTAACCATTGTATATCGGCATTAAATATTTAAAAAAAAATCACATGCATTGTCGCTGCATATTTATACTTAAGAATTATTTAACGCGCTACAAGGGCATATGATGCCTAAGGGAACATCTGCCAATTCCACCAAGTGGTTAAAACATGTAATTTATATTAAGTAAAATTACTTTTAACATTTAAAAACAGACATGTTTAAATTATAAAGCTTTATTGTATTGGTAAGACTAATTTATTACAGGTGAAATTTTGCCAATACCTACCTTAATGTATGTACAGTACAGAATTATTTTTAAAAGAATACTGTAATTCACCTGTGTTTTTTTTCATGTTACAATGGTTGTAGTATGTTCCCAATGACCAGACTGACTTGCTACAGGTGAAATATTGACAATACCTCGTGTACAGTAAAAACAAATATTTAATAAAAAAAAATTACTGCAATTCACTAAAACGTGTTTTCACGTTTGAAAGATTGTGGTATCCTCCTAGTGACCAGACTGACTAACTACATGCAAAATCCACCTGTAATAATTCAGTTTTTATCAGTCTAGAATTGTACTACAACCATTGGAACATGAAAAAAAAACACTTTCCTTACAATTTTCAGTTAGGGTATATAATATGTATGGAAACCTACACATTTTTTCCAGTATTAATATTTAATTCAGGGAAAAACAAATAAGGAACATCAAATGATTATAAGAGGCATCTTCATAGGCTTGAATTGTCCACTGGTGTTGTAGGGATGATCATGGACCTAAAACTGCCTCTCTTCATCAGCAGGCAGACTGTATGGAGAGATTTAATGGACTTGCAGAGAGCTGCTAAGTTAAACGCCTTTATGAGCACAAGTACAAATGTTATGTTGATGGCAAACTCTCTCTCTCTCTCTCGCATCCTCTGTAAAGGAAAAAGCAAATTAGGAAAGTGTTGTGCTTGCATTTTATACATTGCATTGCCATTGCTTTGAGTGCTTTGTAAATTGTGTTCCAGCAATGATCTAGGTTAAGACATTTTTTTGCATTGACCTGAAAAAGTAATCTGTCAACTGTTGAAAAATAGCAGACACTTCAGACAGAGTGCTGTTGTGTTTCTGCACACTGCATTATTTACTGTAATGCACCAATACATCCACATTACTTTCAGTCCCCCATCCCCACACAGACACACACTTAAGACTTCTTTCAAATGCATTTTTGATTTTACTGCCCATTCTTTGTGCTCATTTGAAAAAGTGGGGCAGTACCACAAATTTCTGTCAAATGCAATTAACATTATTGAATCCTGTTGCTCATAATATGGTAATTTTACAAGGGAACTTCAAGGCTGGAGAATTGACAATTGAACTTCTGCAGTCAAACCGCCGGAATTATACAAATATACAAGTAGCCTAAAGTATACAAATATGACCTCCTCCAGTGAACACAGTTTAGTTGTTTCTTCTAGACAAAGACATGACATGGAGGGTTCCATTATTCAACACACTATCTTGGCAATTTTATGTTTGGCGAATTGGTGGCTAATTCCTATGAATTTGTATGATCTCATTTGTACGTTTTCGTACAATCTGCTTACACCCCACTGATGGGCAGGTTTAGGAGTGGACTTTCATGTTTACTTTAAAAAAACACAATTTTCCATTCTAATTCAATCACATCACAAAATAGTTATGTTTTCTCATGAGATCAAGTTAGATATTTGATATAAGTAAAAGACCCTAATGACCCAACGTGTCTCCTCTAGAGTTTAAAAAGAGATTAAAAAAATGTTTCAAACTGTTTTTTGTTCTTTTGCCAATTTAGATATCTGCAAGTAGATTATTTTAGTAGATTAACTCAAACATTTCTCTTTTTTATTGCAAGGTCATATTATCTGAGCTATGTTATGTACATTAATTTAATAGCTCTATGCAGTCGTTCTCAACAACCCCCTGATGCATTTAACATCCTTAATCTGCGTATACCCCCTCTCTTCAACTTAAACTGCATGTTACACCTTTTTCATTAAGGGACATTAAAAATGTTCAATAGAGAAATATGCAATGATGGTAAAAATGAAGTGATTGAAGTCATTGAATCATTGGCTCTCACGATTCATTCAAAGCCGCACGTTCGTACACAAACACTGCTACGCTGTGTGCTGCAGTTCTGCTGGGGCTTTCGTTGGGAGTTAGAACTATTATTTCGTTGCAAAATATAGCAAAATACAGACAATACTGCGTTTAAAATGAACATCACTTAATATTAGCCTTTCGTTGTATAAAATTAGTGTCACATTTGCAATTGTGTATATATCCGGGAAACATTGCATTCTTGCTCATGTAATATATGATCAACATTAAAGGTTCACCCAAAATTTTTAATTCTGTCATTAATAACTCACCCTCATGTCGTTCCAAACCCGTAAGACCTTCGTTTATCTTCGGAACACAAATTAAGATATTTTTGAGCCTAGGTGAGCCTACGTTCTGACGTAGAACCCAGTAGCGCTGCACTGTTTACACTACGTCAACAGCGTAGGAGAATGATGTGGAAGAGAAGAGATTGTTGAATAATGTCGTTATTTCAGGGGTTTTTTGTGCACAAAAAGTATTCTCGTCACTTCATAACACTGTAGTTACATGGACTATTTTAACTATGTTTTTACTACCTTTACTACAGTTGCTGTCAATGGAGGGACAGAAAGCTCTCAGATTTCATCAAAAATGTCTTAATTTGTGTTCTGAAGATGAACGATGAACGAAGGTTTTGGAACGACATGAGGGTGAGTAATTAATGACATAATTCAAATTTTTGGGTGAACTAACCCTTTAAAGGGGTCATATGAGAGTTGTTTTATTCTTTTTTAGGTTAAAAAGAGTCATTATTTTACACACCGTACATTATTGTTGCTCCTCTATGCCCCACCTTTCTGAAACGAGTCGATTTTTACAAAGGTAAAAAGTGCGGTGTGCTCTGATTGGCCAGCAATCCGGTGCATTGTGACTGGCCCGAAAAGCTTAAGCATGTGATGCAAATGTCACGTCCCTTACCAAATTTGGAACATCAGCTCCCAAAGCAATAATGACAGATGATAATGTCGGTACTACCTTATCAATTTGAACCCGAATCTGATCGGGAAAATGCAGAAGACCAAGCTGATCGATCAACTTTTCCAGTGCTTTGCCAGGTTTTATTTAATTGGAGACATAATTACTGATTATAATTATTTATACTGTCTTTTTACGCGTTGCACCACGCTACGGGGGTGAGAACACTATGGCCTCGGTCAGACTGTCAGTCCAAATCTGATTTTTATGCAAATCCAAATTGGAATCCGATCAGATTTAGATAGTGTGAACAGTTAAAAATCACATGTAATCCGATCTTTACAATTCATATGTGGTTTGAAATCGTATTCAAATCATATTTCTGGAAATTCATTTCAGTCTGATCGCTCTGATTGGATTTTGCGTGGTTTATATCACTTTCTCACGCCCCTTAAAATGTAAACGTCAGACGTTGTTATAGGAAACATGCTGAAAGATGCTGCAGAAACAATGCTGTGTTGTTGCATAGTGCCGGACGAGCATAACATGACAATATAACGAAGACATATTTTGAAACCGGCAGAGACAACAGCGCAGAAAAAAGCTGTGCATACCAGCCTCCTGCGGTTCTTCCGCTGCCAAGAAAATGTGTAGCTGCACGCTGGACTGTGTCTTCTATGTTGTAAAATGTAAATAAGACATGTCTATTGCAAACCCTTCCATATTGGAGTTGTTTTTCTTTGTGGCATATTCCTACCAACGCAACGTCATTGCCATAGAAACCAATGCAGATATACCGTAAAACAAAGGATTTGCATGGACACACAAATCGGATCTGGACAGTTGCGATACACAGTGTGGACATCAATAATTTTAGATCAGATTCCAATCGGATATGCAAATAATCGAATTTGGACTGACAGTCTGAACGAGGCCTATGTAAACATAAAACCAGGTCTGCATTTGTGATCGTAGAAACGACATACAAACACTACTCTATACTGCTCAAAACTCTTGTTTGAATAGTCCAAATTATTAAAATATGAAAACATACTTACAGGCTTGAGTCTGTGATTCAGAAGCACCAGACTTGTAGAGTACAAAGAAGCACCTTGTACTCTTCCGACCCGCAAACAACTGCGTAAGTAAACCGAAATTACAGTGTACGTTTCTGTAATTATAGTGTACTTCCGTGTAGGTATAAGGGAACAATATGTTAAGTTTTGGGTAATAAAGGGGTAACGAGCACCACTTTAATTTACAGCCCGCAGGAGTTACACTTACCCTGTAATTACACAGTTGAAACAGGTAAAAAACACTACTTACTATGTAACAATACGAAACAACACTATCTGCTCAGTAATTACAGAGAAAGGTACTCTTATTATAAAAAAAAATAAAAATAAAAACCTTTTAATTACACAGTATACTTGCCCTGACATTTAAGTGTCATTGCAATACAATGTGATAAGGTAAGTATTAAGTACTACATGGTACGTTATAAATTTAAATCATAGCAGAAACTTTTTTTTTTTTGCTTAACGTTAAGTAGCCTAGTTTAGTAAGAAAAGCCAATAAATAAAATTTTTATCATACTGTGCTTACATACAGCCATATATATATATATATATGTTTCATTTGCAAACCACAGATTACCCTGTAACTACATTGCACAAGAACATATTTTGCCAGAAATGTGATAAAAACTTTTATATACAACAGACGTACAATTTTTGCCTGGAATATATTAACAGAATACCTGTTAGTTTTAAAATAATTACATTATAAATAATTTGCTTGTATATCTGGTTGTACCCCTTTATTACCCAAAAACTTAACATATTGTTTCCTTATACCTACACGGAAGTACACTATAATTACAGAAACGTACACCTTAATTTCGGTTTACTTAAGAAGTTCTTTGCAGGTTATATATATCTGCTTGTTATCCCTGTATTACCCAAAACTTAACATATTGTTCCCTTATACCTACACGAAGGTACACTATAATTACAGAAACGTACACCGTAATATCGGTTTACTTACGCAGTTGTTTGCGGGTCGTAATATAAAGTGTTACCTTTTCTAATTGTGTCCTCTTTTGGGAGGCCAAACAAAGTTTGGCTTTCGCATCCTGCTCTGCTGATCCTGCTCTGCTGATTGATTGCTCATGTCTGCCTGCTGTAAGCTTTGTTTGCGTCAAGGCTGTAAGCTATAAGTCTCGTATTAGCTTCGTATTTCTTTCTGTTTTGAACCATCATTTACTATAATTTCTACTTGTTTATATTACTAAATACAGCTTACCCAACATCTCAGATTAACCTTACATCGCCAGCTTCCGTTATTGTTAGCACAGCACGTTTGCGCCACCCGTGCGCTCATTTATTTATTTATTTTCTCTTGCGCGCCTTTGAGTTCATAAAAGCTCAGGTAAATAAGAATCAGTCAACAACCACGGTGAGTAATGTCTTGTCCTGTTATTGTCACCTGTGTCACTTGTCATATGTTTAGTACAGCCTTCTCCGATGGCAACATAGGATTTATATCGTCGCTGCCCGATGAAACTCACGTATGTCCAAAACGGTTACTTTTCAGGAAGCGAAAAAAACACCGTAATTTCAAAAGCAGTTGAACGTAGCATAGTCATACTTGGTACGGCATCTTTAAATGTAATCATATTCTTGCCAGTGTAATTATATAATCCACATTTGACCAAAATCGAGTTTAAATGGACATACGTGCATATTTTACAGTAACAGTGGTTGATACGCGTTCTTCCGATCATTAATTAGAATGACCAAGTCGCGTTTCATATTGACAGATTAGGCTACACTCAGTTTGTAACAATTCACCTTACACTAAAACGCAAGGGAACAGTACAACACGCAAAACATAAGGTAACGGGCAGATCAGATATACCTGTCGGGGTGATTAGGCTACAACCAACAGCCTGCTTACTTTCGTTAAACAACCCCTACATAAACCATATAAACAATCAATCAGCACTTAAATACACTAAAAATAATTATACATTGACGAAAAAGTCCACATTAGCAGGTTTAACAACGTGTATTTGAAGATATACCAGATTTATATTGCGTCGGGTAATACACAGTAGACGCTGGAGGCGCGGCCGCACTCCAACACATCAAACAAACATATTGCAAACCTTATCATAATTTCCCACACACAATTAACCCTCAAAACCCCAATGTCCCAACAGATTAAATGTTCATTCAAAACAACTTAAAGACTCCGGTTTGAGTAAATGTCCTCCTCGATAAGAAGAAGGAAACAACGACTAGGTGAAGCGTGGCGAGAGTCCACAGCTAACTTACGCAACCTCGCCACAAAAAAAAAAAAAAAGTATAAATCTTATCAATGAGACCGAGTTTATTTACATAGCAAGCAAGCAAGCTAATCTGTGAAGAACTAACGTTAGGCTATAGCTAGCCTGTGGACAATTACTGTGATACAATTACTACTATTAGACCATTTACCGGTAAATAACAGTTGTGAATATATAATAAACTTGAGAACAGTTGTCAAAAACAAACGTTTGCTGATACTTTACCTCACAGTGTCATTCGGCTATCCAATGCTGAGCTTCCCGAGACGCTTAAGATGAAACTTCACGAGACCTGCGAGATGCCTCCACAGGGTGGGAGATACGCGGCGTGATTGACAGCTTTGACACCAAATGGATATACGTGAAAATCAGAAGACATGATTTCACAACTTTTCATTGGTCATTTAGATAATGTGAAGCATACTGTATACGGAAATGAACCTGGACATTATATACATCGAAAAATCAAAAAATCGGCAAAATGGACATACGCGGTTTTCATCGGACAGCGACAATATGTGATAAATGCAAGGAGACAGTCAGGCTGACGGAGAAGATTTCAGAGCTAGAGACACGCATCCAAACTTTAATTCAGGATAGTAAGAATAGTACTAGAGATTTAGATACTATTTTGGATGCGCCTAGCATAGTGAACTCTTTACATGATTCGGTTCCGGCTGAAGTAGAGCCCGTGCAGCAGGGCAGATGTTTGACTGTAAGAGATCGCTCTAGTCGCGGATCAAAAAACCACTCTTCCGTTCCGATTACTATAACAAATCGATTTGCCCCACTCAGTGAAACACCCACTGAGAATTCTGTTGATTGTGCCCTGGTAATTGGTGATTCGATCACACGGAACGTGAAAATAGAGACACCAGCAACCATAGTCACATGTTTGCCGGGAGCCAGAGCGTCTGACATCAAAGCAAATTTAGAAGTGCTGGCTAATGCTAATCGTAAATTCTCAGAGATCATTATTCATGTCGGCACTAATGATGTTCGACTCTGCCAATTGGAGATCACCAAAACTAATATTAAAGAGGTGTGTGAACTCGCAAGTACGATGTCAGGCACTGCAATTTGCTCTGGCCCCCTTCCTGTTCGCCGGAGTGATGAGATAGTTAGTAGATTGTGTTCATTCAATGTCTGGCTGTCGAAGTGGTGACCGCATAATAATGTAGAATTTATAGACAATTGGAAAAGTTTTTGGGGCAAGCCTGACCTGTTGAAAAGAGATGGTATTCATCCCTCCTGGGCTGGTGCTGCTCTTCTCTCTAGTAATTTGGCTCATAGTCTTAAAGATAAAACATGACAATCTGGGGCTCAGGTCAGGACAATCTGGGGCGCAGACAGACTGGCTAAACTGACCATCTGCCAGTGGCCTCAAGTCACCAAGGTCAGATAAATCCCATCACACAGAGCCTCTTTCACCTAGATATCATCATATAGAGACTATGTCTGTTCCCCAAATTTGGAAATCCAAAAAACGTCAGGTTAAAAATGTAATTGATGTTCAACAAATAAAAAAACAGATATAATACAGAGGAGCAAATGATAAAGCTTGGGTTGCTGAATATTCAATCCCTTACTTCAAAATTGCTCATAGTTAATTATATGATCTCAGATTATAATCTAGATGTGCTGTGTTTGAAGAAACCTGGCTAAAACCAAACGATTAAATTACTTTAAATGAGTCAACCCCACAAGATTACTGTTATAAACATGAACCTCGTCTGAAAGGCAAAGGGGGTGGTGTTGCTGTAATTTATAGTAATATTTTCAAAATCACTAAGAAATCTAGTTTTAAATATACTTCTTTTGAAGTGTTGGTGCTTAATGTAAAAATACATAGTGTAAACGATAAATCACGTTTGAAATTCTGCTGGCTACTGTATACAGGCCACCATAAAGATTTTATCTAAACTAACGAAAAAGAAAGCTTCAAGCTTAGAAGTGTCCAAGCAACACAGCAGTAATGACTTTATGAACTTCTTCACTTATAAGATTTATAATATCAGGGACAAAATTATAACTATGCAACCGTCTACTACAGTATTGGATCAGGGAATGCATTATAGGCTCCATGAGGAAACATTTTATTCATTTGTTGCTATAGGAGAGGAAGAATTTTGCAAACTCGTTAATTCATCTAAATCGACAACTTGTATGTTAGACCCTATACCGACTAAGCTACTGAAGGAGATGCTACCAGATGTCATAGATCCTCTTCTTAATATCATTAATTCATCTTTGTCTCTAGGATACGTACCAAAAACCTTTAAGCTGGCTATGATAAAACCGCTTGTTAAAAAAACGCAACTTGATCATACAAACTTAGTAAATTACAGGACGATCTCGAATCTACCTTTTCTGTCAAAGATATTAGAAAAAACAGTATCCTCACAACTGTGTTCCTTTCTTGAAAGAAATTATATCTGCGAGGATTTTCAGTCCGGATTTAGACCGTACCACAGTACCGAGACAGCTCTCGTTAGAGTCACAAATGATTTGCTTTTATCATCCGATCGTGGTTGTATCTCTCTATTAGTGTTACTTGATCTTAGTGCTGCATTTGACGCAATTGACCACAACATTCTTTTAAATAGACTAGAAAACTATGTTGGCATTAGTGGAATTGCACTTGCATGGTTTAAATCATACTTATCTGACCGTTATCAGTTTGTAGCAGTAAATGAAGAGATGTCTTATCGATCACAAGTTCAGTATGGCGTACCGCAAGGCTCAGTACTAGGAACGCTGCTGTTCACTCTGTACATGCTACCATTAGGAGATATCATTAGGAAACATGGAATTAGCTTTCACTGTTGCCGATGATACCCAGCTCTATATTTCTTCTAAACCTAACGAAACTTACCAATTCACAAAATTAACGGAATGCATAGCTGATACAAAAAATTGGATAACTAGTAATTTCCTACTAATAAATTCTGAAAAAACAGAGATTCTGATTATTGGACAAAACACGTCCACACGTAATAACTAGAATACTGTCTAACACTTGATGGCTGCTCTGTTAAGTCTTCGTCGTCGGTTAGGAAATTGGGTGTGCTCTTTGATGCCAATCTTTCATTTGAAAGTCACGTGTCTCATTGACAAATGCGGAATAATTAGTTCATGCGTTCATGACATCAAGACTAGATTATTGTAATACTCTACTGGATGGTTGCCCTGCACGCTTAATAAACAAACTACAGCTAGTTCAAAACGCAGCAGCTCGAGTTTTTACCAGAACCAGGAAGTATGACCATATTAGCCCGGTTCTGTCAACACTGCATTGGCTGCCTATTAAACATCGTATACATTTTATAATATTGTTGATTACTTACAAAGCACTAAATGGTTTAGCTCCGCAGTACTTGAGCGAGCTCTTAACGCATTATAGTCCTTCACGTCTATTGCGATCTCAAAACTCCGGCCAGTTAATAATACCTAGAATATCAAAATCGACATTTTCACATTTAGCTCCGAAGCTCTGGAATAGCCTTCCTGATATTGTTCGTTGCTCAGACTCGCTCTCCCAGTTTAAAACTAGACTAAAGACGCATCTCTTCGGCCAGGCATTTACATACATTTTTTTTTTATCTTACAGTTACTGTTAATCCGGCCTCTAGTTCATAAACGCCAGAGGAGAACTGGCCCCCGACTGAGCCTGGGTTCTCCCAAGGTTTTTTTTTTCTCCATTGGGTCATCTAATGGAGTTTTAGGACACCATTAGGTCACTTGATGGAGTTTTTCGGTTCCTTGCCACTGTTGCCTTTGGCTTGCTCAGTTGGGGATATTCAAATTAACCAATGATTAATACCATTGATCAGCCCAACCAAACGTGGAGGTCGAACATTATGTTGTTTTGATTGATACTGTGAAGCTGCTTTGATACAATCTGTATTGTGAAAAGCACTATATAAATATACTTGACTTGACTTGACTTGGCTATGAAAAACAGCCGGCGGCAACAATAATACAGCGAGAATAAAAGTTACGCCGCCTTTCTTTGCGTATACGTTTGGGTGTTGTTATAAAACTCTGCCACCACATACTGACGTAGATTTGTGGGTGCGTATTTGAATTAAGCATTTTTGGAAGGCGTGGCTGAGCCTTAACTTTTACAAAGAATATCTCTTTGCGTTTGAGACTTTGGGCTTTGTAACTCTGCAGATCTTATACATGCACAAACAGCTACATAACAGAATAAAGAAAAAGGAAAACAAGAAATCACATCATATGACCGCAATAAAAACAAGAACTCACACAGATTATGTTTTTGTATTGAAGAGAGTTTTGAATCTTAAATCGATCTCTATGCACAGTCTGTCTATATTTTTTCTTCATGTAAGTGCTAAATCCCCACTTTGCACTTTTACAAAAGGTACATTGTCGAGAATGGCAGTAATGTAGCACAATTTGCTGGCTTGTGTGGATGCAATCAGTTTTGACCGCGAAAGATGAGGTAATTTGATTGAATGTCATGTAGAATGTCACATTTTACCTGCTTGAAATACATGCTCAGTTTTAATGGTATATTAAGGTGGAGTAGAATTAAATGAATGGCAAATCTCAGTATTTTGTTCGCATACCCCTTGTGTCAGCTCACGTACCCCCAGGGATACGCAAACCCCAGTTGGAGAACCACTGCTCTATACAGTATGTATATGTCTACAATTGTCTATAATTACATCAGAGACAACGTTGTCTCCTGAGCTATGAAAGATCAACCTCTGAGCAATACGATTTTCCTTATTTTGTACATGATTCTTTAAAAATGCTCAGAAAGCAGCTTACTGTTGTGTGAAATTTGACATTAAGAATATTTCATGTTTGTCTGTTCTGCAAACCCAAGGGGCTGCCCTTGAATAGGCAAAGTTTCATTTTGCTTATTTGGAAGTGCAAGGCAGACTGGAAATCAGCTGATAACACTATTTGAAGCTTATCTGAATATGCATTAATCCAGTTGCAGAATATGAATCAAACTATGTGGCTAGTTTGAGGACATCAATGAGGCTAATGAGAAGAACCAATCAAATAATGTGGAGGACCTCATTTTGGCTAGATTTTAATTTTAGTGAATTTTTGTAGCACCTAATTTACACTGTGATGATGTTAACCCTCTGGGGTCTGAAATCACGCCCGCACGATTTGCGCAATTTTTTTCACATTTTTTTCACAGCAAAATGGACTTAATATACCCCGTAATTTTTTGTCATACACACTTAGGAAATATGAAAAAATTAGATTATTAAAAAAGTCTCTGTGAACTTTTTTTCTGGAGCACGTCTCTAAACTTAAACAAAACTCAGTGAATATTATTCACACAGGCATGAGCAATATATCTTTATAATCATTTAAGTGTGTACTTTTAAATTATCTAATTCAAAACTTAAACAAATATTCTCTGTTTATGTAATCTATATAAAAAGAGAGAGATGTCAGTCGATCTCATTTCAGCTAATTATCTTTCAATGTGACCACGCCCACAGAGAGCACGCGCTATTCAAACGCAAATGATCTTGAGGCAAGCCATGCAAACTGTTAACACCCCATATCAGCTGGATAAAACACATCAAGTTTAATGAGAATCGTGTAGCTACTTTATCTCGTCTTGCTGCTCTGAGGAATAATACTATCGTCCTAATCCTGGAACAATTTACCTCAGAAGTGCTGGTAGTTTCATTCCGAGGAGCAACGAATCAAGCTGATGTAGTAAGTTATTTATTCTTAAGAGCTTTGTTATAATCGCGATATTGATAGTGTCTGTAAACCGCAAAAAGACTGTTTAAATATGAATTGTGTGTCTGTGTGTGAATGATGAATGAAAGGCACAGACACGCCCGCACTGTTGTTTACAGCTGTACAGCGCGCATCTCACACTTACATAAACACGATATGTTACAGACTAAATATGAATATTTAGACAAGATTTCATTGATTAGTTTTGGATGGATTATAAAGTTTTTACTGTAAAAACAGACTACTGCCACATTAAACAAGCTTTTGTTCGCCAATTTCTGCTCATATGTTACCCTTGAAATACGTATACTTTTTACAAAGAAACATTACACTTGAAATATTGTTAAAAAAAAATTTTTGTTGTTGTGTTTTATTAGTGACAAATTTGGGGAGAGGATACATATTCCAAAACATTCTGAAAATACAGTATGAGAATTAACTGCACAATTACTAGAAATTTGGATATTGGATATTATACAATTTGCATGCATACAAAATATGTGGATAAAGACAAATGTTCTGTAGAATTGGTTCAAAGTTAGAGTTGGAAACATCTTGAAAAACATTTGTATTTTTCCACTGGTACCACAAGAAAGTGCTAGGACAATATATATATATATATATATATATATATATATATATATATATATATATATATACAGTACTGTGCAAAAGTTTTAGATCGGTAAGATTTTTTATGTTTTTAAAAGAAGTCTCTTTTGCTCACCAAGGCTGCAATTATTTGATAAAAAATATAAAAAAAACTGTAATATTGTGAAATATTATTACAATTTGAAACAGCTGTTTTCTATGTGAATATACAGTAAAGTGTAATTTATTCCTGTGATCAAAGCTGAATTTTCATAATCATTACTCCAGTCTTCAGTGTCACATAATCCTTCAGAAATCATTCTAATATGATGATTTGATCAAATCAAATCTATATTTGCTTATAGTTTCAAAATTCTTGATGAATAGAAAGTTCAAAAGAACAGCGGAGAACATTTGGAGACCCAGGCGGAGCCAAGGAGGCACAGAGACTAGGCAACTCTGGTCCTGAAGGCCAAGGTGGAGAGGCCGAGATGGAACTGGTGAGCCGGTGGGACAGAGGACAAAGGAAAGGCTGATGGAGCTGGAGGCGTGTAGTTGTGGAAGCAGGCAGAAGACTGTGGCACAGGCAGAACGATGACTGACCAAGGTGGAGTCGGAAGGACAAGGGAGCCTGGTTGGACCTGTAAGGATGACAATCCAAGGTGGAGCCTACCGGTCAATGGGCCGAGATGGTCCAAGGTGGAACCAGTGGAACCTCTTGCCAAGGCGGAGCTGGACATCGCAAGAGGGTCACCATGTATGAGGGTTACCTCTTCTAAATCCTAACAGCACAGGCACAGCTCACCCTCAGCAGTCGGAGTATGGGCAGGGCTCCAAACCATCCCCTCGTTCTCCACTAGGATGGACAGACGATGTAGCCAGCTCACGCAACTGGTCCGACTTTCCAGAATCCGGGCTAATGTTGGGGTTAGGCACGAGTTCTGACGCTGGCTTTATGGTGTGCTCGGGCTCTATGTCTGCAGTGGGCTCTGGCAGGATGTCCATGATGGGCATTGCAGAAGGTTGGTTGGGCTCTGGGTCTGAGGTGTGCTCGGGAGTGAGGACATCCTCTGTGTGTATGAACCTTTGGCGGAGAGAAGTAGGCACCCAGGTGGTTCTTTACTCACCAAATTCCTCTTTGACCACCCCGACAGTCACAGCTCATAATCGATATATTGCTGCAGCGTGCAGCTGGAGTTCCCCGCCGGCAGGAATATGATGAAGTGGTCTTTGAGCCCACTCTGCCCACTCTTGGGAGGCAACAAATGAATGCCTAGAACTAAGGCAAAACAGTGACTTTGAAAACTAACAGTGAATGTCCACTATGGCGGCAAAACTTCACTCAGTGCTGCTGACAACGCTAAAATACTTCCGCTTTCAATGATCAGTGAAAAATCAGTGTGTTTAATCTATGTTTATTTCAACACAAGGGCAATATAATAATTACAGATACAAGCAATTACAGTTGAATAGAGACAAGCTTTGTCTTTGAAATTAGACAAATGCCCTAATTAAAGATATGCTGTCAAGATTTTGTAAACCCTGAAAACTGCATAGTGTCCAATGTGTAAACAATATTATAGATGCAATAAATCCAGCATAAACTCTGGCACAATCTGCATAATGTTTTTAAAGGCTCAAGACATAGTATGTCACTACCTGAACCTCACAGCGATTGGCTGCTACCCCTGTTTTTCACTTGATATTTGGAAAACGTTGAGAACTGCCCAACCTTTTGACACTCTCTACGCTTTCTCCAGTCCGATGTCAATTCCACAATTCACCACACGACTGTGAAGCTCAAATTCCATAGAAATTTATTTAGAAATTAAACCAGACGGAACAGAACATGATTGTGACTAATTATAAACAAAAAAAGTATTTGTGTAAAGTGTGATCATTGTCCTTGATTCATAGGGTTATGTTTTGGTATGATGCTCTTTAAACTTTGGAGTGTTTTCTGGCTTTTTGGCTTTTTTTCTTCCTCATTTTTTGCTTAGTTGCAGTTATTACAATTTAATTCTGCCTCCAACCTAATCTCCCATGTAGGTAATGAATAAATAAATCTCCTTGGCCGCAATAACTTGATGATTATGCTGGAACGTGTTCTCTTAATAGATCTTTGTTATTACTTGCATTTTGAGAAAACTAGTTAAGAAGTCCAAGAAGTTTATTAAGAGCAAATATCTGCTATGCGACCAATACACACGAACAACGCGTTGCTTTCCACGAGATGTGTGTGAGTGGCATATATTTTACTCAATCGAATACTCCCTTATGATTTGACAATGTCAAGGGTGCCATGGGAGAAGGGAAACATTTCCACATCCCATCTCTCTGTAAATAGCAGGTGCCATAAACACAGAAGATTAAAGACTGCACTCATAGCTAAAGTGTGCATGCTGACTGCTTATTGTCTGCTGTTTAGATATTGCCAGAGGGTAGAAACAGGACTTCTGTGGAAAACCTGGAGTTCACAGAGGCTTTTAAAAATCCACTGTGTGCCTATGTATTTGTTTATGTAGAAAGAATGAAAAAAAAAAGGTCTGTCTCAGTTTCCTGAGTCTTTGAAAGCAGGCTCTCTGAAGATTCACATTCAGTTTCTTAAAAGCCAAATGTGTCAGTTTTTAAAATATACTTTTATGCCTTCTGGTGTCATAAAACAGAGAATGAGATGAAATGTATTATATAGTCTCATGTAACGTCTTGTCTTTTTTTAGCCAAAAATTAAGTGCCATGTTCATTTGAAGGCTTTTTCACAAAAATAAAGAGGAAAAACAATTATGGCATTTCTCACTTATGACACTGGAGAAGAAAACCTTGGATGACTTCTTGGAAACATCATTGAACTGCCACTCAAAATTACTCTAATGTGTAACTCAGCAAAACCATACTTTTGCCTTAAAAGATGTTAGTTTTGATTTAAAATGGTCATAAGTGCCATGAGACTTTTGTCAATGTATGGGCCCTCTGAAATAAATTTCTACTTTTCTAGGCTGTGGCTGGTTAAGCTTTTAGCTTGGAGTCCCCCAGTGGACTGCAGGACACTAGGTGAGAAATATTGACTGCTAAACTCTACCTTTTGGGAAGCAGTTTGTTTTCATTGGGTTTACACACACTCTCTCACACACATATGCGAGTCGCACTCTTCAAACCCAGCACAGATGGAAGAGCAGCTGTAATCAGTGACTTGGAAAAGGTGCCTTGTTGAAGGGGTTTGATGTTTGAATCCCTTGGTTTCGCCCAGCAGAGAAAGAATCCATCGCACATCTCTTTTTCTTCTTTTTTTTTTTTTTTTTTGCTTTCCTTCATCCAGTAGAAGAAAGTCCACTTGCTCACAGGCAGCAACACATTTCAGGTATTTTGCAAGAAGTGAGAAACAATGGAATCTGTGAAATATTTTAGGGACAGTGATATGATTGGCCAATATAAAGGACTGTATCAAATAGTACTAGGCCAATTTAATTCCTTTGCACAGACATACTTGTTAGCAAAACAAATTCGGCCCTTGCTAGGGCAGGGGATCCATCATCCACAGCCAAAGCAGCAGATGTTGGGATGAAACACCTTGACTTGCATATCAAAGAAACTGGCTTATAATTCAAAGAGTTTGTACAGAGTTTGTTTTGAAGCCAGACAAAATCACAAGTTTTGTAAGCATTACTTACTGCGATTCAATTCACACAATGAATTTTACCCTCAATTGTGCAATATCACTTTATGTCAAAATCCACATGGATTGAGAGATTGCACCAGTTCTACACTTTTTTTTATGTTATTTTTAGGCCTTTAATTGATAGGGTGTTCTTCTACTTGTGTATCAATATATGTACTATGTTCAGGTCTGATAGGTGAAAATGTTCAACATGTGCAACGAGGCTGATTTGGCTAAAAATATATATATATATATATATATATATATATATATCAAGTTTATTCTGAATCTTAATCCTAAGGTAAAAAAGTGCTAGTGCTCTTTGACAAGTGTCTCTCATCTTAGAGATTGAAATATAAGAGTGTGTGAATGTGTTACTTATTAGAGATATTGTGGCGGTGTGACCTCTGCCATGATTTTTCTAATTTTCCAGCACTGCATTTAGAGTAACTACACACTATAGAACATATGCACTTGTTGAAGTGCTTGCTTGCTGGGAGACACATCTGTTCTGGCATCACAAGGTCACTTTGCTCCATTATTTGCTTATAGTTTCTGATTTGAACATTGCTTGACAAACATGTCATATTTTGTGTTTTAAAATGTGTGAATTTAAATTGAAAATACAGCCAATGTTTACAATCAGTGTTAGTAACAATAGATTATATGTATGGAACATGGGATTATTTCAAAGATGGAGACACATAATGCAAAAAAAAGAAAAGAAAGTGTTCTGTTTAGCTGCTTTTTGTGTCATTGCATTTGACAGCATGTGCAATGAAAACACAGGCCAAAAGCAGAAGATTAACATCTCTAGAGGCAAAATTACTCATATGTCTGCTTTTTATATCATCAACGCAGACCACTTTGACCTTTCACTCCAGCATAATGACAGTCAGTATGAGACTGGTACTGTCGGTCTCCGTGGACATGACTCCTTTTCCCCCAAGCTGTGTCATGTTAACAATCATCACACTCTAGTAAACGCAAACTGCCTGCTCTTTGCGTGTCCATTGTGAGTGTTTGTGTCCTGTGGATGAGCTGCTGTGAATCATTTGAGAAAATTTAAATACAAAGCAGAGACAAAGTCCTCAACCATGAGACAATTAAAGCTGTCTCAAGGTAAGGACACACCAAGCCAACGCCAAATAACTATTGCTTATGAAAGCTGCACTTGAACACAGCAAGAGAACTACAGCCGACTGTCAACTAGCATGCGTGTTCTGTACCTGCGTGTGAATGAGATAACTGTCTATTTCTGCAGATATATTCGTCTATATTCGTCATTCAAAAGGGAAACCAACACAGCAGGCTGCAGATACAAAACCCGTAAAACAAAGCAGTGCGTGCTTACCGTTTTGAAAATCAATGAACGTGAAAAAATCTGAATGCCGCTCTGGGGTGCGTTTCCCGAAAGCATCGTTAGCCAACTATGGTCGCAAGTTCTGTCGTTACCAATAGAGTTCAATGGCACTTGCGAGGAAGTTGCGACCATAGTTGGCAAACGATGCTTTTGGGAAACGCACCCCTGGACAGTTGATGGGGCAGTGCTGCATCATCAGGAAAGTTGGAGCCTTGTCAATTTAAATATTCACACGCAAGAAGACGCAAAAGGAAACTCAATTCTTTACTACAAAGTTTGTTTGTTTTTTAAGCGCAAACTTCCACAGCACATGCCCAAAAAGCCAGATGCTGCGCTGAAGTGCTTTGGAAATGCATCTTTGTATGACCAGCTGTGAATAATGTGTGTAACACATCAATGAAATTGACATTGAACTTGACAGCCTCAGACAGTGACGTCATTGGCTCGTCAGAGGCTATAATTGAATTTGCCACAGGTGCATCCTCAGGTAACACTTTGTCTGAAGAGTCCCTTCTCTCTGGTATCGTCCAGGGTGAGCCGTTGAGGAGAGAAATTATCTCTGAGAACCAAACTCTGTTCGGCCAACACAGCGCTATCAGTAAGAGGCAAGACCCTTGTTGACGAACATTGGCCAGAACTCCCGGGAGCAGAGCAACCAGGGGAAATTACATTAATTACATTAATTACATAAACATAGAGGGAACATTGCACTGTCTGTTGAGGGCAACGAGGTCCCCCTCTGCTTTGTAAAATCTTTCCCAGATTTGTTTTACTACCTCGGGATGGAGTTTCCACTCACCCGTCGCTATGTTCCGTCTGGACAGTTGATCTGCTCCCACATTGAAACTGAACTGCCCTGAGGGACAGGAACTTGTCCTAAGTCTAAAGCAAAATGTGCTGCACTAGCCCTGGTGATTTGTATAGGAGGCTACCGCAGTTTTGTTCATCCGCACAAGGACATGGTAACCCCTTAACTGGTGGAGAAGCGTCTGTTGCTTGGATGAAATCCCCCAGATTGAGCCACAACTGAAGAAGTCTCATGTGCAAAAGGCCCATAGGGATCACCGAATACACAGCTGCCATGAGACCTAGGACCTAGGATCTGAACAGTAATGTCCTGTACCTAGACTGATGTTGCTTAGGGTGTTTAAAATTGTCTCGACACAAGCGGGAGACAATTGTGCCCCCGATGGTGACAGAGTCCCATTTAACCCCCAAGCACGTTACCCTCTTGGCGGGAGAGATAATGCCTTTCTTGGCATTGTGTCTCAGTCACAAAGAAACAAGATGACGTGGATCAATCTCGAAAACAAGCTCTTCAGACTAAGCCAGTGCGGGGTGACAAGGCTAAGTTCAATGGAATAACCCAATATTGGTAAGCTTCACCCCCAAAAGAATTTTCAACCCCCAAGATGAATGTTCTGTGTCCTGGGTGATAGCCAGAAGCGACTGAACATCCAACATTTTGCTGAAAACCGCTGCTCCCCGAATCACCAGAGTTGGATGGGATGTTACAGTGGTTTGTGAGGGTGCTGGAAAAAGAGCTGGTTGATGTATTTTTACGCGCCCCATCCCGACGAGGGCCACCCCCTCAGACCTGCTCAGACCATGCTCCCCCAGACCCCTCAGGCAGCTGAGCGTGACATGCTGGTCCTCAGTCTTTAAAAGGGGGAGCGTGTCTCGCAAACATTCTGCTTTTGAGCCTTTCTTTCAGCAAGTAAGTCTGGTATGCCTGTCATAGGGTGCAGAGTATGACTGGCTTACTAAAACCCCTTCCTCGCCAGCGTGGATTTTATTCTGCACATCTTGGTGGGAAGCAATGACTTTTTAAGTGATGATGAGCTCCCAGGAAAGAGATAGCCCACGAGCATCTCTTTGGACTGGGGCATCATTGTATAACCACATGCCCTTGCACCCATGATAGTCGAAAAAGTTGACATCGAGGGCACAAAGACACGTGAAGAATAAGGTTTCCCCCATGAACAAGTTAACGTCATGGAGGTCCTCAAGAAAGGGCAGTCTAGCTGTAATCTGGCCACTGCACGAGTCACCACCTTGAGTAACTTCTCAAGCGCTTTTTAATCACAGGAGGAGCCCTCAGAGGTACTGAGTCTAAAAAAGCTCTGCAGCTCTCAAAGTCCTTTTTTTAAAATGGCTATTTCACAATTTAATTCCTCAGAATTAAATGTACCCAAAGATCAGCCAGACAATACAGGTCCTTCTCAAAAAATTAGCATATTGTGATAAAGTTCATTATTTTCCATAATGTAATGATAAAAAATAAACTTTAATATATTTTAGATTCATTGCACACCAACTGAAATATTTCAGGTCTTTTATTGTTTTAATACTGATGATTTTGGCATACAGCTCATGAAAACCCAAAATTCCTGTCTCAATAAACTAGCATATCATGAAAAGGTTCTCTAAACGAGCTATTAACCTAATCATCTGAATCAACTAATTAACTCTAAACACCTGCAAAAGATTCCTGAGGCTTTTAAAAACTCCCAGCCTGTTTCATTACTCAAAACCGCAATCATGGGTAAGACTGCCGACCTGACTGCTGTCAGAAGGCCATCATTGACACCCTCAAGCAAGAGGGTAAGACACAGAAAGAAATTTCTGAACAAATAGGCTGTTCCCAGAGTGCTGTATCAAGGCACCTCAGTGGGAAGTCTGTGGGAAGGAAAAAGTGTGGCAAAAAACACTGCACAACGAGAAGAGGTGACCGGACCCTGAGGAAGATTGTGGAGAAGGACCGATTCCAGACCTTGGGGGACCTGCGGAAGCAGTGGACTGAGTCTGGAGTAGAAACATCCAGAGCCACCGTGCACAGGCGTGTGCAGGAAATGGGCTACAGGTGCCGCATTCCCCAGGTCAAGCCACTTTTGAACCAGAAACAGCGGCAGAAGCGCCTGACCTGGGCTACAGAGAAGCAGCACTGGACTTCAGGCATTTTGGCATTTCCTTCTCCCCAGTCTTCCTCCAGACTCTGGCACCTTGATTTCAGAATGACATGCAAAATTTGCTTTCATCCGAAAAAAGTACTTTGGACCACTGAGCAACAGTCCAGTGCTGCTTCTCTGTAGCCCAGGTCAGGCGCTTCTGCCGCTGTTTCTGGTTCAAAAGTGGCTTGACCAGCTTGTACAGGCTGATCTGATGAAATATTTAAGCACAGCCTTTCATACAGACCGTGTTTACTTCCCAGATAACAATTTATGGTTTCCAGAATGTTCTGGGAAAGTTAGTTTTTGGTTGCGGGAACATTCCCTTAAGGTTTTATTTAGGTTTTGGTACCCATGGAAAGTTTTCTTAACGTTCAGGGAACATTATAACCCTGAGGGAACGTTCCCTAAACGTTAGTTTTGGGTTTGGTTCAAACTAACCTTTAGAGAATCATAAACTAACGTTCCCTAATGTTCCCTAAACGTTCTGTGTTAGTGGGGTTGTGTGATTGACAGTGGCGTATCCAGGACATTTTTTGGGGGGTGGCCAAGATGGGACACAAAGCTAGTGTGGGGTGGCCATGGCATAGCGAAGTTTAATGCGTATACGTACGCAGCCGACCATGGTTCGAATCCCGGTCCTTTGCTGCATGGCACATCCTCTCTCTCTCCCATGATTTCCTGTCTCATAACTGTCAAATAAAGGTGTCTATCCTGTTAAAAACAGTCCTAACCACCTATCACAGTCCTCAAGTATCTCTGGTTATTTTAACATGTCTATTTTTAATCAGTAATTATGGTCAGGATAGGGTAAACATTTCCTAAGAGCTATTTTCTTGTAGTGGATTAAAGTCCTTGTCTCTTCACAAGTTAGATTAGAGTAGCAAAATTAAACTGCTCTTAACTCATCCTATAGAATAACATGTATCAGTCATCAGCTCATCATCTGTGTCACCTGTATTGTTACCTGTGTTTGCTTTACTGATTGAGGCACCATCTTGTGGTTACATAAAAACACAGAAATCCAACAGGATAAACCAAAATGCTTAAAGATAGGACCTTATTAAAAAGTGTATCTGTAAAAGCAAAAGAAAAACTATAGCTTGAAAGGAAAAAAACAGAAATATTTGTTGTTCTTTACATGTTTAGTTTATGTTATTATTTAGCTTAGATATAATTTGTTAGAGATACTGGACTTAAATTAGTAAAGCAAACATGGGTAACAATACAGGTAACACAGATGATGGCCTGATGACTGAATAATGTCATTAGGATGCCTTGTGATGTATGAAAAAAGTGGTTTTCAACCGAGACAGTATTGATGTCCAAGGCCCTGATGAAGGTATAAATTGAAACGTTGGCTTTGATTCAGCGTACATTAAGAAGTTTATTTAAATCAAACAGTTAAGAATCATAAATGGTCAAGATGCTTCTTCATAAATTAACTTATGACATTTGTGCCATTTGAATGCAATTTGCTCTGCCTATTTAAACGTCTAAAAATATGTGGACTGTGAAAATGAGCTAATTGATACAAACAAAAAGTCCTTTTTAAACAGCCCTTAAATCAGAGAGCAAATAAATAAGTCACAGCTTGTTCTTGTGTTATAACTTAAATCTAGACTTTCACACTATATTCCACACACTGGTTGGCCAAAAATATAACATTAGCTCTATTGAACACACACATCTGCAAAAAAACACCCTCAGTCTTCAGTCCAGAAAATAGCGTTTCATATTTCATGGCTGTGTAACGAGGTTGAAATAAGGTGTGGCCCCTTTAAGAGCTGCGCGCGCGCCCTCTTCAACTGTCTGCACTCTTAACTTGGTTTGCAGGCTGCTAAGCTAGCTAGACTTTTTCAGTTTTCCTACACATTCAGAGGGAACTACGGTATAACTAAACATTAAATTACCATACCTCTCAATCTATAGATTCCAGCATTTTTATCGTTGTTGTATTGTTGCTGTTGTAACTGCGACCGTCCTCCTGTTTCACGGAGCAGCAGCAGCAGCCCGCGCGCTCATCTCATGGGTCACCTGACTTGCATGGCCAAACGTCCGCTGAGCAGAAATCAGCTCTCACAGCCTCAGTACGACCATTACTGTGTTAGTTAAAAATTTAAAACTGGCCCTAAATCAGTTGATCAGCTGTCATCATTGATTGACAGCTTTTCTCTTGTTTCTTGTATTGACGACCTTGACCAACTACCTATCAGATCTGGGGTGGCCACAGGGGTGGCCAATGAGCTTTCAGGGGTGGCCCTGGCCACCCCAGGCCACCCCCTAGAATCGCCGTTGGTGATTGATATTTGGCTGCATTTAATGCTGAGGAATTAAATGACGGATACTCATCTAGTTTGAGAAGTTAGATGCTTGTATTAATATACAGGTCCCTCTCAAAAAATTTGCATATTGTGATAAAGTTCATTATTTTCCATAATGTAATGACAAAAATTTAACTTTCATATATTTTAGATTCATTGCAGACCAACTGAAATATTTCAGGTCTTTTATTGTTTTAATACTGATGATTTTGGCATACAGCTCATGAAAACCCAAAATTGGAAAAGGAAAAGGAAAAAAGGAAAAAGTGTGGCAAAAAACGCTGCACAACGAGAAGAGGTGACCGGACCCTGAGGAAGATTAAACCAGGGGTTTAGGGATTAGTTGGTTAACATCTGTAGTTAGCCTCTGCTTGTACAGTAGATGCTGTAACTATACAAAATGTCACATGGTCTGTCATATAACATTTATAGCAGAGGTGATTGGCCCAAATGTTTCCAGTGCTCATGAAAAAATGACAACTGTCTCAGGTAAGTCCTTGAACTAAAAATATTATTATTATTAAATTTTTTTAAATAATAAATCAATCTTTCATAATTACTTTTTAGTTTAATCAGTTTTACGGTTAATCTAATTGCATTTTAATTTACTTGTTCATTATTTTAAAGACTTCCACTGTTGTATTATGTATCAAACAGCTGAGTTATTCAGATATGTGGCCATTCGTACAAAATAATGTGATGCATATTCTTATGAATACTTTAATAACAGTGTTCTGGCATTACAGTGAAGTATAACAGTTAAAGAATTAAAGTGTTTTGTTGTTAAAATGTCCAAAGGGAAGTAAAAAAAGGGGAGGGAGATGGGGGGATAGGGGGGATCACACATCTTTTAGAAATATCTTAAGGCTCATTATCTGTAAGTGTCATTGGGACTTCAAGTCAGGATGAGATGGAGTTCAAATAAATCATTGTGAGGTCTTGAGCGGATGAGCCTCTCTGATACACACATTCACCCATTTCTCTTTCTCTCTACATGTACTCTCTTGCTCATTCCCACTTCCCATCTCTCCTTATATTTTGAAGAATGTACTTCCTTATAATCTGTTTGGTTAAATACACAGACAGTAAATCATCTGTGAGGTATTTCTAGACATAGTTGAAGTGTATTGTATTACCATTAAACCACGTATTGCTGTCACGTTAGCAAAGTTGTATTGTCAATAATAGTGTTTTAGAGGCACAGCTCATACAAAAGTCACTTTCAAACCAAGCAGCTTTCTATTGGTCAATGTGGCAAATACGTGTAACCAACTTGACTCCATTTCGAAATCAGAATCAGAAAGAGCTTTATTGTCAAGTGTGAAATTGACTATTCCTTGGTATTGAAGCTTTCATTACACACATATAAATATATCAAGACACAGCAGCAGCACACTCAGCAGCTGTCGCGTTTCTCAGGAGCTAGTTAAATGGCGAAATTCGGCAGGCAAACCACATCATCTCACAAGGAATCGTGCAAGCGGGAATTTAGCGAGAGGAATTCATTCCACACGGATTTCACCTCATATTCATTCATTTTTGTGAACAGGAACATGAGATTCGCCACATTGATCATAAGCTGCCTGATTTGGAAGTGACCTTAGTTTACATTGCTGCTCATATCGCTGCATTATTGACACAGGACTCGATGTGATGCACTTTCCATTCATCTCTGAAATTCTAAGCTAAGCTAAGTTCTTTTTAATGCTCATTGCTAAAAGCTATCAGAGTATTGGCAACATGCTTGTTGCTAATGCTATCCGGGTATTGGCAACATGCTTGTTGCTAATGCTATCCGTGTTGATTGGGCTTATCTAAATGCTCTTGCTAGGCTTATGCGATCATATTGACTATGTACGTTACTCTGTTGTCATTGGCAACTGCTCATGTTGCTCATGCTGTGCTTTTAGCAATTCATGGTGCAAATGAAATAAGTTGAGTCAGTTCAGCGTTGATTCTGTCAGATATCGGACAAGCTTTGTATATCTAGTTCTTGGAAACACAGCGTTCTTAAAGCTGTGTATTGGAAATATGCTTGCTCCAAAGGCTATCTGTATAGTTATTGAAACTCGCTTGTGCTTAAGGCTATCTGGTTGCTATTGGCTATTTTTTAAACAATCTTCGCGCCCAAAAAAAAAAAAAGTTTGAGAACCACTGCTCTAAAAGCTGTTAGTTGCTATTGGAAACATGGTTGTTTAAAAGATATTTAGCCCAGTTGTTATTTAGAACATGGCTGTGTTTTAGGCTTATCTAGGTAACAGTTATCAGCAAAATGCTTGTCGTTGTTTCAGCAACATTGCTATCAGTACTGTACTGGTTGCTAATAATAATAATAATTTGTTACAATTATATACCACGCTGACATATGGAAGGAGGAATGTCTGTCATTCAAGTAGCTTAGTAGCAACATAGTAGCTTGATGATCCTGTGAATGAGTGTGGAACCATGGGAGTCGTCATCTTCATGTGATGATAGACAGGACGGAAGCAATTGCAAGTGCAAAGTGAAGTTCATTCACAGTATAAACTCTCAGAACAGTAGTCAGAAAGACTGAAGGCAACACTCTCAGGAACCAGGCGAGGGTCCAGTCAGGAAACACAGCCAGCAGGAGAGCGTGACGCAGGGACTGAGACGGGCAATCCAGGTGCAGGTGGTGAGAGTGCTGGTGGTGAGAGTCCAGTGGTGCGAGGCAGCGAAGCAATCCAAACGTCAGTGAACAGGAAACACGAGGAGAACGAGAACACAGGAACTAGACGCGGGAAGCTTCAACAACGATCTGACAAACACAAGACGAAAGACAGAGCATTAAATAGGTGACTGAATAATCTACAGCTGTCGCTGATTATGGCAATCAGCGGTAACGCCCACACGAAACAATCAGCGCACACGAGACACACAAACACACACAAGAACAGAATGAGACAGCGGATCTACCAACCGTGACACTTCACCTCCACAACAATGGAATTCAATACGACTGGAGAAGAAATTATGTTCATAAAATGAGGAAGCACACTGTACTTCATTACTTAGCTGCGCACTGCATATGACTCAGAGCTACAGGGTGTATGTTTCCCCGACTGGACTACACTAGTTTTAATACTAGTCCCATGGTTATATAACATGCTTTTTGTATCTGATTTTGTTGCCACTATTATGAGCTATTGCTGTAGGGTGTATGCTTCCCCTGCCAAACTACACTAGTTTTAGCAATAGTTCTGTGATTATACAACATGCTTGTTGTATCAGTTTTGTTGCCGCTAGTCTGAGCTATTGCTGTAGGGTGCCGCTAGGGGTGTAAGCTTCCCCCAATAGATCCCATGCACTGTTAAATTGGCTACAGCAACATGCTTGTTGCAATGTGTCCTTGCTTGCTCCAGCTTGGGGTGATGCTTTCCCCATTAGATTGGATCTATAGTGCCACTAACCTATGCATATGCCACTAACATCAGGATGTATTAACCATTAGTGTGTAAGTGTGTAGTGTGTAAAAGACATCCAGAATTTCGCTGTCAGCTCGCATCAGCTGACTCTCAGCTGATCCATGACTACCTATAGGAATATGACGCCTATCACTGTATACATATATAAGCTCCTTCAGTATTATCAGCAGCTATTGCGTTTCTCAGGAGCTAATTACCCTCCTCCATCCCCAGCTCCTCCTCTCGTCAGTCAGGATTTGGCATTCTGAATCAGACTAAAATTATCTAATTATGTTGTACATTTAAATTAATTAATGATATCTGCAATACATTCATGTTGGTTCTGTTCTATTTACCCTAAGGGGTGTTATTGCTGCTCTCCCTGCTCTTATCCATGCAAGTCTGCATGGATGCGCAGGGAGTTCTTGCCCAGAACAGTACCATACCACCTATCCTAACTGTATGCTAATTGTCGATCGTATTTGACGATAGTGGTCCTGACAGAAATATATAAAAGTGTAAAGAAACATAGGTTTAGTCAGAATAAAATTACAGACAAATATTTACATCCACATGAAGGCCGAAGAGAAAAATAGACAAAATAGGGAAAATAGGGCAAATGGAGGAACATTTTAAAAAATATATATATATACTCCGCAGCACTTGGCTTGTAAATCCTTTCACAGAAAGGTAAACATGCACAAAATACTTACATTGCAAAAGCAAACTCCGAACTATGGAAGCTTGTTTCAGCCACATAATAAAACTGTCACGGGGTAAGCCTGTGACAAGGCACGGACTGAACACACACACACGCGCACATTTCGCACATACACCGGTGTCATGTTAACACAGTCTGTTTGTCGGCACTGACATTGTTGTCTTATGTACGGAAATAAATCACCCCACCATTATTGGTTTATATAGTTTATTAAGTACAGTGTTAAAAATAATACATATATACTTACCACATTTGACGAGTCATTTGCCAAACCTGTTCAGCTAAAATCCTGTCTATTTATACAAGGTGTTCGCGCCATCTTGATAGCGCGTCCGCGTGTGTGACGTCATCGAGGGTTCCATCCATCATAGCTGTACAAAATAATTGTTGTATGAGTTATTTGTTTGTTTTATTAGTTATGTGTGTATTTATGCTGTTATGTGTATCTGCAGATATGAGTTGTTGTATTTATTATTGTTATTATTTATATATGTGATTTATGTGAAACTCCTTTACCTTTCCAAGTGGTACGTCCGGGGGGGGGAGGGAGGAGTCAGACCTATAAATTGGCCACAGAAATGTAGTATAGGAGGGTAGTGCTGATTGTGTCGTGCGTTTGCACGCCTTCTGTCTTGTTGATGTAGTTTATTTGACCATGTGTTTGGTGCAGTTTGTTGCATTTAAGTGTTTTTTTTTGTTGTTGTTTTTTTGTTTTTTTCCACAACTATTGGGTGACTGTCATTGTGTGGCAGACTCAATGATGACTGAGTAGAACTGTGTCAGCAGCTCCTGTGGCAGGTTGAACTTCCTCAGATGGAGAAATGAGGTACAACCTCTACTGGGCCTTTTCAAAATGGAGTCAATGTGATTGTCTCACTACAGGTCCTGAGAGATGGTAGTGCTCAGGAACCTGAATGACTCCACAGCTTTCACAGTGTTGTTCATGATGGTGAGTGGGGGAGTGCTGAGGGGGTTCTCCTAAAGTCCACAACCATCTCCACTGTTTTGAGCGTGTTCTTAGGTTCTTATGACTGCTCCAGACAGCTAGTTGTTTGACCTCTTGTCTGTATGCAGCCTGTTGGGGGAATCCTTGCGTATGTCCCTAGTCTGTCGAGATGTTGCATGAAATATTAGTCCCATGTTGACTGCATCATCCAAAGACCTGTTTGCTCTGTTTGCAAACTGAAGGGGATCCAGCAAGGGTCCAGTTATGCCCTTCCCCTAGGCCAACACCAGTCTCTCGAACGATAGGTCTGTAGTCATTTGGTCCAGTGATTTTGGATTTTTGGGGGCCCAGAATGATAGTGGAGTGTTTGAAGCAGCAGGGAAATTCACACTGCTCCAGTGATCTCTTGAAGATATGCGTGAAGATTGGGGCTAGTTGGGGCCATTTACACAGGCAGGTGAAACACCGTCTGGGCCTGAAGCTTTCCTGGTCTTCTGTCTTTTGAAAATTCTGCTCACGTCCTCCATGCAGACCTTAAGTGGAGGTTGAATAGCAGGAGGGGGAGGAGGGGGATTCCTAGAGGTGTTGGTGTATGTGTGAAATGCAGTTCACAACGGGTGGGGGGTGTGAGACTGGGCTTTTCAAATCAGCAGTAAAACACATTCAGATCATTAGCCAGTTGTTGATTATCCGGATCGTGGGGGTGGTCTCTTGTACATGGGGATTTTCCTTGGTGATTCCTTTGTTAGCCTGTTTCTGGCCTGGTTATAAAGATTTTATCCCCACTACTGTAAACATCTTCTTTGGCGTGACAAAGCCGTTTGAGTTTCCTAGGTTTATCGTTATTGAATGTTAAGAATGTCCTGGTAGGAATACATATATCCTCACAGAAACTAATATATGGTGTTACAGTATCTGTGAGCTTGTCCAGATCGGTGGCTGCAGCTTCAAAAACACTCCAGTCAGTGCAATCGAAGCAGGCTTGTAAATCCGGCTCTGATTCATTGGTCTATCTTGGTCATTGGTTTAGCCGATTTCAGTTTCTGCTTGTAGGTTGGTATAAGATGAACTAGACAGTGATCAGAGAGCCCCAAAGCTGCACGTGGGACAGAGTTATATGCATCCTTTATTGTGAGACGTGTAATGTGCTGTCTGTATTTTGGCAGTTTATGGGAGAAATTTGCTTTATTAAAATCCCCAAGAATGATTAGGAGAGAGTCTGGGTACCTTTGTTCAGTTTCTGTTATTTGTTCAGCCAGCTGTTGCAGTACACCGCTCACACACACTTTGGATGGATGTAAACATTGACAAAAATGTACGAGGAAAACTCCCGAAGCGAGTATGAAGGTTTACAGTTTATGAAGAGTGCCTCTAAATTAGTAGAGCACATTTTCTTCAGAGTTGTTACATCTGTACACCAACTTTCATTAATGTAAAACCAAAGTCCAGCCTTTTGTTTTCCCTGTTGACTACAATTTGCTCTGAACAGCTGGAAGCCCGGCAGATGTAGTGCATTGTCCGGAATGGCTTCACTCAGCCAGGTTTCAGTAAAGCAAAATGCAGCAGATTTTGAAAAGTATTTGTTTGTGCAGGTGAGAAGAAGTAGTTCATCTGTTTTGTTAGGAAAGGATCAAAGATTTTCTCACAAAGATTTTCTCACAAATATTTGTGAGAAAATATTTTGCCCTCAGACGAAATTCCAATTGCATGGATTCCTATTAAATTTACTGTTTTTTTCCTGTAAATTTTTTTTAACAATGGTAAATGTGACCGCGTATTAAAGGATTAGTTCACTTTAAAAAAAACTTTTGCTGATAATTTACTCACCCCCATGTCATTCCAAGACTCTGCTCTGTTCTGTGATACGCGTTCGTGACGTCACGTAATACGCAATTACGTTGAAAAGGTCACGCTTCTGTCCTGACGAAAATGTTCTTTTAGCCTTTTTAATATTAAAACACACGCACACGAAATGGCCATTTAAACGATAAACTGACACAAATACATTTTATTATGTGTATATGGTCCACCTTCCTCACATTTGTAAACACTGACTCTGTACTTCCGCCTACGCGTGACCTTTTCAACGTAATTGCGCATTACGTGAGTCACGAACGCGCATCACAGAAAAGAGCAAGGCGAGCATTTGTGCTTATAAAACTTAAACTTTTTTATTTCGTTTTTAAATGACCGAAAGTTTCGCTAGATAAGACCCTTATTCATCCTCTGGTATTGTTTAAAGCCCTTTGAAGCTGCACTAAAACTGTCATTTGGACTTTGAACCGTTTGGGGTCCTATGAAGTCGATTATATGGAGAAAAATCCTGGAATCTTTTTATCAAAAACCTTAATTTCTTTTCGACTGAAGAAAGAAAGACATGGGCATCTTGGATGACATGGGGGTGAGTAAATTATCAGCAAAAGTTTTTTTAAAAGTGAACTAATCCTTTCAAGCCCAAAGTATACTTCAGATTTAATGTGAACGCTTGCATAAGCGTACAGCAGAACACATAGTCTTTGAAAGTATAATCCATTTGACAGTGCAAACACTCTAAGGGGCTGTTTACACCAGGTCACTTCATGCGTTTTCTCAGATCGGGTAGCTATCTGATTTATCAAAACGATTCCATTTACACCTGGTCACATAAATGTGTTTTTGCAAAACGGATATAAATCCAATCTTCAATTCCCGCTGCAGATTTAATGGAGTGCACGTCACCGAAAGCAACAGATATTGCTGCATTTTATTGATCATCAGCTAATTTCAAAATCAAAGACAGCAATAAGAGAGAGCGTTAACAGAACTTGTAAGAGCGTTTCGTTTCTTTACTTTTAATGAAGATGATTGTGTGTTAAGCGTCTGCGACTTACTTTCACTTTGATTTGCGATAGTTTGCGGCGCGTTTGGCTTGATGAATAGATGCTTAGCTGCTCATCTGAGGTGATGTGTGTCGCAGTAGCACCGTCATATCTGACTATAACATGACATATAGCCTATAACACGCTCTCACACGTTTATTTTTAAGCATTTTTTAAGCATTTATACTTGTCCAGTTTCGTCTGGAATGCGGCCCAGGGCACCTCCTGAAGTGGTTTGAGCGATCGGATTCAAATCCGTCTCGAATGCGTTTCGGAGGGCATTTACACCTGGTCTTTTTACGATCGGATAGCTATCCAATCACAGAAAATGGATGAAGTGGCCAGGTGTAAACAGCCCCTAAGTGCGTCTCCCTCCATCATAAATCAGTATATCATGTCAATATATACTGTACACAAATTCAGGCACTGTTAAGGACAGAAAGGACCCTGGCTCAATATACATTGGGACACTGATGGTGACAAAAACACCCTTTTTGTACAATGTCACAACTGGCATTTATGAACAACAGCAGAACTGACATTTTTCTGACATTTTTTTTAATGGTATTTAAGTACATCATGATAGATAATTGTTGATTGTTACCTGCAACATTCAGCTGTAAATTAATTATTAATGTTAGCTAGATTAAGTTCATTATACCTGTCTAATGATGTATGTTTGTGCTGAAATAAAATTAAAAAACGATAATTTTTTTCAAAACATCTATCACGTGTCATTATGTTTGGTGAGTTGGTTTGCGTGATTTATGTTTCACGCTTCAGAACTTCTGTAAAGGGAACATAGTGAGCATCGATGCTGCCTGGTTTTCATTTGCATTGTCAGACTTTTTTGGGAGCCAACAACTAACTGATCAGTGCCCTGACTACTGAACTAGGGAGCTGAATGAGAAACACCCTCTATTGGCTCGTTTCCACTGAGCGGTACGGTACGGTACGGTACAGTAACAGTACAGTACGGTTCGGGTCGGTAAACCATGATCCGGCGAGCGTTTCCACCGCCAACAGTACCCTTACTTGATAGGCGTGGTGTTTGCCGGAAAGAAGTGATCGACGTCATTTTCGCGCGAAGAAGAAAGCGACATTAGTAAACAAGGTAACACTTTAGAATACGGATCCTTCGTTAATGAATAACTACACAAGAACCAATGAGTAACACAATATTAACAATCTAGTAACTACTATTAACTAACAAGAAACTCTGATTAACGAACTAGTAAGTAATAGCGCACAGATGAAAGTGGTTGTTCACTATTAACTAATCAATAACTACTATTTTTTAATGCTTCCCAGAGAACTACTGAAAAAGTTTATTAACAATCTAGTAACTACTAAGAAACTCTGATTAACGAACTAGTAAGTAATAGGGCACACATGAAAGTGTTAGTTCACTATTAACTAATCAATAAAGTACTATTTTGTAATGCTTCCCAGAGAACTACTGAAAAAGAGTATTAACATTCTAACTACTATTAACTAAAAAGAAACACTGATTAACAAATTAGTAAGTAATAGTGCACAGATGAAAGTGGTACTTCACTATTAACTAATACAAAAATTTTTATGCTTCCCAGAGAACATAGGCTACTGAATTTGAATTTTTATTTTTGGTGGACTTTAAAATAGTAGCCTATAGGCTACTTTTAGAAAATTTCTTTAGAAGCATGTAGTAATACTTGAGTCATTACTATAGTAAAATGATCTTCACTTTAGAATAGGGATCCAAATAATTAGTAATTCCCATGGATCTCATGAGAATACATATACCCAAAAAGCGATTTCTCCAAATAAAACACAACATAAATTCACAAAAGACATACATTTTATTAGCTTGATTCAAATCTTTAGTATCCATTGTTTGCAAGAAACAGATTCAAATTCAGCCCATTATCCAGTGATCTTCATCTCCATTTCTCAGCAGTGACCGCAAACGTCAAATCCTGGCTGGTGAAAAAAATAAAATAAAAAACGCTTTCAAGAAGCGTTACGACATGTTTTACGGCCGTGATATCAAACGCTCATTGGCTCTCGCCTGCTTCCTCACAGATTGCGACATTCCGTGTTTCAGTCGGTGTAATTAGTAGCCTACATTTGAAATGGAGAAGCGTGCGCGCCTTCACAGAGAAACCGGATTAACATTTTCATGGATTAATCATTTAAATTCTGATCTGTACCTCATACACAACTATTCACTGCCAGAGAGGACTGCGACTGCAACGCATCATCATGTGAACAACTTTTGGTACCGGTTTTGACATTTTCGCAATAAATAAATTATTGTGGAATTTATATACTTGTCTGTCTGTTATGTTTTTTGTCTTCATAAGTTAAGTGTAGCCTACGTAGTTTTAAGGTAGGTTTAGGGCTAGGAGTAGGATTAGTGTCTCAAAATATATTTATGCTATAGGCTATTGTTAATAAAACTGCCATTTCCCTAACGTTACACATCTCTGTCCATTACGTTTTATCCTTTTTATATTCTGCATACAATGGATATGTTTAGGTATGGGAGTAGGGTTAAGGGATCTTGTTACATTTATCTTTAAAATGGTAAAAGTAAAAGTATTGTCACATAACGATACAGATGAACCCAAGCGCAAACAGGATGTAACAAAAGTGGTTTATTCACAAACAGGGAAAACAAAACCCACGAGGGGGCAAAACATAAACAGGACACGAAGAGAATAAACTAGACTATGATTAACAATAACTAGACAATACTCTGGAACAGGATACTCACAGGATAATACAAGCTCTCAAAACTCACAATGATCACACAAAGGTAAGGATCACAATGAACCGACACGAGACAGCAAACACAAGGAGATTAAATAGGGAACAGGTGACACTAACTAGACAATCATGACAACGAGGAAACAAGGGGGCGGGGTTAAGTAACAAGACACACAAGCACATGGCCCAGAACAAGGACCATGTGTTGTACACAAACATGGATCTGTCATGATCCTGTCCCAGAACTAGAGAACTCAAGGACAGAATCATGACAGAACCCCTCCCTTAAAAAGCGGCTGCCAGACGCTTCTCAAGAGTACACCAAACTCGAGACATAGACATGAACCAACACAACATAGCCAAAAATAACAAAGGCATACATGAAAACCGAATGACAGGATCAGGGTGAAAAATTAGGAACAATAAACAAGGAAGGGGAGGCGAAGGCACAACAAAGTTCACGGGGGATTGTACAGGGTGGGTGGGTGGGACGTTGGTCTTGGGTCTGCGGGATGTAGACCTCCGATGAGGAACCCGGGCGGGTTTGGGTGGGGAACTGGTAGACACAGTCCGGGATTGAACCTTAACAGGGGATACCTGGGAAACATACATAGGCTGGGCGACAGTGGGGACTGTTGCAGTCGGCAATGGAACGAAGACAAGAGGTGTAACTGGTGGTAAGTAATCGGGAACAAGAGGCGCTGCGGCGGTCAGTGATGCTGGAACAGGACCCACGGTATCATCTACAGATTCGAAATCCTCTGAAACAGATTCGGAAACCACACACTCCATCATTGACTCAGAAACAGAGTTCTCTGTAGCATCCATGGAAACCGCTCTCTCTGCAACCGACTTGAAACCCACACTCTCCTCTGCTGTAGACACAGGACTCGAGGATGAAGCGGGTCTCACAGGAATCTCCAGAATCTTTACAAGACTCGACAAGTAATTGGATAAAGTGTTGGCCATAACTGCAAACGGCATGTCCTGAGTAGCTGAAACTGCCCGGAGGAGTGCTCCCGCAGCTGTGTCGGCTGCCGCCCTCTCTGAAACTGACTCAGAGATATTGTTAGCAGCAACAGACTCAAAAACCATCTCCACTGCTGCAGGATCCGGAATAATCCTCTCTGCAGCAGCCTTAGGAATAACTCTCACCCGTGCTGACTGTGGATCTGTGTTCTCTGCAGCAGGTTCGAGAGTCCTCGTGGACTCAGGCGAAGACAGGGACGGAGAACAGAAAGTTCCTTTCCTTCTCTTCCTCCTCGGTCGCGGAGCAGAAGCCAAAACCGGACTTGAGACCGGTTGCAAAGACTTAGAGGGAACCACCGCAGGAACTGTAGTCTCTGTGGATGACTCTGAAGCCAACTCCCACGACCGTCGTCTCTCTCGTTTACCCCCAAGACTTGTAGCTATGGAGGATGCTTCCAAAGTCGCGCTGGGATGAGTCTGGTTTACTAACATGGCCACAGTGAGGACATCACCCTCCTGGATCACGGGTAGCATACCAGGTGATGATGGTCTGATGGAAGTCCGTGACTCCTTCTGTGCCAAACAGGTAATCATCTCCTGGAACGGATGACGAACCAGTTTCTCCCGTTCAGCCAGAGGAGGTGGCTCATTTAGGCCCGCGATGAGGTAGCGTTTTAGTAGGGCGTCAGGCAAGAAAACCCTCCTCTCATCCACAACCCGGGCGTACTCTCTCAGGGACCACTCACCCTGGGGAGGGAACGGAAGTTTGCCCCTCCTACTATCGGCGATCGTGTCCTGCCACCATTCTACCATAGAGTCCGATTGTTGATCAAGACACGGTGGCATACTGCTTGCTGGGTTCTGGTACGGTCGGTTCATTCTGTCACATAACGATACAGATGAACCCAAGCGCAAACAGGATGTAACAAAAGTGGTTTATTCACAAACAGGGAAAACAAAACCCACGAGGGGGCAAAACATAAACAGGACACGAAGAGAATAAACTAGACTATGATTAACAATAACTAGACAATACTCTGGAACAGGATACTCACAGGATAATACAAGCTCTCAAAACTCACAATGATCACACAAAGGTAAGGATCACAATGAACCGACACGAGACAGCAAACACAAGGAGATTAAATAGGGAACAGGTGACACTAACTAGACAATCATGACAACGAGGAAACAAGGGGGCGGGGTTAAGTAACAAGA
Organism: Semotilus atromaculatus; assembly: GCA_031834385.1. NCBI lineage: Eukaryota > Metazoa > Chordata > Actinopteri > Cypriniformes > Leuciscidae > Semotilus > Semotilus atromaculatus. The sequence goes on from JAULUF010000009.1 coordinate 5,045,072, forward strand.
CACACAAGCACATGGCCCAGAACAAGGACCATGTGTTGTACACAAACATGGATCTGTCATGATCCTGTCCCAGAACTAGAGAACTCAAGGACAGAATCATGACAAGTATACAGATATCTTTATGATATGAAATAAACGTAAATAGTTAACGTTTTGTAGCTGTAAAATCGTAATAGCCTAATGTTACGTTTAAATGTTGCAAATACGTCCATATTAGGCTATACGTTTTAGCATAGCCAAACATACAAAAACGTAAGTTTTCTATCTTGAAAATAACGTATTAATACCTACGTATTAGTATGTAGTAACACTTGAGTCATTACTAGTTAGTTACCATGATCTTCACTTTAGAATACGGATCCAAATAATTAGTAATTCCCATCGAAGTATGTTTTAACACTTGAGTCGTTACTAGTTAGTTACCATGATCTTCACTTTAGAATACGGATCCAAATAATCAGTAATTCCCATCGAAGTATGTAGTAACACTTGAGTCATTACTAGTTACCATTATTACAGTAGCCTAGTTACTAATGAAAAGCCAATAAAGTGTATAATCTTCTAATCACTCACAAGATAGGCACACACACAGACACACACACATATTATATGTGCTAGGAGACATATATTTTTTTGAGAGAGGTAGGTTAAATAATAAAATCACCGTATATGGTATTTGGATGGTGGACTCAATATGTTCCAGTAGTCTCCATGACTTCAATGCCAGTCCAGAGGAATGGCGGACAGCCATTGGCCACAGGACAAGTAAGGTCCCTTTTCTGCATTTAAAAATCCATTTCTTTAAAATTATTGAGTTGATAAATAGACAGCATAGGCCAATTATTAACAGCTTTCCCAAATCATATAGTAGCAGTTAAAATGTTAATGTAGTGCTAGTCATTTGTCCTGCATTGGTTATTGATTTGTTTTGCATGAATTATGAAACTTTTTCGGTAGTTCTTAGTGGTTAATAGCGAAGTACCACGTTCATGTGTGCGCTATTACTTACTAATTCGTTAATCAGAGTTTCTTTTTAGTTAATAGTAGTTACTAGATTGTTAATAAACTTTTTCAGTAGTTCTCTGGGAAGCATTAAAAAAATAGTAGTTATTGATTAGTTAATAGTGAACTACCACTTTCATCTGTGCGCTATTACTTACTAGTTCGTTAATCAGAGTTTCTTGTTAGTTAATAGTAGTTACTAGATTGTTAATATTGTGTTACTCATTGGTTCTTGTGTAGTTATTCATACACGAAGGATCCGTATTCTAAAGTGTTACCGTAAACAACAATGGATGACATACAGCAGATCTTGTTCCTGCTTCTCGGCATGTTTGTCACAAGAAACAAGCGCCGACATTAGGCGTTTCTCAATACCAAGTAGCCTACGCAAAAGTCCGACTCAGGAGAATGACTCCCAAGGACGCGAGTCCAGTAATTCTGCTAAAGGAACAGGCGTCAGCGCGTTCTTGAAAGCGCCACTCAGCTCCGATTATCTCTAGTATGAACATTTTAGGCAACAATAAAACGAAATATGTTATAAAACACCACTCTGCTTCTTTTCGATTTCATTTAAATACATTTTAAACATTATAAGCACACAAATGTGGTTCAGGCAGCACGTATATTGGTTACTGGTATATTCACTGCATGTACGGTAGCCTATTTACTAAATATAAAACACAACCCTGCCTCTTTTCGTTTAAATTAAACCATATTAAACATATTGCAGGCAATCTGTGCATTTGTACAAATGTTGCAATAAACAACATTACAGACGATCTTGTAATAAAATAAAAAATGACAAAACTCAACCCTATCTCTTTTTGTTAAATTTCAGTTTTATCAATAATAGCCATTATAAAAGTATAAGTAAAAGGTACAAAAAGCTATACAATAAAGCTTTAATAACATAAGGCAGACAATTTAGTCAAATATACAAATTCAGCGCTCAAATATATGAAACTTCACTTAGCCTTCTGCCAAAACTATTGGCCAGGGAACGAATTATAGATTCACGAGACCAAAGATTGCCTGTTAGGTCTATACAAGACGAATTATATCTCATGTTTAACCACTACAGAGACGTCAGAGTCAGCAGCAAACATCAGAACGACTAGCCGAGGAAAGGCTGTTGCAGGCGGGGAACATGAGCGCTGAGCGCGGTGATCGCCTGGAATGGATCTCAGTCAAATTACCATAAATCTATAAATAAACCACAGATTTGAGCTTCAAAAAACTACATTCTCGCCTGAAAAACCCTTAAAACTACATTTCGTGACACAATAACAGTGGTATTATACTGTATTTCAACTGTATAAAAATAGCGCTTCTAATCAATGCCCTTGTAGCACGCGCAAGTGACGATACTCTGTCAACCAATCAACGTTCTTCAGTGAGTCTAGATCCACCTTTTAGTACCGTACCACTGTGCTAGGTACCCCAACGGAAGGGTACCCAAAAAGTGGTACGGTACGGTTCGGCTTTTTGGTACCATTCACAACTTTTGACAGTGGAAACGCAAATAATTGCGTACCGTACCGAACTGTACCGTACCGTACCGCTCAGTGGAAATGAGCCATATGTGTCTCTAAATTCTAGGTATAGTTTTGACCTCGAATTTCTTCACAATAGCTTTTGTGTTTCACAGAAGAAAGTAACTCATACAGGAATTGCTGTTTGTAACGATATGAGGTCATGTAAATTGACAGTTTTTTAAATTCCTTTTAACGATTTGATTATTAATTCGATTCATATTTAATTTAAAATTAAATTATACATGATCATTTGAGGTTTGTGGGAAACACTAACAAACACTAAAACACATGAACGACACTCAGACCTTTGGGCAGCCATTGCAGTCATTGCCTCTTTAAAATCCTATTATTGACACCACAGTTTTATTCAGCTCATTCACTTATTTGCTCTCCTCTCTTAGATTAAAAAGTAATAAGGGACACAAATGAACTGATTATTTCAGAATCCAGTTGTGTGATCCCTGAAAGGAAAAGCTTCACTGGTAATTAAAAGTCCATCAACATGGCTCATCCTTTAAAAGACAAGAGACAGGGAATACACACCAGAATACAAAGGATCTCGAAAGGTACCAGTCTAATGCAAATCAAATCAAAAAGTGTTAATGTTATGCTAACTTTTGGTTTCCCAATATCCCACGGTTTACTCTGATCCATAATTGCTTTTATGTGGTCTCTCCAGAGCAGCGACTGTGGTGACAGAAAAGTGTTTTCTGACATGTGTACCTCTTTAAATTCAGTTTTGTTCCATTAATAACATAAGTGCTTATGGGAGGGCCGTGCACACAGAGGCCAATTGTTTAAAAACAAATTTTGGAGTGTGGTCGCATGCTAATTAGCCTCCTTTTACCACCAATCACTGTGCAGATGGAAAGGCAGCGTTGCATTAATGTTGTAATTATCTGGTGACACAGAAAGGTGGTGTTGTTTTTTTGTGAGATCCCTTATTGAGGTTTTGTTTCGAATTTATAATGGACCACCGGTCACGTTGGTGTCACAGCAAACAAAAACTTGGGCCAGCAAAAATATAAGGCAAAAAAAAAAAAAAAAAAACAGAAGCGACATAAACACAATTAAACGTTTGTGATGTGTTTACTGTCCTAATGCATTTAGAATAGGACTCAAAATCCCCATCCTCATTATGGGGTGGAGTTGGGGTCATGGAGTCAAAGAGACAACGCAAATGCGAATGGGAGGATTGGTTTTGTTTATAAAGATGAAAGAGAGGGGTTCGGATTCAGCACAGGCAGAATGGTGATGACGGACCAAATGTGAAATCACTGCTGACCCAGACATTTTTATGAAACAATTTGAAGAGGCCTCGATAGAGACATTCTGTCGGTTGCAATCTCGAAATAATCATCTCATAATTGAAGCATTAACATTCATGTGTGTGAGTGTGTGTGAGTGATGACTATTGCATACACCACATTCCCGATAAAGGTCCAAATCTCATTCAGTCTCTGCTGTTTCGAGTAACACAATTAAACAATCATAGCTATCTTTCATTAGGTTGTTTTAGCAGTTACCATGGCGATAGGGCACCTGTTGCTGGCAAACTCTCCTTATGAGTTCCATTTCCTTGATGGTTAGAAACACTGAATGAAAAGAAATGCTCGGCTCACACACCGTTTTTCAAACGTGTAATTTTATGCAATTTATAATTCTGAAATAAAATAAAAAGTCACTGACAGTTACAGTAAACACTAGCCAAGATATCTTGTGTCAGGGATTACTATCATTAATGATTAATTGCACTTACTCTATTATTTAACAAAGTCTATATCCAATTAGTCAAAAAATTATCCAATACAAATTGTTGCCGTTGTACTCCATCTATTGTTCATTTCAGCTGAAAACTGCCGTGAATTACATGAATAGGTATGTTATTTGAGTTTTGTCAAATTTAGGTAGTGGCACTCATTTTCAATGAGCCTAGGTTGGCCACTTTGAAGTTGTCCAATTAAACTGTAAACTAAAACTAGAGCAGTGTTATTACCATCAAGGGATATTTCCGCTCAAAGGTAGTGATATATGGTGGTGTTCTTCCTTCCTTTGCTGCAGGAAATGCCCTTAGACTCACTCCTCCACCTGCACCGTTTTTATTAAGCATCTGGACTCCTGCTGTTGCTTTGCAGAATTTTAAACACCTACTAAATAAATTGTCAGTCTTGCAAAGGGTAAAAGAAGTAGCTTTTAAATGTTTCATCACGTATTTTGATTGTGGACACAGCCATAGCTGCTGTGTACCATACATGTTAAGTCTTGGATGTGCCAAGCTCGATTTGTGCAGCCACTCTGAGCAGCTCTGAGAACAAGCTCTCTCTGCTGTCTGCAGGAACTGTCCCTGTGGGGGGGTGGGGGGGGGAGTTTTGTGCACACGTGACTTGCAAGCTAAGGGTTAAATTAAAGACAGTGATAAAGGGCAGGATGTTTGCACTCTTAGTGGGAAAATAGGATTGAATTTGATACACAAAATCACACCACGATTATTATATTATCATGTTGTTTTGTCAATTAGTTTTTTTCAGTTTAGTTTTCGCTTGCTTACTTGCTAGCTTCTTATTTGATTTTTCCAGGTTTCATTTTTAGGTTTTAGTTTTAGTATTTTCAGGATGCTAAACTAGCAGGATTTTCATATGTGTTGTAAAGGGTTTAAGTTTTATAATATACCATGTAACCTAACTTAAAACAAAACGACTGGATACAAAATTAATGTAAAACATTTTTTTTTTTTTTTGAAAATGCAGTTTTCATTAATAATAATAACAATGCTGGAAACACCACTTTATCGCAAGTCTTACTTTTTTTTCAGATGTCTCTATCTGCCTGTCTCTTCAAAATGCACATAAACATACAAATATATACACATTAATATACTCATTTAATACCATCCCACATAGTCGAGCCAGATTAATGCAGCATTGCAGGCAATTATGATGCAAATATATGACAGCAGCATTCTAATACAAGCACATAGGTTGACAGGAACACAGGTGCCATACAGACAGCATCTCTGCAGTCCCACAGGTGATGTGCTTCAGTGAGGCGCGTCACATCAGTGCACTGCAACCACGCAGAAGAAGAAAAAAACTCCTTAACTGAATTGTAATTAATGAGCTCCAGTAGTTGCACATTTAAATGGCTTGACCTCTCCTGTTGTTCTGTTTCTCTCAGGTTTACAGAACTGGTTCTCTTTCTCTTTCTACCTCTTTGTCTTGTTTCTATGGATTTAAATGTCTGCTTTTACTCCCACATACTGTAAACGCAGGGACTTGTTATTTTATCAAGTCTTCCCACATTATATCAATACTGTCTCTTATGTTCACCGGAGAACTTGACAGCGAGGTCAAAAAAGTAGTGCTTTTATAAGTAGAGACTTTTGATAAACTTGTCGCTTCATACTCTTCACTAATTTGAAGGTGAGACCTGTAAACATCAGTACTGCAAGTCAGACGTGCACTGGAGCCACAAACATAAATGGTTCTCCTCCATTTATTTAAAGCAGGCCGTAATCATGATTGGTCATGTCAATTCATCGCTGGGAAATTTCTGCATTATTTGATGCTAAAGATGGATGAGATTTGTGATTTATTTATGGAAGAAAGAGTGAGAGTGATAAAACAAACAAGAGTAATGTAAGTGTGTGCATTAATTTATATTTGTGATTTTTGCATCAACTATATAAAATAAAGGGTGACTGGTCTACAGTTGTGCTACGTTTGAGTGTGGAGTCTTATTCACTTATCCTCGTAATCCATTTTAGCCAGGATCTAAACAAAACGTGCTGACACAGCATGCGCCATATTTAAGTTAATTGTTCTTTTCAGTGCATACACACCGTTTCTATGTAAATCAGACTATTTTGAATTTTTACCCACTTTAGTAGGACCTAAATTCATCTTTATATGTAATTTGATAATTACTTATTTTTGTGGTTAAACTTCTGCTAAATGTACTGACAAGAATTTATGGTAAACGTTTAATTTGACAGTATTACAAAAATGCACATTTGAACATTGGGGGTTGAAGTGTGAACCATTTAACAGGGTCCCAAGGCATGCTCCCTCTTGAGGCTTATTTATTTGTTTGTTTGTTTTTGCAAAATGGAATTTTGTATAATGGTCCACACATTCAAAGTTGGTTGATAACATACCTGAAATAAAAAAAATAGCCTATAGTTAACAAACAGTTGTTTACAAAGTGCAATGGGAAGTCAAAATATCTTTACTTACAATTTTCTTGTACTGGACATGTTAATTTCCGGTCATCTCTTGGGATTTCTGAAAGCCAGTCATTATACACAGAACCCATTTTACACATGGGGAAAATCAATTGTTTAGTAAATAATTCAAGAAGGTCCAGACTTTAAAGCTCTATCTAACTTGTACTTGGTCTTATAGAAAATAACAGTTCTTGTCTGTTCAGCTGTGATGTGATTGTCAGTTCTCCGTTCTCTCAGACTAAAAGGTGCATACCTACACCTACTATATTTGAGTGTGCAAAATAATGGCTTCATTGATCCTTTCTTAATTTTTTCTACTAAGACCAGTTTCCTGCACAAACCTCCTTAAAGCTGTAACAACTTCTATCTGAGAATTATTTATACTTAACACACCATTAATATTCCATTTCCCTCCTAGTTCAATATATTTTTTTAAACGAGGTTAGAACCGGCAAATATTCAAAGACTTGAATACTAAAATATACAAATACAAAACGAAAGTATAAGACAGCAGCCCCTCATGGACGACTGCTGTCACATATAAAAAAAAAATTTTTTAAATCCAGGCCTGGCCTCTCTCGATCTTCACAATCGTCGCTCCTCCTTTTATGCTTCAGCTCCACCGTGAGAGATACGAGACTGGTGCGTCGCGGATCGTGATTCAGTGTGTTTTCTGTGGTTGTTGTATTTTTCAATTAATTATCGTTGTGGTAATTATTGTGAATTATGGCCCGTCAGGACATCGAGTGCACAGGTTTCCGAACAAAAAAGGATGGTGCTATCTTCCGTGCCTGGGTGCGTTTTGTGCAGATGAAGAGATGGGACTTCACTTCTGCATCTGCTTTGAAAAACGTGGTTGTGTGTAGCGTTCACTTTAGACCGGATAATTATAATCCCAACGATATAATGGAGTTCAACATGGGATGCCGAAGCAAGAACCAAGTGAGACTCCTTCGTTGCACACAGCTCCTTCATCAGGTCCGCCCGGTCCATCATCAACATGTGGTTCGGCCAGCGGTGGGAAACATGACAGTCATGGATCCGTCAGAGATCACTTATTGTACATCTGTTTTACAAAATGTGCCTTGTCTTAATTTAATTAATGAACATATCCTACATAAACATGTAATACATTATGTATTACATAATGTAATGCACACTCTAAAAAATAATTCAGGGGCTTAGTAAATATCACAGTAATAATTAACTGTATTAACTTAATAAAATCTCTGAATATGATTGTTTGAGTTGAACATACCAAAATAATTGACTAAAAATCCAACAGTTAATTTTGTCTAGAATTTACAGTTATATATAAGTTTTTTTCACTAAAAGAATTTAGTATTTGACTAACCAATTGTTTCTTTTAAATAAACTTAATATATTTGTGAAATTTCTATCAAAATATTTGAGAATTTAGAATTAAACAGATCTGTTTCAAGAACCACAAAAATTACTTAATTTAAGTAAATATTATTAATATATTTAACACACTTAAGAAATTGAGTAAGTTTACTCAATTAAAACAATGCACCCCTCCCCCACCCTCTAAAGTGACGACAGCTCAACGGTCGAGTGAGCGCGGGCTGTTTGAACTCCAGTCTCCAGAAGAACAGTTCTCCTCTTTTCTTCTCAGTGTCGCCGAAACTTCCCAGTCTCTGCGAAATTCAGGTTTGTGTATGTTTTATTTTATCTATAAAATCATTACTGTGCTTTAAATCATTGTATTTAATGCAAAACAACATACAAAGGCGTAATGTGACACCTAAACGACTGTTTTTTCGCGTGATTGAAACGCCTTGCATAAAAGACACGAGTTTATTCATCATAATGATAATGAATAGAATTAATTTGGATGATAAAATGTCCTCAGAACTGTGCACTGTTTGTTTATTGGCAGGTTAGAGTCAGTCGTCGCAGCATCTTTCGGCTATGAGTGAAACGCAAGACGGCGGTCTGGAGTCCGAAGTTCACCCGCAGAGCGCGAGTCCATCTCCGGCACAAGGACCAGCGCTGATACAGTGGATATTGGATAACAGGCCTGTTGATTACTCTTGAATTAGGCTACCTAAATGTTTAATGTTTAATTTTTACTTCTAAAATGTTTGTTAAATTAGTTTAAATGTAGGCAATATTGTATGTTAAAACAGTGTAAAATATGCTGTTTGCTGTACTCATTGACAGTAAAGGCCAATGTCATGTATACTGGTGGTTGTATGGAATATTATTTTACAAAGGTTTAGAGGAAATAAAAAAGTTAATATTACTCATAAATAAAAACAGCTAATATTACTCATAGATATTGGTTTTTAAATGTTTAAATGTTAAATTATTTCTACTCAATTTTATTTGTTGATATACCAGATGCATTTACTCAGATTTACTTAATATTTTTACTTGCATTTACTCAATTCATACAGTATATTTAATTGATTTCACAGCTTTAAAATTTACTAAATTTTTTTAAGTGTAAAAATGTTTCACCAAAAAAATTGAGTAAATCATGGTTAGACTTTTTAGAGTGCATGTATGTGTTTGTTATTAGTCTGCAGCTGAAACTTATTATTATTATTATTATAAATATAATATATTATATTATATAATTCATTTTCAATCTGTACAAAACCACTTTAATGTTTGTGTTGGCTGTTTACATATGATGTTTTTATACAGTAAGACAGTTGTGATTTTGATTATGTTTGTATTCATTGTCACCAAAATGGGGCCATTCAAAACCTTTAACTATAAAGTCTCTCTTCCTCTGGAAACTGTCTCCTAATGACTTACATACACAACATGCAGTTAAGGGTCTAAATACTAGCTTTGTTATTGCCTGATACATGATAATAATAATCTGTACAATATTGTGATCTGAGCACAGTGTTATACATAGGCTATCGTCGGCTAACGTGGATATATCGATAAGCTAACACTGGTCTCTCACCAAGACACCTGCCCTGTTCTCCTCACACCACAACTCAATGTGTCTCCTCTGACCGTTTTGTCTAATCCTGGCCTGTCCCTACCTTCTTGGCCACATAGCAGGCAGGCTCATAATTATATGGCTGAGGTCAGTCATACGAGTAAACATTTAGGCTACAATTTCCTCAGCGTCCGAACTGTCATTGCGATCCATTGCTTTCCTATTGTTTACTTTGACCGCACTCCCTCCCGTTACGTCACTTCCGGTTTGGCGGTTTTCAAATGCGGAAGTAAAATTTTCACACAAAAATTACTCTAGAAGCCTTTTAGTTTCAATCAGTCCCTTGTCTTGCATTATTTCAGTTCTCATCAATATGTGGTTGTCTGTTTCCTTGTTTAAATATTGAATTAAAGTATCCTATTGTATCTCCTATGTCGTGGGTTTGATTACAGCCACCATGTCCGTAAAATTTTTCCGTTTTCCGTAAAAAATCCGTTACGGACCTATAACAATCACCAGCGGAAAGGAATCAGAATAAATTATCATCATCATCCAGTCCCATCTGGAAGCAGGCATTAATCATAGAATCACCCCAGCTCACCAGATGGGAAACATTGAGGAACTCCTCCACATTCTGCTCCAAAGGCCGTACATTCTGCTGAATCGTAAGGAGTCTGTCTTCAGCCATCTTTGTTGTTGAGTTCTTATTTAGGTTTTGCATCCTGTTACGGAAGGAGATATTATAGGAGAATTCAATACTTAAACAAGGTAAGTCATGCATACAACCACAAACTGATGAGAACTGAAATAATGCAAGGCAAGGGACTAATTGAAACAGTGGGCTATAGTGAGCCTCGCTGCCCCATCGTGGGTATGTCTGTGGTTCACATGGCCCCACTGGTTCAGTCTTGGAGCTTTCCAGTCTGTTCCGCCGGCTCACGAGAACCATCAGGCTCGGCTATGCGATTCAGTTCGCATGGTCTCCTCCCCGCTTCCGGGGAGTCCGCTATACCGTGGTTGGTGGCTTTGCCCCTGTCATGCGTGCGGAGGTCGTCACCCTACTGGCGAAGGGTACGATCGAGACCACCCCTCCAGCCGAGGTGAAGTCCAGCTTCTACAGCCCCTACTTCATTGTACCCAAGAAGAGCGGTGGGTTATTGACCTATCCTGGACCTGCGCGTCTTGAACCGTTCTTTTCATACTCTTCCGTTCAAGGTGCACATGGCCAAACACATTTTCGAATGTGTGCGGCCACAGGATTGGTCTGCAGCGATTGACCTGAAGGACGCCTACTTTTGTGTCTCCCTTTTTTCTCGTCACAGACCATTTTTGCGGTTTGCTTTCGAGGAGTGGCATACTGGTACGTGGTTCTCCCATTCGGGTAAGCCTTGTCTCCTCGCGTCTTCACGAAGGTCGTTGAGGTAGCCCTTGTGCCGCTACGCCAACACGGGGCTCGCATCCTGAACTATCTCGATGACTGGCTGTTCCTAGCTCACTCTCGAGTCTAGGTCTGCAAACACAGGGACCTTGTGCTCCGGCACCTAGCCCGTTTGGGCTTTTGGCTCAACTGGGAGAAGAGCTAATTTGCTCTGTGCAGAGGATCTCTTTTCTCAGTATGGACTTGGTCACCATGTGCGCGCAGCAACGCCGCTCAGTTTGCTCATATGAGACCACTTAAGCTCTGGCTTCGCAATCGAGTCCCGAGGTGGGCATGGCAACAAGGCACGCTCTGAGTACCAGTTACTCAGACCTGCTGTCAGACCTTCACCCCGTGGTCGAACCTCAGTTTTCTACGAGCCGGAGTGCCCTTAGAACGAGTTTCCAGGCATGTTGTTGTCTCAACAGATGCCTCCACCACGGGCTGGGGTGCAATGGACATGCTGCCGCGGGCTCCTAGACGGGACCCCAGTGCCTTTGGCATGTCAACTGCCCCGAGTTGCTGGCAGTACGCCTTGCTCTGCACCGCTTTCTTGCGCTGCACTGTAAAAAAAAAAAGTTTTTTCACAGAAATATACTGTATTATTTTAAAGATATTTTCAGTTTTTTTAACATTACGTGTAAATGCCATTAAATACAGAAAAAAACTTTTATTAAAAACATTAACCATAAAATAAAAGTAATAATCTGTAAATTCATATAATGAGAAATTATAGTTTTTTTACAGGATTATTCTTTTGTTTAATTGGCTTGAATGTTAAATTACATTAAATTCTATGTAAAAAGACAAAAAAATTCGCATATTTAAAATTAAGACAACTATGTGTTTTTTTTACTGTGAAACCTTAAATTTAAGGTAAATACATGTAAAAAAAACAATCGTAAAAAAACTGTAAAAAGTCTGGCAGCAAAGTTGCCAAACACTTACCGTCAAATTACAGTAAAAAACCTTAAGTTATTCTACAGAATAATTCTGTTTTTTTAAATACAGATATTTACTGTAAACATTTTCTGTATTTTTACAGTTCCACTGAATGAAAAGAAACTCTCATTAAAAAACATGTTCACGATATTGGGACCGACCTTCAATGTTGAAATATGATTGAAATAATGTCAGTCGTTGAAACAACGTTGAAATAACGTTTAATGCTAAATGGTTGAAAAAGGTTAACAAAAAAACACTTCTAAATCAACGTTAAATTTTTTTTACAAGATCTGTACATTGAAACAACGTAATGTTTTCAACAACATAAATATCTGCCTTTTAACGTATTATTATGATAATTAATTAGCATTTAATTTTTTTTTTATCATAACAGCTCTTCAATGTTTGTAAATATAATTATTATCATTATTAATAATAATAGTTTCACCCTCTCAAGAGAGCAGTGCAGCAGAAACCTTTTGCCTTATGTGATTTTGTGTGAATTTACAATTTTGTCTGCTTGCCTAACAGTTTACATTGCATTATTGCATTTGTATTCATACACTCTCATGTCATTTGACCAATTAATTAATAATACAGATTGCAAATAAAATGTAATACACAACTATGTTAACTCGCGCAAACTATTGCTATTGTTATTGGTTGTTTCGCCGGTTTACTTTGAGCATGATTGGTTAATCTGTCTGTTTTCCAGGAAACTGTCCAATGAGAATGTGCGCGGCTCTGCGCGCCTATTTTAAATTTGAAAATACGTCCGTTACTCTCGGTCGGTGAGCAGCTGCTGCTTTGCGTTGATTACTCGGTCAGACCTGGATTATCTGCCTGTTGAATTCTTACATTTTGAGCAAATTTTTGTTGATATGTCAATGAAGAACAGAAGCTGGAATGTGAACAGAGGAAGAGGTCGTACATGGTCTGTAAAAAATACTGGCGATATCAGGTAAGAAAACATTTTTCAGTCCTTAACAGTCTAACGCTAACGTTTAGGGACACGGGTACTAACGTTAACTTAACTGTCATAGGTTTAACGTTACTGCAACGTTATCAGAGATATAAGTTATCTCTGTGTGTGTTTTTGTAACGTTACTGCTTCACTATTAGCGCAGCGATATTATCACGTATTTCAATGTGTTGGTACTGTAGCTAACGTATACCATCTTACTTTGCTGTGTTTTGTTGCTGGCAAGTTAACGTTACGTGTTTAATGTTGTCAGCTAACGTTAACTTAGTTTAAAACTCAAACGAATGAGAGGTAAAAAAAAAAAAAGCATGGTAATGAGTAATAAATTAAATTTCAAACTATATTACAAATAATTCTGTTTTACTGAAACTTTGATCAAATAAATACAGTAATCATAAAAGTAATACAGTAAAAATAAAAATAAATAAATACAGTAATCATAAAAATCACAAATTCTGAACAGTAGTGCTTTTAAGTGATAAAACTGTCATTTATTCGTTAGAATTTACATAACCTCTTCAAACACTGATAACGATATTGAAAAGATATGTTTACTTTTTTTTTTTACTTTTTTTTATTTATTTTTTTTAGATCAAGCATTGATTTGGAATAAGATTTCTATTGGGGAGAACACCCAACAGAAAGACCCATTCACCAACTACAGTAAGTCAATTTTACCACGTACTGTTCGAAAACTTTCATACTGTTAAGTTACTGATAGAAAGTCTGAGTAACTTTGTCCTTTTGTCTTTCTTCTGCTGAAGTGGCGCACTGAAAGGGGAGATTCATGTCACCTTCATCAGTCCTTTCTTTAATCACTGGAAACCATTAAGGGATTGCTATCAAATATTGTTTACATAAAATAAACGTGTATATATTGGAGAATTGCTTGTAATTACTGTCTATTAATGTTTATATAAAGTGAACATTGAGTAAATGTCATGTTGATATATTGGAAAGTTGATTTTAATTAGTTAAAGCAATGTTTATATAAAGTATACCTCATACATTGATGGTAACAGTATATAGATTTATTGAATCTAATATGTACAAATATTTAAGAGTTGCTTGTAATTACTACAAATAATGTTTGTATAAGGTAATCCCCTGTACTTAAATAAAGTATGTAGAAATATTGGAGAGTTGCCTGTAATTACTGTCAAATGTTTATATAAAGCAATAACTGTTAAAAATATGTTTCTGAAACTTAATATCACAAGATCTTGTTTTTTTTGTACAGGATAAAACCAATATTTAACAGGATTTTACTGTAGATTGAATAATGTCATAAAATTAAAGTTTAAATCAATCAATATACTGGTATTGGGCTTTAAATTAGGGTATCTGAAGGTAATTATACAACACTTTCTGTGTGCTTTACATAGAAAAGTCTTTACTTTGCCAAGGAGTTCTTGTAGATGGATTGGATTATCTTAAAAATATACCAAATAATACTGTATTAAAACCGAAGTCTTTGTTTTAATTATGTAATTTTAAGGTATTTCTGCAATATTTTTAAGTTTTTATACAGATTATATACATTTGTTTAACATTCAACAGAGATTTTTTTATGAGATTTTTTTTCTTTCTACAGCAGTTTGACTGTAAAAATACAGAAAATGTTTACGGTAAATATCCGTTTTCAAAAAACAACATTTTTCCGTAAAATAATTTAAGTTTTTTTACTGTAATTTGACGGTAAAAGGTTGGCAACTTTGCTGCCAGACTTTTTACTGTTATTTTACGATTTATTTTTTTACAGTGTGCTCAAGGGTCAACACGTACTAGCCTGATCAGACAATACCGCCACAGTGGCGTACATCAACCGTCAAGGTGGTCTTCAACCGTATGTCGCAACTCGCCCGCCACCTCCTCTTATGGAGTCAGAAGCATCTGAGGTCGCTTCGAGCCATTTTCATTCCAGAGCCCTGAACTGTGCAGCCGACGAGCTCTCACGGTTTCAGCCCCTCCCTGGAGAATGGCAATTTGGGACCAGTTTGGGGACGCTCAGGTAGATCTGTTTGCCTCCCACGACTCGACCCATTGTGCCCTGTTTTTCTCCCTGTCCGAAGGCACGCTCTGCACGGATGCACTGGCCTCGGGGCCTTCCCCCAGTGTGCCTTCCTGCACAGTCCCTGTGCAAGATCAGGGAGGACGAGGAGCAGGTCATTTTGGTTGCGCCTCATTGGCCTACCCGGACCTGGTTCTCCGAACTTGTACTCCTCGTGACAGCACCTCCCTGGCCTATTCCTCTGAGGAAAGACCTTCTTTCTCAGAGACGGGGCACCCTATGGCACCCTCGTTCTGATCTTTGGAACCTCCACGTGCGGTTCCTGGGTGCAACAAGGTAAGTTTGAGTACCCTACCACCTACGGTGGGGGCTACCATCATTTCCGCTAGAGCATCGTCCACGTGACATGCCTATCCGTTGAAGTGGAACCTCTTCGTCCACTGGTGCTCTTCTCACCGAGAAGACCCCCGGAGATTTTCGATCAGTGTCGTGCTTTCCTTCCTTTAAGATGGGTTGGAGTGAAGGCTGTCTCCCTCCACCCTCAAAGTATACGTTGCCGCTATCGCCGCACACAATGATACAGTGGAAGGTAAGTTCGTAGGGAAGCACGACCTGATCGTCAGGTTCCTGAGAGGAGCGAGGAGACTGAATCCTCCTCGCCCTCCTCTCATTCCCTCTTGGTACCTCTCAGTGATTTTAACTGCCCGGCAGAGTGCTCCATTGAGCCTCTGCAATCAGTGGAGCTTAAGTTCCTGTCAGTTATGACAGCGCTCCTGGTTGCATTGCCCTCCATTAAGAGGATAAGAGGGTAGGGGACCTGCACGCATTTCCGTTGACGAAGCGTTTGTCTTTGTTTCATTTTGCGTAGCCTATAGCTAGTCTGTTCTCAGTGCGGTTCTCGTCCTCCGACCGAGTTACCCACGTGCGTTTCGTCAGTCTTTCAGCCTCCCGGTGATAAGACTATCTTCACGCATACAGAACTGTTTTAGGACGTTTGAATTTCCCACGAATCAACCACGCTGGGAAGAATCAAAGAAGTCCGCCTCCCATTTCCCGGACGCCGCACGCTTTCTCCTACACAACACTACAGGTCTGAATGCAAAGTTGTTCCATCTAAAATTTAGACGCTTTAAAGTGTGTATCCTGTGGCTGTCTCTGAGGGTCTAATTGTGCTAGCAATTGTGTCTTTCTTGTGTTTCTACTTTTCTTTGTATTGTTTCCATTCATTTTGTTTCATCTATATCTTTGCTTTACATGTAGTGTAGTTCGTTTATTAAACCTCATTTATATACTTTATTGCCTCTGTTGTTGTTGACCACATAACAAAGCCTCTTTAATATGAGATCCTAACGCTACAATCTGATATTGTTAAGTGCACAAAACATTGTCAGTAAATTTGAGCTAAAATAAGCTACAAGTCGTTGATAACTTCCAGACAAAACAGCACGGCGGACGTGCTGACTGAGAAAGAGGCGTCAATTGCTTTGGTATTTTCAAAGATCAACAGCCATCTGTCTGTGTAGGATGTATATTCCTAATTAATCATAATTCGTTGTGTTTAATTGTTATATACATACCCGAAGCAGACGTGTATGCTGTATAACCCCTCGTTGGGTGATTTATTTCCGTAAGGACTCGGTTCAAACTATATTCGATAATTTGTTGATCAGAGATTAATAACTGTTGAATATTCTTCCCCGAAAGTAAAATTGACTAAAGAGCTTATGAGCCATGAGCATTCCTTACATCCTATATTTTTACAATAAAACTTACAACAAACATGTATTCTAATATCCTCAGTTGTTGCGTATACCGAGCTGCATCGAACACATTTGTAAATTACTCTCCTTGAACCCATTGTGCGAGTTCACTTTAATACCGCATGCTTTATATACATGTTGCTGCTGATTGGACTGCAGTTCTGACACACCCACCAAACAAGAGAAAACGTATCTCAAACCCGTTGCACACTCCACGTTTTCAGCAAACATGACGTTCAACCCGGAAACCGTAGCAAAACGTTGCACACCGTTTTGAACTTGAACAACTTGAACTTTGAACTTGAAAACAACTTTTCTCATTCATTATCTGCGAAGTCTTGTTTAGTGTTACGGCCATTTCACATCACAAGCGTGAGCGGCGCGACAACGCAACTACATCGTAACTGCAGCTGCAGACGCGGGCGAGTTTTCACACTGGAAGCGTTTGTACAGCGTCACAACAGCGACTCCCCGGCTACATATAAGCAAGCATTTCTTTACAAAGACTTTTGTTAAATTTGTTTTTAGAAGTTGGTCATAAACTTGATAGGCATGAAGTTTGTTCAACGCCCAAACTTAATAATTAAAAACAAGTTTAGTGGGTACATTTTCTATAAAAGTTTTGAGTCTTC